>JBCNJP010000006.1:10971615-11203446 GCA_039602395.1 Deinandra increscens subsp. villosa | reverse complement strand
ATCCATAACCCAAACTACCATTTGTTTTCTATAAAATCCTGATCCGTAAATGTTTCCGTAGACCCCGTTAGGGTACTCGTTGAATTCTTATTTTTATGAAAAACGTTATGATTTAAATGGATTAATTTAAATTGTCTCGTTATAATTATTATTATTTTGTTTTTGTTGTTATAGCATAGTTTTAAACATAAATAAATATATATATGTATGATTAATTATCAAGACTTCTATACATGTGTATATTGTGTAAATTTTTTATGGCAAAGTAAATAAATATATGCATTTGAATTTTTGACACGAAAAATATATATATGCAAGATATACACATTTTTATGGATTTGTCATGACGTTTTATATATGAACTTACACGTTTTACCCGATCGTCTCAACATATATTATTGGAATGATACACTCGTATCGACTTTTTTAAATCCTTGTCTTTTTGGCTAAATGTCATCTCCGAATCATTTCGAATAAGTGATTTTTGTCAAATGTTAAAAAGGGTTACACAAGCCACATGTAAATTCATTTGTCACTGAACTGTTGTCTAGGCTATGTTACTCATGTGCGGACACACACTTACGTATGTAAAATCGATAGGTGCTCGGTAGTTACGCAAGATCTGAAGTCTTACTAAATTGTAGCAGCGCACCCTAAGGTGAGTTACACAACCTCTTACGTTACGTCCGGGTTGGACGATAACACACACGAACACGTTACACCCGGGTTAGGGTGATAACGTGACAAATTTTGATGTATGATTAAAGTAGAAATCCAGTATATATCACATGTTCACGTAAAATGCTTTATCTTTCAAGTCCTTACTATATCGAACTGTAAGTAGTAAATAGCAAGTGGATATTGGGTAGTACTACTGGGTCTGACAAACCCCACTCAGCGGGCACGAGATGCACCACCCGACTGGCGGTCGGACTGAGGACAATGTCAGCCTAACTTACCATGATTGAGTAGACATGGGGAAGGAAAAAGACGTAAGGAATTATTCCTAAAACTAATTGGTTATCTTCGGTTGCGAACGTTTTAGTTACATGAACTTAGGCTCGCTACCTACGATATGGATTGTACTTGTAATATACATACTTACATACGAATTAAGACTATTGTATTCGTACTGCATATTTATACTAGTTATACTTATGTGCTTATGTGAACTCACCAACATTAGTTGACACATGCTTCTTGTGCATGCTTTGCAGGACGCTAGGAGTATCGGATTTTTGGGCACGTACGTTGGTTACAACTTCTATTTTTGGGAACTTGCTTTTAAAACCTTTAACTTGAACTATTATTTACTTATCGGGCGCTTGTTTTGCGCAACATAACTTTTATGAGCTTCCGCTAAACTTTAAACTCTGTTTGATATTTCCCGTTTGGAAATATATTTACATTTTGAACCCTTAACTTAGTTTGATGTAACTAATGAATCGGGTCCTAGTCTGGATCAAACCCCACACGGTAAAACTCCGTTAGTGGAAATTGAGGGTGTGACATTTACATTCTCGTGTTCACTAGATTGATTGATTCACGCATTAGTAAGATCATTCCGTGTACTTACAAGTGGTATCAGAGCAATCCAGGTTGCTCTACTGCTGTGTTTTGATCAATTTTCGGATTTCTAGTGAGAGAAAATTTGGGTTTCTTTGGTTTTTCATCAATTTTTCTCAATTCCGAGAGTTTCTGGTGCTAAAACTGATTTCTGAACGTTCTTAGAGTGTTTTCATTGCTTACTATTCCAAATTCCTCCAAATTCTCAAAATTCGCAAAAATCATTCGAATCTGTGTTGGTACGCCCGATAAATTTGATGGTACGCCGGATGATCCATTGGTACGCTCTGTGGTACGCTAGGCAATCTTCATAGATTTCCGGTACGCTGGTTGTTGGTACGCACGTCAATCTTCATCGGTGGTACGCGACGGTTACTGATTGGTACGCAGGAAGTTATGTTCTACCAAGGTGGTACGCTATTGTTCATTGGTATACCGAGTTGGTTTGGTCCGTTTCTTGGTACGTTGAAGGCAGTTGGTACGTTGCTGGTCCGGTGAAGGTTTTTGGTACGGAAGTCGATATTTTGGTACGTTGAAAGTAGTTTTAGTACGCTGGAAGAATAGTTGTGTTCACTAAAACTTACGTAACTTGAGTTCTGTTAAGAGTTACGGGAGCTAATACCAGCCAAAACGTCCGTCTCGATGAGATCTACACTTTTACTTGCCTAACGGCTAGTACCCTTTGGTTTGACCCCCAAAATCCGTGTCTAAGACCTCCGTTTTTGCATCCGAAGTTTTCAATACTGAAAAGTTTGTCACAAAATGTCTGATTCTCATGCATTCGCGGCTATGCAAAACACAATGCAAGCTATGATTAACTTTGATAACGAAATTGGAACAAGCCAGAAAGTTCCCAAGTTATTGAAATTGGAAGATTATCACAATTGGAAGCAAATATTTTCAACTTACATTAGCACAAATGATATCGATTTGTGGATTCCAATTAAAAAGCTTTACACATATCCAACTGATCAAGGAGATTTCAAAGAAGTTCATACTTTTGATCAAGCTGAGAGGAAACTTTATATGCTTGAACAAAAAGCATTTGGTTATCTTACCATGGCATTACCCACCGAATTACTACATCGATTCAACACTTGTAGGAAAAGTAAACAATTATGGGATGCTTTATCAGCGAGATGTGAGGGCAATGATCAGTACAAAAAGAGCAGATGAAAGGTGTTGAATAAAGAATTTGAAAACTTTCAACACTATGATAAAGAAAACATCACTGCTCTTGTATCCAGATTCTTACATCTGATAAGTGAAATGAAAGTGTTTGAAATAGAAAAGACTAAAGAAGAACTCAAAGAGAAGTTATTAGAAGCATTGCCAAAAAAGTGGGAGAATTATGTGTTGTTGCTTACTCATGACAAAGAGTATTCAACATTATCTTTTCATGATCTGACAAGAAAGCTTCATGCTCGAGAGATGGAGATGATGACTTCACACAAATCAACTGCTCCATTGCAAAATCCTGAATTGTATCATGGTCAGAATTCTGCAAGCATCAGTGCTCAATCAAAATCTTTTGGAAATATTTCATCAAATCCTGCTCCAACAGCATTTATTTCTAGCCATGGATTAGGAAATTCTGAAAATTCTTCAAGAGGGTTTAGTTTCACTATTCCAAATCATTCAAATCAGAGTGGTTTTTCTGCAAAGACACCAGATGAACACCTTGCATTGATATCTGCTTTGTTATCTTCATATTATGGACTTCTAAATGGTGGTTTGCCAACAACTAATATGATTGAAGAAGATTTTAACCGGATAGATCCAAATAATCTTGAACAAATGGATATAAATTGACAGCTTGCTATGATAGCTCAAAGAGTTAAGAGATTTAGGAAGAAAGCAGGTTTCAAAAATCTAAATTTTGATGGTAAAGTTAGCTTAGACAAATAAAAGGTAAAATGTTACAAATGTTCAAAATTTGGACATTTTGCTAGGGAATGTAACAACCAAAAGGAAGCTAATACTTCTACTCCAACAACTTTGGTTTCTCAAGTTGATAAACAATATGATTGGGGACGAACTTCTAATTCTAATCCAATTGCTTTAACTGCTATTACTTCTGAGACAAATGCACAAGCATCTGATGAAGGTTATGATTGGGCTGTAGATTTTCCTGATGAATCTGCGTTTGTTGTCAAATTTGTACATAGTGATGACGAAGTAACTGATTCTGAATCTGAAACAAGTGGTTCTGAAACTAGTGGTTATGAATCTGTTTGTGAGTTTTGTTCTCAAAAAGACAAGAATATTCAAGGATTGATTAAAGAAAAATGATTTCTTGGTTGCAGAAAGTAAAAGGAAGATAGAAGAATTGATAGATGAGCAGCAGAAGTTGGAAGATGTAATTCAAGAATTGTCATCTCAAAAAAGAAAAGTGTTTAGCATTTCAAGCAGAAGTTGTTGAGAAAGAGTTAAAATTTCAATGTGTTGAAAAGAATTTTGAACAGAATTTTACAAAATTATCTGAAGAAATTGCTGAATTAGTCAAAGAGGTTGAAAAATGGAAGGTTGAGGATGCTGCAAATGATTTCAATAATTTCTTTGAAAAGTCCAAGGTAAAGCTTGATATGCTCAACAAGACTTCTGATGAACAAGTTGCTAAAATTGAGTCATATCAGGTTGATATGGAAAAACAGCTAGATGAGAAAAGGAATGTTGGTAAGTGTGAACAAACTGAAAAATGCAAATTTTGGGGATATTCAGAAACGAAATGAAGATAAGTTGAAGAAAGAGTTGTTTGGGAAGCTTAATAATTTGGAAATTGCAAAAATATGAAACTCACAAGGTGGCTAAGAGGTTGATAGCTACAGAGAAATAATTGGCTGAAGCTCAACAGAAGCTTTCCGATTTGAAAATTCAAGAGATTGATGCAAATTGTCTTCTGAACAATGTCACCTATTCATAATCTTTCATTCTTAGCAAATGATAAGAATTTTGAGAGAATGTTCGATACGACAGTTTCACCACCAGGCAGTCTCAAAGAAGGTGTTAATGAGGTAGAAGAAAAGGTAGAAAATGGGGATTACTCTGAATTTGTTGAAACTAAGTCTGGTGAAGAGAATGTTGTGAAGAAAAAAGAAGACAACAAGAAAGGACAGAAGAAGAATGAGAGGAATTCTGAGATTCCTGAACCTACAAAGGTTGTGTCTGGTTCTTCGTCTACTGAAGATGAGAAATCAGCAAGTTCAACTAAGAAGACTGCTATTGATGAAACAATTTTCTATGAACAAAAGAATGTTAAAGCAGTTAAAGCTGAATTTTCTCGTCTTGCAAAGAACGGACATGGATTTTATGGTTTTGAAGAGAAGAGTTCGGGTAAACATGTTGGTTTGGGTTTCATGACCAAGAATGTTAAAGTTGATGGGACTCAAGGTTCAAAACAACAAAATTTGAAGAAAGTCAATCTGAAACAAGTCAAAAAGATGTTTTTAAAGCTAAAAAAGTTCAACCTGAGAGGTTTTACAAACTCAAAGGTTCAGAACAAATATTTGCTGACAAGGAATTCCCGCTTCATTGCATGGATGCTCTAGAAAATATCAGAATTTTTTGTGAAGAGTGCTGATCCGAAGAACATGAAGAAGATATTTGATAAATTTTCTTCTAGAGGATCTAGTTCTACTCCAAAAAGCCCGACATCTAAATGGGTTCATGATCATCGGTTTCAGGTATATGATTCTTTTTATGATCATTTTGGAGATAATATATTTTGTGAAGATTTGTAGGTTCCAAAGGGACGAAATGTAAACAATCGCTTGTGTTATAATTGCCGACAAAAAGGGCATATGGCACAAGATTTCCCGGTTTCTACTGCTTCTACACAAAGAAGAGGAAAGGTTCCTTTTGTTGGTAAATCTGCCAAATACACATTCATTGATGAATATGGCAGAGTGTTTGATGAATGTCAACCTACATTTTTTAAAAAACAAGGAAGATTTATTCCTAAGTTTCAAAATGTTCCATATGTAGGTTGTTCTTCACAATCAACTGTGACTGATTCATCAAATGCTGATTTACCAAAACAACAAATCTGGAAACCTAAAGTGGTTTCAAAAGGAAATCAAGATACTGGTCGACTAGAAGCGATTCGTTTCGGGTCATTTATAAACTGACGTGTTTGACCAGTGTGCAGGTACTTCTAGAAGACCTATCGGTGATTGAAAAGTTGCTGATGGAGGAGTATTCTACTGATTTAATTTAAATTACAAGTGATATCAAATTTAGAAAACTGAAATTCTTCTGAAAACTAAAACTGGAAGGTATCCATGTTGAAATGTTAATTTTATTTCTTTTATATTTTATTTGTAGTTTAGGGGGAGAAAATTGACAAATACCAAAAATAGTGTCTTTGTGTTTTTGTTAAAGTGAAAAGTCCAAAAATAGAGTTTTCATTTTAAGGGCGGAAAAACAGAAAAATACAAAAACATTAAAAAATGAGAAATTGATCCAACATAAATGGGAAATGATGGTACATTGGCTTATGCGTATGACTCATGGATAAATTAGATGAACAAGCCATAAGATCATTGTTCGATATGCTTGGTAGGCTCGGCATTAAATCAGAAAGTATTCAGATGTGATATACACTAAATACTAATGCTTGACCAAGTGGACAACATCTTGATGCATATCTCAAGATATTGAATAGATATGTGGAAAAGAAAAATGATAAGTCACTATGTATACATGTGTTCATTGAAAAATGAGAAGTCACTGTGTATACATGTGTTCATTTAGCAAAGATTTAAACTTGTTTGATTTTCTTTATTTTCTCAAACGATCGGACTTTCTTTGCGTATCGAAAGATCGACCTGATTGTGCGTTTGAGGTTCTGCTTTATTTTCTTTGGTGTTTCGTATAATTCATCAGACTTTCTCTACGTATACGGAAGTATCGACCTGATCGTTGTTGAATTATACGATTTCAACTTGTTTTTATTTTCTTATTTTGTTAAATCCGAGGCCTTATATGCATATCGAAAGATCGACCTTAAGGTAGACGATTTAACGTTCTTATTTCTTTTTTAATGGAACAAATTGTTGACAATGTCATGAATACAGTCACTATGTGTTAAATCACAAGTGAAGTCACAAAGTGTGATATAAGAAGCATATCTGAGTATGTCTGATAGTGTGGGGTACACTGGTCAAAGCAAATCTAATCAATAACTTAACATATCCAGATGTTATGAGCATGTGAAAAGTCGTGTGCGTTGGATCGTCTACTCAATCTAGCTATTCGGAATACGAAACAAGTAATTAAGAGTTGTTTTATTGATCAAAGAACAATTACAACTCAAAAACATTTAGAACAAAGATGCTTCTTGGGTAGAGGCTATGCAGGAAGAGTTGCAGCAATTTCAGAAATTAGGCGTTTGGCATCTCGTTGATTTACCCGCTAACTCAAAAGAACCTTGTGGAACTAAATGGGTTTTCAAGTGCAAAAAGGACGATCGCGGTATCATCGTCAGAAACAAAGCTCGATTAGTGGTTCAAGGTTTCTCCCAGATTGAAGGCATTGATTTTAACGAATTATATGCTTCTGTAGCAAGGATTGAGGCTATCAGGATTTTCTGGCTTTCGCAGCATATCATGGGTTCAAAGTGTATCAGATGGACGTCAAAAGTGCTTTTCTCAATGGGAAAATTCAAGAAGAGGTTTATGTGAAGCAACCGCCTGGTTTTTATAATCCAGATTTTCCTGAAAGGGTGTACAAGCTAGATAAAGCTTTGTATGGTCTCCATCAAGCTCCACGGGCTTGGTATGAGACATTATCTACACACCTGCTTGAAAATGGGTTTCAACGTGGCAAAGTGGATTGCACACTGTTTTCAAAGAAGTTTGGGAAGGATCTGTTGCTAGTCCAAGTTTATGTGGATGATATTATATTTGGAAGCACAAATGACAAATTATGCAAAGAATTTGAGCGTGTCATGCAAACAAAGTTCGAGATGAGTTCCATGGGGGAGATGGGTTTCTTTCTGGGTCTTCAAGTCCATCAATCTGCCAAAGGCATATTTTTGCATTAAACAAAATATGTGTCTGATATTTTGGCTCGTTTCAAGATTGGAGATGTCCGGATTCCAAGTACACCGATTCAGGTTTCACATGGCCTTGAACCAGATGAATCTGGTGACAATGTTGATCCGACATTGTTTCGTGCCATCTGACCTTTAGAAAGTTGTTTTTTAGTAGTGGGATAAACCCAAGGTGAAGTGTTATAATTGTTTAAACTTTGGTCACTTTTCTCGCGAATGTAATTAGCCAAAAGGTGGCAATGCTTCATCTTTCAAGATTGCTGACAATAATTGTAGTCAAAAAGCTTTGGTCACTCAAGTGGATGAAGGACATGACTGGGGTAAACATTTTGATTCCGATTCAGAAACAAGAGGTTATGAATCAACTTGTGAATTTTGCTCTTTGAAAGAGAAAAATAATCGTGAATTGGTTAAACAAAATGAATTGTTGATTGAAGAATGCAACAGCATAAAAGAAGAATTGGAAATATATAAGAAGAAGTTTGAAGATATGAGTGCGAAAGAAGTCAATTTGCAAAGTGCTAACACAGAGTTAGTTACGAAGATTTCAAAGTTGACTGCTGGGAATGATAGTTTAACAAAGGATGTTGCGAACCGAGAGAAGGAAGCAAGAGAAATCGAGGAAGATTTTAATGCTTTTTTTGAAAACTCTAAGAAAAAGTTGGACAAAATTCAACAGGATAATGCAGATCTTACTACAAAAGAACTTAAGCATCAAGAAGAAAGTACACAATGGCATAAGGCTAACATAAAGTTGAAGGATGAAAATAAGCTTTTGAAAAGGGATGTTGAGATCTACAAGGAAAATTGGACGAAGGTAACTCCGGACGTTTTGAATGTGATGTACCTTAAATCATACATATTTTCTAAACAAATATCCCTCGCGTATTAGGTAAAATATGACTAACTATTGCAAAGAAACAGTGTTTTTGCCTTCTTTGTAGTTTTTCAGGTTTTACTAAGCCAAAATCGCAAAAGGAACAAAAATGCAAGAAAAACTGATCAAGTAGAAGAATACTGGTGACTTTGAGTTTAGCACGGCCCGTGCCCACTTCAGCATGCCCCGTGCCCGATGCCAGCCAACCCGCCAGCACCATGGAAGACACGCCCCGTGCCTCTGAATCAAGCCCGTACCACACGGCCCGTGCCAAACTGTAAGAGCGTGAACTGATCTTACTACTGCATGATTAGCACGAGATGACAAACACGATGTAAACAAAGCTTTCGATTTATTGATTCAATAGGAGAGTACACAGAGAGATCTAGAGAGAGAGAAAACACCAAGATTACACACACTTAACAAAGTTGTCTCTCACTCTTCTACTCTGAACAAAACAACTCAACCTATTTATACTTAAGTTGGTCGGCGTACCATGTAGCTCAGCGTACCATTGGTATGCTGCTGCGTACCAACCGGTTTGCCCCATGGTATGCTGGAACCATATTTACAAACTTACAAAATGAACAGCAAAACACCTAGACCTAGCATTAGACATACAAAACTTGTTCTAACAAACTCCCCCTTGTCTCATGCTAGTCTTCAGAAGCTTTTGCTGCAGTCTTTTTCCAAAATATGTGATGATTGTTTCCTGAATGAATCCCGAATGCATAACAAACTCTTATCACCTTTTAGAATTGTAAAGCTTGATCTGCATCTTCAACTTGATACAACTTTGAAGTTTCTTGCTTTTTACCATTGCTACACTCCTTTGCAAAGTGGCCATAATTCGGACAATTGTAACATCGAACTTTGGCTTTATCAAACCCTAGCTTCCCTTCAGGATTCAAATCTTTCCTTTCGGTTCTTTGCATGAATTTCTTTCCTCTTCGGACCAACATTTCCATTGACCAGTTAATATCCATTAGTTCAAGATCATCGGCATCAGTTTGTTCATAATCCTCATCTGTCACCTCAGCACTTGTCAATTTTCCAGCAACTACACCATCATAAGAAAATACTATGGCTGAGAACAATGCCATAAACTCATTTGTTGTTTTTGCAGAAAATTGATTTTGACTTGATACAAACGCAAATTATCCCGAATGAACCGGATATGTAACTGCAGCATTCTGAGTGTAAGTTCCCATGGATGGTCTAGATACATTAGAATACCCACTTGAAGAGTTTTCCACATACAAAGCAGTAGGAGCAGGATTTGCACTTTTTGCCACCTTAACATGTATAGTTGAAGCATTTTCCCCAATATAAACATTAGGGTTTTGAACTTGTGCTGGTAAAGTTTTAACCCTCATCATGTCTAGTTCTCTTGCTAGCAGATTCCTTGTTAATTCATCGTAAGATAAAGCATCAAATCCCTTATCATGAGTCAGCAACAAGATGAAACCTTCCCACTTGGCAGGTAAAGCATCTAATAGTTTTTCCTTCAACTCATTGGCTTCTTTCTTAACACCAACAACAAGCTCGCTTACCAAATGTGAAAGTCTTGAAATCAAATCATTGATTGTTTCATTTTGAACATGACAGAAATTGTCATATTCTCTCAATAACACTTTCTTCTTGCTCTTCTTATACTGAGCATTCCCTTCACGTCTGTTACACAATGCATCCCACAAGGCTTTTGAAGTTGTATGCATTTTGAATTGATGCAGAATATCTTTTGGCAAAGCCATAGATAAAATAGAATAAGCCTTTCTTTCCAACTTGAACGCCTCTTTTTCTTCTTCATTCATTTTACTATATATTTTGTCTTCACCATTCATCTTCGGTATCACATAACCATCTAGCATCGGTCCCCAAACACTTACATCCGTAACTCCGATGTATGCTTCATAACGTGTTTTGCAAATGTGAAAATCTTCAAATTTCATCAACTTGGGAACCTTGCTCGTAGTTCCAATCTCATTATCATAATTGAGCAATGCTTGAACGAATGCAGACATAGCAACGAATGCTTGAAACGGATCTATGTTGAAATTTGTGAAGAACTGATTCAATGTACCAACAAAATGATCTTCGTACCAATCAAACGACTTTCGTACCAACAGCTTCTACCGGACCAACGGCGTACCAACATAATCAAGCGTACCAGCAAGCGGACCAGATCACTGAGCGTACCAAAGTATGTAGCGTACCACACTGGTACGGCGTAACCGTTTGCATACCAACAGGTAACCGTCGTGTACCACTGATGAAGATTGCCTTACGTACCAGCAGATCCTTGAAGATTGCCTTGCGTACCAAAATGTTCAACCGATGAACCAGGAGATTCAACCGGCGTACCAGCTGCGTACCATTCTGAGATCGATTAATTTTTCGTATTTTTGGATTTTTGAACTGGAATTTGACATAGGAATCAACTACAACACTCTAGGAACATTTTGGAATCATTTTTTATAGCAAAACACTTGGAATTGAGAAGAAACAATGAAAAACAATCCAAAAACCTACTTTCTCTCACTGGAAACCACAAACTGAACCAAATCACAGCAGTAGAGCAACCTGGATTGCTCTGAAACCACTTGTAAGAGCGTGAACTAATCTTATTACTGCATGATTATCTCGAGATGACAAACACGATGTAAATAAAGCTTTCGATTTATTGATTCAATAGGAGAGTACACAGAGAGATCTAGAGAGAGAAAACACCAAGATTACACACACTTAACAAAGCTGTCTCTCACTCTTCTACTCTGAACAAAACAACTCAACCTATTTATACTTAAGCTGGTTGGCGTACCATGTAGCTCAGCGTACCATTGGTACACTGCTGCGTACCAACTGGTCCGCCCCATGGTACGTTGGAACCAGATTTACAAACTTACAAAACGAACAGCAAAACACCTAGACCTAGCATTAGACATACAAAACTTGTTCTAACACAAACTAAGCACGACCCATGCCGACAGAGACACGCCCCGTGCTCCTGATGCTCAAAGATTTGAAGATCACCGGCCTGACTCAGCATGCCCCGTGCCGCTGAAGACACATCCCGTGCACACTGTTTCACACGGCCCGTGTCTAGTTTAGCACGGGCCGTGCCGTTCAAAATGTGCCTATAAAGAAGGGCAACCAGCTTCACTTCCAATTTGCTCAATTCGTCCCCCTCTATTCCACTAGTTATACCATCTTTTCGGTTTTAAGCCATTTGTTTTAGTGTTCTTGAGTCTACTCGTCAAAGATTGTAAGAACTTCAACTTATGGTGATAATGAACTGTTATTTGTCTATGAATCTTTCATTATCCATTAAGCAAATCTTAAGACTAACACTTGTTAGCCTCAATCTTACAAGTGTTAGTCAAATTCTTACACTCATTTGAGAATAAACGAATCTTTGGTGGGTTGGTAAACTGTTTTTGTACACTTGCTTTGAGGTGAACTAATTACTTTATAAAAACTCTTTTTATTGAAAGTTTATTACTGATTTTCTGAACCAAACTACGTATCATAAACCATTTGGGGAGTCAAAATCCCGAAGGCCGGACCTGTGTGACACACGGTCGGAGGACGATGCATGATCCGAAAGGTGACTCGCGCCCCATGCTACATGATACGTTCGAGGTCCTTATGTCGTAAGCAAACTCTGCTGAACACGCAAGTGCGGGCTGAAAGTATTTGGTTGGGAATGAGGGTTGGTAATATTTTTTCACTTCACGGAAGCCGAGATGGTACATGTTTGTGAACTTGGCTCTGGTTACGCCGGACGTGCATGCGCGAGAGCGGTGCATGAAAGAAACAGACCTTAGTCCCTTAAAAAGACAATTTTTATAATAAAATAATCTGGCACGCAGGGTTGTTCCCTGCTGGTTCATGACGGCGTGTCGAGTACGATAAGTCGGCCGATTTGAGGGTAACTAAGTGGCATTAGTTTCACTATATTTGTTTGCCAACAGCACAGTTCCCCAGGGTTCGTACTCATCGTAGACTATCGCCCGATAGAGTAGTGATACTTGATTTGAGGCTTAGAGACAGTCTTGCTGCCTCTTGGTGAATAATCTTACGAGAAGGGTATAATTTACGTGTTACCAATATCACCACTAATAAGTCTCCCAAATGATATTATCAGCGACCGAGTTGACAAAGACACGAATTTTTAGTTTAGTTTAATATTAGTTAAATTATTTTACATATTTTTACTAGCATCTTCACTTAAAGATTGACCAGGTTAGACGCCAGGAACGGTGAAGTATCAAGAGCCCTCCTTTTCCTTTGTGTATTTGAACGATCCCGATTCAACTTACCACTACTATACTACCCACGATGGGTGCACTTGCCCGTGAATGTGGTGAAATAGTAGTAGTTTAAGTAAATCGAGTTTATAAATTTAAAAGCTTAATTGCTAAAAAGGTGTCACAAATAACGAAACATTTTATGACTCACCTCAGACACATCAGAATGCTCATGATAAAGAAGAGAAAAATCTGAAACTAATAAAGCTTCAGAAAAGTTTACTGCTTCACAAAAAGACTTGGCTGAAGCTCAATCTCAAATATCAGCACTACAGATTGAGAATTTTTATCTGAAGCGACAATTTCATAATCTTAAGAATTCACTATTTCACAAGTTATTTGTGTAAAGATGAGAATTTCAAGAAAGTTTTTGGAGGTGAGGAACTCAATCAGATTCCTCATCCGGTGATCAATACTGAAGTGAAACCATCTGATGACGAATATGATTATTCTGAATTTGCTGTTGCGAAGCCTACAAAGAAGAAAAATCAGAATTCAAAGCAATTCAACAAGAAAGTTCAGAAGGAGAAAAATTTGTCTTGAAAAGCATCTGCATTTGTGTTTGGTAGTACATCATTAGCTAATGCAAAAGTGTAGGTGGTTGAGGAAGATCAAAAGACATATTCTGAAGAAAAGATTGCTGAAAATCTACTCAAATCAAACAATTTGAAGGAAATCAAAGCTTCGTTTACCCGAGTAGCTAAAACAGGAGACCTAGTTCTCAAGTTGGACTTTCCAAGCTATCAGGTTACAAGCAGAAGGGTTTGGGATTTGAGTCTAAGCATGTGGAGGTTAATGAAACTCGTAAGAAGAATCAAAAGAGTTTCAAGAAGGTTAATCTGAAGCAGGTAAAGAAGGATATGTTTTTGATGCTGCAAAGGATCAAGCTAAATGTCTTTATAAGCTAAAAGGCTCTAAGCAAATTTATTATGTCAAAGAATTTCCACTACACTGTGTTGAAGCTCAAGATTACTCAAGTCTTTGTGATGTAGGATGGTGCGTAAAGTATATTGATTTAACCGGTTTTTGTAATTAATATGATACTGTGTAAATGTGCTTAAACGATGTGATTGAGTTGAGTCTAAACCATAGTGTGTTGACAAAAGTTTTATAATTATTTCCTAATAAATATTAGTTTAAATTCATTTTAATTAATAATGTTAAAAGATAAAATTCTTTCTTTGTATATGTTGTCTCGTGATGCAGGATCAAAGGGGAAGGAGAAATATGAATGATGATGTTGATCATGTATGATGAAAGATGGATGATGATGGTTCATGGGAAGTAAATAAAAGAAGTAAAAGCATGCTGGTCACGTGGAGTTAACAAAATTATTAATTGGGCTCACTCAAAATTATTAGGTGGACTGATGAGTTTATCACGTGGGTCAGTGGGCTCAATTAAACGTGTGGAACAAGTTGGGGGGTCGGTAGAAAATATAAAAGGAATTGATTCATAAAGAGAGGTCAGACGGCAATTAGGAGGATTGGGAGAAGCTTACGAATGGCAGAAGAAAGAAACAAAACAAAACGCAGCTTTAGGAGAGCTACAGATAATTGTTTTTTCTTTTAATCTTTCAATTATGTTTTTGAGCACAAGGATGTTAGGCTAAACTTTTCGTGATTACACGGGTGAACGGTTAAATGTTTTTCTGGTTTTAATCTAGGGTTCTAATTTCTTAGATAGAATTATTGATCTGTGACAATCTTTGATTCTAGTGTTCGTTTGATAAATCATTGCAATTGTTGTCGTGTATGTACCCCCTGCTCCCGGACTACCTCTCTGAGCATAGCTCTATGACTATACTTAGTACATACGTGATAATAAGTTGTTTGGGTTGGTTAAACGTTAACACAGTCATGTCAATGTGATTTCTTGGTTAGACTCCTGAGTGCAAATCAGTAATTCACTAATCCGGATCCTTAAGTAATTACCTTTTAGTAACAACGATTGAAAGATAGTTAATTTAGTTTGAATTAGTTAATCATCAATTTTAGTTTTGCAACCAACAACCAGATTCAACAGCCAAGAGGCACTTTAGTTAATTAATTAGGTTAAGTTAGTTTAGTTCTAGTTTAGGTCAATTCAGATTAGTGACAGTAGTCTGGATTTAGGTAGTTAACTTAGTTAGGTAATAAAAATCTAAGTCACTAATAACCACCAACTCCCCTGGATTGATACCCGACTTACCCTGTCTATAGGTAGTTAGGATTATTTGTATAGCGGTCACGACACCCGTTATCAAATTGGCGTCGTTGCCGGGGAGTACGTGCGCTTATTAGTGATTTCAGTTTTTTTTAGTTAATTTCTTGTTTTGTTCGTTTTTCTAAAAACTAAAAAAAAAATTCTGCAATTTTAGTTGTTTTTAGTTTATTTATATTTGTAATTAGTTATTATTATTTTTTGCTTTCTTTGAGTTGATTTATTTTTTCGAACAGTACTACGTGATCGTTTTCTGTTTTTGTGTCTGTTTTTGCAGGATTTAGGTTTTTGCAAACTCGAAGGTCGGGACGAGAGTCACCATCGATATTTGATCCTGAAATTGAAATAACTTCTAGGCAGAACCGAGCCAATCAAAGAAACCAGATGGGTGATCCATTTCTGCAGTACCGACACACGTTTTCGAGAGCTAGTAGCTCAAGTCACAATAACATGAGGTTTAGACCGAATCAGGAACAAGATGGATATGAGGCATCTCCTCATCATGATGGAGTTCAGAGTGAAGCAACATGGGAGACCGGGTGGCGTAATGAACCTCCTAGTTCACTTGAGTCGTATGATCGTCAGCATGTGAACTATCTATACGATGATGACCAAGATGATGATTATGACAGGGATTATGAACATCGCCAACCACCACCAGTTTACGGCAATCAACAAAGAAATCAGCCTACCCGAGGGGTCCCACGATTTAATGATGGAGTTTATAACAATCAGGGTCGCTTCGAAGTTATAGATGGAGTTCCGAGGATTCATAGGCAAGCACCGGCTCAGGGAGTAGAAAGTCATTTCAAGCCGATGGTGATGTCGAGTTCTTCCGCGGTGGTGACCCCGATAGGTCGAGATCGGATGGCTTTTCAAGTTAGACCGGAATACCTTAGCCTCTTACCGGAGTTTTTTTGGGAAAAAGACCGAGGAGCCATACCCTCACATAGCAGCATTTGAGTCCATTTGTGGCATAATCGGAGGTTCTGGATTTACACTAAATGAGGTAAAGCTTATGTTATTTCAATTTACTCTAAAGGATAGAGCTCGACATTGGTTTGATAGTCTACCGGCGGGTAGTATTTTCACGTGGGAAGAAATGCAGAGAATTTTTCTAGATGAATACTACCCTATGCGCAAAACGAGTGAAGCACGGGAATCTATTCGGTTTTTTCAACAACACTTAGGAGAACCATTTCACGAGGCCTTTTCTAGATTCAAGGAGCTCTTAAGGAAATGCCCCCATCACATAATAGAGACGTGGGATTTGATAAAATGTTTTTATGATGGATTGTTTCCCGAGGACGTACGAGATTTATTGTCAATTAGCAACGGGACATTTCTGACAAATTCAAAGGAGGTTGATTGGGATAATTTAGAAAGAATGAGTTGTGACACCCGAGAATTCCAAGGTTAACTTCCGTTAGACAACTTCCGTTAGTTACGTTAGTAACTAATACTTAACTAGGCCGAATACGTCCACGTCCTTTGGTTGATCACCAAACCCGCCCATATATGTTATGTGTTCAATTATTTATGGTCATTATGTGCAAACGTGATTTAAATGCATAATTATTAATAAAAAGCATGACTATTTAATTAATTGATAAATTATGTGACAAATTGCTTATTTGGATTATTATATGTTAACCGGGTAATTAAATGTATGCATACATGTTTAATGATTGGGCTAGTAATTAGTTAATGATGGACTAATCATGGGCTAATGATGGCTAATCATTGGGGGCCCAAATCCCAATGAAAGCCCATGAGACCACTAGTATTTAAATAGAATTATAAACCCTAATCCCATTTACATGCTCCATCACCACACACACACACTCCCCATCACACTCTCTCCCTCTCACGACTTCTGGACCAGCCCCAAGACACACCAAGATCAGCCATCACTTCTGTTGGTGAAGATCATCCATCGATCCTTGATCAAACCGTGAGTCCCATGAACCATTTCTATGTGTTTTCTATGTGTTTTCTTCATAAAGCATGCCTAGATCTCCATGTAATCGTTAGATTTTCTGTAAGAATGCTTAGGAATGCTAGATCTATGATAAAGACTACAACTTTACGTGTGAAACTGATCCATAATAGAGATTCATGCTAGATTAGGTCATTTTGGGTAAAGTGTGTTCTTGAAGATTTGATGATGAAAATGCATGTTTATGATGTTAAAAATGCTCCTGTGATGTTCCTAAATGATTATGTATGCTTGAAAATGAATTACACGAAGCATGGAGGCTGTTAGAAAGATTTTTAGTCAAATTTACGGGTTTTTTAGCGACCAGCGAAACTGTGCATTCATTAGGAGAAACTATCCAGCGAAACTGTGCATATCTCCTTCCAGCGACACTGTCCAGCGAAACTGCAGTGTCTCTCGTGAACGAAACTGACCTTGTCCCTGAACGAAAGTTCAACCAGTTCCTGGCGAAACTAGCCAGCGAAACTAGCAGTTTCTCTGGCAGTTTCTCTAGCAGTTTCTCTAGCAGTTTCTCCAGCGAAACTGCAGTGTCTCTCGTGAACGAAACTGACCTTGTCCCTGAACGAAAGTTCAACCAGTTCCTGGCGAAACTAGCCAGCGAAACTAGCAGTTTCTCTGGCAGTTTCTCTAGCAGTTTCTCTAGCAGTTTCTCCAGCGAAACTGCAGTGTCTCTCGTGAACGAAACTGACCTTGTCCCTGAACGAAAGTTCAACCAGTTCCTGGCGAAACTAGCCAGCGAAACTAGCAGTTTCTCTGGCAGTTTCTCTAGCAGTTTCTCAGCAGTTTCTCTAGCAGTTTCTCTAGCAGTTTCTCTAGCAGTTTCTCTAGCAGTTTCTCCAGCAGTTTCTCCAGACTAAACCCAAACTTGTGCAACTTATTTAAATGATATGCCATGACTTGTATGATTATGCAATGATGAAACATGCTATGATTTCTGTAATATATGAACCCTTGTTTATGATCAACCATCGGTGTCGTGTGTCGTTATGTCGTGTCGTAGTTCCAACGTGCTATGTTATGGGCCATAGTGACGATAAGTTAATGTTTAGACACAAAACTAATACTTAAGACCTAAACGTGTTCATAGGTCTTCGTTAAGCAATATTTGGATTAATTAACAAGTGTAGCTGAGCAACCTAAGGTGAGTTTCACTAACCCCTTAATTGTGAACCCGTTTGGGTCACAACGAATTACTTAACGGAAAACAACGCTGACACTTTGAGATATCGCCGAATGGGATATCTGTTATGGAAGCTGGAGTGCTTTATGGGAAGCGCTTGCAACTGTCCATCCTTGGGATTTCAAATGAAATCCGGAATAACCGTTTTGACACTTAAACTATTTTTAGGATTTCAAATGAAATCCAGAATAAACAACTTTTAATATGGCTAGTGTAGGTTAAAGTCTAAACCAAATGATATCACATGATTTCTAAGGATGCCTTAAAACTTAAAAGTCCTCAACAATTTAGTACCATTAATCTGTGAAGCGAGGGGATGTTGGGTAGATCTACTGGGGTTTGACAAACCCTGCTCCGCGGTACACAAATGTGTAGCCAACCGGTTGGAGGCCGAACGGAGTGCAATATCAGCCTATTTTAGTTGTGGGTCCCATGAGGAACACAACTGGAGGCACAAACCATCGGCAAATGCCGAACTCTGTTACGTCAGCTTTGGTACGAACTTCCTTAGTGCATGGAAACCGGATTAGCTACCCGCGATATCGGTTGACCGCTTTAACTTTTACTTAACTAGTGCATATTCGATAATTCAACACTTGGCAATGTTTGCAAAACTAATCCTTATTACATGTTGATACATACGCTTATGAGACCGGGCCAATGCATGACATGCCCACCGTGGACTCACCAACCGTTAGGTTGACACTTGTGTGGTTTTCACTTTTGCAGATCGCTGAGGAGTATCCACCAGGGGTTGGCATGGCACACAGAAGACTTTAAACTGTTTTAACTTACGTTGGACATTTTGAATATCAATATATAATTTGTACTTAAAGCACGTGGTTAGTGCTGAGATACTTTTGTTTACTTTTCCGCTGCGAATTTTAGACTGTTTTATGATGAACACTTGGACTTTACTCTGATTCGTTTAGTATTTGTAACTAATGGTTGTGGTCCTGGTCTAGCTCGCGCCCCTTAACGGTATAAACTCCGTTAGTGGTTAATTGGGGGTGTGACATGAGCGCCACTTCCAAGAGACAAGCTCAAGCTAGTAGGAGATCTAGATCATTTTTGAAAGCGCTGGACTATGTATATATGTGCTCATTTTGCAAAGATTTAAACTTATTTGATTTTCTTTATTTTGTCAATGATCAGACTATCTCTGCGTATACGTAAGTGTCGACCTGATAGTTGTTCATTTGAGTTTCTGCTTTATTTTATTTGGTATTTTGTTCAATCATTGGACTTTCTACGGGAGTCCACGAGACCAACCTGATTGTTGTTGATTGAATAATTTCAACTTGTTTTATTTTTTCTTATTTTGTAAGTCTGAGGCCTTATTTGCGTATCGAAAGATCGACCTTAAGGTAGACGATTTAATATTCTTCTTTTTATGCATGGAACACAGTTGACTATATCATGAATTCAATCACTGTTTGTTAATCACACGTGAAATCACAAAGTGTGATATAAAGATGTCTGAATATGTCTGATAGTGTGGGGTCCACGGGTCAAAGCAAATTAATACCTTAACATATCCTGATGTTATGAGTATGATTTTGCCAGAGTTTATGATGGACAAACTATAGCGGCAATCAACATGGCTTATGCAGGTTCAATAGTTGAAATTGAAATGTAGTTCAGCGCGGTATGTCCAATATGATCCCAAGTCGTGATGTTTCTCTCAAAATCCAAAAATGGAGTTGAATTTCAGTATTGCATTTATGTTTTCATTTCAGAAAAATCAAAAGGATTTTTCGGTGTGTTTTAGCATAACTTTAGAAAATCAAAAAGATTTTAGGAATGTTTTGATATAAAGTTTGTAAAAGCCAAAAAGATTTTATTTCTTATTTACCGATCGACACGTGATACGAAATGATTTCAAAATCTGTTTTTAAATCATCTTAGTTCTCCGAAGGAGATTTTTGCCCAAGATTAAACTTATTCTTGGAAAATAGAAAATCGCACTTCTGTCTTCTGAAGATACGGGTTAGAAGATAAGACTCTACCATGGTGATAGGGGAAGTTTATTAGAAGCTACCAAAGGATGTTTTAACAAGTGGTCAAGTTGACATAGTCTACAACTAACATCTCAAGAGTCTGAAAGTGAAATCAGATATAATAAGTGAAATCAAATACAGCACATGACAAGGGGGACTCTGTTAGAGCATAATCTGAGTGTCATGTGATGTATCTAGAATAGTTGATAGAGTTAGTGAGTCATAGTTAGACTGCTAACGAACTGAGTTACGAACTGCTAGTTCGTTAGCAACGAAAAGTGAGTTCGTTGCTCAGTCTGGGTCGTTTGAACCAAAGTTAATATATAATGTTGTAGCTTGATCATTTGTTGAGAGAAGAAGTGAGAGAAAGAGAGTTCTGTGTGTTTTCTGTATGTGAGAGAATATTGTGTCCAGAGTCCTTGTAATTATTTTCTAGTGTGAATCAATGCAAATCTCTTGTATTTACATCTTCTTCTCATCGAATTAATTACCAAACCAGTGGTAAGATCCATCTAGGAACTTACAGGAGGCACGGGCCGTGCTTGTCACGGGGAGCGTCTAGCGCACAAAAAAGTTAATTTTTATGTGAGCGCAAGCCATGCTTAAGTGAGCACGGGCCATGTTGATAAAACAATTAGCTTCCTCTCGTCGAGATACTCAAAATTCACTATTTATGGGCCTCGTAATTCATTTTCTAGCCCCAAATATGCTTTCGCGAAGTTTTGGGCTTTTTCTTACCACACCGTTGTCTTTTAGCTGTTGTGCTCCGAGGTGTGGTTGAGTTTTAGGGTTACCACTTTGTCTTGAATTGAGAGAAAGACGTATGAGGGCATTTTTTTCCTTTCTGCAGGGGCACAACCCAGGTGTTGGCTCAAACTCTAGAAGTCTTCAGTTTGTCTTCATTTTTAACATTTTATTACTCCTTTTGTGATTTTGACATGTATTAGACTGAAAAACTAAAACGGAGACAATATTGCACTGTTTTGTTAATAGTTAGTCTGTTTTAACCCAAAATGCGAGAAATATTTGATATAAAAATATGTATAATTTAGCGTACATCATCCACTAATTTTGATATGAAAGATCTCGGTGAAGCCTCTTATGTATTTAGCATAGAAATAAATTGAAATAGAAGCCTTGGAACATTAGAATTATCCTAAAAGGCATATATTAAACGGATGCTTAAAAGGTATAATATGCAACATGGATCCCCATCTGTCACCCCTGTCGTTAAAGGCGATAGTTTTGGGTCTTATCAATGCCCTAAATCAGAGGAACAAGTTGAACAAATGAGACTCACACCTTATGCTTCGTTGTTGGAAGTCTAATGTATGCTTAAGTTTGCACTCGTTTCGATATCGTGTATATAACTGGCATGCTAGGCAGGTATCAATCAAATCCTATCATAAATCACTGGAAAGCTGACTAAAAGGTATTGCGATATTTACAAGGGAAAAAGGAATTTAAGTTGACTTATAGGAGATCAGATGATCTTGAAGTCATTGGCTATACCGATTGTGATTTTACGAAGTGTAAAGACGATAAAAAGTCTACTTCGGGATACATCTTCATGCTATCAGGTGGGGCCATTTCATGGAAGAGTCATAAGCAGCAGTTGACTACTACATCGACTATGATGGCTGAATATGTTTGCATTTTATAATGCCACATGCCACACAATGCTCCTAAGAAATCTGATTAAGGGACTCAAAATAGTTAATTCCATACAAAGGCTGATGAAGATTTATTGTGATAACAGTGTAACAGTGAGCTTTTCAAATAATAATAGCTCAAATGGTGCTACATTATATCTCGACACAAAGTACTTGTTTGTGCGCGAGCGAGTGGAGGACCAAAGTGTTAATGTTGAGTATCAACACACATGACATGTTAGCGGTTCCACTTACTAAGGGTCTACCGCCCAAAGTGTTTACTGATCGTGTACTTAGGGGTGTGTAAACATAACCGAAATCCAAATAAGCCAAGAAACCGAACCGTATCCGTATCCGAATAAACCGATCCGTATTGTAAATTTGGTTTATTCAGTTTGGTTTATGGTTTGTTTGTGGTTTTGATTTTTTTGGATTCGGTTTATTTGGTTTATTCGGTTATCCGTTTAAACCGTATTAGAATTTTTTTTTTAATTTTTAAAAACCATGTAATTAGAATGTTAGTCCGTTTAGGATTAAGTTACCACATTTACTCATTTACTTATTTGTATTTATATTTTTAGCCAACATCTTTTTTATTATATTTTCTACTTTAACACCCAATCTTTTCATTTACTAGTTTTTGTTTCTTGTAGATATGAAAATGATACCGGTTGAGGTCGATTGAAGAGTTACACGACATTGTGGCATGACAAAGACACTTCTTCATATTTGTTAGTGTTCACGTGTTGGAAGTTCTATTTTTTCAATAAAAATTTGAAGTTTTTTTTTGTTTAAGACTATTGGTATTCGATTCTTTGTCGTATTATGGTTCTAAACTCTTAGGATATGTTAAAATGTTTGTTTGTTTTTTTTCTTGTTGTTAGGACCGATTTTCACTTCGAGAATCTCGATCTTGAGCAAGAACATGTTCGGATGAGAAAAACTCAAAAAAACAAATGAAGAAGATGATGATGATGAATCATGAATAATCATAAACAAGAAAGATGATGAACAATATCGAATGATTTCATATAACCGAATGATTAGTTACAAGAAATCATGAAGAACACACAATCTCTCTCTAGAATCCATGACTCACTCTCTCTCTAGAATGGAAATCTCACACTCTACAAGAAAAATCATCATCTCCACATTCGGAGACTCCTTTACTTGTAATGGGCACCCTCACTATATATAGTGAGGGTGACTAACAACAGAAATACATAACTGAATAAACGAAATTACAAGTAAAGTAAATAACATAAATTGATAATTAAATCAAAGCTGATTAAATTAATCCGAAGCTTGACTCGCTCGAACCGATCTTCCGTTGACTTTTACGTTGACCGTTGACCCGAACGGTTGACTTTTCCGGAAAACGGTCTTCGGTCCAATCTTGCAAGCCTCGAGCATCACAACTCAGTCTCTAAATCGATTCACATGGATTCTTCAGTCAAATGCTTCGGTAAACAGATTTGATGGCGTCAGTCACATAGATTTTAAGTTCCAACAATTTCCCCCTTGACTGATGCTTTCAAATCTGTTAAACTGCTGAAGAATCGCTCTGCCGTACATCTTCAATGAGAAACTGATAAACCGGAGACAATCTGATGTAGAGATTCCCCCTCTGAATAAGCTTCTTCTGTTCTCGTTGCTCCAGTTCGAGATCCAAGTGCTGCAGCTCACTCGGTTCACACGGTCGGGTACAATACTGAGAAAATGCTACATCTCGGAGTCCAAACCGCAACAGACTGAATCAGATAAACCAGTTTGACACCGAACATGCTCCAACTTCAGATAATCGACCCGATATCCAGTTCCATAATAATTCCCCCTATTTCTCTAAATCTCTCCAAAAACATCAAGTCGGAAGCGTAAAAATCAGATGCGGAGAGTCGAACCGTCGCGATCGGTTGCCTAGAGAAACCGGATAAACAATCTTGAAATCGGACAATCTTGCGAAAAACCGGAAGCCGGATGCTGACAGTTGTGAATAATCTGCGTGACTGAGGTTGGATGCGAAAATAAAATAAACTGCCAAATTTCTTCAATAAACGGTCATCCGAGAGATTTAATCGGATAAATTCCAATATTTAACTGAGATTCCAGTTAATCCGGTTAGTTGACGACAGCGCTGCATCCACTAAAAAATAAACCGTGAGATATAACGAGAAAGCCGAGTAATTAACCGGATAATAAAGCTAACCCGTCAGTGATCGATAGCAAATGTTGCGCGCGACGTCAATAAACGAGAATCCCAATAAAATCAGAATAAATCCGAGACCAATAAAAATATTTTTCGCAATTCCGTTCGCGGCGTCATCTCGTTCGTCTTGAAAAACTGATAAGAAAAACCCCGCGTTTGACGAATAATGCAGAATATTTAATTTTTCAATTAAATCTCTCAAGAAAAATAAAGAATCCATGTGCAAATAAATGAGCCAATCAGATTTGTGCCTAGAGAAAGCACAATCCGTGAGATTTATCATGGACCAATCAGATTTCATCTCCATATAAGATCCAACGGACAGAAAATACTGAGATCTATGGCAGATGAGCTGGATCCGTGTGAAATTACGTTGGCCAATCAAGAGAAAGTACAAATGGGATCTCACGGACAGAATTAAAAGGATCCAAGGGTGAAGAGGCGCGATCCGTGTGTGGGAGGCTACAGCCAATCACAGGCTGCCAACCCAAAAGCCTTTAACGGCTCTCTACAACAGCCTGGGCCCACGCGTAATTTTCTCCACCGAGATTTCATTCAGCTACAGCCACTCACAGAGTAGCGTAGAGACTTTAACGTCTCTTTTAACTTAGGCGGGTCCCACAAGAAATCCATGAGCCAATAAGAAATCGACAAGCATAGGGTTTGACCAGGGTAAACGACAAAGTGGAGAGAGAAAATTCCATGCTGACCAATAGTGTCAAGCCACATCATCATCATCAACCTCAAATCGTTCGACGCCCTCAAAACCCTAATCTGATCGGAAAAACGAAACCACCCACCGGAAAACCGTAAATTGCTTATAACTCCCATGATTCTTGACGAAATTCCTCGATTTTTATACCCACGAACTCGTAACGACATGCTCTACAACCCTTAACGATCAGAATCTTCTGAAACGAACTCGGATAAAAACCCAGTAAACAAGTTCGCTAAGCAAACAAGTACGCTAAGCTTTCCAGAAGTCCGCTAAGGCACCTCTGAAGTCCGCTAAGGACTCAAGTTCGCTAAGCACAGAACAAGTACGCTAAGACAAGCTTCAAGTTCGCTAAAAACTGATGAAGTCCGCTAAGAGGAGAACAAGTCCGCTAAGACTTGGACAAGTCCGCTAAGAGT
This sequence comes from Deinandra increscens subsp. villosa, assembly GCA_039602395.1. Classification (NCBI taxonomy): domain Eukaryota; kingdom Viridiplantae; phylum Streptophyta; class Magnoliopsida; order Asterales; family Asteraceae; genus Deinandra; species Deinandra increscens. The sequence continues at coordinate 11,178,268 of JBCNJP010000006.1, read as the reverse complement.
ATCTTCAAATCTTCAAAACTGATGAACAAATCTGGAAAACTCGAAGAACACGAAGAACACAGCCACTTGAACATCTTCCTGATGCGATTTCGATGTTCCAGAATGAGTGTAGATAACAGATTCATGACCGATTCGAGAAGAAAAAACCATTTACGTGATTGTTCTGGCCACAAACAAACCATAAACAGCAGCAACTTCGATCAAATCAGCCTTCAAAATTCTGGAAATCTTCAAGAACACGAAGAACACACAGTTACACCGTCAGTGTGTGTTTTTCCAGATCCGCTCAAACGGTTGAGATTCAGACGAAATAGATGCTTCCAATGGATCCGGAATGCGTTTTCCACTGAGAATCATACCTTACTTCATCCAAAAACATGAAGAAAAACCCAGAAAATGAAGAATCAAGCTCCAAAATCTTCAAAAACCCCAAATACGGGAAAACCCCAAAAGTTCCGAAAAAATGAGCTCGGATCTTCAATTTTCCAACAGATCTGAACAAGTAAAAGATGAAATAACATCTAAATGAACTCCAGAACACGAATCCATCATCCATATCATCAGAATCCATCCAGAAATGAAGAAAAATAGAAAAAAGTCTCTAAAAAATAAGTTTTCTCATCTTCACCATTCAAGCTCAAAATCTCAGATTCGAGTGACCAGATTCACGGTGAGATGAATCTGATCGGTACCCGCTCTGATACCATTTGTTAGGACCGATTTTCACTACGAGAATCTCGATCTTGAGCAAGAACGAGGTTCGGATGAGAAAAACTCAAAACAAATGAAGAAGATGATGATGATGAATCATGAATAATCATAAACAAGAAAGATGATGAACAATATCGAATGATTTCATATAACCGAATGATTAGTTACAAGAAATCATGAAGAACACTTTCTCTCTCTAGAAAATCCATGACTCACTCTCTCTCTAGAATGGAAATCTCACACTCTACAAGAAATTCATCATCTCCACATTCGGAGACTCCTTTACTTGTAATGGGCACCCTCACTATATATAGTGAGGGTGACTAACAACAGAAATACATAACTGAATAAACGAAATTACAAGTAAAGTAAATAACATAAATTGATAATTAAATCAAAGCTGATTAAATTAATCCGAAGCTTGACTCGCTCGAACCGATCTTCCGTTGACTTTTACGTTGACCGTTGACCCGAACGGTTGACTTTTCCGGAAAACGGTCTTCGGTCCAATCTTGCAAGCCTCGAGCATCACAACTCAGTCTCTAAATCGATTCACATGGATTCTTCAGTCAAATGCTTCGGTAAACAGATTTGATGGCGTCAGTCACATAGATTTTAAGTTCCAACACTTGTTAGCCTAACAAATATGCAATATATGTTGTTCGGTTGAATACGGTTTAAACGGTTGAATACAGTTTATTCGGTTTTGAACCAAACCGAACTATACTGAATACGGTTTATTCGGTTTTGAACCAAACCGAACTGTACTGAATACGGTTTATTCAGTTCAGTTACGGATGTGATAAAAAATTTCAAAACCGAATAAACTATAACCCAAACCGATGAACACCCCTACATATACTTAATATGGGGTTTAGGCGAGACCTTTTATGATTGTCATGTAAATACTTTAAGACATTATTTATCTACTTCACTCAAATGTAAAGTTTGTCTATACTTATTAATATATGTGCACTATTATGTTTACTTTAGACAAACGCATACTTTACCACCTAACCTATAATTTTGAGACGATGTCATTGTCATAATTGATAGGGGTTTTGAGTTAATAATGATGCTACTGACTATATCGATTTGCTTTGATGTTATCATAACAATGTTTTAAAATATGATATGATCATCACTTGGCCAATTAATGTTATATTATATACGTATATGAATGTATAGTCAAATGGTCTAGCGAGCAAGTAGAAGAATTTAGAAATCCATTAATATGGCATTTGAACATTTAACAATTATGATCCAGTACTTAGATATTTGATTTGATGGAAATTGATATTTTGAGAGGCTATTGAGCAAATATGATGGTTAAGGAATTTATTGTATTATTCTCCTTCATATATACGATTAATTTTCTTTCATCCGTACTCTTTGATTTATCAGAGAACAATTAACTCTAACAAGAGAGAAATCTAATCATCAAGAAGACAAACAAGACTATTAATCAGAATGATATGAGTTCATCATCATTTACATAAAAAATTGATTTATCTTCTTCAAGTGAATTTTCTAAGACTTGTTTGATTAACATTACATGTGAAATTAAACATTCAACATATTAAAAATCCAGTTGAACACCGGCAATGAGTGAAACCATTCACCATTAGAAAAAGAAAAAAGTTAAAAGTGGTGAAATGAAAGTCGAGGCTCGAGTGATTTGACTTCCGGCGACTAACCATTTGACCGTTAGGTCAAATTCTGTAGTTTTTAATTCAAACGACTTTACTTTACGTCTCCGACTAAAATAAACCCTTAGAACAACAGGGTATCCCAACAACTAGCAAAAGGATAAGTCAATAATCCCCATCACAATTAACAAAATTAGGGTTAGGGTTTTACAGTTTTTGTCTTTCTCCCTCAGTCATCACCATGGCTTCCGAAGAGATTGCTCTGGTACTATCACGCTGTCCCGATAACCACCACTCTCAGCTCCTCTTCCACCAGGACTCCAACTTAGGGTTCCGCTGCAATCCACCGCAGCAGCATCATAACCACCGTCACAATGACAAGACCACCCGTGAGCTTACCGGCTTCATCGAACATCAAAATCGGCACTATCAGCCGCAAGCCAGCTCCGAATTCCGACGGAGCATGTGCGAAGCTGGACCAGCCTACCACCGTGGTATCCAGGAATGGGACGTTAGAAATGGGCGGGATTCCAGCTCACCAAGCGGAGATGGATCCGATAGCGATGACGAAGACGAAGACGACGACATGGATGATGTCGATGGTACCGTGGTTGGATTTGTAAGTAGCAGTGATATTGGAAAAATTGCTCACAAAATTAACGTTGCCGGAAATAGCATCGGTGAAAAAAATGCTAATAGGAAAATGAGCCATTTTTCATCCATTGGTAAGTTTCTGAAGCAATTTTTGGTTTTTCTTATATAATTTATTATTATTTCCATGTATGATTGAATATTATGTGTTGGGATTTAGGTTCTAATATTAGGGTTGTAATGTAAGAAGGAACTGTTATGATGTCAGGAAATGATATAAATGATGTAGGATCAAGTCCAATTGAGAATCATCAGGAAGGGCAATTGTGCCAGTTTCAGAATGCTATCACTATTGCAGACCCCAACGGTGAATTGTACTACTCTCAGTTATTTAACGGGGTGGAGGGTTCAGGAGCAGGGTTTAAAGATATGTTGGTTCATAACGGTTGTGGGTTCAGTGGAAGAAAGGACATTTCAACTTCAGGTGGATCAGGAGAGTCACTGAGGACAATACTCTCAGATCCGTTGACGTGAGTTTATGTAAATTTATTTACATCATTATGGCAATTCAATACATATAATCATATAAGGCTGGATAACACATAAGTTTAGGGAAGTATTGTTTAACTGAATATGGATTATTTTGGAGAATGAGATGTAGGACATTTTTAAAGCATGAAAGATAAATCTAAAAAATAGTGCTTTTTAGTTAAATTATGGGTTTAGTGTGAGTATAATTGAATGAAACCGACTGATTATAACAGGTCACTTTTCTACTACACATCTGAAGAATTAAATTACAAAGGACTAATTCAAGTGTTAAATGTCAAAAGTTTTAAACTTGTTGCTTATGTAACGATGTAGGCAGTTTATGTTTTGTTAGATGTTTATGGTTTTATGCTCATACAGAGGAGCTCTCATGGATGATGCTATGATATTACCTTGTGGGCATTCATTTGGTAGCAGTGGAATGCAACATGTTCTGAGGATGGTGAGTAGTGTGAATTCCCTTTATTATGATTTAAACTGTCGGTTCTTATACAAATGTATCATGCTCCGTTAGCTTTCTCTTTTAGTCTTTAGCATACTTATTTGGTGTACGATAATTGGTTAGTCGATTATGGCTCCATTAATATCATATCAGGCATTAATTTCTTGATAAAACCTATGTTACTGTGCTTTATTAGCTTTCTTCTTTAGTCAACGTATTTGGGGCAAAAATAATTGGTAAATGTGTTGTGGTATTAATTGTTGCTTATGATCATTTCAAATTAAGCGCTGGAGTATAATGATGGAAATCTTAAATTGAGTGATAATGCTTAATCTCTTTAATTTGGTGTGGTTCTTGTTTCTCTATCCTGCCTATTTCATACTTATGCCCTTGAAACTCGGTATGAGAGTGCAGGCCACAAAATTCACTCGCTACCTTTTTATCAATTATAATATGTTTTCTTATTCCAATTCCAATTCCAAAATATGTGCTGACCATCATCTTGTACAATATGTTTCTCAGAAAGCATGCTACACTTGTTCACACCCTGTATCAGATGGCTCAATTGCTCCAAATTTATGTAAGGTTTTTTAAAAAAAAAGTTATTCGTAGATTTATTTATCATATCTTTGATGCTTTGTGTGATCTTATCAAGTCTGATAACTTTTTACACATATTGGTGTTTAATTTATGTAGCTCTGCGATCTGCTATTCATGCATTTCTTAGGGAGGAAGAGTTGCAAACTAACCGTGCTTCCAAAAGAAGAAATAGATTAGATCAGGTTTGTTTTAGTTATTTTCTTCCTTCATTTATTTATTCAAAGATTGTTATTTACAGAAAAAGTCTTGGATTTTTTATGTTTTTGACTCTTGAAGGATAGAAGCAAATATGGTGATTTAGGGATTGTAGACCAAACCAGAGGCCGCGGTGTTCAATTTCCATTCTGTGTGTCTGAACGCGTTATTATCAAGGTTATTAAGCAATGCTTTCTAGTTTCATAATTAGCATGTTTAATTCATCCCTTGTTTATTTGCTTATTTCGTCCAACTTTTTTTCAGGGTAATAAAAGAACACCTCCTCGTTTTGTTGGTCGTGAAGCCATTGTTACAACTCAATGCCTAAACGGATGGTTAGTCTTTTCAATCTCCAATTTATTTATATTTCATTATATTTTCTTTTAATTTTCTATCTGTTTCATGAGCATCACAATATTAAGTAATTCGGTACATGGTTTAAGTAAAATATTTTATTTATATTAGAAAAATTTCTCAAAACACAGGTATGTTGTGAAGACACTTGATAATGCAGAAAGTGTTAAATTGCAATACCGGTCTCTGGCCAAGATTCAAGATTCTCAGCCCTCAAACTTATCTTCAACTAAGACCACAACACCTATCTGGCTCTAGCCGCCCTGAAAAAAGGAAACCCGACCCGGGTATATTTGGGGATACCAATTACATCAGAACGTCCCGGATCTTATTAATAGTTTTGCTATTAGTGAGATTTGATTGGGTGTGTTTGTTTTGTTTATTTGGAGTCACTGTAGAATGTGCTGTCTGTATATTTGTATCCAGGTTCTAAAGTATGTAGAAAATTTTCATATAAAATATATGATTTTATGAGAGTTAATATTGAAATCTCAATTCTTGACTATAGGTTTTCCACAATGTTGAAAATGAAGCTACTACTAAGAAAAATAATTTTTATCATTATTTTTTTCATTTACAAAATCCATAATCATAGACCATATATGTTATTTTGTGACCCTCCTTTTAAGAACACTTTTCAGAAAACTTACAAAACGTCAAGACTAATATAGTATTGTCTCCTTAGGGTGGGCTGTATGGTGGGCGGCTTCCACCCCACGGAACCACTCTCCCTTCATAGGCTACATGGGATCGATTTCAAGAAACTAGTCGTTCGGTTTAATAATTAAACCGAAGGTAACCGATAAAGAATGGACGTTTTCAATGCTTCCATAGGATAGAGAAAGCCTCATTCCTTAACCACCAAACACTTTGAAAGATCACAGATCCTTCAAAACTAAATGAATCATGAAATTAAACATACGATTGCTCTCGAAATCGAAAACAGGGTATAATGACATGTGGTTTGCTGCAATTTGGTGATGATTTGAAGAATTGAATACGAATACGGTGACGATGAAGATGATAAACATGAATGTTGAATGAGGATACAATTAAATTGAAAGTGAATGCAACATTTTATAGTTATCATCATGTTTGAACACCATTGATGAGTTTTGTGAGAGGAAGATGAAGTCTAAGGCTTCAAATTTATGACTATACTCACTAAAATATAAAAGTGAAACCTAAGGTTTCAATTTCTCTGTCACTCTTTTCTCTCACGTGTCATTATACCTTTGGATAAAAATCTTAGCCTAAGATTTTATTTCTAACTATACCTCTCACCCTTAATATATCAATTTTCAACTAAGCATAAAACATCTTAAAAAAACAAATTATAATCTATAAAGTTAGTTCATACATGTTAAAACTTTATATTTTGCTCTAAAAAAATTGAAGGACATGAGATATACTAAAAATAAAATCAATTTTTATAGCAAAGGCTCATATGTTTGCGTATTTCATATTTTTTTACAACCAATATAATTATTCCATATATTTTTTAATAACCAATAGCAAGAAGTTAGATTACAATATGAAAATGAAAGAAAAGTTACACCAAAAAGAGCGATAAAAAGCAAGTTACCTCTATGCTTAATCTAAAGAAAATAAAGCATTTTTTAAGTTACCAAGGATATCCAATGCGAGCCTATCTCTATTGTTGAGCATCCTCTCGTTTTTAGCCTTCTAAATACACCGTCACATAGTAAAATAAATGCCATAAAAGATATTCTTGTGAACCACTGAGAAATGCCAAAGTTATAACCTTCAATAACATCTGTAACATATAGAAGACCTTCTTTGGGCGCCTTACATCACCCTAAAACAAGATCCCAAATGAAACTGGTCCGTTTGCAATTCACCAAGAGGTGGTTGGCAGTCTCCACCTGCAAGTTACAACTAGTACAAGTCGGATCAATAGGAAGGCCCCTTCAGATAAGCGATGTTTGTTGATCGAATCCTGAATCGTTATCATTGAAAACAGATAATAATGTAAATATTAGATGTTGTCATCTGGTTGAGATCAGCAGTAGTCAGGTAGTTCATCCTGTGAGTAGCCTTGGTTCCCTTTAGGGTGTATGCTAATGATGGGGATAATCGTAAAGGGAATTACGATTTTTGAGAGAGTGAGAGCAGAGAGAGATATGAAATTTGTAGGTGGTGATTAACCTCTAATTTCTCCAATAAGGCCCTATATATATACACCCAAAGGGAAACCCTAGTCTATCTATTAAGGGCAATTACGTCTATCAAATAAATGCCATATAGGGTTAAATAGGTAATTGATTATTTAAGATAAATGATTAAAGGACATAATATAATATATATTATATACATATATACGAAAACAAATATATATATTAAGTAATATATATTACGTCTAACATTCTCCCACTTGGCCTGATCATTTATAATGAGGTATTAGCTAAGTCTGATCAGAATTTAATACTCATTTCAATTTTAAACCAAAATTGCAGCAGAAAAATACAGTCATAGAGTTGATTATCCAACTCAAGACCCCCATTAATCATACTACAACCCCAAATTTAAAATTCAACTTAAATTCAGAATCAATCACAAAAATAAGCCCTTAACGTTGATTTATAGTAAAACTGTCTATATGTCAATAATGCATGCATAACATATTTAGAAGCAAAATCAAACGGATAAGGAATTAATAATTAGTCATTCATATTGTGATATGCTTGGTCATCAATAAACCCCGTCTTCATTATGAGCTCTTAGAAAAGACATATCAGGATAGACCTTAAGTTATAGGATCCTTAAGCATATCATGAATGTTTTCAATACAAGCACTTAGTTTCCTCTATTTGGTCTTAAACAATAATCTTGTATCGAAAACTTAATGCAGCCCCGATCAAAATTGTTATTGTTTTAAGAAATTAGGGTAGCTGACTTTATCACTGTAAGTCTTCAATATGTTATATTGGAGTTTAGGAATTATGAGTCTACTGATAAATTTACCAACAACATCTAGTGAAAAATTATGTCATAATAACTTAGGTTGTTGTTACATGTAAGTCATGGCATAACATTCAAGTAAGTTGCACAAGTTTGGGTTTAGGTCTGGTCACAGTTTCGCTAGTATAGATGTCGCTAGCGCAGTTTCGCTGTGTGCACGGGCAGCACTTTCGCTAGGCAATACCCGATGACACAGTTTCGCTAGGCTAGTTTCGCTCGAAACTGTTGGCACAGTTTCGCTAGCCTAGTTTCGCCCGAAACTGGTTTGAACTTTCGTTCAGGGAATTTCGCTCGGTAGTTTCGTCCGAGCAGGTCTGCTTGGTTCACACGGCGACACTACAGTTTCGCTGTATAGTGTCGCCTGGATGAAGATATACATAATTTCGCTACATAGTTTCGCCCAGAGAACACGCAGTGTCGCTGGTCGCGAAAAACTCACAAATCAGCCTAAAAATCAACCTAACAGCTTCCATACTTCATGTAATTCAATATCTAGCATGCATAATCATTTACCAACATCAAACAACAAGTTTTAACACCTTAAACATGGATTTTTATCATCAAATCACCAAAAATGCATTTTAAACCTAAAATGACCTAATCTAGCATAAATCTTCATTATGGTTTGATTTCACACGTAAAGTTACTGACTTTATGATAGATCTAGCATCCCTAAGCATCATATCAGAAGATCAAGTGATTCTATGAAGATCTAAGCATGCTTTTTAAGAAAACACATAGAATAAGGCATAGAAATGGTTTTTGGGACTCACGGTTCGATCTCCAAGCTCAATGGATGATGGTTCGGGGCTGAGATCTCGATGGCTCTTGGTGTGATTCTCGGCTGACCAGATTTCCAGGAGAAAAGATGGAGAGTGTGTGTGTTTTGTGTAAAAGAGGCAAATGGGAGAAACTAGGGTTTATTAAGATATTATATATCAGGGCCTAGTTTCGCTGGCAGTTTCGCTGGCCAAGCGAAACTGGCTCTGAACTCGTGCAAGTCAAGTGATTTAGCCGACTACCGGGCGACACTATAGTTTCGCCCGGTAGTTTCGCTGGCAACCAAAAATGACAGTTTGCATATAATCAAGATTTACGATTTGTCATGCTATTCACAATACTAAATCATGCGTTTAAATCACATTGCACATAATGACAATAAATAAATGAACACATAACACATATGGACGGGTTCGGTGATCAACCAAAGGTCGTGGACGTATTCGGCCTAGTTAAGCATTAGTTACTAAGTTAACACTTATAACGTAACTAACGGAGATTGTCTAACGGAAGTTAACCTTGAAATTCTCGGATGTCACATCATCCCCTTGTAAATGGAATTTTCGTCCCGAAAATTATTCTTGCGTTGTAGCGTTTGCGGCCGCAGCCTCGGCTGTCGTCGCTGGGGAAAGAAAGCAAAAGTTTTAGGGTCGCCACATCCTCCTCCTGTTAAAGGAATTTTGGTCCCCAAAATTAAATCATACCTTGAGTTTCCGTGGACGTTTGCTCGAACAAGTGAGGATACTTTTTCTTCATTTGATCCTCTCGTTCCCAAGTATATTCTGGTCCACGCTTTGAGTTCCATCGAACCTTGACGATCGGAATCTTGCTACGTTTGAGGGCTTTCTCCTCGCGTCCCATGATTTCTACCGGTTGCTCGATAAATCTCAGATGTTCGTCAATTTCCAATTCCTCCAAAGGAATTATTTCAGTGTCTTCAGCCAGACATTTCTTCAGATTCGAGACGTGAAACACGTTGTGAACTCCATCGAGTTCGGCAGGGAGTCGTAAACGGTAGGCCACCGGGCCTACTTCCCCAATGATTTCAAATGGACCGATATAGCGAGGATTCAACTTTCCACGCTTTCCGAAGCGTATCACTCCTTTCCAGGGAGATACCTTCAATAGTACCTTGTCGCCTACCTCGAACTTCAAAGGTTTACGGCGTTTGTCGGCATAGCTCTTTTGTCTGTCACGTGCTGCGGCTATCCGCTTTCTGATTTGAATAATCCGTTCAGTTGTATCATGAATGATTTCCGGTCCGGTGAGTCCCTTCTCACCCGTTTCAGCCCAACACACGGGCGATCTACATTTTCTGCCATAAAGAGCTTCAAAAGGTGCTGCACCGATGCTCGAATGATAACTGTTGTTGTAGGAGAACTCCACCAACGGAAGGTGAGCCTCCCAGTCTTTACCGAAGTCGAGAACGCAAGCTCGGAGCATGTCTTCCAAAGTCTGAATAGTTCGTTCCGTCTGACCATCGGTCTGCGGGTGATAAGCTGTACTCATATCCAGTCTGGTTCCCAGTGCTTCTTGCATAGATTGCCACAGTCGGGAAGTAAATCGAGGATCTCGATCGGAGATAATAGTCTTAGGCACTCCATGACGTGCCACAATTCGGTCAATGTACAGCTTTGTTAACTTATCCATGTTATCATTTTCCCTCATTGGGATAAAGTGTGCAGATTTGGTTAGTCGATCAATGATAACCCAAATCGCATCCGGTCGATTCGATCGATGAGGTAATCCTGTTACGAAATCCATGGAGATATCCTCCCATTTCCATTCTGGGATCTTTGGTTGCTGTAATAATCCAGAAGGCTTTTGGTACTCGATCTTAACTCTTGAGCATGTTAAACACTTAGCCACATATCGCGCAATGTCGGCTTTCATATTCGGCCACCAATACAAGTTCTTCAAATCTTGGTACATTTTATCCGATCCAGGGTGCACCGAATACCTTGACTTGTGAGCCTCGTCCATCACGAGCTCACGGAGATTTCCAAGTAAAGGAACCCAAATTCTGTCATTGTAATATCTGAGTCCGTCGGACTTAATTTCAGAGTTACCATCTACACCACGCAGTGCTTCAGCTGCGAAGTTTTCTTCTTTTAAAGCTTCTCGTTGGGCATCGCGGATCCGATCCGGCAATCCCGTGTGAATGGTAAGTTGCAGCGCTCGTACTCGTCGAGGCTTTTCGTACTCTTTTCGGCTTAAGTGCATCAGCCACAACATTGGCTTTTCCCGGGTGATACTTAATTGCTAAGTCATAATCATTCAGTAGCTCGACCCACCGTCGTTGTCGCATGTTGAGATCCTTCTGATCAAAGATGTGCTGTAAGCTTTTGTGGTCGGTAAATATTGTGCACTTTGTTCCGTAGAGGTAATGTCTCCAAATCTTGAGTGCATGAACAACGGCTCCTAATTCCAAATCATGCGTTGTATAATTCTTCTCAGTGTCCTTCAGTTGCCTGGACCCATAGGCAATCACTTTGTCCCGTTGCATCAACACGCAACCGAGTCCTTGGATGGATGCATCACAGTAAACTACAAAGTCGTCAACCCCATCGGGTAACGCGAGAATCGGAGCTGAACATAACATGTCCTTAAGAGTTTGAAACGCGTGTTCTTCTTTTTCACCCCATCTATATTGCACTCCTTTGTGCGTTAAGGCTGTTAAGGGTTGAGCCAATTGCGAGAAACCCTTAATGAATCTTCGGTAATATCCGGCAAGTCCCAAAAATTGTCGGATTTCGGTCGGCGCTCTAGGAGTAGACCAATTCTTGATAGCTTCCACTTTAGCTGGGTCGACATGAATTCCATTCTGATCAACAATGTGTCCAAGAAACTGGACTTCGCGAATCCAAAAATCGCATTTCGAAAACTTGGCGTAAAGCTGTTCCTTGCGGAGTAATTCCAAGATAAGTCGTAGGTGTCTCTCGTGTTCTTCCTTTGTCTTGGAGTAGATCAAAATATCATCAATGAAAACTATCACAAACTTATCGAGGTACGGCTTGCACACTCGATTCATCAGATCCATAAATACGGCAGGTGCATTAGTTAGCCCAAACGGCATAACTAGGAACTCGTAATGACCATACCGAGTTCTGAAAGCAGTCTTGGGGACATCCTCATCACGAACACGAAGTTGGTGATATCCAGACCGTAGATCAATCTTTGAGAAGTAGCTCGAACCTTGCAGTTGGTCGAAGAGATCGTCGATTCGAGGAAGTGGATACCGATTCTTGATCGTAACCTTGTTAAGCTCTCGGTAGTCAATACACATTCGGAACGTTCCATCTTTCTTCTTAACAAACAATACCGGTGCTCCCCATGGAGACGAACTTGGACGAATAAATCCTTTGTCGAGTAGCTCTTGAAGTTGTGCGGAGAGTTCGTTGAGTTCGCTTACCGCCAAACGGTAAGGTGCGCGTGCAATCGGAGCGGCTCCAGGAGCTAAATCGATTCCAAACTCAACTTGTCGAAATGGAGGCAAACCAGGCAGATCTTCAGGAAATACATCTTGGAAGTCGCGGACTATCGGGTAGTCGTCGATTCTACGCTCGGGAAGTGTCGTGTCGGTGACGTTTGCAAGGATCGCGAAGTGACCTTTACGAAGGCACTTTTGAGCTTTGAGAAACGAAATAATACCGGTTACTGTTCCACCTTTCTCGCCTTGAACTGTTAACACTTCACCTTCTTTGAGTGGAATACGAACCACTTTTTCTTGACATAAGATTTCAGCTCGGTTTTCAGATAACCAATCCATTCCTACTATAACATCAAAACTACCAATCGGGAAAGGCATAAGATCGATTCCTAACGTATGGCCAGCTAGTTCTAACTTACAGTCCTTAACTATCTGAGTCGTATCATGAAGTTTACCATTCGCTAGCTCTACCACATACTTAGCATCTAAGGCAATCGGTTTAGCATTAATTAGCTTAGCAAACTTAGTGGAAATAAAACTTCTTTCAGCACCAGAATCAAATAATACAGTAGCGAAGAAACCATTTAAGATGAATTTACCGTTAATCACGTTGGCGTCGTTGCGAGCTTCTCCTTGACCCATGACGAAGGCACGACCTCTACCATTCCCACCATTTCCGTTTCCACCATTACCATTCCCACCGTTACCATTTCCGTTGCCCTGGTTTCCACCGTTGCCATTGTTACCATTCCCTTGTCTGCGCAATTGCGGGCAATCCTTCTTCATGTGGCCTTGAGCACCACATTCATAACAGCCACGGGCTCCACCATTGTTGTTGTTCTGATTGTTTCCTTGCCCGTTGCGGTTGTTTCCGTTTCACCTGTTGTTGTTATTTCCTCCTTGGTTCTGACCGTTGTTGTTCAACTTTTGCAAGTTGGTCCAGCAGTTGTTGGCTTCATGCCCCAGTTTACCACATCTTCCACATTCCAGGCCCTTGCTACACATACCATTGTGGTGTTTCCCGCACTTGTTACAATACGGGGCTTTACCCTTGTAGTTTCCATTCCCACCTTGGCGATTGTTACTCCCACTGTTGCTGCCATTGTTGAAATTGGACCTTGTGTTGTCAGATCGCTTGTTCTGATATTGGGAGTTAGAGGATCTCCCAGATTGATTCCCAACAGTTTGATTGTTCACAGATGTTGCTGGAGCTTCTTCTTCAGCCTTACGCTTGCCACTTAAGGCAGTCTTTGTCAGTAGCTTTTGCGGGTAGAGTACCCCTCTCAATCTCCTGATCAGTTAACTTATGAGCCAAACGGATGGCTTGCTGCACGGTTGTTGGGTTGCTGGCTGTCACCAAGCTCTTGATTTGGGGTGCGAGACCCTCCAGATAACGCTCAATGCGTTTAAATTCAGCATCAACCATTGACGGACATAGCACCGCGTACTCGTGGTAACGCGCAGTGTATTCCTCAATTTCAGATCCAGACATCTTGGAGTTCAGAAATTCTCCTTCCAACTTCTTGACTTGATCTCGAGGGCAGTACTCCTCCATGATCAGCTCCTTAAATGCTTCCCAATCCATGTTGTTAGCCGCATTTACCCCAATCATCTGAATTTCAGCGTTCCACCAGGAGAGAGCAGCTCCCTCGAAAGTACCAGTCGCAAATTTCACCTTGCTCTCAGCAGGGCAGTTACACATAGAGAAGACCTTCTCAGACTTCTCGATCCACCTGAGGAGTCCCACCGCTCCTTCCTCGCCGGAAAATGTCATTGGCTTACAATCCATGAAGGACTTAAACGTGCAGTGATGGTGGTTTCCTGATGCAATTAATAGTTCGGGTTTTCAGTTTAAACAGGTCAAAATACAATTGCTTTGTGCCTTAACCGGCATAATAATTACCCTGAGCGGCGTACGCAGCTTGGACGGCTGCCACAGCGGCTTGCACGTGCTCGTTAATCATAGCTTGTAGTTGTGCAGGCGTCATGTTAATGTTGCTCCTCCCGTGTCCTCTTCCAGACATCTTGCTGGACAGTTAAAGTAGCCAGTGTTCAGTCACAGTTATACTTTATACATATCCCATAATATGTATATCAACCAGTTCCCCGTTATCCCACTATTAGTCCAGAAAAATTTTCGTGCAAAATCGAGGCGTCGTCGGAGAACGTCGTAAGTCGTAAGTAGCTATCGTCGAAAGTCGGCTTTCCCCATAAAAGTCACCGTCGGCGTAGTCATCGTAGTAGAAATCAGGACGTAGCGTGCAGCATCGTTTCGTTGTCGCTTTCCCCCGAATAGTGTGCGTATTAGCGTTCGCGTTTCGTATTCGTGTGTGAAAATTTTCCTAAGGTTTTCCGTTAGACTACCTAGACACGGTCTATATATATATTTATATAGATATATATACATATGAAGTATTTACTTACACAGCAGAGCGAGTATCCCAGGTTGGCACGTGAAAATTTTGTTTTGGGAATTTGTTGGTTCGTTTGTAACTAAGGTTTCAAGTTGCAGTTTCCAAATCGTTTTTCAAAATGATTCCAGTTCTCTGCAACTTATGGCTCTGATACCAATCTGTCACACCCCCAAATTAACCACTAACGGAGTTTATACCGTTAAGGGGTGCGAGCAAACCAGGACCACAACCATTAGTTACAAATACTAAACGAATCAGAGTTAAGTCCAAATGTTCATAAATACAACAGTTTAAAATACGCAGCGGAATAAAAACATAAGTCTCTCAGCACTAACCACGTGCTTTAATTACAAAACATAAATTGTCGTTAAATTCCTGAATTTAGTTTAAAATAAAAGTAAGTATCTTCTTGTGCCATGCCAACCTCCAGTGGATACTCTTCAACGATCTGCAAAAGTGAAAACCACACAAGTGTCAACCTAACGGTTGGTGAGTTCACGGTGGGCATGACATGCATTGGCCCGGTCTCATAATCGTATTCATCAACATATAAATAAGTAACAGATTTGCAAAACATTGCCAAGTGTTGAATTACCGAATATGCACTAGTTAAGTAAAAGTTAAAGCGGTCAACCGATATCGCGGGTAGCTAATCCGGTTTCCATGCACTAAGGAAGTTCGTGTTTGGTTATATAACTTTTATCAAAACACGAGTACGCAGCGGAAAGAATCCTATGAATTAATCTAACTAACCGGTATTAGAACGTGTACCTTTTTAGCTCGGCAAGACTTGATCTCTTGGAGGATTTGATATAAATCCCTCTACGATCGCACACACGACACACCAATGCTATGTGCTAGCAACCGATCACGAACCTCTTCTTGATGTAGGCTTGGTCGAACCACACAAGAAATCGCAAACCCCTAGGGTTTTCTTGTTGCCGAAAATTAGAGAGATTAGAGAGAGAATTAGGGTTTTTTCTTTATCTCATAAAGCAGCAACTAATCCTTAAACCCAGAGGGTCTATTTATAGGATTAGAATACTTGATAAACAAGCAAAAGGGATAGGCATAAGAGCCCTAGCGAAATCGCCCTAGAGGCCTTATCCACAACCTTTTCTCAATTGTAATCCAATTACAATTCTCTCTAATTACAACTAACACCCCTCTGTTAACAATTAACTGTTAGTTTTTAACGAAACCTCGTTAAATGTTCGTGATAAATATTAATTAACCATTAATTAATATTAATACATTTGGTGTCGAGACGTGTGACCCCGTAGGCTTAAATAATATCCGGACATACTTTTACTATTACATGATCATATCCCTACAGCTCCCACTTGAGCTTGCAAAAGTAAAGGTAATAACATTGGTTAGCGTCTAGCAACACGGCAATGCACCCAGAAATATTTAAGTACAGTTTCTCAAAGTGTATTTAAATGGTACAGTCATTTACTATCCCTTTGTTACCGATACCGTGTTAAATATGAATATGGATCAAGTCATTTCATACTTTAACGATTCTGTTTCTCATTCTCACAACTAACTTAAGATTACCAAATTGCAAATCGAGACATCTCTAGATTTCATTTGGGCACGGCCATGCAAACATCTTAATTAGTCCAATGAGGGGCCCAGTGGTATCTGCTTCAGCACAAAGCTGAAGGAACAAATCCTCTTGACTACACGTGTCAAGTCACATACTTCACTACACTTACTGAAAATAGCCCTTTTGTACTACCTTATTCAGGATAGTTAGACCTATATCAAGTAGGTGCAATCCATACATGCATGACCTGCTTGTATCTCAAGTCTAAGGATAAGTAAAGCAACCATTTACGAATTTCACTCAATGACGCCGATCCATAAAGTGACAATTCGTTAGTGGGTCAGTCCAGTATGCATCCAATGAATACCATGTGAGTTTGGTGGGACCATCCTAACCAATCACTCAGATTTTGTCTTAGTTTAACTATATTCCCATATAGTTAATCGACAATGGACAATTTAGAATACTTGACAAGTACTCAAGGATTAAACATGCAAATATAGGACACAACTTAACCATTAAATGAAATCAAACATATCAAATACTTTATTTCATTATATAAACAGAAATTGCTTAACGTCCTTTATCCAAATACCGAACATCAGACATACATGATTTAACCAGCCAATTTAAGTCCCATGCCCTCGGCATGCCTTTCAAGCTTCGGCCTCGACAAAGCTTTCGTGAAAGGATCAGCTAAGTTACTATCTGTGTGAACTTTGAGTAATTTGATTTCACCTAGTTCGATCTGCTCACGAACATAGTGATATCTCCTGGCATAGTGTCTGGCGCCCTTCTGAACTCCAGGTTCTTTGGCGATGACTAATGCACCCGAGTTATCGCAGTACATGTCGATCGGCAAGTTACTTGTGGGGACAATGTCTAGCCCACTAATAAACTTCCTTATCCAGACAGCCTCCATTGCAGCTTCCGAAGCAGCAATGTACTCAGACTCTGTTGCAGACATAGCAACTGTGGTTTGTTTCTTGCTTTTCCAATCCACAGCGCCTCCATTCATAACGAAGACGTACCCAGACTGAGACTTCGTGTCATCTCTATCAGTCTGAAATCCAGCATCACAGTATCCGGTCACTTTGAGCTCTTGATCTGGATTTCCCCCATATACCAAAAACAAATCTCTAGTAGCCCGTAGGTACTTGAGAATGGTCTTAACAGCAGTCCAGTGACTTTCACCTGGATTCTGTTGATAACGGCTAACGATATTTTGCGCAAACGCTATATCGGGTCTAGTGCATCTCACCGCATACATTATAGATCCTACAGCCGAAGCATAAGGGACTCTTTGCATACGCTTCACCTCATCAGGTGTAGAAGCACCTTGTTTGACCGACAGACCAAGTCCTTCCTGCATTGGTACATATACCACGCTTGGAATTCTCCATCTTGAATCGCTTCAAGATCTTATCAATATAAGCACTTTGACTTAGTCCAATCAACCGCTTAGTTCTATCTCTATAGATCTTGATTCCAAGAATGAATGCTGCTTCTCCCAAGTCTTTCATAGCAAAACACTTTCCAAGATGGGATTTTACATCTTGCAACATTGGAATGTGTTTTCCTATTATCAATATGTCATCTACATATAAGACAAGGAAAGTAACATTACTCCCACTAGCTTTGCGATATACACATGGCTCATCGGGATTCTGAACGAAACCAAACTTTTTGATTTCTTCATCAAACCGTTTATTCCAACTCCTCGATGCTTGCTTTAGTCCATAAATGGACCTTTGGAGCTTGCATACTTGGTTGGGATGTTTTGGATCAATGAACCCTTCAGGTTGATCCATATAGACTTCTTCATCCAAGTAACCATTTAAGAAGGCAGTCTTAACATCCATTTGCCATATCTCAAAGTCATAGTACGCTGCTATGGCTAAGAGAATCCTAATAGCTCTAATGTCTGCTACTGGTGAAAAGGTCTCATCATAGTCAACGCCAAAACGTTGAGTATAACCTTTCGCCACGAGACGAGCTTTATAGGTGTGTACATTTCCATCCATGTCGGTCTTCTTCTTGAAGAGCCATTTACTCCCAACGGTTCTTGCGTTAGGAGGAAGATCAACCAGGGTCCAAACGTGGTTATCTTGCATGGATTTCATTTCCACATTCGCAGCTTCAAGCCATTTCTCAGATTCCGGATCTGATAATGCAGCTTTGAAGTTCGGAGGCTCATTGAGATCTCCTGATACGTTATCCTCGGATTCGACTAGACCAATCCATCTATCCGGATTACGTACGACCCTTTCGGATCTACGAAGTGGAATCGCAACATCATCGACTTGAGGTTCATCTCTTTGAACATTTTCCCCCCCAAGTTGATGATTGCTAGTTGTTTCAGAAGGTGACACATCTTCTAGTAGTTCTACAATTCTCCCACTGTTCTCTTGAGCTATAAAATTCTTTTCAAAGAATTCAGCATATCGAGCAACACGAACAGTGTTTTCGGAGGGATTATAGAAGTAGTAACCCATTGTTTCCTTTGGGTATCCCACGAAGATGCACTTAGTAGTCCTGGGTTGTAATTTGTCAGGCGTATCACGCTTCACAAGTGCCTCACATCCCCAGACTCTTAAGTAAGACAACACAGGGACTTCTCCATGCCATAATTGATATGGTGTCTTTTCAACCTTCTTGGTTGGAACCATATTTAGAACGCGTACAGCGGTTTCTAGAGCAAAATCCCAAAATGATAATGGGAGAGTTGTAAGGTTCATCATCGACCTCACCATCTCTAGTAAGGTTCGATTCCTCCTCTCAGACACTCCATTATGCTGAGGAGTATAAGGAGGAGTAAGCTGTTGGACAATTCCACACGCTTTAAGATAATCCTTAAACTCTTGGCTTAGGTATTCTCCACCACGATCCGATCTAAGGATCTTGATGGTCTTACCGAGTTGATTTTCAACTTCGTTCTTGAACTCTTTGAATGTTTCAAATACCTCATGTTTATGTTTAAGCAAGTAAACATAACCATAACGGCTGAAATCATCCGTGAAAGTTACGAAGTAGCTAGCACCTTTTCTTGACACATGTCTAAATGGGCCACATACATCAGTATGGATGAGTCCAAGTAGCTCTTTTGCCCTTTGCGGCTTGTTCGGAAAGGGTTTTCTTGTCATCTTTCCTGAGATACAGGAAACGCATTGATCAAATGATTCATCATTTGATTGTAAGATCCCTTCACGTTGAAGTCTTTCAATGCGATTTTTGCCAACATGGGCAAGACGACAGTGCCAAAGATAGGTAGAGTCCAAAACTAGTTTTGGCTCGTTTGCTAACAGTGAACATTGAATTATTTGAAACACAACCACGCATATCAATTTCATAAATGCCATCACAAGGAATAGCATCAAAATAATGAACATTATTTTTAGAAACTGAAATACTGATATCATTAAAAACATTAATGTATCCTTGGTTTTTCAACAAAGAAACTGAAATAACACCTCTAGTGATAGAAGGTGCATAATGACAATTGTCTAATACAATGGATAACCCAGAAGGCAGAATTAAATGAAATTCTCCTATAGCTTCCATAGCTGCTGGCAAACCATTTCCAACGAACAGCTGCAAAGCTCCAGGCTTCAGTTTCCTCCTCTTTCTAAGACCCTGTAACGAATTACAGATGTGAGTTCCACAGCCGGTGTCATACACCCATGAATCACTCTTAGAAAAGGAAAATAATTCAATTGTGAAGATACCTGAAGTACTAGTCCCACTAGTATTCTTTCTCTTCTTCATCAACTCAGCTAGGTAGGTAGGACAGTTCCTCTTCCAGTGTCCGACTTCACCACAATGGTGACAGATCTGGTCCTTAGCCTGATGCTCTTTAGGGGCCGGAGGGGTTTGCTTGGCTTTAGGGATATGGGCAACAACCTTGCCTTTACCCTTGCCATCAATCTTGCCCTTCCCCTTTTGCGGTCGTTTAGCCTTTTGGATCTTACCCCCCTTGATCATAAGAACTTGGGGTGTTTCAGTGGCCTTTTTAGGAATCGTTTTTTCATACTCGACAAGCATAGCATGAAGCTCAGGTATAGTCTTAGTCATACTATGCATGTTATAGTTGCGCACAAAACCCTCAAAATCCTTCGTAAGCGATTTGAGGATCATGCCAACTGCAACAGCACGATTATACCCATAATTGAGCGATTCCAATTTGTCAAAGTAGCTCTTCATCTTGAGCACATGACTACTGACCGATTTACCAGTTTCAAGCTTCAAGTCATGGAGTTCCACAACTAGGTCGAACAATTCGACACCAGCTTGTTTTTCATACATCTTTTTCAGCTCTTTGATCATATCACAAGGTGTATGAAATTCGTATTGCTTCTGAAGATCGGGAGTCATACTCGAGATCATCATACAAGCAACCTCATCGTATCTGCTGTACTCTGCGTTGTAGAACGCTTTCTCTTGCTCAGAGGCATCAGCAGCTGGCTCGGTCGGCCAATGATGTTCAAGGACATCGGTCCTCCGTTCAACTCTAAGGACAATCCTCAGTTGACGGTACCAGTCATTGAAGTTAGATCCGTTCAGCTTTTCTCTTTCAAACATTTGACGAAAAGCATGACCAACATTGTTTTGAGGAGGGTTTGTTGCCATCTACAAAACAGATTAAGTTCAAAAATCAGTATTTTCGATAATCTTTTCCTTAATAAATTTAATTACCCATTGTTTAAACATTTTAAACAATTAAGCTTATTAAGGCTAGGATCCAATTGACATGCCATCATTTCATCAGTTGATCTGCTAGAAATGATGCATTCAAATGGTAAGTGACGATCACTAATTGTATTCCAAATACAATTCCTAGATTTTATGGGACCTACAACTTGCACCAAGTGATTTGTAGTCATGTTTCATCCCATCTTTTGCCACGGGCCAAGGGTCTCACCGCCTAGCTCGTTTTAAGTCGTCCAGCCAAGAACGCACAAATTGTCCACCATTGTGTACCAATGAGTGGGAATTTGTCATGCAAATGCCATTTTACCATTGTGTACCAATGAGTAAGATGACATCCACAAGTGTCCTTTACAAGGTGGATGGCAAAGACTTAAGTTTGGTTTGGGTCAAAACAATTTTGATGCGTGATCAAAAAAGTTATGTGTGAAGATTCATGCACATCTTCATCACATAATGTGTTTATAAAATTCTTAGTTTGTCATCCAAGTCAAAAGAGCTCGGTAGCTCCATTTGCAACACACAAAGAAGCGTAGGGGTGAGGTTTGCAACTTTTGCAATTAAAAACCTACCACTTTAGGGAAGCAAAGCGACCCGACTTATACCTCTCTTAGAGTGTGTTCAAATGGGTGAGCCGGTGTTTCTTTTGACTTTTAGGACACAAATTTTATTTTATAAACAAAATCATATTTCAATAGATTATTTAAGCAAATTTTGATTTTCACAAAACAAATTTGCAATAAACCTTTTATTATGTCACAATTATCAGATAATCACATAATCATAGGGTTTCTAATTATCACATATAATTTTAATTTAATCCTCTTTCAATTAAGTAATAACCATGAACGATTTGCATGAAACATCATGGTTTTTACTTCTTTTGAACACTTTAAAATCTTAAAGGTACAACATGTTGTTCATAACAATTATCTAATAATAACAAAAAAACTTGGATTTAAAATTTCAGATCACAAAAATCAAATTTTAGAGCTAAAATAAGGGTTTCCGATTCGTCAAGAGGTTTTCGATTCATTATTTGAGTTTTCGATCGGAAAGCAGGGGTTTCCGATCGAAACATGGTTTTCGATCGGGTACTTTTCGATCGTGAACTTACGATCGGGTCGAAAAGCCTTTCCGATCGGAACCTTTCCGATCGGATACTTTTCGATCGGCCCGAAAAGCCTTTTCGATCGGTTACTTTTCGACCAGTTCGTAAACACTTTACGATTTGGATCGAAAAGTAGGGTTTCCGGTCGGAAAACAAGGGTCTCCGCACCGAAATAGGTTTTCCCATCAGAAATCAAGGGTTTCCGATCGGGTCGAGAAGCGTTTTTCGAACAGGGACTTTTCGATCGGGTCGAAAAGTCCTATTCTGTCGAATTTTTTCGTTTTTACCAATTGCGAAACCTTTTCCAATTGTAAAACACGATTTTTAAATGAATCGAAAAGCTAGAATCTTGTTTTGGTTACCCCCCTTCCAAGTTTTATGCCCGGTAATTAATTAAAATCATAGGTGGCTCGTGATACCACTGTTTGGTTATATAACTTTTATCAAAACACGAGTACGCAGCGGAAAGAATCCTATGAATTAATCTAACTAACCGGTATTAGAACGTGTACCTTTTTAGCTCGGCAAGACTTGATCTCTTGGAGGATTTGATATAAATCCCTCTACGATCGCACACACGACACACCAATGCTATGTGCTAGCAACCGATCACGAACCTCTTCTTGATGTAGGCTTGGTCGAACCACACAAGAAATCGCAAACCCCTAGGGTTTTCTTGTTGCCGAAAATTAGAGAGATTAGAGAGAGAATTAGGGTTTTTTCTTTATCTCATAAAGCAGCAACTAATCCTTAAACCCAGAGGGTCTATTTATAGGATTAGAATACTTGATAAACAAGTAAAAGGGATAGGCATAAGAGCCCTAGCGAAATCGCCCTAGAGGCCTTATCCACAACCTTTTCTCAATTGTAATCCAATTACAATTCTCTCTAATTACAACTAACACCCCTCTGTTAACAATTAACTGTTAGTTTTTAACGAAACCTCGTTAAATGTTCGTGATAAATATTAATTAACCATTAATTAATATTAATACATTTGGTGTCGAGACGTGTGACCCCGTAGGCTTAAATAATATACGGACATACTTTTACTATTACATAATCATATCCCTACAGTTCGTACCAGGGCTGAAAGCTGACGTAACAGAGTTCGGCATTTGCCGATGGTTGGTGCCTCCAGTTGTGTCCCTTTTGGGAGGCCCACAACTAAAACAGGCTGATATTGAACTCCGTTCGGCCTCCAACCGGTTGGTTACACATTTGTGTACCGCGGAGCAGGGTTTGTCAAACCCTCAGTAGATCTACCCAACATCCACTCGCTTCTCAGATCAACAGTACTAAATTGAGGACTTTTAAGTTTTTAAGGCATCCTTAGAAATCATGTGATATCATTTGGTTTAGACTTTAACCTACACTAGTCATATTAAAAATGTTTATTCTGGATTTCATTTGAAATCCTAAAAAGAGTTTAAGTGTCAAAATGGTCGTTTCCGGATTTCAATTGAAACCCCAAGGATGGACAGTTGCAAGTGCTCCCCATAAAACACTTCAACTTCCATAACAGGTATCCCATTTGGTAATTCCTCAAAATGTCAGCGTTGTTTTTCGTTAAGTTCATTCGTTGTGTCCCAAACGGGCTCACAATTAAAGGGTTAGTGAAACTCACCTTAGGTTGCTCAGCTACACTTGCTAATTAATCCAATTATTGCTTAACGAAGACCTATGAACACGTTTAGGTCTTAAGTATTAGTTTTGTGTCTAATCATTAATTTATCGTCACTATGGCCCATAACATAGCACGTTGGAACTACGACACGACATAACGACACACGACACCGATGGTTGATCATAAACAAGGGTTCACATATTACAGAAATCATAGCATGTTTCATCATAGCATAATCAAGTAAGTCATAACATAACATTCAAATAAGTTGCACAAGTTTGGGTTTAGGTCTGGTCATAGTTTCGCTAGTATAAATTCGCTAGGTAGTTTCGCTGTGTGCACGGGCAGCACTTTCGCTAGGCAATACCCGATGACACAGTTTCGTTAGGCTAGTTTCGCTCGAAACTATTGGCACGGTTTCGCTAGCCTAGTTTCGCCCGAAACTGGTTTGAACTTTCGTTCAGGGAATTTCGCTCGGTAGTTTCGTCCGAGCAGGTCTACTTGGTTCACACGGCGACACTACAGTTTCGCTACATAGTGTCGCTGGATGAAGATATACAAATTTCGCTACATAGTTTCGCCCAGAGAACACGCAGTGTCGCTGGTCGCGAAAAACTCACAAATCAGCCTAAAAATCAACCTAACAGCTTCCATACTTCATGTAATTCAATATCTAGCATGCATAATCATTTACCAACATCAAACAACAAGTTTTAACACCTTAAACATGGATTTTTATCATCAAATCACCAAAAATGCATTTTAAACCTAAAATGACCTAATCTAGCATAAATCTTCATTATGGTTTGATTTCACAAGTAAAGTTACTGACTTTATGATAGATCTAGCATCCCTAAGCATCATATCAGAAGATCAAGTGATTCTATGAAGATCTAAGCATGCTTTTTAAGAAAACACATAGAATAAGGCATAGAAATGGTTTTTGGGACTCACGGTTCGATCTCCAAGCTCAATGGATGATGGTTCGGGGCTGAGATCTCGATGGCTCGGTGTGATTCTCGGATGACCAGATTTCCAGGAGAAAAGATGGAGAGTGTGTGTGTTTTGTGTAAAAGAGGCAAATGGGAGAAACTAGGGTTTATTAAGATATTATATATCAGGGCCTAGTTTCGCTGGCAGTTTCGCTGGCCAGCGAAACTGGCTCTGAACTCGTGCAAGTCAAGTGATTTAGCCGACTACCGGGCGACACTATAGTTTCGCCCTGTAGTTTCGCTGGCAACCAAAAAGGGCAATTTTTCATTTTATTCTTAGTACTAAATCATGCGTTTAAATCACATTGCACATAATGACAATAAATAAATAAACACATAACACATATGGACGGGTTCGGTGATCAACCAAAGGTCGTGGACGTATTCGGCCTAGTTAAGCATTAGTTACTAAGTTAACACTTATAACGTAACTAACGGAATTGTCTAACGGAAGTTAATTTTGAAATTCTCGGATGTCACATATAACCTTCAATAACATCTGTAACATATAGAAGACCTTCTTTGGGCGCCTTACATCACCCTAAAACAAGATCCCAAATGAAACTGGTCCGTTTGCAATTCACCAAGAGGTGGTTGGCAGTCTCCACCTGCAAGTTACAACTAGTACAAGTCGGATCAATAGGAAGGCCCCTTCAGATAAGCGATGTTTGTTGATCGAATCCTGAATCGTTATCATTGAAAACAGATAATAATGTAAATATTACATGTTGTCATCTGGTTGAGATCAGCAGTAGTCAGGTAGTTCATCCTGTGAGTAGCCTTGGTTCCCCTTTAGGGTGTATGCTAATGATGGGGATAATCGTAAAGGGAATTACGATTTTTGAGAGAGAGAGAGCAGAGAGAGAGATGAAATTTGTAGGTGGTGATTAACCTCTAATCTCTCCAATAAGGTCCTATATATATACACCCAAAGGGAAACCCTAGTCTATCTATTAAGGGCAATTACGTCTATCAAATAAATGCCATATAGGGTTAAATAGGTAATTGATTATTTAAGATAAATGATTAAAGGACATAATATAATATATATTATATACATATACGAAAACAAATATATATATTAAGTAATATATATTACGTCTAACATTCTCCCACTTGGCCTGATCATTTATAATGAGGTATTAGCTAAGTCTGATCAGAATTTAATACTCATTTCAATTTTAAACCAAAATTGCAGCAGAAAAATACAGTCATAGAGTTGATTATCCAACTCAAGACCCCCATTAATCATACTACAACCCCAAATTTAAAATTCAACTTAAATTCAGAATCAATCACAAAAATAAGCCCTTAACGTTGATTTATAGTAAAACTGTCTATATGTCAATAATGCATGCATAACATATTTAGAAGCAAAATCAAACGGATAAGGAATTAATAATTAGTCATTCATATTGTGATATGCTTGGTCATCAATAAACCCCGTCTTCATTATGAGCTCTTAGAAAAGACATATCAGGATAGACCTTAAGTTATAGGATCCTTAAGCATATCATGAATGTATTCAATACAAGCACTTAGTTTCCTCTATTTGGTCTTAAATGAACAATAATATTGTATCGAAAACTTAATGCAGCCCCGATCAAAATTGTTATTGTTTTAAGAAATTAGGGTAGCTGACTTTATCACAGTAAGTCTTCAATATGTTATATTGGAGTTTAGGAATTATGAGTCTACTGATAAATTTACCAACAACATCTAGTGAAAAATTATGTCATAATAACTTAGGTTGTTGTTATCAGGTTCTTATGACTCCTCTATGATCCATGAGATAAATCTGTCCGCAAACATGAGGATATACCCTTGAGTTGACATTTAATATCCTTTGACTACAATAAAGTCAAAATTTAGAGATAGTCAACTACTTTAAGTATTCTCACTTCTTCCATAGTTCAATTTTATAGTCTTTCGTTTCTTATAGATATTGAAATGCCATCTTAAATGCTTTATGATGCACTAAACTTAGGAAATAATTTTCATCATTTCTAGTATTTAGCAATGTAGGCAATATCTAAACGAGTATAGACTTGAACATACGTAAGGCTTCTAACTAATGAAGCATAAGATTCAGTTACTTGAACCTTTATTAGTAATCTCCTTACTAGAGTTACAGACTGAGAGCAACGTTGCATGTTGTAATGTGCTGAACACATGGTTAAATCTAATGAGACTTAATTAATGTCTTATTAGGTTGATCTTGATGTATTTTGATGCTTATTGTAGAAGAAGCATCTTCAAGATTTTAATGTCAAAAATTATGCGAGAATAAGTTGCTTTGACTCACGCAACAAAACTAACGTATTACTTGCCTAAAATAATGTATATAAGGGCAAGTGTTGTATTAGTTGCTCCCACTCATCTTAAGGTAGGCCCAATTTATCCACTTATTCTTGACGAAGAATTGTTACGTTTATAGCTTCATCAAATTTTAAATTTACTTGTAAATTTGCTTATATTAATCCTTTATATTTACTTATCTTAAAGACTAAGTGTTCTTTAACTTTCAGGCTTGAAACATTAAGTTTAGTTTATGAACATGTCTTCATGTTAAGTGAGTATTAAGGAAAGATATTTTATAAGGCCGTTATATGTCACTCGTAATTTTGAGTGAGTAATAAGGACAATGAGTATCTCTCAAAGAACCCTTTAGAAAAGGAATTCTTAACTTGTTAATAGCCTTTAGAAACCAACAATTTATAACGCTTAATTTCTCCTTTCGGATTTCAGTTTAGCTATGGAAAACTAAACTTCTAACGTTATTCTGATTTAGGGAGTTAAGCTCATTATAGCTTTATTCCATCAGATGATTGATTGCTAATAATGGCTCTTAAATCAGAGATACGATTAGTAATCTTTCTAATATCCATGCAAGCTTTATTAAGGTAGGTTCATAATCATCAAAGTTAATAGGAAACTTCATACCTTGATGACCTACTAAGCTGGATCTGAGAGTGTTACCATTATTTGTATGTCAATCTTAGTATTTAATCTATTAAATCTAATCTCACAACCTTTTATTTTATGGTTAAGTTGATTTTCAACTTCGTCCTTAAAAGTTTAAGGTGTGAAAGATATTTTCCTTATTTAAGTACAAGAATAAATAATCAGTAAATGAGTGATAAATGTTTTATGCCCAGGTATTTCCATTTTAGGATAAGGTCCACTAATATATTTGAGTTTTGGTGAGTTAGAACTCTTAGTGGAAACTTGTTTATTCCCTTAAACACATATTGTCTTTGTTAAATTCTCACTTACGTGATAACAAAGATTGTGAACATTTATTATCTAGTTATAAGTTATAAAGATTTCAACCCACGTAAAGACAACTAGGTAAGTATAACCAACAACTTTGAGAGTTTAGGGTAGTAGTGACATTTGTCATAGTTGTTTGAAACCTTATAACCGTCGATGTCTTACTTTAGTAATGATATTAGGTTTCAAGTGATCTTGGATCATAATAAGGTATCATAAAGTGTAGTACATTAATAGATTTTCATGGTTTACAACTTTGACATTGATTTTGTCACTTACTCTCATAATAATGGTTGTTTGGTTTATTCCTAGTGTATGGATTGTAAGAGATCTTTATAAGACTAGTTTAATCCACTGTGTTAGTTTGAAAATTAATGGGCACAATTATCATTTTTGATTATTCTTTGTTAGCCAGTTGTTCCTATAGGGATTTAGAACCGGAAGTTTTCTTGTATCTTATTTTAGAATTTAGAACTATCCTCCTTATTTAAGTTATTTTAGTTATATAAGGGTTAGTTATTGTGAGGTGAACAAATCCGCTTTTCTATTTAAGGCATTATGTATCCTTTATGCACAATGCTATCAAGCACTCATTTTCCTTCTGGTACTTATAAGTGTCATGACTAATTTTAAGTAGCATGTAATTGTGCTAAGAAAGGATTCATGAAGAAATGCACTAGAAAAACTTCAATTTGAAACATGTGTAAGCCCTTTAAGGGTCATGTTTTATGATGTGTTCACTAAATCATTAACCTAATTTATGTTTTGTACTAAGCATATTAGATGTTAAGTGTTTGCATGTATTTTAGAAGTTCTTTCAAAATTTATTACTTATACGATGTTTAGATTAGGAAATCTGAAACATCTCCCCTGATAGCATTGTTTAGACAACTTGAGTAGACTTTACTCGCTTTTAATGTTTTGGTTGTAAAACCTTTTATTTGAGAGAGTAATTAAGAGTCTTTTGTCTTAAGAGATAATCAAGATCATAATGATGAGAGGAAAACTTTATGGAACATTTAGTGATTTAAATTTAGAGTGGATTAGTTATGGAAATTAAAGGTTAAATTGAAAAGAAGATCTAAGAGTGATTCTATGGGGTACTTAAAACTAAGGCATAATGATAATGATAATGATTAGCTAAGGCATAATAATGATGCATAATCATGAACTAAGGCATAATAATAATAATAATAATAATAATAATAATAATAATAATAATAATAATAATAATAATAATAATAATAATAATAATAATAATAATAATAATGTATTATCACAATTTAAGGCATTCTGATAATTAATAATAATGTGCAATTATGAAACAAAAGAAGATGTGATATAGTCTGTTATATCACCAAAATAACAGACTACTTAGGTTCTACTTAAATGAATCGGCTTTCGCTTTGGTTACTTGCCTGTCACCTAAGCATTATGAACAAAATAAGGGTATGTGCAAAAATAATGTAACACATCAGCTTTGGCCAGAATGATACACTTAAGTTTTATGCACAGATTAGTTTCGCTGAATACGAATGCAACCCATCAGCTTTGGCTAGAAGTGAAACATTTGTATGTCTAAGGCGAATGCTTAATTTTAGTTGATGAACATCGCAAAACAACGAATCAGCTTTGGCCAGAATCGAGGTTTTAAATATGTTATCAAGTTAAGCAAATAAATTAGTTTAATTTAAATAAGTCAACTTGTATTGTAAAATTAAGTGACATTAGTTAAGGTAGTAAATCAGCTTTGGCAAGAATTACCACTTTTGAAGATGTCATCAACTTAATTAAGACAAGTTAATAAATTAATCGAATTTTGATTGTAAATCAGTGTCAATAAGTTGACTTGTAAGATAAGGTTAAATGACATTATATAGGTAACAAATCAGCTTTGGCCAGAATTGAAACCTTATTAGATGTTCTTTATTAACTTAAATAAGACAAGTCAATTTGTTATCTGATTTTAATTGGTGTTAGGTTCTGTAAAACATAAGTTTATAAGGTTTATACAAAACACAATTAATAATGAGATCTCGGCCAAAAATGAGTCCCCTTTCGAAACACATGGTATTTGGTCGAAAATTAGGTATCCTGATCGAAAAGCAGGTAACCTGATCGAAAAGCAGGTAACCCGATCGAAAATCAGGTGTCCTGATCGAAAACCAGGTGTCCTGATCGAGAAGCGGGTAACCTGATCGAAAAGCAGGTGTCCCGATCGAAAAGCAGGTGTCCTGATCGAAAAGCAGGTGTCCTGATCAAAAAGCAGGTGTCCTGATCGAAAAGCAGGTGTCCTGATCGAAAAGCAGGAATAGAAAAGCTGACTTTTCGACCAGGTAGAGTGACGGATTAGTTGAGAAGCAGTGACGAGCCGAAAAGTCCACTTTTCGATCGAATCGATAACCTGGGACTAGCCACAATATTCGATCAAAAAGGCAGTCGGAAAGGCCGATAGAAAAGCCGGTAGAAAAGCCGATAGAAAAGCCGGTAGAAAAGCCATATGGCCCGATCGAGAAGCCGATCGAAAAGCCATATGGTCCGATCGAAGAGCAGGGACTAAGCCACATGATCCGATCGAAAAGTAATTAACTTGGTCGAAAAGTAAGCTTTTCGATCGAGAATTGGTATTTCGATCGAAAAGATAATAATCTCTCAAAATCAGTTAGGGTTTTGTAATAAAAACGAATTAGGGTTTTACAGGCTTTAGGTTAGGTTTGATAACCCTTGTCTGATTTCGAAAATAGGGTTAAACGAATTCAGATTTATTATTCGACTGAGCAACATATGCTTTGATACCACATGTTGATCGAATCCTGAATCGTTATCATTGAAAACATATAATAATGTAAATATTACCTGTTGTCATCTGGTTGAGATCAGCAGTAGTCAGGTAGTCCATCCTGTGAGTAGCCTTGGTTCCTCTTTAGGATGTATGCTAATGATGGGGATAATCGTAAAGGGAATTACGATTTTTGAGAGAGAGAACAGAGAGAGAGAGAGACGAAATTTGTAGGTGGTGATTAACCTCTAATCTCTCCAATAAGGCCCTATATATATACACCCACGGGAAAACCCTAGTCTATCTATTAAGGGCAATTACGTCCATCAAATAAATGCTAGATAGGGTTAAATAGGTAATTGATTATTTAAAATAAATGATTAAAGGACATAATATAATATATATTATATACATATATACGAAAACATATATATATATATATATATATATATATATATATTAAGTAATATATATTACGTCTAACAATGTTTAGAGGCAATCCGCTCCATGCCCGCTCTACAAGCAAACACAATAACCTTTAAGGGAACCCAATTCAACTATGAAAAATGTATTATGAAAGTTAAGAATAAGAGGTTGCACAATGCTCCTAATCAGTTTAACATCGAAAGTTTGAATAGGATTGTTACCCTATCCCATCGAGATGCTCCGGCCGAACTAGTAAACGTGATACATCTTTGTAGTAACATATAGGGGGAAAATGATACAAAAAAAGGTGTTGTAACGGTTATTTTCGGTTATTTTCTAAACCCGATTGTCAACATCGGTTTTCAAACCGATTTTTAAAACATGTTTTTATAAAGAGTAAATTACACAAAAGGTCTTTTATGTTTTACTCATATTTCAGAATAGGTGCTTTAACTAAAGTAATTATGCCAGACATTCTTTATGTTATATACTTGTTTCAGAGAAAATTATTTGTCGCTAACGGGGTTAAAAGGATCCGTAAAGTTAGGAGTATATGTGTCTTTTTACAACCCCCTTTAATAAAAGATTAAAAATAAAAAACCCCTTTTAAATAACTCACGTCGTCGGCCTTTTAAATACATGATTCATATTAAAGCATTATCAGTTTGTAACGAAAAATTGGATTTCAAGGTAAAGTAAATGAGTTTCTAAAAGATGTGGCAAGCTCAAATGCCGGAGAAACACGGCAAGTCGTCGGTGAACTATTTGCAACCCCGGAAACAATAACGACCGACGACGTGAGTTATTTAAAAAGGGTTTTTGATTTTCAATCTTTTATTAAAGGGGGTTGTAAAAAGATAGATATACCTCTTACTTAAAAGGATCCTTTTAACCCCATTAGTGACAAAAGACTTTCTCTGAAACAAGTATATAACATAAAGAATGTCAGGCGTCATTACTTTAGTAAAATGACCTATTCTGAAATTTAAGTAAAAATTAAAGGACCTTTTGTATATTTTACTCTTTTATAAACTCATTACTATCCATTTTGCTCTTTGAAAAATTTAAACATGTTACAAAAGGCCAAATCTAGTGGTGCACAAATCGGTTAGTTTTCTTTTCCAAACCAGTTTTGGTTTGGTAACCCTCGGTCATAACCGGTCTTTTTAGTATCCAGTTTTGGAGGAAAATATGTAGGTATTGACCGGTTAACCGGTTTTAGTTGGTTTTTTTTTTGACAACCGGTCGATGACAAACCGGTATGGAGTCAGAGGAGGGTAACTGATATATAACCGGCGGTTTGGTTAGAAACCACGACCGGTTTGGATCAAACCGGTTCTGGTTTGTTTTTCGGTTTCGGTTGCCAAGCCCTTTTTTTACCATCTCTAGCAAAACCTAGGCTCTCAATCGGTTACAACCCGATTTATGATAAACTGGTTCAAAAACGTGTTGGGTTTTAAAGTGGTTTTCCTGTTAAAAAACCGTTACTTTTTAAGTGCCAGAATCGTAACTCATGATCCCCCTTGTTCATTCTCATGGAACTGGTCTCAAAATCTGAATTCGACCCGATTGCAATATCAATTGGCCCAACTGACTTCACTCATTAACAACTACTCCTTCAAGGTGGGCCCAAACAAATGGATTTGGACCAGTTGTGCAGATAACAAGTTTCATACCTCATTCATTAGAAAACAACTAGAAGCAAACATGGTGATCCAGCAGAAAAAACATTTTTGGTGCAGCTGGGTTCCATTGAAGATCCAGATTCACTCTTGGAAGGCAAAATGGTGCAAAATTCCCGTCAAGGAAGAACTGATAAAAAGGGGAGTTCCGATCACTAACTCTCTTTGCTCTTGGTGCAACACCCATATTGAATCGGCATCGCATACCCTACTACTTTGTTCAATGGCAGCTACTACCTGGAACATGATATCGACATAGTGCAAATTCCAATTCCTTGGTAGCACATCTATGGAAGATTTACTCTCCAAAATAGAAGATGCTCGAATCCCCCTGAAGGATAGAAAGGCTTTAATGGTCATCGCTTCGGCTTCGCTATGGGAAATTTGGCGTGCCCGTAATCGGAAGGAATCTGAAGATACCAACACCCACCCGGGTAGGATTGTTGAAGAGATCAAATCCAATACTTTTTTGTGGCTCAAACATCGTGCAAATATGTTTGATCTAGATTGGAATAGTTTTTATTCCTCTTTCGTTTTGTAATCTCTTTTCTAGCTTTTTGCTGGTTCTAATATATTTTCGCCATTAAAAAAAAAAAAAACATTACTTTTCTTTTTACCTTACGTCTATTGCCATGTAATCTCACCGGGTAATGACGCGTCGACCCGGTTTGTTAAACCAGATCCAACACTCCCCTTAGTTCTTGAACAGACAAACAACAGGATTCCGTAGAGAGACTAGACTGTACGCGACTAGTTGAAATGCAAGATCCGTCAAATTCAAGTTCCAAGCCGGAAAATGTGGCGGCGTTTCCGTATAGGCCATCTCATCATCGGCGAGCACACTCCGAGATGAACTTCCGGCTACCGGACGATCTAGATCTGGCCTCAGATCCATATGATGTACCCTCTGGAAGCTTCGAAGAGTTAGGATCCGAGGAAGATCCGTTTTCCACTTATATGGACATTGAGAAGCTCGGATCCGGCGACAATTTGGATCACGGTGGCGGAGGTGGACCTTCGGAGGAGGATAATGATGGCGATGGAGGAAAGAGCAGTAGTAGACCTCGACATCGGCATAGTAATTCGGTGGATAGTTCGAATTTTATGAGCGAAAGTATTGAAGCTAAGAAGGCCATGGCTCCTGAAAAGCTTGCTGAATTGTGGAGTCTCGATCCCAAGCGTGCTAAAAGGTTAATTTTATCACGTACGCAGCTTACGCTAAACTTTTTGCTAGCTAGATTTTAGATATGGATGGAGCGGTCAACAGTAGTAATAGATGTAAATCTCTGCAAATCTTATTGACTTAGTTAGATCAAATTGAGATGCAATTATATATTTTAGAAACATGATTGTCACAGATTAGGACTTCAAATGTGTAAGGTTCGATAGAATTGCATTTCCAATGTATTATTAGTTAGTTGTTATCAGCCATAATTGTGATATAAGGAACAATGTAGTAATAAAGACTCATAGTGCATGCGTTAATACATAATTAAGCAAAGACTTTGTCCTGGTTGAAGTTTAATACGTATATGAGAAGTCTCATTATGGGTGTGAAAAATGGCATAAAGTTGGTCCTCCTTCACCTTCAAGGGGATGGCAGAGTGGCAAGGGTTTTGAGTCTCTTCGGTTTACATGCGGCTTCCACTTGCTTTCTGCCTTTAAGTCTTTAACTTCCTTGAGCGTACTATATATATGGACATAAGGGTTTCATAGAGCATATCTTGATTCAGTACGTCCTTTAAAGTTGCAATTTTGATAGCTACAGGTTAGCTTATGCTTTGTAACATACAGGATTTTGGCGAATCGGCAATCTGCGGCTCGTTCGAAAGAGAGGAAAGCACGCTATATGTCTGAGCTCGAGAGAAAAGTTCAGACCTTGCAAACAGAAGCAACCACCTTATCAGCACAATTGACTATGTTTCAGGTTATTCTTCAGTTGAATCCAGTGTTTTCAGCACAGAAAATAACACTTTTATATGAAAAAAGACCATAAAACCTATCAAATTTTGTAAGCATATCTGTATGGATTTCAATTTGTAAACTGATGTTTTTTCTTGTACAGAGGGATACATCTGGGCTGTCTTCTGAAAACACGGAACTTAAGTTTCGATTACAAGCAATGGAACAACAAGCTCAATTACGCGATGGTAAGTTTCTTAAAATATTATTACACAGTTTGTACCTGCCAATGATCTAACCTTCAAGGGGGCGGTGCAGTGGTAAGCGCCTGATACCTTCTACCACTGCCTTGGAGGTTATTGGTGGGGCACAAGAGTTTTCTGGTGAAAAATTCTCACAGTAATCCAAGAAGAAAATTTAAATGATCTGAACTCCAAAAAATTATCCGACTATTTTTTATATGTACAGCTCTAAATGAGGCACTGAAGCAAGAAGTAGGAAGACTCAGAATGGCAACCGGAGAAATAGCAAGCTGTTCAGATGGTTACAGTTTGGGAATGCACCATGTTCCCTACAACCAACCAAACTTCTTCACTAACCATCACCAGTCCAACCACCGCCACCCTCTACATGCAGCCGCCCACACACAGGCTTTCTGTGAAACACCACAACATGATCCACTTGGCTGCTTCCAGGGGCTCGATATCAGCACCAGAGGTCCTTTTCATCTTGTCAAATCTGAAGGCCCTTCAATCTCCGGCAGCGAAAGCAGCACTACATTTTGATTCACGTTGTTTTTCCACGTTCGTGTTTCGCCAAATTCTTTATAATTGTTCATAGACTAACACCTTGTTAGTACCTGGAAACACCATTTCTTCAAAATTATTTATTTTTATATTTATTAAATGGTCATTTTAACCCTCTTATGTATCTATGAAAACTCAAATTCTTTGATGAATGCCATATTCATTGTTGCATCTCTACTTTTGTTAGAAAATAAAAATATTATTACGAAAATGCACATGGCACCTTCATTAAAAGGTCATGAGGGGGGCTGTTTGTGCCTGGTTAATTAGTGGCTAATATCAAACAAATATCATGTTAATAACTTGATTTTTGCAACTTAATTGGACCACTTTGAACTTAACTTTCATACATTCCTTATAATATCTATTAAACTTGATGAAAGCTGATATATTCCGATAGTGCTTTTTCTCAAAGTTCACATTTCGTTTTCTTTTTAACGTTATGTCTTTAAAGTGTTATTATATAAGAGAAAAACACATAAGTAATTGTTTTTCTGATTGTCATACCCATGTAGTCATATCAGAATTTTTTTACATCTATAGACATGAGATACACGACTTCATAGTCGTACTTTCTCCTGTTTGATAATCATACAAAAACCATGTGTTACGCTAATGGAAATTAATAGGATACCATAATCAATGGAATCGATGAAAAACATTTTTAATTAGAGTATGCCCCAAGTATAAAAAGTAGATACTCGAATCAGATTCATTTGCTAAAAAGCTCTACTAAGACGAACTCAAGACTAGATTAGAGTTCATTTTATAAACAATCGTCCGATTTATACATCAAACTTGAATATTATGCTCGCAAACCTAAATGAATACGGATTCATATTATCATATAGTATTATAATATACAACTTTATATTCATTATTATTCTGTATATATTTATTTATAATGAAAAACCAACTAAATATATCGTGTTATATAAAATCTTCCTACTATAATAAACAATTACAACTATTGACACATGTCAAAACTAGATTAATTCTCACATAAGTTTTCTCTCCCAAATCTACTCCATAAATAAATTATTTTTTATTGGAAATTATATCCTATTCTATAATCATGTTATATTTTTATTTATTTATATTTATGGAATCATGACACTCACATATAAATTTGCATCTTATTTCTATTTAAAATTATTTTTTTAAACTATTATTGTTTTTATTTTAATAAATATTTAAACAACTTTTAAATACCAATAAACACTTATTTACCAATAAACATTTATGTTGCATTTTTCAAATATACAACTATACAAGCAGAGACATGATCTAAATATTGTTTTTTTATAAAGAGGGTAAAGTCACAAATACCATATCATTAATTATAATTTTAGCTTTTTATTGTAATACGTTATTTCGGTAATAAGAAGAGTATGCATGAAATTAATATTTATATAAATTTTTCAATGATTAGACCCGTATAACATACGGGTTCTATTCTAGTATAATTATATAGGTTTACAAAAATACACCGAGTCGTATGTTTTTTTCTTCCAAAAATTAAACTAAAGTAGCCTTCAGCCTAAACATGACTTGTATAAATAAGTAATACACTTGATTTTTCCTCTCTGTTGGTTGTTTCAAGTTTGGGATTTTACGAATGTAATTGATTTGCTTTTGCCATTTTGCTTTATTCTTCTTTCAATTGAATGTTTTAGTGGATATTTAAAATATTTTCCCTCCCAAATCTACACCATAATAAATTTCTTTTGATTGTAAATTATTTCCTATTTTATAATCATGATATAATTTCATTTATTTATTTATATTTATGTAATTATGACAACCATATATTTAAGAGTTGTTATATAGACACCCAAGGTTTTACTAAATTCACCCATTTCCTACGGTCGTTTTGGTTGAAACTGTCGTTTCAAGGTCGTTTTAGTTGAAACGGCCGTCACATGTCACGACGACGAAACCTTAAAATTCAGGGGGGGCCCTTTATATTGACCGTTTCAAGGTCGTTTTGGTTGAAACTGTCGTTTCAAGGTCGTTTCAATTGAAACGACCGTTTGGTTTTGGTGTTTTTAGTAAAATCCTCGGGTGGATATAGCTTGAGCCTATATTAATTTACATCTTATTTTAAATTAAAATTATGTTTATAAATTATTACTATGTTCATTTTAATAAATACTAAAAAAACGTATAAAATACCAATAAACACTTAATTAGTGTGTTTTCAAATATAATTGATGAATACCTCGTATTGTTTTAAACATTCAATCAACATCGTGGATTATATTCTTTATGAAAAAATTCTTTGACAAAAATCATGTTTATAAGATCCATTACTAAATAGTTTTTTTTTTTTTTTTTTTTTTTGGAACGGCGATGTTTGGTCACGATGGGTTAGGACATCGCGCACCTATCCTACCTCCGTAGAGGAGGAGATGAGGGTCCACCCCACAGACAGCCAGACATGAGTGTCCTAACCGTGCCTCAGCTGGGGTCGTGTGGGGCATATGGACGTTCCCCGGGAAAACCATGCGACTGTCTAGCAGGCCCACATGGGACCTTCGTTGAAACCCGTAGGTTTCAACCCAAGCTTAGACAGTTGCAAGCCTCCACAATAGCAGAACTATCTGGAGTAACCTGCGTGCTGGGTAAAACCGGTCGGCATCATGACTCGAACCAAGGTTGCCCTTGGTCATCAATCATTTGCCAACAGTGAGGTTTGAACCTGGGTTTCCCCAAAGTCCAAACAACACCGGTACCATTGAGACAATGCTACAATGGTACTAAATAGTTTTTCTACCGTATCAAATGATCGATGTTCATCCAATTTGAAAATTTTAAATATCATGACTAATTCAATTGTAAATTGTCTAATGATACCGAGATAACATTTTTTAATCGTTGTAACATTATAATATTTATTATAATTCAGTTTTTCTACTCACCAATGAGACTGTTTTCATCATAATCTTGTTGACACTCTAGACTCACCTAACTTTCTATGAAGACTTAAAGTCTCAAGTTTGTCAAATTATAAATTAATTAGATTGTTTTTTAAACAACCATTTTCTAAACATGGTAGGCGTATGTTGTTTTTTTCAAATATACAAGTAGATACATGTTCTAAATATTATATTTTTGACAAAGAGGGTAAAGTCACCAATGCCATATTATGAAATATAACTTTAGCTTTTTATTTAATGTAATGTAACGTTATTCCGGTAATAAGAAAAGTATGCATGAATTATCAATTATATATAATTTTTTAATGATTTAACTCGTATAACATGCAGGTTCTATCCTAGTAATATAATATAGCTACCAACATATATCATACTTGTTTATAAATAACAATCAAAGAATTATATTAAACTAATATTCAAGAAATAGGGCGGGTTACAATATGAGGAACTTGCATTTGCTAGTAACATGCATGGTAGGCCACTTTATTATGACAATTACTTGTCTAATCCAACGTACTCTAGTCTTTTCATCATTGAATTTTGCAAAATTAACACGTTAAGAAAATCATGCAATAATATAATCAACACACACCTAACCCAATCAACATCCACATTATATTCGATCTATTCTCTTACCAAAAAGACGACAATTATTTAAAGGCTATTTATACGTTAAAAATAGTCTTCTTTATACGTAAAAAGTAGATCTGGCAAAATGGGCGGGGAAGGAAGCCTCGAGGGTCAGAACGGGTCAAGATGGTCGATTTAAAAAATTGACTAAATTCTCATTTTTGGACAAAACTGAAAACATACTTTCATGTCATAAACTAACTTTCATGTCATAAACTAACAGTCTAATAACCTTCGATGAATACACGAAGAACACACTATTATGTTTTCTGTGAAATTTGCAATCGATAACGGAACTGCTCTGAATAGTTTCGAAGCACGATTTTGATGAAAAATAACTTTTGTTTCACACCGATTCATATATTGGATCACGGAAACTCAAAAACACTAAATGCTGATAAATGAAGACGTCATTTGTACTCTATCTGTTTTGGCCTAGCTGTCGTAGGCCCGGCCTTAGCAGAGCTTAGGTTTAGCGAGAGCAGAAGACACTTATAATTTGCTTGATCTGGGGTTACCCCCCATCAAAATTTTTGCCAAGTGAAACACTGAAACACGTCGAAAAGCAAGGTATGGTCAAGCTTGAGCACAACTTGTTTACACCCCTGGTTCTTACCAAAATGGACACAACTCAAAATCTGGGTTTGTAAGTTTGTGTCAGATAAAGCATCCTGCCACATTTAGGCGGTGTAAAAACTAAAATCAAGTCACTAGATGAGATATCAAGGCTAGCCAAAATAAACAACTTAAGCCTCAAAACGGTCAGGTTCCAAATAAATCGATTCTTTTAAAAAAATATTTTCATACCTTTTCCTTTATCCTCAACTATAAATTCAGTTTACAACTTCACATTGGTTTTTCCTTGGGTACAACACTGCGCGGGATTCTGTTCATAACATTCTCATCAACTATCTTGTAATGTCTTGAAAAGCTTCTGTGGATTGTACCTGCACAACCATCTACTTGTTCTTCAAATTTATTGTAAAATGCAGGTAGCGTCACTGAAAGAATCGTCCCTGGCATCACATATTAATCCCAAACTATATTAGAAATTGGATCGTTAAGTGACTGATGTAATAAAAAAGAAAAAAAATTTATTATGACATGAATTGATGGATGAATGAAAGCATAATGTAATCAAGAAAAATGAAATATAAGATAAATGCCAAACTGGTTTCTATAAAACAATAACCACAACCAGCAAGAAGCTAATGTTAACAAACACAGAATCATCATTTAGTGGCAAAGTTAGAAATCCTGTCTACAAAAATAACAATTGTAAATATGGAGCCCTTTTTTCTGACAAAGATGAAGAATACATTTATTTTACGACAATTTAGCAACATTGTGAATGAGAGGGACAAAAGGATAACTTAATCTAGAAAATCCTATGTGTTCAAGATTTTCATTTGCTTAACATATTCATTCTACACCAAAAATCGTTATACCTGCATTAATCCTTCTATTTCACAAAATTGGGCATATAAATAATTGAGCACACTACAAGATAGTATCATTTGCTCATTTCCAACTATTCTGACGGAATGGGTAGTAGTAAGTTTGTGTATATCTAATAGTCAGAATGCAATGTACTGATTCAAGTTCCAACATCTGTAAGAGGTTAATGCTGGCAGAAACACATACACATGCTTAAATAGGATAAGCATCAACATTGGAATCAAATAGTATCAGGGATAATGATGTGTACCTATATATACAAGCGTAAAGAAAGAGATTAAACTCCCCAAGACAGATAACAGCCACAAAAAACCCACTACCTGCATAAATGATTCCAAAAAAAAAAAAAAACAAGTGGTCATATTCTTTTTCACGCCATTGAGAGAGTCAAATTACAATAATATTGGAGGGTGTTTGGATTTGTGTTTTGGAACCAAATATTTGATGACTTGTGACTTGAAGTCACAACATCCAATTTTGGTGTTCGGATAAGCAGATGTTGCTTATGATTATCTAATTGTTTAGAAGTCAAATAATTAGTTTCATACCAGCCACAACAGATCTTTTTTAACAGCAACACCTAGAATTTATCAAAGTCACCATAACTTGCAAGCTTTGAACTTACAACCTTTGATTGGAGGTACACCTTACTAACAGGATGTCCCCTTATCTGCTTATCCAATGGTAAACTGTAAAATAAGCATATGCATTTACCCAATTTCAGACCTATTTTGAGAGACTTCGTTCCCATTTCACAGGATATTTCCTCTTTTTCAACAAAAGCGCCTTTTTTGTAATTGTACTTGCTAATTTCTAAATAACAATATTTTTCAAACACTTGAACTTCTGCTTATCTTATCATCACAACAACCCCTTTTACTATAACTGACAAGCTTGTTATGAACTTAAAATTTTTTAATATCACGTCTTCACTTTCCAAAGGCACGTCCAAACAACCCCTCAGTAGGTTTTAGTTGCTTAACAAATCTGTTCTAGAGCTGTGATCACAAACCATGAAAAAAAGCCTGAAGTCTTTGCCAAGGGTGATATCATGTGCCATAAGTAAAAGATAGTTTACTTTGATACGAAAAGACGCAGCAGCGTAATTGACCATCTCCTCAGATAAGACCAGTTCAGGCAATGTTTGAATCTGTCTGTGTAATTTTAAAACAACTAAAGTAAGCAAATGGCATACTATGAGTGGGCCAAACTTATTGTTTAATCATATTACAATTTATGTAAAAGGTAAAGGCATCCATACTTATCCCTAAAAGAAGCATAACTGACATGTAGAAATCGCATCACGATCAAGAAGAGCAGAACATTGGAACAAATTGTTAAAAACGATAATCCTGATCTCTCAAGTATCAGCCAAGCAATCGTTGCAACAACAATGATGCCCAATGATATACGACGCCTCTTCCACAACAGAACATCAGCGGCTAAGATCAAGAAGAAAATCAGAAAACAAAACATGAATCAAATCATATACCACTAAAGATATCACTAAACATCAACAAAGGTGCATTACTATATGATAAGGAATCCCCAAATCAGATTCCGACACACTACATAATGAATCCTCCACTCCTTGTTCACTGCACTGCCAAATGAATCAACTTTATATTCTGAATTTATAGCCATATATGCAGATACATACATTCATACAAGCTAAACCTAAAGGATTCAATAAATTTGACCATGCCTGCATAAATTATAATAACATTGCAAATAATTTATCAGTACATTCTCACACCCTAACTTTCAAAGCACTGTGTGCAATTAACAACGAGATCTACTTCTGGTCAAAATTGAGATTTATTGTGTACAAATTTCAGAGGAAAATTTCATAACTAAATCAAACTTGAGCGCATAAAGAGTAATAACAGTAGGTTATGGTATATAAGGAATTATACCCTTTCCGCCGCCCATCAACTGGTGAATTGTGGCCTGCCGATCAAATAACCGGTAACCGGAACTTGTGGATGTGGAACACGTAGTATTATCCGTTTCAACGTGATCGGAAACATCCTCCATAGCATAGAAATCTCACTGCCAAATCCAAAATCAGTTGAGAAAAAGAAGGAAATTTCGCGAGATTATATATATACTAAGAATTGGGGCACTGTGAGACAAATTCGAGAATCTCGAAGCCCGGTTAGGTTCCCTCTGGGCGTTAATCGTTCATCGGGATTATGGGCGAGCCGGCTTATTTATTTTTCTTATGTTTTATTGCACAAGGAAGCCTTAAGTTTCATCTAAATGCAATTTAGTACCTATTAAATCTTTGTTTTACACTTTAAATTCTCATATTTTGTTTAAGTTTTTTTTTAATGGCGTTTGGACTACCTTATATCCGAGTGAGTCTTTCTGGGACGGGATTGCAACCATCCATATTAGATTTGACACTTCAAGATTGACTTTCTCAGAAACACCAACAAGGAGGCAACCCACCACTTAGGTAAACCTCCTTGAGTCAGGTTTTGAACTTGAGACCTCAAGGATCCCAAGCCCCAACCATCATCCCCATACCAATTCATCTATGAGGAATTTGCTTTACGAAATACAAAGAGGGCTCTCGGAGATGCAAACATTCAAAGTATAAAGTGCGCCATCAAAGCATCACATTGCGCTAATCGTCCACGTCGCACGCGCGTGTACAAGTGAGAGTAAGGGGTTTTTTTATGCTTCTTGGGGTCCCAGGAATGTCTCCTACTAAAGGAAACGATACTAATCGAAGCTCCTTGTTATTTCTTTGATGCAAGTTGATATAGAGATTAACGTTGCCATTTCCGACACTTTACATATAGTAAGCTCATTGCTTGGAAACGAATGTATCGTAACTAGAGATCGACCGCGCGTTGCTGCGATAATTTAGAAAAATATCTGAAAAAGTGAATAAAATAGATAAAATATAGATATATAAGGGTTATATAACTTTTGTATAAACACATCTCTCATAAATTCAAGATGTTATATTCCATATCTTTAACCTTTAATTGTTCATGTCAATGCACTTAATATCTGTATTACATCTCATATTTAAAGTCAACGCGTCGTTTCAAATAAAGTTCTCCGTATCCAAGCACTTTCAGTGTAAAATATATATTTTTTTGGTTAAAATAGCCTATGTATTGACAATTTATTTGGTTAGTGGAAAATACAGGAAAAGAATGAATATAGGTTCATAAGTGTATTAACCGCTTTTTAAAATTTCATTTACCGCTTATTCCATGTTTTAAATTCTAGATGTTAAATTCCATATCTTTAACTTTACACAGACTCTTCTTCAGCAGCAGCTAACACTAGGCGTCGTTTGGAATAAAGCTTTTTGTATCCAAACAGTTTCAGGATCAAATATGTATATAATTTTTTTATGTGTGTAAAATAGCCTATGTATTGATCATTTCCTTGATTCGTGTAAAAAATGTGCTACCTAGTACACCTAAAAACTTATATAAAAAAATAAGGCTATGTTATAGTGAAAATAATACGGACCAAATTTAAAGTGGGAAGGTTCGAACCCGCGCCAAACCAAAACAAAGACCTTGCAAATAAAAAAAGTAACCACTTCGACGACATCATGAAAGCTAACGTTCTAGGAGAACATATATATATATATATATATATATATATATATATATATATATATATAAATATATATAAAATGAATTTACAGGTGTATGAGAGACACAAGTTGTCTATTATATGTATATAGAATAATTGTATTGCAATGCCACATATATTTAGAAAAAGATTCATATGCCAAACGTGCAACGCTTTATGAAGTTACCACTCTGACGACATCATGAAAGTTAACGTTATAGGAGAACTTACATATATAAACATATATAAAACGAATCTATAGGTGTATGAGAGACACAAGTTGTCTATTATATGTATATAGAATAATTGTATGGCAATGACACATATATTTAGAAAAAGATTCATATGCCAAACTAAAGCCCTAGAAACGTCTGAAGCGTATGGCACCTTGTTATAAAGGATAACATTCATTAGAAGTAATTCAAAAACATGATTCGACTTTCTCTTTTAGAGGAAATGACATTAAGAGTTGTTGACGACTATTATCTATGTGAATTACGTAAGAGCTTGCAATTCCACTAAATAATTTACATTTCTAATTCAATAAGCACAAAGAAAAATGTTTACTTACACGGATCACC
The DNA here is from genome assembly GCA_039602395.1 of Deinandra increscens subsp. villosa. NCBI lineage: Eukaryota > Viridiplantae > Streptophyta > Magnoliopsida > Asterales > Asteraceae > Deinandra > Deinandra increscens. The sequence continues at coordinate 11,133,503 of JBCNJP010000006.1, read as the reverse complement.
TCAAGTGTCATTTAACATGAATGATAACAAACAAAACTAAGGAGATAGTTACAATAATTAACATGAATGGTAGCAAACCAATGTAATAAAAAATCAAAAATCTTCATCCCTTGTTGAAGTAACATGTCCGTTCCTCCTTCCTGATTCACAAAACATAAGTAGAATAAAATGTTGATTTCTAAGTGCTCATAGAAAGCACAATAAATTGTTGACTTGTAACCTCTTTCCTGATTCACAATACATTAATAGTAGAATAAGTTGAAGCAAATATGTAATTACCTCTTCTACTATTCCCTTTGATTACCTGAAACTCCTTTCTAGTAGACTTTCAATCCAAATGTACTCATTTAGCATGTGAAGTTGTGTTGTACACGACCGGTCCCTTCTACCAACAGAATACTGAAGAACTGAAATTGTAGGACGAAACAACTTAATTTATAAATCCCAAGTAAAATAACCTATATGTAAAACAATTCATCTAAGAAATGTATAAGTTTGCATATTTGGGGCATCATAAATAGACGATTACACAATATATAAACACATACATATAAAGATTTCAGCTAACTATTTAGTGGCATACTTTACCTTTGATTTGTCAACCCCTTAAATTTATTTTGAGGTAATGGTTTATTGAAATAAAAATGCAAACTACAAAGTTACTACACAATCATGTAACCCCTCACAAATTAAATAAACTAATACCTTTAAAACTGTCATTTAATTAGGATTCCACTAAATTAGGTGAATCAACATCACCTTTGAAGTTGAACTGTGAATCTGGGGTAAACATAATGCTGGATACCATAATTCCATCATACTTTTTTTTAAATGCTAATTCCTCATACTAATATCCAATTAATATATATTTAGTTTTATAAAATTATAACTTTTAATCAAGCAATCTATAACCCTGCTTCATATTATGAAGTTACCTCATGTGAATTACTTGACATACAGATCTTAGAAAGATATCACTTTTGAACCAAAATTCGTTACCTGAGATTACAGGTTGTGGTCAAATTAACATGAAATCAAGTAGAAATTAAACATAATTAAGCAAGTGGCCTGGAGTTTGGTTAAAAAGGAAGGTTTATATATGCAAGAATCTAAGTTTAAGATTTATATATATAAAAGGTTTCAAACTGAAATTCAAAAGGTCATAGAATATTGAAATGTGACCTTTTCAACACGATCAACTTTAACGTGTGATCCGTATGTACCATTCTCACACATCTGTATAGATAAGCACTCTAGAAACACATGTACCTTATCAAACTTGAAGGCTTGAAGCAATTGAACGTGCTTATTGTCATCTGATCCTACAAAAATGAGACAGAGGGGAGAAAGATACAACACACAGATAGACAACTATTAAGAGCAAACAAAAAACGATCTTTTTTATGCTTCAAAGGGTTGATAAAAAATAAAACCACACTATTGTGTACGTTAACTTGCAACTTATTCATAAGTATGATATTCATATCAAATATCAAATAACAGCTTTTGGCCTGTGTGTTAAAACAGGTACAAATAAAATATTTTATCGAACAAAACAACAATGATGGTAAATGAGAATATGAGTGAGGGCTTACGCCATTGATCGAAAGTGTAGCAGAACCCTTTTCCAGCTTTCATCTTCGCAACCACCGTTCCACCATCTTGAGTTCCTTTTGTTAAAGCAAACATCTCTTCATCTGAAAAGTTGTTTGCTTGTGGTGTGGGCATGCACTCTGCATTTAGAAGCATTCATCAGTAACATAAACCACCATATTCTAGACATAAACCACCATATTCGATCACACTCTATGCAACTAAATATATATAACCAAAAGAATATATGAGGAAACAAAGGCAAAATGGTAACACCAGCATGACCACCAACAACAGGAACATTTACACCTGAATATATGAATTAACAAATTAAATAGTTACGATTTTAAGAAAAAGAATGTCCATCATTTGGTGTTACTTAATCGGGAAGCATAGTTGTTAAGATGCTAGAAGCACCCTGTGATAACAATATATACAATAAGAAGTGTGGAGGTATATTTGAATGAGCCTTGCATTTGTGCAGAGTGCGGACTAAAGAAAGACTTTATCCACTGAATCTCTTAAGTACACCCCCGCCCTTTAAGATAAAGAATCAAGTTTTATACCTAGTATAATCATAAGATAAATAATGGGTCAACTAAAAATTATATCTCTAGAATGTAATAAAGAAAAACGTCTGCTTGAATCCCACTTGTGATTCATTTCCTACCTTTTGGTTACCCCCTATAAATATTCTAAACAACTGTGAACTCATGCCCCTTTTAAGGATACTTACAAATGAGTAACAGTGGCAATATGGACCTAATAGAAGTTGAGGTTGGTGCCCATTTGGACATGCTGAACTTGAGAAACAGTAGTGGTACTGTTTCTCACAGAAATATAGAAATTCAAAATAGTGTGGTAAATGAGAATATGAGTGAGGGCTTACGCCATTGATCGAAAGTGTAGCAGAACCCTTTTCCAAAGGTTATAGAATATAATTTTAGTTAGTTGAAGTGATCATTTCTAAACAACTGTGAACTCATGCCCCTTTTAAGGATACTTACAAATGAGTAGCAGAAGTTTGCACATGCAGTGGTACTGTTTGGTCCCTTTCTTCATCATTGGAGTTGAGGTTGGTGCTCATTTGGACTATTGAGGTTGGTGCTCATTTGGACTGTTGAGGTTGGTGCTCATTTGGACTGTTGCTATTGGTGTTTTTTGCATGTCTTATGCAATTTCTTTGTTTGTGGCTTCAGTCTGTTGAATCTGTGAGATGCTAAATGAAGATAAAAACTTCATTGACCTTACAATAAGCAATGCCATGAGAAAATAGGCTATTAAAAGAACTTACAAACAGCCCTGTAGCAGAACAAACCAAAGCAAACAACCACCAAATGCTCCTGCAACCACGGTGTTAAAATGAGATCATAAAACAACAATTCGATTCCATCTAAATATTCACTGCACAATATAAAAGACAGAAATCGATACATAGTAGTCCTTACTATATCGTTGCTAAAAAATGGCTGCAAATATCCGTCCAGAATACCATGATTCACTATAAGAAACAATTGTAAGAGACAATATTCAATATTAACCATGTTCAAGCATAACAATCATCAAAACCAAGCATATCAAAACCAATCATATTGACCTAATATCCTGCTTATAGCAGCGCACTTAAATTTATGTACCAATTATATCACCACACAACAACCAATGAAAACAAAATCCAAACACTATGATTCCTAAACATGGCAATAGAGTACAAAAAAATACGTTCCTACAAAATAAAAGTAAGCATTTAATGAAACTCATACTGTGCATACCAGAATATATAAGTACATACACATGAACCATACAAAAAGCATGTATAACCACTGATCGATCTTACTACTGTATGATTCGGTTATCGGAGAAATACAAACGAGTAAATAAAGCTTTGCTTTATTGATTCACTTAGAGAATACAAGCTAGAGAGAGAAACACACTCAATACACATAGTTAAGAAGATGTAGAATGACAGAACTGACTAACTCTCTCTAACACGAACTATTTATAGTCACTAACACACTGACCTGCGTACCACCCACGTACCATTTGGTACGCACGTACCATCTGGTACGGTTGACCATCTGGTACGGCCAGTTGACTATCTTGACTCACACAGATGCTCTAGATTAGATACAATACACGAGACACACGTTAGCATAGGAATATGCTCTAACAAACTCCCCCTTAACGTGTAGTGTATCTAGCTATCTATCTATCTAACAAAACTTCAGTCTTCAATTTTCAGCATCACTGCATCAGATCTTCAACTTGAAATCTTGTCAGAAACAGAGCTTGCATGGCTAGACCAATCTTGAACAATCTTTGAACTTCAAGATCCACTTGTGAAAGATAAAACATACTTCCCCTTTCACCATGCTTGAGTCTTATCACACAGACAACCTGCAATTTCAAAAGACAGAAACATGACTTTCTTTTTCTTTATGAAAAATTAAATTAATCTTGGCGCAAAACTTCTCTTCGAGAATCCAAGATATAGTTTTGAAATTTTGATTTCATATCAAATATCAATCGGTCGAAAACAAATAAGAAACAAAATCTTTTTGACTTTTTGAAACTTTATATCAAAACACACCGAATTTTTTTTCTAAGTTTATGCTAAAACACACCTAAAATCTTTTTGAAATTTTCAGATATGAAACATAAATGCAATACGGAAATGAAATATTGAATCACACACTATTTTTGTCTTTTGCGAGAAAGATCACAACTTGGGATCATATTGGTCATGACATGCTGAACTACACTTCAATTTCAATTACTTCAGCACACAAGTCATGTCGATTGCTGGTATAATTTGTCCATCTTAAACTTAGGCACAATCATACTCATAACATCTGGATATGTTATTGAATTGATTAGGTTTGTTTTGACCAGTGTACCCCACACTATCAAACATTCTCAAATATGTTTTCGCTTATGTCACACTTTGTGATTTCATTTGTGATTTGACCACATAATTATTGTATTCATGATTTAGTCAACTGTGTTCCATGCAAAAAGAAATAAGAACGTTAAATCGTCTACCTTAAGGTCGATCTTTCAATACACAGATAAGGCCTCGAATTTAACAAAATAAGAAAATAAAACAAGTTGAAATTGTATAACCCAACAACAATCAGGTCGGTACTCCCGTACACGCAGAGAAAGTCCGATGAGTTATACGAAACACCAAAGAAAATAAAGCAGAACGTCAAACGAACAACAATCAGGTCGATCTTTCGATACGCAAAGAAAGTCCGATCGTTTGACATAATAAAGAAAATCAAACAAGTTTAAATCTTTGCAAAATGAACACATGTATACACCGTGACTTCTCATTTCTCTTTTTCACACATATTTTCTTGATATATCATGAGAAGCATCAAGATGTTGTCCACTTGGTCAAGCATTAGTATTTTAATGTTTATCACATCTGAATACTTTCTGATTTAATGCCGAGCCTACCAAGCACATCGAACAATGATCTTATGGCTTTTTCATCTATTTTCTCCATGAGTCAGACACGTAAGCCAATGTACCAGCATTTCCCAATCATGTCAGATACAATTTTTCATTTTTCATTGTTTTTATATTTTCTGTTTTTCAATGTTTTTGTACTTTTCTGTTTTCTCCCCCTTAAAATGAAAACTCTATTTTTGGATTTTCATTTTAACAAATACAGAAAGACACTATTTTTGATTATTCAATTTTCTCCCCCTAAACGACAAACAGAATGAAAAAGAAAGAAAATTGACCAATCGATACTGATACCTTTCAGTTTTTAGCTTTCAGAAAAACTTTAAATTTTGGAATATGAAGCATTCAATTTAAGTTAAGCAGGAGACTCCACTATCAGTAACTGCTTGAAGCTTGAACTTCACAATCACCAATAGGTCTTCTTGAAGAAACCTGCACACTGGTTTAAATGATTAGTACTCAAATGACCCGAAGCACACAACTTCTGGTCGACCAGTGTCTTCCACAAAATCAGTTGCAGTTTTGGTAACCACCTTGGGTCGCCACTGCATTTTTGCTATTTCAGTTTTTACTGAATCATCATCATGTGAAGAACTATCAACACTGGAATCAAATTTGAAAAATTGTTTTTAGATTTCAATGTGAATGGTGTTGACTCAGTAAAAAATCTGCCTTATTCATCAATAACGGTGGCAGATTTGTTTGAGAATGATCTTTTTGCCATTTCAGGACAATCCTTTGCCATGTGTCCCTTTCAACGACACTGATAACATAAACGATAAGATCGTTGAGATTGAGATTTATCCTGAACTGAAGGACATTTATCAATGACCTCAGAACCATCAGATATATCATCAAAAAGTTGAAAACGATTAGAATGTACCCATTTTGATGTAGGACTTAGAGGTGTGGAATTAGATCCAGATGATGAAGAATCCTTAACTTTTTGAGCATCCCGAGAAGAACTTTCAGACGAAACCTTCTTTTAAATCTTCCCTCCAAATCCCTTTTCCATTGTAGACATGAACACTTGAGCTAAATAATAGATTTGTTCCAAGCTTGTGTCTTTCTTTTCCTTTGGAAATTTCTTGGGCATATTCTTCTTAACATTCTTCGCAAACTTCGTACCTTTACTACCTAAACCTGACTGTTTGTAACCCGGTAGCTTTGATAAATCAATCTGAGAACTAGAAGGACCCGCTTTAGCAGCTTGATTAATTGACGCTTTAATATCCTTCAACTTGTTAGCTTCCACCAGCTTGACAGCAACGTGTTCTTCATGCACCTGCTTTTCATCCTTTTCCACTTGTATGCCAACATAATAGACTCCCTCTTCTGAAATCAATCCACCAGAAACAAACTTTGTTGTGAATTTATCAGCCAAACTCTCCTCATTTTCCACTGTCTCCTTTGACTTCTTTGACTTCGCAGTAGCAAACTCAAAATAATCACCAGTTACTTTAGAAGATGTGACATCAGCCAGAGGATCAGTTTGAACCAATGGAGGTGGTAACTGATTGAATTCTTCACCACCAAACACTCTTTTGAAATTTTCATCATTGCACAGATAACTGGTGAAAGAATGTGAATTCTTCAAGTTATTTAATTGACGATTCAAATCCAGAACCTGAACATTTAAATCTGATATCTTCTTCTGAGCTTCACCCAAAGCCTTTTCTGATTCTATCAACCGTTCTGAAACTCTGTTAGACAAAGATTTTTCTCTTCTTACTTTATCATGAGCATCCAACATCTCTTGTGTGACCTTTCCACCTTTCCTTGATAAATCTCTACATTTCTTGTCAACATTCTGTTTTCTTTTGTCAAATGAGTGACTTTGTCTTGTAATTTGGACTGGAGGACTTGATAATCATTATTCGAAACCATAATTTCATCATAAGCTTTCCGAAGTTCAAAATTAGTAACCAGAAGCGATTCTACTCGTGCTTTTGATTTCTTATATAATGCATCAAAATCTCCAACAACATCCTTTGCTTCGAATTCCCACTTTTCAACCTTTGTAACTAACTCAGCATTTTCATGTTGTAACTTCACGATCTGTTCGTTATTGACACTAACCATCTCTTCCAATCATGCTTTTAGCTCTAAAACCTCTTCTATTAACACCTTCTTTTCTTTTTCCAACATGACATTAGCTTTGAAAATTTCATCAGAAGTTTCACACTTGCTTTTGTAATCTTCCATCTCTTCATCTTTCTTCTCATATTCAACAACCAACCTTTCCTTTTCAGAAATCAATTCTCGAATCTTTCTGTCTTTTTGAGCACAAAATTCACATGTTGACTCATACCCACTAACTTTAGAATCACTAGTTTCAGATGTATTGGTCTTAGATTCATATCCACTCGATTCAACCTCAATATTAGCCATTAATCCATAATTTTCAGAAGAGTGGACTACAAATGCAGATTCATCTGGAAAATCTGCAACCCAATCATAACCTCCCTCAGTCACTAGAGCCTTTGCCTCCTTATTGTGATCATGATTATCCGAATTACTTGGTTTAGAAGCAGATTGCTTGCATTCTCGAGCAAAATGTCCTAATTTAGAACATTCGTAACATTTCAGTTTGGACTTATCTAAACCCAGTATGGCTCCTCCCATAACATAATTCTTGCCATTTTTGCCCATAAACCGTCTTCCTTTTCAACAGTCATAGGCAACTGCCAATCCAAATCCAATTTATTTAGCTGATCCTCATCCATCTGTTTTAGATCCTCCGGAACCAAACCAGAATTACCAATTTGACTAAATATGGATCCAGACGAAGATGATATGAACGCACATAACAAAGCAGCTAGATCTTCGGTTGCTTGATTAGAAGTAGATTTGCTTGATGATCTATCAGGAATAGTAAAACTGCAACCCGAAGAATAACCAGTGTTTTCAGACTTTCCAGCAAGAAAAGCTGTTACTGGTGGATTACTACTTGAAATAGAATGTGACTTTGTTTTAGCATGAACAGTAGTAGAATTATCCCCAAAATATATTTCAGGATTCTGAACAGATGGAGTTGCTGACTTTTTCACAAGTAATTCCATTTCTCGAGCTTGTAATTTGCTTATCAGCTGATTAAATGTCCAACTTGAGTAGTTTGGATCATTAGACAACATCATCACAAAATTCTCCCACTTTTCGGGTAGAGCTTCCAGAAATTTCTCCTTTAATTCATCATCTTCCTTCTTGTGACAATCCGTCTTTTTAGGTCCTTTCTCGATTTAACCTAAACCTAAACTGATATAAATGTTGTGTGAACATTTATGAATTGGACTTGTGTTGACTTGATTATTTAGGGTTTTATATAACCATTACTATACGAGCATGCACTTAAGTCTAGACGTTTGATATTCTATGATTTTATGTGACGACGTGTCTGAAATTGTACGTATCATTTTATGATTTTATGTGAGTTATTGTGTATGATTTTATGTGGATTTAAAATAAATAATTATGGGTGATTATTTATTATTTTATGTGATTATCTAAGTCTTACGTTCGATAAACGCCACGTGTCAAACATGTGTTGATATGCACTCGTATATCCATCATTTTAGTATTCTCCGTAATCCCGTTATCTCTGTTAACCATTTCCAAACTTTGGTGGGACTGAAGTGTAATTTTTCAAACCTAGTTCCCTATTATGCATTATTTTGGAGGGATCGTTTATGTCAATATCCAAAAGTTGGTTTTTAAAATCATAAATGTAACTATACGTCGGTTCTCTTCCAATTCGCGTAACCGACATCGATTTAATTCAACAATTCGATCCAGTAGTCGGTTATAACCAATACGTGTATCACCTTGAAACATCTAGGGTAGATCCTAATCATTCGTTGAACCTCCAATTATCTCCCTCTCTCTCGTTTCTCTCAACCGAAGCAAAAGAGAACCACCGGGAAATGGAGATTCCGGCCACCACACCATTGTTCAACCAAACTTCGACCACCCAACACTGGTCGTTAGCCACTGCCGAGCAACCAGAAGGCGACGAAGGCGCAAACCATGATGGCGCTCGGAGCTCGTGTTCATGTTTTGGTTCGATTTTCGACGTCAAAACGCATCAACCTCTCATCTCCGGTTCAAGGTAATCGTTTTCCCATGTTAATCGCACGCTTTTCTGGCTCTGTTGCATGTTTTTTTTAGTTTTCCGGCGGTTGGAGATAACTCCGGCGAGTCTAGGGGTCGGGTGAAGAAGATGATACCTGACCCGTAACCTATAAGTATTATGTAATCTGTTTGTAACTCAGTTGCGCCCCTGGTTCGTTGGTTTGGTCGCTGGGCTTGTCTGCAGGAGGCGCGGGTTCGAATCCCGGCCTCACCGTTTTTGTTTTATTTCCCTATTTCCATTAAAACTCGATTCTTGCCACTGTTTATACATAAGAGATTTTCTGTTCGAGATTTAAACCAAAAGGAATGTTGGCCGAGTGGTCCAGTCACTATGTTGAGATGCAGAGGTCACGGGTTCGAACCCAGTGACCTCCATGTTTTCTGTTTTTCTTCCTTTTTATTTATTTTTGATGATTTAAGCATTTGCAACCTATGACTCGTATCAAAGTTCTCTCTTATCGTATTTTAAACCCGTAAAAATATATCTTGGGCTATTAAACCCCATAAACCATATTTTGAAATGTAAACATGTTTAATCTATGGTTTCGAAATAAAAGGGAAATTTTAATATATATATATATATATATGTATATATATATTTTGCGGAGATTAACGTATAAACGTATATCGATGGTTTATTGAAACGATTAGATATTTCATGTGAACTTTTAAACATAGCTAGGTCGTTATTAACATCATTTGTGTGTTTGGTATATATATATATATATATATATATATATATATATATGTATATATTTATTTTGGATCTTTGAACTTAGAAAATATATATTATTGAGATATATTATATTTTTTTGTGTTACTTCAATAATCGCTCGGATTTGGCAAACGTGCCATCCTCGGCTTGTTCCGGATTTCACAACCTACGACATGTCGGAGTCAGCGTCATTCGTTCTCATCATTGGTCTAGACTTAGTCGTTTTCCATTGAACACACACTTATGTATATGTACTCGTTAGGTGTTTGGTAGAGTACACAAGACCTGCTATGTGCTATTCTTGCTGTTGTTGATTATCTGGAATGGCTGTGCACCCAAAGGTGAGTTTCACGGCCCCATTTTACTGTTTTAATCCTTTTGGGGGAGATTAACATGCATGATTTACACAACTGAGATAATTAGACTTTTATATATCACTTGAAGTACTTGTAGCACACTATACAACAAAGTCCTTCTTATGGTACCGTTAATATTAATGACGATAGCGGGAAATATATTGTAGTACTACTGGGTCTGACAAACCCCACCCGAGTCAGTCGCTCTGACACGATTGGATATCGAACGGGTGTTATATTCGTCCTAAACACAACAAGGCAAACTATAAACAACTTTTAGCTTCGGTGACCATCAACGTGCGAAGTTTCATGTATATAGCCTAGCTAGCTATTTGGTATATATTAGTGATTATGCTCTTACAACTTGACTGGTATTGAACAGTCAATCTTAAACTCAACTTGACTATTGTTGAATAGTCAATCTTAAACTCAACTTGATTGTTGTTGAACAATCAATTTTAAACTTGAACATGAACTGTCGATGAACAGTTGTTTTACACTGAACTGGGACTGTTGATGAACAGTCGATTTACATTAAGCTGGAACTGTTTATGAACTGATAAACCTGTGAACTCACCAACCTTTGTGTTGACACTTTTTAGCATGTTATTTCTCAGGTTGCAGATGTTCGAGTATCACGAGTACGCATGCATGAGTCTTGAAACACTTTTAATGTATTTGAACAAGCCACGTCACCTTGGGTGACAAAGATTTTACATAAGTACTTTTATTGTATTTACGCTTCCGCATTTGTAAAACTCTAATTATATATTTTAATGAAATATGAAACATTTTTATTAATTATTGGTCCTTTGGTGTAACTAATGGACGGCGATCCTGGTTTGTCACGCTCCCTACGGCGCGCTATCGTGCATGGAATTTTTGAGGGTGTGACAGATTGGTATCAGAGCCATTGGTTGCAGCGAACTAAGATTCGTCTTAGACTGTAACTGTTTTGCATTAGTTGCACTTAAACATTCCTCTCATGCATCGTGATACTCCCTCCTACGCGCACCTGGTTTATAATTTGTTGTTTACAACATCCAATCCCCTTATACTCACGGCGAGGAGCCGGTTAGTCTTGAGTCATTATTCTTAACTTCTCTAAGTTGTGTACCTCTTGGTTAACATTCATGGACAACGAGACGTCGAATCAGATCGAATGATCACGTTTATACTTTTGGCGAGCTGATTGCTACTCGGGATTATTCCGGATTGAACAACTAGGCGTAGTGCCCATACTATGGATGTATGCTGCATAGGGAAGGTGGTGTAATACCTCTTCTTGCCCTTAAAGCTCTATCTTAGCATAGGAGGTTCTTGTTATACCTGCCTTACGCATATCTCTAAACTCATCCGTTCAGGAAATGTTATCTCGATGTGCTAGTAGCGCGATTATTTAGCTTCACTAGAGTTAGCCGAGTATGAACTCAAGTAGCTGCCTATGGGGCACTTATATCAACTTTCGTTATCCTGATCGCCTTCACATTTGCTATGATCTCTTAAGATCTTTCTCTTCTCGATTTTATCGCATTGTGCGTTGAAACAATACAACTGGAGTACAATTCTTATAACCCCAATGAAACCTGATGCGGGTCGACTGAAATTCCCTCTTTGTGTATCGGATTGCGATCACGCCAGTATGTGTGATAATTATTCTCTAACTTCGAGCTAAGCTAGGGTCATTGTGATAAACCCTACTCAGGTCCTATTAAAATTTATGGCTGACTCGCTTCGGGTGGGTCATTCCAATCTGAGTGAGCATTCTATTCTCGGAAACTTGTCTCGTTAACAAATTCTGGTCAAGATAACCCTTGGTTAGTGACCACACCAGACTTGGTAGTTGAAGTAAGAGGAACTAGTGTGATCATATAATGTAAATCACAGTTACGGGTGCACACGTAAATGTAATTTGCAGTATATGGAAATCCTGGAGAATCCTACTAGGCAAGCCAATGGTCGTATTGGGACCAAATTCCTGTAAAAGAAAAATTCTCCTTTTCCTCGTGGTATTGAATGTTGAACATGTTGAACTTAACCGAATGATCGAAGTCATCTATCTTTAAAAACGTTATCGCACCTGACTTTTGCCCCTTTACTATTGGATTCTAATCCATACGTAAACCCTTTTGAAGCCTATTATGAAAAGTTGGTCCCGATAGGACACCATCACACTCGTGTATTTCAGTGACCAGTCTTCCTTAACTACGAACACTCTCGACGAAACCCTTGACTGGTTTGAACTCATCCTGAATCATAATTCTATTTTTACGACCTTATCTACCACATCAATCCCTGGAACTTTTACGATTGTGAGACAACTTAGACGAACCTCAACCAGAAAAAAAAAAACCCAAACAACACTGGATAAACGAATTATATAAATCATATATCACGGGCACTGGAACGTATTTCTTGGCTGAAAACTCTTGTCCCACTGAGGATTTATGCTGCTGATTTTAGTATGCGAACCAAAACTTGTTTCCAGCAACATCGTCATGATTAGACAAACTGCTTACCTCACCGCAAGCATATATTTTTTTTCTCTAAATGGGGTACTGTTAGTGAAAAACCTTCCTGATTTTCAAACTGATGACTTCTAATTTTAACGTAATGACTATTCCGATGATCATTTTGAACCTGTGCGATTTCTTTCTTTCTACATGATTCGGGCCGTTTACGATTTAACAACCAACGATTTCTGATTCTCGCACTTTTGTAATCCTTTATGTCTTGGATGAGCTTTCAAGCCTTGAACCAGAAATTGTTACACTTTTGGTTAGCTTTTCAACTTGTTAACACCATTGATGATGAGACTCCCTTGTGTTTCAATTACGGTAACACTACAAAGCTTTTTATGGAAATTCTATTTGCACTCATCGAGCTTGAACTTCTTGTTATCGATAGCTAACTGTGCGATCAAACTATACTTACCCTTCTTACACATTAAGTACACCAAGTTATCCGTACATTTCGTACATTATTAACGCTCCTATCATAACAACTACCGACAAATTTCTGGTATACGAATCCTCAACATCCTTTCAGGAAACTTTCATTGATGAACCCAGCTTAAACTTAAACCTTGTGGTCTGTTTAAATTTTGATCATCTTGAAATTTGAAGCTTTACGATGTCCTTACTGCGCGTGCCAAACTCTCGACGATCTTCGCTAGAATCGCAAACCGTACGTATCTTACTGATATTGTGAATGGAAATACCTACACCTTTTGTTTGTACAACGTATTGAAGTTTTACTCACTCACCCCCTTACCTTCAAGCGTAAACTTGACGTCCTCTACTTTCGATAAAAATAACCAGTATGGTTTGACTAGTAGCTAGTAATGGTAGGTTGCTGGTACGCCTTCAAGGTGCTGGTAGTGTAGTGGGTTAGCTGCGGTACACCCTATATATAAACATTGGTGGCACGTTGAATGTGGGATCGGTATCGGACCAAGGATTGACTTTAGAGTCATACGCAAGAGCCTCATCTTGAGAAACTCCATCTAACAGGACTATGACCTCGACAAAACTGCTTAATGTTACCTTCTCCGAGATTACAGATATCCCTTATGTATTTGTACCAAAAGAGACATACCCGGAATAATCAAACTCCATGCTTTTGAAAAACTCTCCTACGTGAGTTCTGACTCCGATGAACATCAACATTTTGAAAATAAGAGATTTTCCCTTATGAATGACAAACCACCTGATCGAATGATCAACTCCAACTTTTAGAAGCATGTGTTAAGAGGTAGATCGCTTTCGTTTAAGGGACACTTCTTTGGGTCGACTGTCTTGTTTTTATGAGCTCTCTGGCATTCACTGTGGTGATAGGCCTGATCCTTTTCTATGGAACACCCGATTTGATCTTTTGACCCGTGGTAAACCTACACTGAACCCTAGCAAAGACGCATATGTACAGGCAACCCAAGCCAAATCCACCTTCGAACATCCTGATGTTTTGTGTTTTGTAGACACCCTTTTATAACACTTTCGTACTTTATCTTACTTTTGAGGACCATTTGAACCGATGTTTTGACAAGAAAGGAAGCAAGACGCATTATCACTAAGGAGATTGGGCATACTGGCGAGTTTAGAAAATGAAGATTTCCCTAATGAGATGTTTACTCTATTGGATTGTATGTTCGTTGACACGTTTGTTTTGATATCTATTTACGTGAATTCATTGCCAATTCTGTCAAGCACGCTATATAGTTCTCTCTGAATTCTATACTATCCATTACGTTATTTGCATCCTCCCTACTGGTATCTTTTACCAGTGCCAGTTTAAACTCACATGTCATTCTTGGAATGTATAGCTTCGGCTATCATAAGTTGGCTATCTGATCGCTTACTAGAATTCACGAACTAAGCCGTTGGCGCTCTTCATCTTAAATTTTCTATTCTCATGCTTGATGAGCACCTTCGATATTCGGTACCTCATACTTAACACTTTGTTTTGTTGAACTTTCGCCCTTATTTTTGGATTCTTTAGCAAGTTAATATGCATGATGATATGTTGTACTAAACTCCAACTTGGGTTTGAACCTAATGGTCTATGTTAATTCATGAAAAGTTCTTAACATAATTCTATTAATTCTTTTCTAAAACAAACTGCTACGTGTTACCATTAAAATGACAGTGGGCTCTTGATTGGATTTATCTTTAGATCTCAGTCCTTTTGTCACAAAATCAGTGTATTATAAGTTATGTTGTAGCATGATAGCAACTGTTGAACCATTTTAACCATGATAAATAGATTGTTTACTTCTGAACTTCTCATGACAAATGCTTATAAAACATACGTGTTTATGCATGCTAAAAATTGAGAATCTTATCCTATGTTTAAGGTATATAAATTGATCAATCATTGTAGTGCTGGCTTAAACACAAGTTGCATAGGATTGCATGATTAGTTATGTGTGTGAAACGTGTTAGGAACCAGAAAATGACATGTTACGAATGTATTAATTTGATTGGGTATGAAAAACATACACCATACAAGGTCCTAAGTCTCCTACCTCGGTGGGAATGACAAGACTGTGTAAAGTTGCCCCGTCAACTTTGCACCGTATGGGTTGTGCTGGTTAGTTTATGAACTTTTTTTTGTTAGAGATATACTATGTGGGAGTTGTATGCTAGTATATCTGATGCTAGGACAATTGTATGCATTGTATGCTAAAACCTTCATGATAGATTGCATGCTAGTACGCTTTGACCGCATCAACCTTTAAAAGAAATCTTCGTAGAAACTCGTATGCTATCCGAACCGTTATTGCATGAAATGTGAATTTCGAATTTCAATGTTACTATGAATCATGCGAACTTAATTGGTCATAAATCCATAAAGTACTAGGGTCCTCGTGATAACTTGATCGGTCTTAAGTCATTCTATGTTACTTGCTAATTGTTAGGCAACTTCTGACCTTTGTGTTTTCATTACACAATGAGTCTATTAGACAAGCATTAATTGACTTGACACACGCAACATCTTCATACTCAAATTCCTGTCTCTTCGACTCATCTGGGTTATTGGCAGATGCGAACGCCTTAACCAAAAACCAGACATGAAATGAAAATCTCACTCATAGCATTGGGTGCAATGGTCGCAGGCTACTCGGAGGTATTATGGTTCTTCTTCATATTAAAATTTTGATTTCGGATATTTATGTATCATGTCACTCTGTTCAGCCTTGCCACTCAACACGATTCGCATAATGCGGTTGTTTGACTCTTCTCATAGGAGAACGTTGATAGGAAAATCACCTATACTTTCGATTCAAATTTCATTTGGAATCCTCTAAACTTTTGACATCTTATCAACTTCTGGTACACATTTTGATTATATCATCCATCATTCATATTAGAGTAGAAAATCTGGATTCATCCGATACGTTACTGTCAATGTGACTCATATGACAGTTGTTACCGATTTAAATTTCGGGACGAAATTCTTTCAACAAGGGGATGATGTGACGACCGAGAAAATTTTTCTTTCTTTTGTGACCAACTTGTTAACCGCGTTACTCAATTTTCGGGACGAAAATTCTTCAACAAGGGGATACTGTGACAATCCGTCTTTTTAGGTCCTTTCTCGATTTAACCTAAACCTAAACTGATATAAATGTTGTGTGAACATTTATGAGTTGGACTTGTGTTGACTTGATTATTTAGGGTTTTATATAACCATTACTATACGAGCATGCACTTAAGTCTAGACGTTTGATATTCTATGATTTTATGTGACGACGTGTTTGAAATTGTACGTATCATTTTATGATTTTATGTGAGTTATTGTGTATGATTTTATGTGGATTTAAAATAAATAATTATGGGTGATTATTTATTATTTTATGTGATTATCTAAGTCTTACGTTCGATAAACGCCACGTGTCAAACATGTGTTGATATGCACTCGTATATCCATCATTTTAGTATTCTCCGTAATCCCGTTATCTCTGTTAACCATTTCCAAACTTTGGTGGGACTGAAGTGTAATTTTTCAAACCTAGTTCCCTATTATGCATTATTTTGGAGGGATCGTTTATGTCAATATCCAAAAGTTGGTTTTTAAAATCATAAATGTAACTATACGTCGGTTCTCTTCCAATTCGCGTAACCGACATCGATTTAATTCAACAATTCGATCCAGTAGTCGGTTATAACCAATACGTGTATCACCTTGAAACATCTAGGGTAGATCCTAATCATTCGTTGAACCTCCAATCATCTCCCTCTCTCTCGTTTCTCTCAACCGAAGCAAAAGAGAACCACCGGGAAATGGAGATTCCGGCCACCACACCATTGTTCAACCAAACTTCGACCACCCA
The DNA here is from genome assembly GCA_039602395.1 of Deinandra increscens subsp. villosa. Taxonomy (NCBI): domain Eukaryota; kingdom Viridiplantae; phylum Streptophyta; class Magnoliopsida; order Asterales; family Asteraceae; genus Deinandra; species Deinandra increscens. Next base: position 11,116,405 of record JBCNJP010000006.1, on the reverse strand, counting down.
ACACTGGTCGTTAGCCACTGCCGAGCAACCAGAAGGCGACGAAGGCGCAAACCATGATGGCGCTCGGAGCTCGTGTTCATGTTTCGGTTCGATTTTCGACGTCAAAACGCATCAACCTCTCATCTCCGGTTCAAGGTAATCGTTTTCCCATGTTAATCGCACGCTTTTCTGGCTCCGTTGCATGTTTTTTTTAGTTTTCCGGCGGTTGGAGATAACTCCGGCGAGTCTAGGGGTCGGGTGAAGAAGATGATACCTGACCCGTAACCTATAAGTATTATGTAATATGTTTGTAACTCAGTTGCGCCCCTGGTTCGTTGGTTTGGTCGCTGGGCTTGTCTGCAGGAGGCGCGGGTTCGAATCCCGGCCTCACCGTTTTTGTTTTATTTCCCTATTTCCATTAAAACTCGATTCTTGCCACTGTTTATACATAAGAGATTTTCTGTTCGAGATTTAAACCAAAAGGAATGTTGGCCGAGTGGTCCAGTCACTATGTTGAGATGCAGAGGTCACGGGTTCGAACCCAGTGACCTCCATGTTTTCTGTTTTTCTTCCTTTTTTATTTATTTTTGATGATTTAAGCATTTGCAACCTATGACTCGTATCAAAGTTCTCTCTTATCGTATTTTAAACCCGTAAAAATATATCTTGGGCTATTAAACCCCATAAACCATATTTTGAAATGTAAACATGTTTAATCTATGGTTTCGAAATAAAAGGGAAATTTTAATATATATATATATATATGTATATATATATTTTGCGGAGATTAACGTATAAACGTATATCGATGGTTTATTGAAACGATTAGATATTTCATGTGAACTTTTAAACATAGCTAGGTCGTTATTAACATCATTTGTGTGTTTGGTATATATATATATATATATATATATATATATATATATATATATGTATATATTTATTTTGGATCTTTGAACTTAGAAAATATATATTATTGAGATATATTATATTTTTTGTGTTACTTCAATAATCGCTCGGATTTGGCAAACGTGCCATCCTCGGCTTGTTCCGGATTTCACAACCTACGACATGTCGGAGTCAGCGTCATTCGTTCTCATCATTGGTCTAGACTTAGTCGTTTTCCATTGAACACACACTTATGTATATGTACTCGTTAGGTGTTTGGTAGAGTACACAAGACCTGCTATGTGCTATTCTTGTTGTTGTTGATTATCTGGAATGGCTGTGCACCCAAAGGTGAGTTTCACGGCCCCATTTCACTGTTTTAATCCTTTTGGGGGGAGATTAACATGCATGATTTACACAACTGAGATAATTAGACTTTTATATATCACTTGAAGTACTTGTAGCACACTATACAACAAAGTCCTTCTTATGGTACCGTTAATATTAATGACGATAGCGGGAAATATATTGTAGTACTACTGGGTCTGACAAACCCCACCCGGGTCAGTCGCTCTGACACGATTGGATATCGAACGGGTGTTATATTCGTCCTAAACACAACAAGGCAAAATATAAACAACTTTTAGCTTCGGTGACCATCAACGTGCGAAGTTTCATGTATATAGCCTAGCTAGCTATTTGGTATATATTAGTGATTATGCTCTTACAACTTGACTGGTATTGAACAGTCAATCTTAAACTCAACTTAACTATTGTTGAATAGTCGATCTTAAACTCAACTTGATTGTTGTTGAACAATCAATTTTAAACTTGAACATGAACTGTCGATGAACAGTTGTTTTACACTGAACTGGGACTGTTGATGAACAGTCGATTTACATTAAGCTGGAACTGTTTATGAACTGATAAACCTGTGAACTCACCAACCTTTGTGTTGACACTTTTTAGCATGTTATTTCTCAGGTTGCAGATGTTCGAGTATCACGAGTACGCATGCATGAGTCTTGAAACACTTTTAATGTATTTGAACAAGCCACGTCACCTTGGGTGACAAAGATTTTACATAAGTACTTTTATTGTATTTACGCTTCCGCATTTGTAAAACTCTAATTATATATTTTAATGAAATATGAAACATTTTTATTAATTATTGGTCCTTTGGTGTAACTAATGGACGGCGATCCTGGTTTGTCACGCTCCCTACGGCGCGCTATAGCGCATGGAATTTTTGAGGGTGTGACACTTCTTCACACCTACAATATCAAGTTCATTGATCAAATGTGAAAACCTTGCAATCAAATCTGTGATCTTCTCATTTTCACAAAGCCCGAAATTATCAAACTCTTTCTTCAAAACTTTCTTTCGAGTATTCTTGTACTGATCATTACCCTCACATCTTTCCTTAATAGCATCCCATAATTGTTTCGAAGTTGAAAAATTCTTAAACTGATGCATCAAATCTTTAGGTAATGCCACGTGAGAAAACTATAAGTTTTATTTTCTCTTGCAAAAACCTTATTTTCTTCAGGCTAAAAATCAGTTATCGACTTTGGTAACGTATTAGCAATCAACGGATACTCATATTGTTGTTCAATAGGAATCCAACAATCAACATCTTGTGAGTACATGTAAGATTCAAATCTCTTATTCCAACTATGATAATATTCCAAACGAAGTAATTTAGGAACTTTCTGGGTTGTTTCAATTTCATTATCATAGTTCATCATGGCTTGCATCGAGGTTTGCATAGCTGAAAATGCTTGAAAAGTGCTCATCTTGAAATTACAATACCAAACGTAAAAACTTCAAACTGAAAAACGAACGCCTTCCAAGCAGATTTTGGGGTTCAATCTGGAGGGACTGGCCGTTAGGCCAATAAACGTCTATATCTCGTCGAGACGAACGTTTTGACTGGTATTAGCTCTCGTAACTCCTAATGGTTTTCAAGTTACGTCAGTTTTAGTGAACACATGTATTCTGCCAGCGTACCAAAAGTTTCTCAACGTACCAATTCCGAACCAAATCAATCAGCGGACCAAATGAACCTCCAACGTACCAGTTTAACTCACGTACCAGCAGCGAACCAAAAACCTCAACGTATCAGAAACTTCATGAACCAGCAGCGCGCCAAATAAACTCAACGTACCAGAAACTGGTACGACGAACCAAATGGTACAGAGTAACTGTCAACGACCCAGAAAATAATCGCCACGGACCAACTTGAAGATTGCCTTGCGTACCAAAAACGAACCAGCGGCGTACCAGATTTTCTTGGAGCGTACCAGATGCGTACCACGCTGAAATCGACTGATTTTCGCGAATTATGACAATTTGGACTGGAATTTGCTTCAGAGAGGTGCGAAAACTCACTAGGAACACTCAGAAATCATTTTATAACTCGGAAACACTCGGAATTGGAAGAATTTGATGAAAAATGAAGAAAACCCACACTTTCTCACTCTAGAACTCGAAAATTTACCAAAATCACACTAGTAGAGCAACCAATTGCTCTAATACCACTTGTATAACCACTGATCGATCTTACTACTACATGATTCGGTAATCGGAGAAATACAAACGAGTACATAAAGCTTTGCTTTATTGATTCACTTAGAGAATACAAGCTAGAGAGAGAAACACACTCAATACACACAGTTAAGAAGATGTAGAATGACAGAATTGACTAACTCTCTCTAACACGAACTATTTATAGTCACTAACACACTGACCTGCGTACCACCGTACCATCTGGTACGGTTGACCATCTGGTACGGCCAGTGGACTATCTTGACTCACACAGATGCTGTAGATTAGATACAATACACGAGACACACGTTAGCATAGGAATATGCTCTAACAAAACATATAACCAACAGAGAAATCCCTTGATAAAGTAAAAAATACCTGCAAGCATGAACCAATATCCCAAAACCTACAAGCATGAACCATATAATTAGAATCAAATCTAATCCCAAGATGTTTAAACTTATATATAAGGAGAATAAAACTCTAAGAAATCCGATACAGCAAAAAGAAAACAAATCACCTGCAACTGTTGATGTTGAATGAAGCAAGAACCTGTCTAATATTCCAACTACCTACACGGAGACAAAAAAAAAACAGAGAGTACAAAGAAAATAATTGGAACATGTATAGCCAAAAAACAATCAGAAAAGATAATTGGAACTCCAGCCAATACAAAGGTTTAGATGATAACTCGTCATAGCCAAAGCAAGTTAAACCATTAGTCGGGAGCTCAGGTCAAAAATCATCACAGCTGAAGCATTCAGAATGAAAAAAAATCAGCTTTAATACCTACATTGTATCCAAATTGAGAGCACTGAAATGAAAGATAATTCCAATTAAAACACAACACTCACCTTTGAAGCTCGTTGTCAAAAGCAGCTGAGTTGATTTTCGTTGCAAATTGCCTGAAATACAGAAAAACAAAATCTTTCAAACTGAAACAAGAAGTGAAATAAATGAAAGAAGAACATGACCCTCAGATTCCGTCGGAACGATATCGATTAAATATTAGGGCAAACCTTTGAGCTAGCGCTGAAGATGGATAAACGTCGGTTGTGATGGGAGAAGAAAGGGATAAACGTTGGTTGTGATCAGGCCTGGCTATGTTGGTGGCCTCGTGTGAGTCATAGAATGAGTGAGAAGGGAGAAGGGGACATACTACAACAATGATAAGGATTCAGGTTAATACGTGGCGCCCTACTGTGAATCCTAGAATGACTCATCAAAGTAAAAAAAATGCGCCCCTTAAATGTTACGTAAAAAAAACGGTCAGGGCAAAGGAACGAACCCGGGCTGGTAGGGTTGTTATTCCAGATGCATACCACCGGAGCAAAGCCACATCTGTTAAAATGTTTGTAAACAATATATACATATTAAATATGTTTTGAGCTGGAAAAAATAAGCACGAAATCATATGCAAACTTGTCATTTCTATATATATACAATTCCATATGATATTTACTTTGTGAGATAGAAGCTCTCGCCACTTGGATAAAATCACTTGGAAACTAATAAATACTCATGCCACTAGTCGTCGAGTCAAAAGGTCAACAACCTCTATCTTAATTAAAACAAGTTGTTCCGCGTACTTCCCTACACGGATGCTTGTTTTCTTTTCATGTTTTTGTTTCCTTTTTAAGTACTGTCATACAAATCTATATAAATCTATGATTTCAAATTTGGTATGAATAAAAATAAAGGCTTAAAGTATAATATTTATAGCCTAAGCAAATCGAATGCTTAGATTAACATAAGGCTCAGAACAAAGTCATCATAGCTTTAGTAAATGCATTTCAAATTATCAGAGACGTTATGAGATTATCACAACAAACTCTAGATTGTAAGGGTCACAAATGGATTCGACGCTTCTCAGGTTAACATAAGGCCTAGACCAAAGTCATCATAGCCTTAGTAAACGCTATTTAAACTATCAGAGGCGTTATCGAATTATGACATCAAACCCTAGATTGCAAGTGTCACAAATGGATTCAAAGCTAAGATATATAAAAGAAGAATTCATTATATTCAAAGTGAGAATCATGACAACATCAGCCCCAAAATCTAGGCTCAGACCAAAGTCATCATAGCCTCAGTAAACATTATTCAAACCATCAAAGACATTATCATATTATCACAGCAAACACTAGATTGTAAAGGTCACAAGTGGATTCCAAAACTGAGATCCGTAAAAGAAGCTAGGCTCAGACCAGGGTTGTGAAAACCCTAATGTAAATCATCATAGCCTTCCGCAAAAACCCTAAAATGGTCATCACGGCTAGGAACATCGAATCAAATAAAAGAATTGAACAAACAAAATGTAATCAGAGGACAAACACATATTTTAAACCAACGGTTCACTGTCCATCGCCCAAAGTAGCAATAGAGTTCCATAGTGTCACACCTTGAACTTTCGGGAACGGAGGCGTGTGACGTCATGGAGTCATAGTCATGGATACATTGAACGATCTCTAAATGATTAAACAAAATGATACGTTTAGATTTATACACAGTCTTACAAGTTGCAGCGGAAAGTAGTGATAGTAAAACAATGATTGTAAAGTACAAAAGTTGAGTTTGAAAAGTATGATGATTCCAAATTGACAATATGTGATGAAAGCTCCAAATGCGCTAAGTGTTGACTATGGCACCAAACATAATGCAGGTCCTAATGATGTACGCCATTCCAAGCATGTAGCAGATAAGTACCTAAGAATTAATGACCTTAAAAAGTCAACATAATATTGGTGAGTTCACAGGTTTTATCGGCTTGATAATAAGTTGTAAACAGTTTAAGGCATTCAAGGTTATGGACTCGTGTGAGTCAAGTTTTACACAGTTTGATGAAACTTTTGTGCACGCCAGGTTTGCACTGTTTAATGAAAGACGTGTGCACGTCAAGGTTTGCACGGTTTGATGAAAGATTTGTGCACGTCACGGTTTGCACGGTTTGTCATGATTCGGCTCTCACATGAACCTCATATTCGAATACTAACGGATTACCCACGCATGGTATTCTATTCCGAGAAATACCAAACAGAGCAGAATAACTGACATGTACCCCAAGATAAATACCGCGGAGTCAGAATTGGAGCAACCAATCAGGGTAGGGTTGTCAACCCGAATAGATCTATTCACTAGTTATCGTTTTGTACTTGAACTAATTGAATTCAATTAATAGTGGGATTCGGTTGTACAAATGTTTATAACGAAATTTACCTTTGTTTGGGATACGGAAAAGAACATGTAACCATTACCTTGGTACAATTAACCATAATGTCAAGTAAACGTTTGTTTGTTTCATGAATGATCCCCAAAGATTTTTAAAACAGTTTAAAAGAAAGGAGCGTTGTATACAAGTAAAAAAGAATGTATAAAGTTTAATGTTTCATAAATTCTCCTCCATATGATAAAATAGTAAAAGAAAACGGGTCGTGAAACTCACCTGAGCAAAGTGAATGGATGTAACGTATTGCGCAAGATTCTGATAGCAAGTAACATAATGTCCTAATAATAAGACAATGCATAAAGGTTTCGATCAATTGAGTAAGGTTTAGTCACCCAAGTGATAGCGGTCAAGTGTTCATGTATAATCCCGTTTGTATTCGTTTGGAAAACCCGATCGTTAGTATTTATTATTCAAATAAATACCTATGTTTAATATTTATATTTATGTCCAAATAAATATAAAAGAAATGTTATAAAATGATAACAATTCATTTAGGAAAATATATCAATCAAGTTTTGAACATTGGCTCAAACAATAATGTCTATTATTATTTTTATTGTTCGATTGAATATTTATATATGTTCCTAGTTATGATTTCCAATTACGTCAAGTTATAAAATATCTATTGTTTATGGAAAATTTTGGTTATACTTATTGTCAAATAATTACATTAACTTGTAAGAATAAGTATGTCAAATTATTTCCAAGTTACAAATGTTATATATATATAATTAGGATAATACATGTTGGTGGGAGATAATAACAACGTTTTATTATTTACACTTATGTCTAATAATTATAATTAACTAATTTATTGGGTTTTAGTAATTCATAAGTCCTAAAACTCTTTAAACAATTATATGATAGAAAGCAATTTTTCAAAGTTTATAACGTCGTAAAATGTTTAAGTTTATTGTTTAACTTTTTGAAAACGCGTACGCTTTTTTGATAAATATATGAAATGATATTTAGTGTTCTAAAAAAAACTAGAAATCATTTTAATATTTTATAAACTAAAATATTTATTTCTATTTTTAGGAAGCGTATTAAGAGTTTTTGTTTATAAAATGGTTTTTATGACACTTGGAAGATCAAAATATAACGTTTGGTCGTTTTGACGTTAACTTGCAAATATTGCATTTTAGCATTGCGTATATCGCCGTATTGATCCTGATTTTCTTACTACGCAACGTCCCTTTATTTTGATCACCTTGGTTCATAAAAAACACTTAAAATATTTATCAAAATGAGTCCAAACTCAGAACTGGTCCAATTTATATTTCTATAACATTTTGATGTTAAAATCATGTTTTAACTTACAAAACCTATCTTTTTATATCTTGGCTTTTTGAGGAAAGTTCCAATGTTTATAGACTTAGTTTTCATAGTAAAAATCTATATTTAAACCCAAAAGATTGTGTCATGATATTTTTACTAGATCTAGTCATATATATATATATATATATATATATATATATATATATATATATATCCATCTTGGTCTTGTATTTCATTTGATCTACTAACACATTTATGTGTTAGGATTTGGGTGTCATAGGTCTGTAACATAAATTATCATGTACTAACAATATGTTAGGACTTTTATATAAATTCAATAATCATTTTATATATCTACTAACACATAGTGTTAGGACTTTCATAATGTTTAGCCATTTTTATGTCTTTTAGTTTTTAGATCTACTAACACTTAGTGTTAGGACTTTTTATGTTCATTATTATGAATAAATCTACTAACACATTTTGTGTTAGGACATAAGAGCATAAAATAAATATCCACTAACACTCCTTGGTGTTAGGACTAGAAGAAAATGCAGGAAATATAAATGCAAGAATGTAAAAGCAAGAATGTAAATTAGAGAAATGAAAGATCATAGTACACATCCAATACTTCCCTAAGGTTTCTTGGTGTGTTTCACCCACATTTTGGTAATATTAAGCCTCAAGGCACCAAGAATGTGTTTAGATCAAAGTTAAACAAAACTAGTAACAAGTTCATATGTTTCTTCAATTTTAGTTTGTTTAGAAGTGTAGAGATTTAGAGATTTCATCAAGACTTTGAGTGGTTCTTGGGTGTTAGAATATGTATAAAAACATAGAGAAAAGGAAGGTTTAGAAAGCTCATAAGGTGGGTGTTTGTGTATGTCGTGAAAGAGGAGGGCGGCGGCAGTTATGGTGGCTTCCGGCGGTCTTTGGTGGTGGTTGGTTTCCTTGGCCGAAAATAAGGAGGAGGGTGGAAAGAGTAAGAGTGTTGTGTGAAGAGGTGTGAGAAAAAATGGTGAAAGTGAGTGGGTATTTATAGTGAGAATTGGTTGGTAAGTTTAGTGGTGGTGATGGAGGGTGATGTGTAAGTTTCTTAGCCAAGAGTATTAAGTGGTGGTGGTGGAGGATGGTGTGTAAAGATCTGGCTACATTAATTTAATTGGTGGTTGGGTGTAAAGTTTAATCTAGTTGAAAGGCAATTTTATTAATCGAAGTTATAGGTTAATGTTTTTATGTGACATCCGAGAATTTAAAGGTTTACTTCCGTTAGACAATCTCCGTTAGTTACGTTATAAGTGTTAACTTAGTAACTAATGCTTAACTAGGCCGAATACGTCCACGTCCTTTGGTTGATCACCGACCCCGCCCATATGTGCTATGTGTTCATTTATCGATTGTCATTATGTGCAATATGATTTAAATGCATGAATTAACATTACGAATAGCATGACAAATTGTAAATCCTTGATTATGTGACAAATTTGTATGTTTTAGGTTTCCAGCGAAACTACCGAGCGAAACTATAGTGTCGCCCGGTAGTTAGCTAAACTGCCTGATTTACTCATAATCAGAGCCAGTTTCGCCGGCCAGCGAAACTGCCAGTGAAACTAGCCTCTGATATAAATAATCTTAATAAACCCTAGTTCTCCTATTTGCCTCATTTACACAAAAACACACACTCTTCTCTGGAGAATCTGGTCAGCTGAAAACTATCAAGAGAAACCAAGATCTCAGCCTCAAGACAACATCCATTCGATTCCCTGATCGAATCGTGAGTCCCAAAACCTTCCTTTATGCCATTTTTATGAGTTTTCTATGTATTTCTTCATAAAGCATGCTTAAACCTTCATGATATTGTTAGATCTTCTGTAGGAATGCTTAGGAATGCTAGATCTACCATAAAGTTGATAACTTTACGTGTAAAACTGATCCATGATAGAGATTTGTGCCATTTTAGTCATTTTAGGGTTTTAAATGTATTTTGGGTGATTTGATGATAAAAATGCATGTTTAAGGTGTTAAAGCTTACTGATTTATGTTGGTAAATGCCTATGTATGCTAAACAATGAATTGCATGTAAAATGGAAGCTGTTGGGTTGATTTTTAGGCTGATCCGTATGTTTTTTCGCGACCAGCGAAACTGTCTTGTTCTCTGGGCGAAACTGTCCAGCGAAACTATGTATATCTTCATCCAGCGACACTATGCAGCGAAACTGCAGTGTCGCCGGGTAAACCAACCAGACCAGCTCGAGCGAATCTACCGAGCGAAATTCCCTGAACGAAAGTTCAAACCAGTTTCGGGCGAAACTAGGCTAGCGAAACTGTGCCAACAGTTTCGAGCGAAACTAGCCTAGCGAAACTGTGCCATCGGGTATTGCCTAGCGAAAGTGCTGCCCGTGCACATAGCGAAACTGACTAGCGAAATTGCTAGCGAAACTGAGACCAGAATCCAAACTTGTACAATTTACTTGAATGTTATGCCATGACTTACATGATTTTGCCAGGATGATACATGCTTTGATTTCTGATGTATATGAACCCTTGTTTATGATCAACCGTCGGTGTCGTGTGTCTGTATGTCGAGTCATAGTTCCAACGTGCTATGTTATGGGCCATAGTGACGTTAGGTAAAGATTAGACACAAAACTAATACTTAAGACCTAAACGTGTTCATAGGTCTTCATTAAGCAATACTTGGACTAAATATCAGTGTAGCTGAGCAACCTAAGGTGAGTTTCACTAACCCCTTAATTGTGAACCCGTTTGGGTCACAACGAATTACTTAACGGAAAACAACGCTGACACTTTGAGATATCGCCGAATGGGATATCTGTTATGGAAGCTGGAGTGCTTTATGGGAAGCGCTTGCAACTGTCCATCCTTGGGATTTCAAATGAAATCCGGAATAACCGTTTTGACACTTAAACTATTTTTAGGATTTCAAATGAAATCCAGGATAAACTGTTTTAATATGACTAGTGTAGGTTAAAGTTTAAACCAAATGATATCACATGATTTCTAAGGATGCCTTGAAACTTAAAAAGACCTCAACCTAGTACTGTTGATCTGAGAAGCGAGGGGATGTTGGGTAGATCTACTGAGGGTTTGACACACCCTGCTCCGCGGTACACAAATGTGTAACCAACCGGTTGGAGGCCGAACGGAGTTCAATGTCAGCCTATTTTAGTTGTGGGCCTCCCAAATGGGACACAACTGGAGGCACCAACCATCGACAAATGCCGAACTCTGTTACGTCAGCTTTCAGCCCTAGTACGACTCCTTAGTGCATGGAAACCGGATTAGCTACCCGCAATATCGGTTGACTACTTTAATCCTTTACTTAACTAGTGCATATTCGAAAATTCAACTCTTGGCAATTGCCTTGTAAAACTATTACTTATGTATATGTTGATACATACGATTATGAGACCGGGCCAATGCATGTCATGCCCACCGTGAACTCACCAGCCGTTAGGTTGACACTTGTGTGGTTTTCACTTTTGCAGATCGTTGAAGAGTATCCACTGAAGGTTGGCATGGCACGTGAAGACTTTTACTTTCAGTAAACTAACTTGGGAATTTGAATTTGAAACAATGATTTGTAAAGCACGTGGTTAGTGCTAAGATACTAATGTTTTATTCCGCTGCGTACTTTTAAGACTGTTTTGAAATGAATGTTTTGGACTTTACTCTGATTCGATTAGTATTTGTAACTAATGGTTGTGTTCCTAGTTTGCTCGCACCCCTTAACGGTATAAACTCCGTTAGTGGTTAATTTGGGGGTGTGACATTTTATAAATTTTGTATAAGTAACCTACTAGTTATGGAGTATCTAATATAATAAGTTTTTTTTATAAAAATCCTAAGTAACCAACACTAGTAGTGTTCATGTTTTTATAAAAACTACAAAGGTGATGAGTTTGAAAACATAACACATTGCGTCATTTATTTATTTACACAATGTTTTATGTAACTAAGTTTTTAATACGTGAGTGTTTAACAAAACAGTTACGTTTGTTTCGCGTGATTTTTAAGCTCGATTATCGATGATATTTAAAACCAAGTTGTTTTAAATAACTAAATCTCTTAAAAAGTTTGACGTGTCGATGATGTTATTACTTGACACCGGATTTTAGAAAAAAATATAAAAAGTACTTTTTTATATTTGCTTTCTTATTATTAAAGTTTCATAGTTTCCAATACAAATGCGGGGATTATCTAGGTTGGATTTATTGGGAAAAGTTGAAATTAGCAGACAAATTAGACCAAGTACTGTACGTAATTAACTTATTAAAAGTAAAAGTAACGAGTTGACCTGGAAATTTTTACGGGTTGTCACACATAGAAACCCTGTTATCGCCGGATAACCTCATCAAAGCATACCTAATCTCAAGAAACCAAATAATCCAGTTTGAAAAAGCGATATAACTGATTCACCAACTGCAACGCAAAAATCAACACTTTCTTTGTTCTAACGAACTAAAATAAGTAAGGAAACACTATCAATTAACATGATAGTTAGAAACCCAATTAATTTTATAGTGAAATGAGGCTACCGCCTAAAATGTTGTTTTTTAAAGAGTTTTCGCTGCAAGGCCAATGCTAAAATTTTGTATTGACGACTTCAACCTACACTCACACATCAAAATAGTTAGAAACCCGGTTAATTTACTGTCAAATTTCAAGTAAAAGAACTTGCTAAAAAGCATATGCCATAAATAAAGAACAAAACAAAGAGAGTACCACCAGGTAAATGCCACTGCCCAAGCTTAAAGGTTCTGGCTAACAACACCCAATCCCATTGAATATGCAACAGTCTCAATGATAAAAGGTTGAGTAAAATCAGGTAAGGCTAACACAGGGCCAGTAGTCAGATCATTGTTGGAGCTATTTATCAATGTGACTGACGCCATCAAATCTGTGTATCGAAGCATTCGGTTGAAGAATCCATTGTGATATGATTCAGAGAATCAGGTTGTGAAGATTAATTAAATCAACTTTGATTTAATTAATATATTGTTTTTGTTTTATATTTGCTCATTTACACGTGTTTACTAGTTAGTGGATTAGTGAGCACCAGGGCTCTCACTATAAATAGATGTGATAGCCCTCATTTGTTAGAAGATGATTCTTTGAGTGTGATGTGAGCTATCATTTTCTAGAGAGAGAGAGAGAGAGTCTCATCTTGGGTTTGAGCTCAACCCACGATGGTCATGGATTTCTTATGAAAGATTGTTTGTCATGATTTCGTATTGTAATCATTCGGTTCAATGAAATCATTCGACTATATTATGTTTCTTGTTTGATTATCTTAGATTCTCGTCCATCTCGTCTCACCAGCACATCGTTGACCTCAATCTGGATTTGTGATGAGCTTTAGATCGATCCTGACAAATGGTAACAGAGCGAGTACCGATCTAAATGCGTCTAACAACCGTTTAGATCATTCAGATCTGGAATTTTTTTTTTAACTTTGGAGCTTAGATTGGAAAATCCACTTATGAGACGTTAAATCCGATTTTCTTCATTTTTGGAGCTGTTTGATGATCTTTAGATGATATGGATGATAGATCTATGTTTATTGCATCCATTTTGATCTATTTTTGTGCTCCAAGTGTTGAAATCTGCTGAGAACTTGCAGATCCGAGAGCAAAAGACGCAACGGTGGAGTTTTTCACGTTTTTGGGAATTATGAAGAGTTTGGACTTTGATTCTCTGTTTTTGGTGTTATATTTGATGGATTTGCATGAAACAAGACTTGATTCTGGATGGAAATCGCATTTTGAATCCAATGGAAGTGTCTGTTTTTTCTAATTCGCGCTGGTTTGTTTGGATCTAGAAAACCACACACTTGAAGGTGCTCTTGGTGTTCTTCATGTTATTGAAGATTTCTAGATTTTGGGGGATTATTTAAATCGATTTGTTGCTATTATGGATTGTTGGTAGCCATAACAGTGTCGTGAACAGATTATTATCAGATTTCATGCATCATATCGGGTTCTCCATTCGTTTCTAGGTAAATTCGAAGATTATTAAGTGGGTGTTCTTCAAGTTCTTCATGGAAATTCCAAACATTCATCAAGGTTTTGAAGGTCAGAAAATTACTCTTAGCGGACTTCAGTTAGTCTTGGCGGACTTCAGATTCTCTTAGCGGACATGAGTCCTTATTGCAGACTTCAAGTTTGTCTTAGCGGACTTCATAGGTCTTAGCGGACTTCAGTATTGCCTTAGCGGACATGAAGATTAACGGACTTCATTTATCTCTTAGCGGACATAGAGTTTAGCAGACGAGTTTGTTGATTTAAAATTCATCAATTTTCGTTAAGTTTTGAGCGAGTTATGGGTTGAATACGTTCTTTTGGTGACTTGCATTTTTTATCGATGGTTTTTTTCCGACAATTTTTGGGTTTTAGAGGTTGACGACGATATAGGTGACATAAGGATGACGTGTCTGGCTAGAATTGGTTGCAAGGGGAATTATCTCTCCTGTTTTCTCGGCTGAAAAAATATCTCTCTCATACCCCAAAGGTGTTGTCGAATCTTGATTGGCTGAAAGAATGTCGCGTGGGCCCTGCTGGACTCAAGGTATCCGTTGAAGAGATGGTCGCTGTCGAATTCTTATTGGCCTAACGCCCTCCACACAGATGCTTATTTCTCAGCCGTTGGATCTTTTTTTTGGCCGTGGATCATGCTGCTTGCTCTTATTCTGATTGGCCAGTTTTATATGACGCATATTATGGTCCTTCCAGGCTTTAATCTGAGTTGTCAGTTATGGATCATGGTTTTTCTTTGGGGATTTAATGTTACACCAAAATCGACAGCGAAATATGTCAGGGCGTAATTATTGTCCAGATACTCACTCCAACTAAAATAAGTTGTAATACTTAAACATGCCATTTTTCATTAAACTATTGAAGATATTGTACAATATAATTAAACATGCAATATACATATTAAAACTGTTTCAAAGTCTTTAATCTAGGTCCAGCAATCCTAGCATGATCACAACATAGCTCAAGTATAGATTTCCGCAACATGTATAAGATAAAGTGTCAACTACAAGAGTAGTTGTTGAGTAAACACAAGTTTAAAAAAATATACATATAATTTCAACAACGGCGATATATGTATAACGAGCTATTTTAATTTATATAGTCAAGCAAGTAATGAGTTAGAGACAATGTGTGAGCGCATCAAACCATATACAACTAGGCTTCCAATCACCCTATTGAACCAATTTCCAATTTAACGGGTCGACTGTCAAACCAATAGATACATCTATTATTGTAAACCCGGCTCGGTGTGTTAATGAGTATGCTTCGTGTTGGAGATAATGCTAGAGCACAACCAATCACAATAATCCACACAAATTTAACATACGTAGAACTTATTCAAACAACATATATTTGTGTTTTTATTTAGAGAAATGATTTTAAATAAAGATACATGTTACATCCCAAAATGTTTAAAGATAAAGTGATCTATGATTTCTCACTACTCGGACTATCATTCGAATGAATCACAATTAGAAATGATAATACGAATTGAATATCGAGTCATATCGCACAATATTAAAAAGAGAGGGATCATGAATACTCACCTGATGAGTAGATCGGAAACAAGAGATAGAACCAATCGCGAGAGATAACAATATGGAGTTTATCCTAATAAAACAAACATGCTAAATGAATATGGGAAATCATAATGATTATAGTACTAAGGACATGAGGAACTTAAGGAGAGTTAGGTCTTATTTGATTAAAAAGACCATTTTACCCTTTATCGGTAAATTAGGGTTTAGTGATAATATGAAGACGCACATTCCTACAAGTAAATGCTCACTCTAGGAACGCCCAGTGAGGTATGCCGGGTCCCAGTTGGAATTTATGCGACACCCTCGTTTTGCCAGTGTACAAGCGCTGACTCCTTCGGTCCGCACGAGCTTCTGAATACCAGAATAACTCGCTATAATAATATTTTATTTATTTATCAACTTTGGACTCATAAATATTTAATATATATAGATATGATTTAATATCAAGAATTGAGTCCCAATACCACTCGGTTTATTTAATATTTAATAATCATATTCAAAACCCTAATTTCGACGAAACCTTTTATTAATTGAAATAAACTTAGGGCTTTTACTTATAATATCAAATTATAACATACCTTAAAATATTAGCCCTCAATTTAACCCTAGTTCAATTTTAGCATAACAACGTCATGAAAACCCTAATTTTGACATATTTTAATATTAAATACCAAAACTTTCCCAAACTTGAAATTAACTTAGGGCTTTCTTAAAATACATTATTTTAGGATTACCTACATAAATTCAGATCCTAATTCCTTCCCGATTACCCAAATTTAACAAAACAAATCAAGAGCCCTAATTTTAAGCATAGCTTTAGAACTCGATTATAACAACTTAATGAAAATTGATAGAGGGGTTTTGAAGAGTATACCAAATAATGGTGGACTGCAGAAATTCAGCTCCTAACTCCTTCTAGATTGCTTAAATTTGATGGAACAAGGATTGGACGAAGTTTAGGGTTTTCTAAGAGATAATTTGTGAATTAACGAATGATTATGGACGATTAGAGGGTGTATTTATAGTGTTCATGGTCGCAAGAGGTAACTACAGGTGTATAGGCGAGTCATTAATAAAAAAACGCCATGATAGGGGATCAGATTGAGCAAAACGTGAAGAACAAGAAGGAAATCATGGCTGATCTGCAACTAGGTAGGGGTCGCGGACCGCCACATATATTGGAACAGATCTCGTTGGTCCACGACACCCACTTTTTGACAAGGTTTGACCATTTACAATTCCAGCCCCTATAGTTCAGTTTTATTCATTTTAACTCCTAAACTTTCATAAAATAATTATTTTATGCCCTAAATATTTCTAAACATATTTTTAATGATTTTAAACTTTGGGAAAAATTGTAGAATTTACGAGACACTTGGTTATTACCGATTCGCGTACAAACGTAACTTTTGTATATTTGTATTTTAATTAAATCAACTTTTTCTATAAATTAGCCAGTTAATTCTTTATCTTTATAAAATAATTATAGGATATTCCAAATCACATATTTTATGATAAAAACCTCACGATTTCCGGTAAATGATAAATCGAATACCGAAATCGCGTAAGAATCAAAAATCACTTTATTTTTTGTTTTAAGCAAATCGTTAAACCTATTTACCAATTCATTATTTTCTTTTAAAAAATTATAATGGAAAATTTCAAACATCATTTAAATGTATAATTTAGAAAAATTTCTCCGATAATCATTAAATCAAAAATCGATTCGCGTGACAAGTTCAGATTTCAGTCGGGTTTCATAAACGGGTCGGGCGCAGATGTTACAGTCTCCCCTATTTCAGGAATTTTCGTCCCGTAATTAGAAGAGATCTTCGAGATAGGAGGAAGGAATCTACCAACGGTGATAGGGAATTTGATACAAACAAACAACCAATGGTAAGTTCTAGGTCCGATTCATAATCCACTTTAAAGTACCATCGGTGCTTATTTATAGGTTGTATCGGAACTAACCCACCACATCTTTGATACTTTGAAAATGTACTAGTCACCTACTGAGAACTACCTTTTCCATATAATAAACGAATGAACTTAAGATCGTAATTTGAATAACATCAGATAGGATAGATCATAGATCTTAAACTAAGATTATTATTATACGATTATTTGAAACAAACATATTATAGATTTGATTTATTACTGTCTACCCTACTTGAGGGAAAACGTAGGTGGAATACTAGGAGAGCGGTGGGTGTAACATGATTTACTTTTAAATTATTTAAACTAATAGTTTAACATAAAGTCAAGAATATTATTCCACACAATAAAATGGGATCACGGATTTCTTAACAAGAGAATGCGTGGGGGTACTGGTGAGCTAGATGGGTAGCAAGCCACATCCAATTCACCCACGGGATGCGAGGTTTGGTTAATAATCTGGATCGGATATTAGCTAAAACCCAAAATTAACACCTATGACCAAAACCTAAGCTAGCATCACACACAATTGTTTAGTTCACATAAGTCTTGGACTGGCCAGAATAATTAGAGGATGAATTTAGAGGTATTTCACGATCTAGAGCAATTGCAATCATCGCCATTTAAGGCGGTAATAATGTAAGGGGACCGTTTTACAGAAGTACTTGAATAGCCATTTGAGGAAAAGATAATGATATAATACGAAATTACCATTTAAATGAATCACCATTCAATGATTATATGAATTGACCATTCGATATGCAAATCATCATTCGTAGGAATCACCATTCGAATGATAATGTAAATTGGATATCGTAGTCTTTTCTTTATTAGGGTCAAGTAAGGGAATCAAGACCAGATTAAATCATGGTTTGAGAAAGTTTAGGAATTACTAATATATGATTATTCCGTATAGGAAATGATTTAGGGAAAAGTCAATAACGAGAGTCGATCTTGGGGAAACAGGCAATTCCTTGAATTCGCTCGAAGAGGTTGCTAAGGGTTTCTATTTTTTTATGATGAGTTGATCGGACTGGTGATGTACATCCAATATATATTTTTAATGGATGGCTGCTCCTCAAAGTGAGGAATTAATTCGAATGAATTCTGATAAGGTGACTTCGCAACGGTAGTAATACCAGGAATGCCACGTACTCCTTTGCGTAAGTACTTATGGGTTTTGCTGAAGGACACGTGTCTTTAGCTTACTGGATGATTTATCGCCACGAATAGTCAAGTCTAGATTATTTGAATGAGGAACGAATTCCGTGTGATGCTGAGATACTCAATCCAATGATGACGTTTGAAGTTCTCGAGAAACGTAGATGTGTTCGTCTGGGATTGAGTCAGAATTAAAGATAATGGAAAATCAGGGAAATAGGTTTCTTGTCCGTTGATTAATCATAATAGGAGGTTTAAGGGTGATGTGAATATAAGAAATGATTGAGTAAGCAAAGAGGTATAAAACTCATATTTTGATATATATACAGGATGAACATCGATCGGTAAGATTACAAACTGTTGGAACAAAAATCTATGTGACTGACGCCATCAAATCTGTTTACCGAAGCATTCGACTGAAGAATCCATGTGAATTGATTCAGAGACACGAGTTGTGATGCTCGAGGCTTGCGAGATTGGACCGAAGACCGTTTTCTGGAAAAGTCAACCGTTCGGGTCAACGGTCAACGTAAAAGTCAACAGAAGATCGGTTCGAGCGAGTCAAGCTTCGGATTAATTTAATCAGATTTGATTTAATTATCAATTTACGTTATTTGCTTTACTTGTAATTTCGTTCATTTGTCATGTTTTTCTGTTGTCAGTCACCCTCACTATATATAGTGAGGGTGCCCATTACAAGTAAAGGAGTCTCCGAATGTGGAGATGATGATTTTTCTTGTAGAGTGTGAGATTTCCATTCTAGAGAGAGAGTGAGTCATGGATTCTAGAGAGAGAAAGTGTTCTTCATGATTTCTTGTAACTAATCATTCGGTTATATGAAATCATTCGACTATGTTCATCATCTTTCTTGTTTATGATTTCATGATTCATCATCATCATCTTCTTCATTTGTTTTTGAGTTTTCGAATCCGAACCCGTTCTTGCTCAAGATCGAGATTCTTGTAGTGAAAATCGGTCCTAACAAATGGTATCAGAGCGGGTACCGATCAGATTCATCTCACCGTGAATCTGGTCACTCGAATCTGAGATTTTGAGCTTGAATGGTGAAGATGAGAAAACTTAGTTTTTAGAGACTTTTTTCTATTTTTTCTTCATTTTCGGATGGATTCTGATGATATGGATGATGGATTCATGTTTGGGAGTTCATTTAGATGTGATTCTATCTTCTACTTGTTCAAATCTGTGAGAAAATTGAAGATCCGAGCTCATTTTTTCGTAACTTTGGGGTTTTTCCCGTATTTGGGGTTTTTGAAGATTTTGGAGCTTGATTCTTCATTTTCTGGGCGATTCTTCATGTTTTTGGATGAAGTGAGGTATGAATCTCAGTGGAAAACGCATTCTGGATCCATTGGAAGCATCCATTTCTTCTGAATCTCAACCATTTGGGCAGATCTGGAAAAACACACACTACTATGTGTGTTCTTGGTGTTCTTCATACTTTCCAGAATTTAGGGTTCTTGAGGGCTGATTCGATCCGTGTTTGCTGTTGTTTGGAAGCTGTTTGTGGCCAGAATAGTTTCGTGAATGATTCGTTCATCAGTTTTTGAAGGTATGAAGTTTGTCTTAGCGGACTTCATCAGTCTTAGCGGACTTGACGCCGGTCCTAGCGAACTGGAATCAGGTTTAGCGAACTTGAAGTTCTGCTTAGCGAACTTCACTTGGCTTTAGCGAACTTCAGTCCCTAGCGAACTTCTCAAGCCTCTTAGCGAACTTCCGGCATGGTTAGCGGACTTCAAGAGGTTAGCGAACTTGTTGTTGGGTTTTTGTTCGAGGCTGTTTCAGAGGTTTTTGTTCGTCTAGGATTGTAGAGCATCGCACTACGAGTTTATGGGTACAAAAATCATCGAAAACGGATCTGTATTCATGAAGATATGGGCTGTGTACGCTTCTCCGGCGAGTTCGTGGCTTTCTCCGGTCGAATTAGGGTTTACAGGGGTGGACAGATTCTTTTTAAGGTGATGGAGACACAGGGTGACGTGTCGTGCAACCATTGGTGCATGGAGAATGTTTCTCTTTCTACCTGTCGGTCAAAACCAATGTCTCTTTATTGTTGTCGCATACCGATTGGTGGACAAGGAACCAGTGGGACCAGACTAGCTGTGCTAAAGAGCCGTTGAAGGCTTAAATGCTGTCCGAATCTGATTGGTTCTAGGCCCTTTCACGCGGATCAAGCCATCCAAGCCCTTGGATGCCACAGATTTCAGCCGTTGGATTGTTTTCAGTCCCCATTCTGATTGGTTGTTGGATCTTCACGAGGATTATGGTTTTTCTAGACTAAATTCTGATTGGTCCATTTAATTTGACAAGGATCAAGGTTTTTATTGAGGATTTAATTCTACTAATTAAATTTTCAGCATTTTCGTCAACCGCGGGTATTTTCTTATCAGTTTTTCTACAAGACTTACGAGATAAAGCCGCGACGGAAATTCAGAAAATTTTTAATTGGTCTTGGATTTATTTCATTTTATTGGGATTCTCGTTTATTGACGTCGCGCGCAACGTTTGCTATCGATCACTGACGGGTTAGCTTTATTATCCGGTTAATTACTCGGCTTTCTCGTTATATCTCACGGTTTATTTTTAGTGGATGCAGCGCTGTCGTCAACTAACCGGATTAACTGGAATCTCAGTTAAATATTGGAATTTATCCGATTAAATCTCTCGGATGACCGGTTCCTGAAGAAATTTAGCAGTTTATTTTATTTTCGCATCCAACCTCAGTCAGGCAGATTATTCACAACTGTCAGCATCCGACTTCCGGTTTTTCGCGAGATTGTCCGATTTCAAGATTGTTTATCTGGTTTCTCTAGGCAACCGATCGCGACGGTTCGACTCTCCGCATCTGATTTTTACGCTTCCGACTTGATGTTTTTGGAGAGATTTAGAGAAATAAGAGGAATTATTATGAATTCGGATATCGGGTCGATTATCCGGAGTTGGAGCATGTTCGGTGTCAAACTGGTTTATCTGATTCAGTTTGTTGCGGTTTGGACTCCGAGATGTAGCATTTTCTCAGTATTGTACCCGACCGTGTGACCCGAGTGAGCGGAACACTTGGATCTCGAACTGGAGCAACAAGAAAAGAAGAAGCTTATTCAGAGGGGGAATTTCTACATCAGATTGTCTCCGGTTTATCAGTTACTCATTGAAGATGTACGACAGAGCGATTCTTCAACAGTTGAACATATTTGAAAGCGTCAGTCAAAGGGGAAATTGTTAGAACAAAAATTTAAGTGACTGACGCCATCAAATCTGTTTACCGAAGCATTTGACTGAAGAATCCATGTGAATCGATTTAGAGACTGAGTTGTGATGCTCGATGCTTGCAAGATTGGACCGAAGACCGTTTTCTGGAAAAGTCAACCGTTCGGGTCAACGCTCAACGTAAAAGTCAACGGAAGATCGGTTCGAGCGAGTCAAGCTTCGGATTAATTTAATCAGCTTTGATTTAATTATCAATTTATGTTATTTGCTTTACTTGTAATTTCGTTCATTTGTCATGTTTTTCTGTTGTCAGTCACCCTCACTATATATAGTGAGGGTGCCCATTACATGTAAAGGAGTCTCCGAATGTGGAGATGATGATTTTTCTTGTAGAGTGTGAGATTTCCATTCTAGAGAGAGAGTGAGTCATGGATTCTAGAGAGAGAGAGTGTTCTTCATGATTCATTGATTGTAATCTTTCGATTAATGAATTCATTCGATTGTTCATCATCTTTCTTGTTTATGTTTCTATGATTCATCATCATCATCTTCTTCATTTGTTTTGAGTTTTTCGAATCCGAATCTGTTCTTGCTCAAGATCGAGATTCTCGTAGTGAAAATCGGTCCTAACAAATGGTATCAGAGCAAAATCATGTTTTCCAGAATTGTTGGAACAAAAATCTATGTGACTGGCGTCAGTCACATAGATTTTTGTTCCAACACAAACTTTAATTACAGGGTAACTGATTTATTCAAATATTAACAGAGTCCAAACGATCTTCAAGCATCATAATCAATTTCTTCAGAATCATCCTCGTTGAAAGTTCCAGCAAATGCTCGGAGGTTGACATTTGTTGTGGAGAGGAGCTTTAATAATGGCTAGCTGAGGACACATGTTACGAAGGTGATTAGGGTTTCCACAATGATAGGAACAACGCATCGGGATAGCATAAGGGATACAAGCAGGAGTTGTCACACCCCTCCCGAACCGCCTGTCAGGTACGGGAGAGGTGTTGTGGAAAACAGGCTGTCAATATCAGATACACGCGGAAGCAACAGAATATAATAATATTAAACAACTGTTTACTTAGTTACAGACAGCCTACTACGTTTCATAATCTTATAAGTAAATACGATAACATTAGGTTTTGACCTAGCATCCTAACAGAATGCTAATAACTGGGCCCGATGATTCTTGACAGCATTATGGATCACTATCTTCTTATTACTCGAGGGTTCACTTGGTCATGATAAGTTCCTACTGATTACCTGCAAAATTTGTAAACCACTGATATCAACAACTATGAAGTTGTTGGTGAGCCGTACCCTAACCTGTGTTTAAACTGATGTACTGCGTTACTAGTTCCGATGTCTTCCTACATGAATTGACTAGTCACAACCAATAAGATGTATACATATTACGGAGTACAACACATGCACCAAATGTATCTAGTATTTACACAATTCATGCAATAAGTAGGTTTGGCAACTAGTAAAGCACGTATCTGTTGCACCTCAATATTTAATTGAGCGTGTCATAAAGTGTTTCACCTCAATGTTAAATTGAGCGTGTCATAAAGTATTTCCTGGTAGGGATGATTACGGAACTCACTTGGTTTGATTGGCAACTTTGACGGTGAGGATTTACTTGTTGGTTTGACTTTCGATAGTCAACCTAAACCAATAATGATAACAAAATTATTTGTTACAATTATATCCTGCTTTAACTGAAATCCTGTTCTTATGTCTTATAAAACTAGTGCTTGCTATGGTGCTCTCCTATTTGTGTAATTATCAGTTGTCATCTGGTTCACAAACTGTCCTAACCTCGAGTTTTATTGAGCCTAAGTATTATGTTTTAAACTGTTGCATAATGCAATACTAATGTTTTCTGACCTTCGTAATCCGCTAATATAGTTTAATCAGGTTCTGGTAACGAGTGTTATGGCCTACTTTAAGTTTTCTTTAGTTTAAACAGTCTATATTCATACTGTTGCATAATGCAACATTAAGTATTTTGATATTCGCGACTCGCGATTAATGTTTAATCATTTTCCACAAATAACTGAGTCATGACCCGCTTTACATTTATTTAACTCAAAAATCTTTTTGTTTCTGAGTATTGTTGCATGATGCAACATTAAGCATCTATGATATTTAAACTTTGAAATCTCAAGTAAATGTAGTTTAATCTTTGTAAAACTGTTGTATGCTGCGATATTAAGTGTTTATAACCATTTAGTTTTTGGAACTTCAAGTAAATGTCGTTTAATTACATTTTTATAAAGTTGCTGAATATTGTTGCATAATGCAACATTAAATATATAGCGGGTCAGACCTTGATCTGTTTGAAACCAAGCCTGGGTTTTCTCATTTACATCCAATTCTTATCACCATTACTCTAATTCTTCAAATTTTACTAACTTATGAATTCATGAAAACTAATACTAAAGATTTTACTAAGTTTTAATTCTCTTTAGTCTAATCTTCAATGTTACTTAACATGCATTACAATTATGATAATCTGCTCGGTTTTAGCATGGTTTTAAGGCTGGTAATCTAGTCACTTGAACAAATCAGGATTGGGTTTCTTACTCTAGAAAACTGTCATGCATAACAGGGTTGTACCTGATGCAGAAAAACTTGTACAGATTGCCTCCTTCTTCCCTGCGCAAACTGAGGAACAGCAGCAGCCCAGCCTCTCTTCTTTCTCACAGCTTTATGCCTTCATCATCCCAACATTCTTTAAAGAATTAGGGCTAAAAACAATCTAATTTTCTGCACCAAGAATACTAATTGATTGCTTACCTTTAATGATGATTTCTAGGGCTTGATTTCTCCTCTTAACAGCTGCAGATTCGTCTCCCAAACTCCCCCTGTTTTTCGATTTTTAACTCATCATTTAGTTTCTCCATAACCCAAACTATGAACCCTAGATTATCTTTGAATCCTAGAGAAGAACTTACCAGAGTTTTATGACTTGATTCCCGCTAGCCTCGATTTTCAGCCCTGCTCTCTCTCCCTTTGTTCGAAAATTTTGAAAGGAATGGGAGTGCTCTGTTGCTCTGCGATACATGTATAGAAAGGAGAGAGAGATACAGCCAAATTCCTTGTTAACATCGATGGGAACAGACAAACAAAAGAATAGGAATTTGTAGATGGGCCTGGGGTTAAAGAACTGGGCTGCGAAATTTTCTTTGAGCATGGAACTGGGCCTGCACCAGACTTTTGTAACTGGTCTAGTGGTTTGTTTTGTAAGTAATTTCCAGCCCACAGGTTCATTAATTGATGTTGTCTTCGACTCCCGGTTCGTGACTTTTATTTATTTCCGCTCCTCGTTTCTTTTATTTTTGCGAGTCTCATTTTCGAGTGTCACAACTCCCCCCTCCTTATGGGAATTCCGTCCCGGAATTCGTTATTATTGGGATCAAATAACTGGGGGTACTTTCGTCGCATGTCTGTTTCCAATTCCCAAGTGGTCTCAGGTCCATGGCGTGAATTCCATCTGACCTTGATCATAGGAATTCGTCTTCTTCTTAATCTCCTTTCTACTCTCTCCAATATTTCAACAGGTTGTTCTGTGTATTTTAACCTCTCATCTACCTTTATGTCTTGAATTGGGATAGCAATATCTTTATCAATCAGGCACTTCTTAAGATTTGAAATGTGGAATACATTATGGATTCCACTGAGTTCTTTAGGTAGCTCAAGTTGATATGCCTCGGTTCCAATTTTGGAGATTACTTTAAACGGTCCTATATAACGCGGACTTAATTTCCCGCGCTTTCCAAACCTCATGATTCCTCTCCATGGGGATATTTTTAACATTTCTAAATCTCCTTCCTTAAATTGTAAAGGCCTCCGTCTTTTATCCGCATAACTTTTCTGTCTATCTTGAGCGGCCTTGAGTTTGTCACGGATTTGCCTGATCCTTTCAGTGGTCTCTAATACTAATTCAGGACCTGTCCATTGCCCTTCGCCAATTTCTGACCAGCACAGTGGCGTACGGCACTTACGTTCGTATAAAGCTTCGAAAGGAGCTGCCTTGATGCTAGTATGATAGCTGTTATTGTAAGCGAACTCGATTAATGGTAAATGACTATCCCAATTACCACCAAATTCGATAACACACGCCCTCAACATGTCCTCCAATGTCTGGATGGTTCGTTCGCTTTGCCCGTCTGTCTGAGGATGATAAGCAGTACTAAAGTGTAGCTTAGTTCCTAAAGCTGCTTGGAATGCCTTCCAGAATCGAGAGGTGTAACGACTATCTCGATCCGAGACAATAGATAATGGAACTCCATGTCTTGAAACAATTTCTTTCACATATAACTTTGCCAATTGTTCTAACGGTGATGATTCCTGTATTGGTAGGAAGTGTGCCGACTTGGTTAATCGATCCACAATTACCCAAATCGTGTCATTTCTGCCTCTTGTTCTTGGCAATTTGGTTACAAGATCCATAGTGACCAAATCCCATTTCCATTCCGGAATTTTTAACTGTTGTAAGTATCCGGCCGGTTTTTGGTGTTCAGCTTTTACTTGCAGACACACAGGACATTGTCCTATGTATTTAGCAATGTCCTTTTTCATTCCCGGCCACCAATAATGGGTTTTCAGGTTTTGATACATTTTATCTCCACCGGGATGCATTGTATACTTGGATTTATGTGCTTCTTGCAGTATGACCTCCCGGAATTCTCCTTCCTTGGGTACCCAGATTCTGTTTCCCAATCGTAAAATTCCATCTGGTCCAACGTCAAGTTGTCGTACTTTAGTCATCATTTCTTCCTCTTCTGGGTTTGACTTTTCCAGTTGCTTTTTCTGAGCTTCCTTGATCTCATCAATCATATTTACTTTAACATTTATTCTCATGGCTCTCACTCGTAGTGGCTTAGGCCTATTCTTGCGACTTAACGCATCCGCTACTACATTTGCCTTCCCTGGATGATACTTGATCTCACAATCGTAATCACTTAACACTTCCATCCATCGCCTTTGCCTCATATTTAATTCTTTCTGGTTGAACAAATGTTGGAGACTTTTATGATCAGAGTAAACCACAAACCTAGTTCCATACAGATAGTGTCTCCAAATTTTCAAGGCAAACACTATTGCTCCTAACTCAAGGTCATGTGTAGTATAGTTCTTTTCGTGTGGTTTCAATTGCCTTGATGCGTAAGCTATTACTTTATCTCGTTGCATAAGCACGCACCCAAGTCCATTGATAGATGCATCACAATAGACCACAAAATCTTTCGTTCCATCTGGCAAAGATAATATGGGTGCAGAGCATAACTTTTGCTTTAGCAATTCAAATGCATTAGTGTGTTTTTGCTTCCAGTCAAACTTAGCATTCTTTTGAGTCAATGCTGTTAAAGGGGTGGCAATTTTTGAGAAGTCTTGAATAAACCTCCGGTAGTATCCAGCTAATCCAAGAAAACGTCGGATCTCTGTTGGTGATCTTGGTTGCTCCCATTTCATAATAGATTCTATCTTTGCTGGATCTACTTGGATTCCCGTGTCATTTACCACATGTCCAAGAAATTGGACTTCTCTCAACCAGAAGTCACACTTAGAGAATTTGGCATAAAGTTTTTCATTTCTCAATATCTCCAACATTTTCCTCAAGTGTTCTTCATGCTCCTTCTTTGTACGCGAGTAGATTAGAATATCATCAATAAAAACGATGACAAATTTGTCAAGGTAAGGCTTGCACACCCTATTCATTAGATCCATGAACAATGCCGGTGCATTTGTTAACCCAAAGGGCATAACAGTAAATTCATAATGCCCGTACCTCGTGCGAAAGGCTGTTTTTGGAATATCCTCCTCGCGCACTTTCTTTTGATGATATCCAGACTTTAGATCAATTTTAGAGAAATAACTAGCACCCTGAAGTTGGTCAAACAGGTCATCTATTCTTGGCAATGGATATTTGTTCTTGATTGTTAGCTTGTTCAGGTCTCGATAATCGATGCACATTCTCATCGATCCATCCTTCTTCTTTACGAAAAGCACTGGCGCTCCCCAGGGCGATGAACTGGGTCTTATAAATCCCTTATCCAGGAGTTCTTGTAGCTGGCTTCTTAGCTCTTGCATCTCTGACGGTGCTAGTCTATATGGTGCTTTTGCAACTGGGGCTGCTCCTGGAACTAGATCTATTCGGAATTCCACTTGCCGATCTGGTGGTAAGCCAGGTAAGTCATCTGGAAACACGTCAGCATATTCGGAGACCACCGGTATATCTTCTATTTTCTTCTCCTTTGGTGACTCTACAACGTTTACCAGAAAGGCCTGACATCCTTTTCTCATGCACTTTCTTGCTTGAAGTAAAGATAAGATCTTCTTGGGTTTTGTTAATTTTTCCCCAACAATGGTGTGAACTTTACCATCCGCAGACTCAACCGTTATTGTCTTGGCATCACAGTGGATTTTTGCTCGCTGTTGGGTTAACCAATGCATACCCAACACAATATCGAAACCGCTTAATGTCATAGGCAGTAATTCTAACTCAAACTTAGAATTATCTATGTCTAACTGGCAGTTCCTAATTAATTCAGATATACCTATTTCTTGTCCACTAGCTGTTTCTACTACGTAAGGAACATCTAGTTTGTGTTTAGTACAGTTTAGTTTAGGTATGCAGGTAACAGATATAAAACTCCTATTTGCACCAGAATCAAATAGTATACTGAGAAATTGATTGTTAACAAGGAACATACCAGTTACGACATCGTCGTCCTTTCGAGCTTCATCGGCGTTCAGCACAAACACCTGAGCATTTCCTCGCGGTGCTCCACTTTCTCTTCCCTTCTCTTTGCCCTTATCTTTTTCAATTTCTTTAAGTTTTGGACACTCGGGTCGTGTGTGCCCTACTTCGTTGCAGTTGTAGCAGGTAATCGTGCTCCGGCACTTATCTGCATAGTGCCCTTTCTTATGGCATTTGTGGCACTCCACATCTCTTCTACATTGATTCGCATGATGGCCTTTCTTTTGACAGTTGTCACAGATAATCTTACTTCTGCAGTGTTGCGCCTTATGGCCCTTTTTCCCACATTCTTTACACATTTCACCGCTCATACATTCTGCCGCTTTGTGACCAACTTTTCCACATTTTCTGCATGTCTAATCCCTACTTCTCTTTGTATTCTTATCATTGCTACTTCTCCATCCCCCTTCCCGTTTCTTGTTGTCGAAATTTCTTTTGTTCCTTTCCATTTCTCCCTTCTGCTCTACTTGCCTTAACCATTCCTCGCTCAGAATTGTTACTAAGTCCATGGCGGATTCCAGTGTCTGAGGTCTGGCTGTCCTTACATTGGCACGGATTTCGGGGCTCACTCCCCACACAAATCTCCTTACCTGCCTATCCTCTGTTTCTGCCATATGTGGAACCAAAGTTAACAACTCATTGAAACGGTTGATATAGGCTTTGTAATCATTTATATCCATCCTCAAGTTGGTAAATTCGTTCTCTAGTTTTTCCGACTCACTTTCTGAGATAAACTTCCTCATCACAATCTTTCTGAACCAACTCCACCTTTTCTGATAGACCCGATCCTTCCCTTTTGCATTTCTAATTGTTTTCCACCAGATTAGTGCACTACCTTTAAATGACTGAGATGCGAATCTTATTTTGTCTTCTTCTGCACAGTTACTGATTTCTAGCACTTCTTCCATCTCTTCCAGCCAGTTTAGAGTGTCAGTTGCACTCTTTTCCCCCTTGAAGAGACTAGGCTTACAAGCCATGAAAGCCTTGTAAGTGCAACCTCTTTTCTTTGCTCTTCTCCTGTCTTCTCTGTCACTCTCCTCTTCGTTAGATGAGTAATCCTCATAGCGTCGGCGGTTTCTTTTCTGTCTATGCACAGATTCGCTACGAGAGCTAACGGGTGATCTCGACTGCTTGTCACCTTGTCTTCTTCTGGTTCGACTATGCTGACTTTCTTCTGATTTAGCAGGCATGTTCTCATCTTGCTTCATTTTAGCGTCAGTGCGCTCAGATAATGTAGCTGCTACTTCAATAGCAATTATATCCTTTATTCTTCTCTCAGTGTCATTATTTTGAGATTCTTGTTGAATTGATGGATTATCATTCTCGTTGGAGGGATAAGCCTGATCGTCATCTTGATTAGTAGCCATACTTGATCTGAAATGAATGTTGCCAGAGTAATGGTTTTGATTAGGGATGTGGTATTCGTGGAAATTTGTGATATTGGGTGTATTCTTGGGAGTTTATGATTTTTGCTTTTTGAAAAATATTGGTTTTAGTATTTGTGACAAATTTTAAGAGTTTTCCTTTGTTCTGCCACCCTTTTAGATGACTGTTTGAACCTTCCTTTTAGATATAACCCAACTTGCTTATCATTTCTGCGTTTGTACCTTTTCTTTATTGGTGTATACATATATATGTATATATATATATATATATATCTATCTAATATATGCATCATTTGAGTACTAATAGTAACACAAAAAGGCACACTTTATTTCTAACACATTGCACACACAACAAGTTCACAGACTGCTACACAGCCTACCTTAGGTCTTAAGTTACACAATAGAAACAAGTTTAACAAGCAACAAAACAGACACCCCAAACTTTATTCAAAACAAACGTAAACATCACAAAGAAACATTCTCTCACAATCTTCACCACGTCACCTCCTTGCCATACCAAGCTCCACCCCTAATCATAGTGGCTTCCAAATGAAGTCAGATGCTTGATATGAGCCGACACCTTCTCAGCCTCCTCCGCCATCTTCCTTTCTTTCTTGAGTTGCTTCTCCAGCTTCTTCGTCAGTGCCTTGTTTTCTTCCCGGAGTGCATCAATAACCGGGGAGCTAGGCCCCGTCTGGTCTATGTAAGGGGTGGGTGCATATATCGGGCTTGGTCCAGAATAAGATGATCTCGGAATCTCCGGGTAAGTTCCATTGGGAGGATATGGATATGCCGATGAAGAGAATGGCATAAACGGCTGCTGCATGGGTGGAGAAGTCGAATATTGGTAAGGTTGAGGCGGATAATATGAGGGTTGCGGGGTGTAGAACGGCATGCCCGTAACATATGGTTCTTGAACGGGCATTTGGTTGGCATGGGACTGCTGCTGATAATAGGGTTGTTGCTGGAACCCTGGTGGCTGCTGGAACGAAGGTACCTGCTGGGGTGGTGGTGGCTGCTGATATGCGGATGATGGTTGGCTGTTTGACCTCATCAAATATGGGAAGCTATAGCGTTCAGATACTGACTGACCCATTTGGCCGTGCATCATGGCAGACACATATGGATCTCGTGGGTCGTTAGCCAAAGCAGCAATTGGGTCTTGCACATCTAGGTTCCCTGTTTGAGCGAAGGTAGCTGCTGGTTCCTGCTGCATCGGGACCGATTCCTCGGGCCCTTCCTCTTCGTCAGCTGCATAGAGAGGTGAGGCATACAAGTGGTGAGATCGATGCTCCGAGTGATAACTCACCGTGTGTCCAGTCGACATGGCAATCACCACTTGAGGCACCGGG
The DNA here is from genome assembly GCA_039602395.1 of Deinandra increscens subsp. villosa. Classification (NCBI taxonomy): domain Eukaryota; kingdom Viridiplantae; phylum Streptophyta; class Magnoliopsida; order Asterales; family Asteraceae; genus Deinandra; species Deinandra increscens. Next base: position 11,085,060 of record JBCNJP010000006.1, on the reverse strand, counting down.
GCGGTTTCATCTCCTGCTTCATAAGGCTCTTCTTCTGGTTCCTCGTTTTCTGACCCGGTATCCCTAGCGTTCCATTCAGAAGGAGCAATATGAATGGTGTGACTAGGATGCACTGACATCCTTGGCTTGGTACTTCTTTTCTTAGGTGGTTTTGGGATATCAGTTGCAGACGCCGCAGGAGAAGGTGTCTTCCTTTGTGTCGGGGCGGTGAAATACCCCGAAAGATCTGGGCTCAACGATCGTGCGGGTTGGCTTGGACCTCCCTCTTCTTTCTTTCCCTTGCTTCCTTTGCTACTGCTACTCTTGCTACCAGATTTTGATGGTTTTCCAAAGTTCCACATCTTGATTTTAGGCGCCTGTTCAAATATTATACTCATTTTCTTAGTACATATAATACACAAATATATATACACAATCATTGTCTTCGGCTTATTTTCTAATCTCTTAGAGTTGCATACTTAAGAATTTGAAGACTTAAGGTTTTTAAACTTGTCTGTCAGGTTTCATTGAGTCTTAGTGTACCTGTGGATAGGAATTGCAGTTAGCTAGGCTGAAACCACTATCGACCTTACACTAAACCTCCATAACCGCCTAACAGACAAATTTCTTCCACTTAAATCCCTAATCCTTATTTTAACAAGTTAATATTGTGATCGAGTTTAGGTTCAAGCTTAGGGGTCTTAAACACCTAATCTGCTGGAACCTGTGGCTCTGATACCAACCTGTCACACCCCTCCCGAACCGCCTGTCAGGTACGGGAGAGGTGTTGTGGAAAACAGGCTGTCAATATCAGATACACGCGGAAGCAACATAATATAATAATATTAAACAACTGTTTACTTAGTTACAGACAGCCTACTACGTTTCATAATCTTATAAGTAAATACGATAACATTAGGTTTTGACCTAGCATCCTAACAGAATGCTAATAACTGGGCCCGATGATTCTTGACAGCATTATGGATCACTATCTTCTTATTACTCGAGGGTTCACTTGGTCATGATGAGTTCCTACTGATTACCTGCAAAATTTGTAAACCACTGATATCAACAACTATGAAGTTGTTGGTGAGCCGTACCCTAACCTGTGTTTAAACTGATGTACTGCGTTACTAGTTCCGATGTCTTCCTACATGAATTGACTAGTCACAACCAATAAGATGTATACATATTACGGAGTACAACACATGCATCAAATGTATCTAGTATTTACACAATTCATGCAATAAGTAGGTTTGGCAACTAGTAAAGCACGTATCTGTTGCACCTCAATATTTAATTGAGCGTGTCATAAAGTGTTTCACCTCAATGTTAAATTGAGCGTGTCATAAAGTATTTCCTGGTAGGGATGATTACGGAACTCACTTGGTTTGATTGGCAACTTTGACGGTGAGGATTTACTTGTTGGTTTGACTTTCGATAGTCAACCTAAACCAATAATGATAACAAAATTATTTGTTACAATTATATCCTGCTTTAACTGAAATCCTGTTCTTATGTCTTATAAAACTAGTGCTTGCTATGGTGCTCTCCTATTTGTGTAATTATCAGTTGTCATCTGGTTCACAAACTGTCCTAACCTCGAGTTTTATTGAGCCTAAGTATTATGTTTTAAACTGTTGCATAATGCAATACTAATGTTTTCTGACCTTCGTAATCCGCTAATATAGTTTAATCAGGTTCTGGTAACGAGTGTTATGGCCTACTTTAAGTTTTCTTTAGTTTAAACAGTCTATATTCATACTGTTGCATAATGCAACATTAAGTATTTTGATGTTCGCGACTCGCAATTAATGTTTAATCATTTTCCACAAATAACTGAGTCATGACCCGCTTTACATTTATTTAACTCAAAAATCTTTTTGTTTCTGAGTATTGTTGCATGATGCAACATTAAGCATCTATGATATTTAAACTTTGAAATCTCAAGTAAATGTAGTTTAATCTTTGTAAAACTGTTGTATGCTGCGATATTAAGTGTTTATAACCATTTAGTTTTTGGAACTTCAAGTAAATGTCGTTTAATTACATTTTTATAAAGTTGCTGAATATTGTTGCATAATGCAACATTAAATATATAGCGGGTCAGACCTTGATCTGTTTGAAACCAAGCCTGGGTTTTCTCATTTACATCCAATTCTTATCACCATTACTCTAATTCTTCAAATTTTACTAACTTATGAATTCATGAAAACTAATACTAAAGATTTTACTAAGTTTTAATTCTCTTTAGTCTAATCTTCAATGTTACTTAACATGCATTACAATTATGATAATCTGCTCGGTTTTAGCATGGTTTTAAGGCTGGTAATCTAGTCACTTGAACAAATCAGGATTGGGTTTCTTATTCTAGAAAACTGTCATGCATAACAGGGTTGTACCTGATGCAGAAAAACTTGTACAGATTGCCTCCTTCTTCCCTGCGCAAACTGAGGAACAGCAGCAGCCCAGCCTCTCTTCTTTCTCACAGCTTTATGCCTTCATCATCCCAACATTCTTTAAAGAATTAGGGCTAAAAACAATCTAATTTTCTGCACCAAGAATACTAATTGATTGCTTACCTTTAATGATGATTTCTAGGGCTTGATTTCTCCTCTTAACAGCTGCAGATTCGTCTCCCAAACTCCCCCTGTTTTTCGATTTTTAACTCATCATTTAGTTTCTCCATAACCCAAACTATGAACCCTAGATTATCTTTGAATCCTAGAGAAGAACTTACCAGAGTTTTATGACTTGATTCCCGCTAGCCTCGATTTTCAGCCCTGCTCTCTCTCCCTTTGTTCGAAAATTTTGAAAGGAATGGGAGTGCTCTGTTGCTCTGCGATGCATGTATAGAAAGGAGAGAGAGATACAGCCAAATTCCTTGTTAACATCGATGGGAACAGACAAACAAAAGAATAGGAATTTGTAGATGGGCCTGGGGTTAAAGAACTGGGCTGCGAAATTTTCTTTGAGCATGGAACTGGGCCTGCACCAGACTTTTGTAACTGGTCTAGTGGTTTGTTTTGTAAGTAATTTCCAGCCCACAGGTTCATTAATTGATGTTGTCTTCGACTCCCGGTTCGTGACTTTTATTTATTTCCGCTCCTCGTTTCTTTTATTTTTGCGAGTCTCATTTTCGAGTGTCACAGGAGTAGGTGTCACAAGTTGACCCGTCGGGGGATGAAGTTGACGATAAATATTTATGAGATGACCAAACCGACCATAATTTTGACAGTACCAGCAAGGAACATGGGTTGAGTGATGGTAACCGCAAGTCTTGCACTGAGGATGGGATCCGGTATAAGGTTTCTTGGATGGTTGAGTATCAGGAGCCATTTGAGTAGCAGAAGTAGCGGGTATAGCAGCTTTTGCAGGTGTGGTTGTTGCAGCAAGATGTTTAGCTTTCCTCTTCTTCTTGGTTTTGGTAGCGGGACACTTAAAGACATCTAATCATTGGGGTAGTTCAGTAGGAGTTTCAGAACTACAATTCTTCAGAGGGTTACACGTCTCACAGCATTCGGAAGAGTAAACAAGATTTGCGACAACATTGTTGTTAACGCAATTATTATTAAGAGTTTGTCGGATTATGTTGGAGATGAAAGCCACCACTTGTTGAGCAATTTGTTGGGCCATTTGCTGATCGTCGGGATTCATGCTGAAGGAGAATATTCAGGAGACAAGGAATATGATAATCGATTCGGGATTATGAAGAGGAACATTCTATAAAACATATGAATTCAGAAATCACGAGATTTCAGATAAGGGATGGAGAAGAATTCATGTTGATTTAGTGAAACATAATGGAATGGCCCTCGTTTCTCGATTGAGAAACTATAACCGTGACTAATCAGGGTTATTTTGGTTTCCTAGCAGTAATCGACATGCTTTGGCCTGATAGGTTCCAACGCTCTCACCAAAGACTTCTAGGTAGGCATCCACGTCCATACGGCTGATCAGGATTATATGCAATGCCTGCCTTAATAGACCTCCGGCTACCGGTACTTTCCCCCTTCCAGTTACTACATGTCTACTGCTAAGAACCTAACTCTAACGGAATTTTCAAAATCAGAATTCAGAATCCTAAAATGGTATGTAAGGCACATTACTAAGGATAGAGGCTAGGAAGCCAGAAGAGATTAGTGTACACGTGTGTGTCGAGTGTTAAGGAAAATGTGAGATCTAAGAGAGGCAACTTTAAGCAGCATCTAAAGACATAATATAATAATAGGCATATAGATATGAGTTAATCATGTAGGACACCTAAGGCATATAGTCTAGATTATCCAGTTCTAATAACCTAAATCCCTATAGTCAAGGCTCTGATACCAATCTGTCACACCCCAACTGACGACAAAATATGTCAGGGCACAATCATTGTCTAGATGCTCATGACAACTAAAATAAGTTGTAATACTTAAAATGCCATTTTTCATTAATCTATTGAAGATATTGTACAATACAATTAAACATGAAATATACATATTAAAACTATTTCAAAGTCTTTAATCTTGGGTCCGGCAATCCTAGCGTGATCATAACATAGCTCAAGTATAGATTCCTGCAACATATATAAGATAAAGTGTCAACTACAAAAGTAATTCTTGAGTAAACACAGGTTTAAAAAAAATAATATATATAATTTCAACAACAACGATATATGTATAACGAGATATTTTCATATATATAGTTAAACAAGTAATGAGTTAGAGACAGTGTGTGAGCGCATCAAACCCTAGACAACTAGGCTTCCAATCACCCTATTGAAACCAATTTCCAATTAATGGGTGGGATGTCAAACCAATCGATACATCTATTATTATAACCCCGACTCGGTGTGTTAATGAGTACGCTTCAAGTTGGAGATAATGCTAGAGCACAACCAATCACAATAATCCTCACAAATTTAACATACATAGAACTTATCCAATCAACATATAATCGTGTTTTTGTTTGGAGAAATGATTTTAAATAGAGATACATGTTACATCCCAAAAAGTTTAAAGATAAAGTGATTTATGAATTCTCGCTACTTAGATTATCATTCAAATGAATCACCATTAGAAATGATAATACGAATTGAATATCGAGTCATATCGCACAATATTAAAAGAGAGGGATCGTGAATACTCATTTGATGAGTAGATTGGAACGAGAGATAGAACCAATCGTGACAGATAACAATCTGGATATTATCCTAATGAAACGGACATGCTAAATGAATATGGGAATCATAATGATTATAGGTCTAAGGACATGAGGAACTTAAGGAGAATTAGGCCTTATTTGATTAAAAATACCATTTTACCCTTTAACGGTAAATTAGGGTTTAGTGGTAATATGAAGAAGCACATTCCTACAAGTAAAAGCTCACCTTGGGATCGCTTAGTGAGGTATACCAGGTCCCAGTTGGGATTTATGCGACACCCTTGCTTTGCCAGAAACCCTAGTGTACAGGCACTTACTCTTTCGGTCCGCACGAACGTCTAAATACCCGAATAACTCGGTATAATAATATTTTATTTATATCTCAACTTTGGGCCCATAAATATTTAATATATATATATATATATATATATATATATATATCACACACACAAATATGATTAGTATCAAAATTGAGTCGCAATACCTCCCGGTTTATTTATTACTTAGAGTAAATTACTATTTGTGTCCCTGAGGTTTGGTCACTTTTGCCACCTGCATCCGATTTTCAAATTATTAACAAATCTCACATGTGGTTTGCATTTTGTTGCCATCTGAGTCCTTGGGACTAACGAGGGTTAGATTTTTCTGTTAAGTGGAAGGGTAATTTAGTCATTTTACAGCTTTACTTTTTAAGGGGGTGTTTTTATAACTTGAATAATAGGAGGGGCTATTTTGTAATTTAATTAAAATGATTTAACACTTAAAAATAACAAAAAGAAAAATCTCCGCCATCAATCCTATTCACCTCTCGTCCACCGCCATCTCCGCCAAACCACCCCATTCACCTCACGTCCACCGCCATCAATCCACCCGCCTTCCATCACCGCTACCAGCTACCAGGGTCCACCTGCTTGAACATTGCCCCTCTACTCTTACATATGAAAAACCTCTCCATCGCATATAATACCTTCTCATTCTGCTCACAAAATTAGGCACTATCAACCATCGGATATGAATTAACCGAAGGAGAGCTACCCCCAAAATCATCAGATGAATTATATAAAACATAGCTAATATCCTCATTCAATAGTCGAACCTTCCATGAAGGACCCAACAAATTACAAAGATATTAAACATAAATTTTAGATAAAACAACAACACTACCAGTATGCAGAGGTCTCGCAGAGGGTCGTCGGATGCATGTGGCGGTGGACGGCTATCCTACAGGGGTCGGCGGCGACCGATTCCGATCATCTGGCACCTCATCTGGTCGTAACCCTGAACATCACAATGGTTCTCTCCTCCTCCCCCTTCCTTATTCGTCGGCGACCCAATCCCTCCTCTCGTCTCACCGTAATCGACGAACCCAGTAGCCTCCAGCCCATCCGGCGACCCCAGCCGACCACGTCGCCCATCCGTTCGATCAACCCTGGCAAATTCCTCTCTCCTTATTTCAAGCCCAGCGGTGGCGGTTCAAGTTTTTGGGTATGTCATGTTTAAGTTATAGGTTTGGTATGTCATGTTTTTGATGCACAACAGAGAATGAATCAATCAGCGGCGGGATTTCGCTGTTCGACATTTTGTCGGAATCAATCGGCACAGATCTCGACGGCCGACGGAGAGAATATCGGATGGGATGCCCACCTGGAAATCGTGTGCCGCAGTTTAGAGTAAGAGAAGGAAGGTGACCACGACCGTGAATATCGTCGGATATTGGCCGGAAGTCGGCCTTTTCCTTCTTGTTGGTCGGAGATCGGCCGGATGGGTCACACACATGTGTGTGTGGGTAGGTTCTTGTTTTGGTCAAAAACTGCCTAAGCAATTAGTTGATCAAACTTTGTAAGTGAGGTAGCGTGTTTGATGTAAATAGAGATGAAAATGTGATTTGGAGATTGACACGAGGATGTAACGAGGGAAAATCCAGGAATCCTTGAGTATCCTCAAGGAGCCTAGCAAAAAACCTCGGGGGCCGGTTCAAAGTACCTGCCTCCTAAAACTTTTATATAATAAATATCTTGAGTACAAATGAAATGAGCTCGTAATCTAAGTGTTGCAGAGAATTGTGATCAAAGAAAGTGGTGTCTTGTGTGCAAGCCTAGAGCTCAGTTTAAATACAGATTACATCGTAACAATATTCCTAAAAACTAGCAACTAACTCCACGTCCCTCACACGTCCGTTAGAAGTCCGCTCAGTCCACGTTTCCGTTAGTTGACCGGGTCTTTAGGACACGTGATCCACGCTCGAGCTAACCTGCGAATAATAAACAAAAAGGGAAAGCAATAGTTAGTAAAAAAGTTTAATTCAGGATCCTTACAGTGAGGTGCTTGCGAGCTGATGTGAGCTGCTTGGTGTCTCCTGAATTCTAGTACCAACAATTGCCCCCAAATTTTTGGCGGTTGGCGCATGCAAGCCAGCTGTCGAAAATTTGAAATTGAACCTTATCGCTAACTAACTGTGATTTGATAGAAATTAGCCAGTCCCAACTTCCTAGGCGAAGTTCCCGTTTGATTTTTCCTTTATAATTCTCTTTCCGCTTTCATTATTCCTCACAGCATTCACTCGGCGAAAACCCTAGAGCTTCTCCCATCTTCTCCAGGTTAGTATCCTCTTTCTCCCTTCTCGTTCTTTTTTCCGATCATGGGGAAAAAGTTATTGCGATCACGGCCACGGTCTCCGACCAAGTGGCCGACGAGTTTACTGACCAAGGACTCCTCCCGGCGACGGCGGAGGAGACCTGCAACTTTGACGATCGGAAGATCGCAATGTTGCAGCGTTCTGCGAGCTTTCCTGCCGGAGCTGAGTTCCGTCCCTTCGACCCATCTTTGAAAGCTGACCACATTTCCGACGACTGGGTTTGTTTCCTTCACTACCCTTTTATGCTTGGAATGACATTTCCTTTCCCGGATTTGGTCACCGATTTCTTTTCGATTACCCACCTTGCCTACTCTCAAGTAATGCCCATGGTGTGGCGAATTATTCTTTCTCTTCATCATCTGAACCAGACCCATAACCTAAACATTGGGGTCGCCGAGATCTGCAAAGTGTACCGATTGGCCACACACGGCAACAGCAGGTTTGTCTTGAAGATTAGATCCGGAGAAGCCCAGATGATCCCTAGGGTTTCTCACAATGACCATGATTGGAAGCGTCAATTCTTCTTTGTCAAAAGGAGTAGCCTTGTCGGTTGTGAGAACCTTCCTACCCAGTGGGTTGTTAAGGGTAGGAATAGTTTTAGTTACATTCCGATTTCAAATACTCTTCAATTTTGTTTAACTAATATGCTTGCTTTTGTTTTACAGCGCCCAAGTTTGAAGCTCTAATCAAGCCGACCCGTGAATCCTCCAAGAAGCTCAAGGATCTCTTCAGCATTCCACTGGCAGAAAGAAGCTGTCAACCCGAAGACGTTTCAAGTGCTAGAAGCATCACCCAGCAATCTCTCAGCCCCTCAAGAACCATGTCAACAGGTATTTGTATGAGTCTGCTCTCCTTTTGTTTCGAGTTAGTCTCTATGATTTTCGGAAACTGATCCCTTTCTGTAAATGATGAAGCTCCAGGTTCAGCTTCCAACTTCTCCTTCAAGGACCTCAAGCTGCTCATCGCAAAGAAAGAAAAACCCGAAGAGACCAGCAGCAAGGCTCCCACTGACCCTTCAGCCGCCAAGTTTCGAGCTCCCAGCACTCGATCCAAGACCTCTTCTGCGAAGAAGCGTAAGGCTCCAGACTCCACCATCAATGTGGACAACTTCGATGATCTCCCTCCCGTTGCAGCTGCTAACAAGCTGCTATCACTACAAGCTGTGGTGAACATTGTAAGTAATAGCACAATAATAGAGAAGTATGTTAACACTATAATTGTAATACTTCCCTTGTTGATTCTGATGTGTTATGCTTTGGTGCAGGGTATCGACAAGCTGAGCCACGAGGTGATTGATCTCGAAGGCAAACTGGAGGCTATGGAGCAGAAGCTTGAAGCAGCTGAGCAGAAACTCGAAGCCTCTGAGCTTAAACTTGACCAGGCCACGCTCCGTCTTGAGAAGGTGAGTAAGGCAGCAGCCAGCAACACACGCCATTACGAGAAGCAGCTCAAAGAAAGAGATGTTGCAGCTGCTGAAGCTCTAAACCTGGCTGAACAGAACGCTCAATCCTCAGCCGCCATCAGCGTGTTGGAGTGTATGATTGAGATGGCGACTGCTGCTCAGGCTGAAGGCTTCACTCTAGAGAGCTGGCCGGTTAAGGATTGGGAGGTGAGCCTCAAGAAGCTGTTGGCTGAAAGGGGGAATGCTTCTGAAAAAGCTGAGAAGGAGGTCGAGCCGGAGGTCGAGAAGGAAGCTGAGAAGGAGAAGGGCAAGGGCAAGGAGGTGGAGCAGGCGGAGGCTGCTGGTGATAAGTTGGGCGATGAAGGCATTCTTGACTAGGTCGGAGCCCACTTTTTTAATTTGTTTGTTTGGTGGTTGGTTTTTTGTGAAACAATGGTTGTGGTGAAACAGATACAATGGTTACTTTACTTTTGGGGGCTTGGATGGAGGGACCTTGAGTTTCAAGGCGAAGTCCAAGCTCCTTAGACAATGTAGTTGGCCTCAGGTGGAGGGATCTTGGGTTCCAAGACGAAGCCTGGGGTCAACCTTTCTAATTTCCTGCATAAATATAACTTAGTAGTATTTTGATCATCATGGTGTGTATGTTTTTAGTTATTTTGAAAAAATGTTTGAATGATGATCCGACAGGATGCTTAGTTTAAAAATTCTAAAGCCCACAAAACTTTGTCAATGTTAACAAACCATGATGTTAGCCAATACTTGGTTAGTAATAAGAACATGCAATATAGGCAGTACCAACATCACCTGTTCAAAAGTAATCCAACTGTCGAGATAACCAGGATCCATGAGGATCCTTAGGAATCCTTAAGATGAAATTCCGATGAATCTGAGAATAAGTCTTGAGCATTTAGGAACAAGTCAAACAGGGGTCAAGCCCAACCTTGTCTTCTGAGGTACGAAGTGCTTTATAAGTCTTGGGTCTAAGCCAACTGGGATCAAGCCCAAAAACTTGAGAGACACGAAAGTGCCTAAACCTTAGTTAATGTGAGAACATTAAAAACCTGTGTTATTCTGAGGACAAGCTCAAAAATACTTGGGACTAAGCCAACTGGGGTCAAGCCCAAAAACTTGAGAGGCACGAAAGTGCCTAAACCTTGGTTGACATGAAAATGTCAAAAACCTTAGAATCTTTTCGAGATGACACGTCTGCCATCCACTTTGAAGTGCACTCTATGGCCAACAGTGATGAAATTATCAGCCACCCTCAGATGGACTGGTCGCACCACCTTGAACCATAGGCCACTACCGTGCGCTCCTGGCGAGGGTCTTGCGCTCCTGGCGATTCCCATTAGTGAACGAGAAGGTGAAGACCTCCTAAACCTTATGACAGCATTCTAGAATGCTTTAGACTTAGAAGAGGTGATCAGCCTCTAGCTTATGGTAGGACGCTCAGAGCACCTACAAAACACTTCAAGGCTTGGTGAGGGGTGGGTGTTAGCTTGGCTAACACCCCTCCGATGCCTAAGTCAGTAATCATTCCATAAAGATAATAATATGAAATTGAAATAAGGGTCAAGAATCATACCTGAGGTTTTCGAAGTTTAAACAAGGATTCTTTTGATATGCTCAGAGGATCTAGAGAGCGCTTACATAAAATATAACTTCAAGTGAATTGCATTCCAAGCTCTTGGGAGCAGCTCACCTTCCATAGTAGCTAGCCTGTATGCTCCCTTTCCAGCTTCTGAGTCTATTAGGTAAGGACCTTCCCATTTAGGTGCAAGTTTCCCATGTGCTGGATTGGTTGTATTTTGAAAAGCTTTCCTGAGTACTAGATCCCCTATTTGAAATCTTCTGATCCTGAGATTCCTGTTGTAGGACTTTGCTATCCTTTGCTGGTATGCTGCCATCCTGAATTTCGCGAGGTCTCTGATTTCATCAATCGTTTCAAGATCTTCAAGGAGCTCTTGCTTATTTGCTTCAAAATCTTGGCAGCTTGTTCTGGCAGTTGGCATCACCATCTCAGTGGGTATTACAGCTTCTGAGCCAAACACTAGGGAAAATGGTGTTCGACCAGTAGCATTCTTGGAGGTCGTTCTGTCAGCCCACAATACGAAAGGTAGCTCTTCAGCCCATTTCCCCTTTTTGTCTCCTAGTTTCTTCTTAAGATTATTGATGATAATCTTATTGCTCGATTCCGCTTGACCATTAGCTTGTGGATGTACGGGAGTTGAAGTTACCATCTTGATGCCCCATGCCTCACAAAAACTAGTCGTTCTCTTTCCAATAAACTGAGACCCGTTGTCACACACTATTTCTGATGGAATTCCAAATCTTGTCAGAATATTCCTTTTAATAAAGGAAATCACTTCCTTTTCTCTAACTTGGACAAAGGCTTCGGCTTCAATCCACTTAGAAAAGTAGTCTGTCATAGCCAGCATGAAGACTTTTCCTCCAGGTGCTACAGGCAGCTTACCAACTATGTCCATCCCCCATTTCATAAACGGCCATGGAGATGATATTGAATGGAGCGGCTCAGCAGGCTGATGAAGGATATTGCCGTGCCGCTGACATGCATCACATTTCTGAACAAAGGCCATAGCATCCTTCTTCATAGTAGGCCAGTAGTATCCTGTTCTCAATACTTTGGAAAATAGTGATCTGCCCCCAGTGTGATTGCCACAATCACCTTCATGAATATCTTGGAGCACCGCAAGTGCTTCAGGCTGCTCGAGGCATCTCAAGTATGGTCCTGCAAGAGATTTTTTGTATAAGATACCATTTATTATTGAATATGGGATTACCTTTGTTCGGAAGAGTCTGGAGTTCTCGTTTTTGGGGATTTCTCCTTCTTGGATAAATCTCCTGATAGGGTAAGTCCAGGATTCTTGAGGATCCTGAGAGTCTATCATTTCTTGATCTTTATCTGTTGTGACATCATTAACTTCTTGTTCTTCGATTGCTGGTGTCAGGATGTGAGTTATGGGAATCTTGACACCTTCTGGGATCCTTAAGGATGATGCTAAATTTGCCAAAGCATCAGCTTCTGCGTTTTCTTCTCTAGGTACCTGTGATATGCTGCAATTTTCAAAAGATAATGCTAACTGTTTTACAAGGTCTAAATATTTGGTTAGCCTTTCGCCTTTCACTGCATAGGTTCCATTAAATTGGTTAGTTAATAACAAAGAGTCAATAAAAACTTGAATGTGTTGGATACCCATATCTTTAGCGAGTTGTAATCCCGCAATTAAAGCTTCATATTCAGCTTCATTATTAGTAGCTTTGAATTCACAATGGATAGATAGAGGGATAATGTCCCCCTGTGGCGATTTCAGTAGCGCACCCAATCCTGTTCCTCTAACGTTAGATGCTCCATCTGTATATAGGATCCAGCTGCCTGAAGCTTCTTCGAGCTGCTTAACCTCTAGTTCAACTTCTGGCAGTATATCGCTGCTGAAATCAGCCACAAAGTCTGCCAGGGCTTGTGACTTGATTGCTGTTCTTGGCTCATATATGATGTCATAGGCACTTAATTTAACTGCCCATTTCGCCATTCTTCCTGACATTTCAGGTTTCCTTAAGACACACTTAATAGGATAGTTAGTTTTCACATGAATAACATGAGTTTCGAAGTAATGTCTTAATTTTTGGGAAGCCATGACAAGGGCTAAGATTAGTTTTTCTAAATAAGAATACCTGGTTTCGGCGTCTAATAATGTTTTGCTTACATAATATACCGGATGCTGTTGTCCCTCATGATCTTTCACAAGCACGGCACTTACTGAGCTGCTTGAAACTGCTAAATAGAGAGATAGTGGTTCGCCCTTGACTGGTTGCATTAGAAGTGGAGCAGATGATAAATATTCTTTCAAGGAGCTTAGAGCTGCTTCATGCTTTTCACCCCATTCAAACTTTTTGTTCTTCTTCAATATGTCATAGAATTCTTTGCTTTTTTCAGATGATCTTGATATGAACCTGTTGAGTGCTGCCACTCTACCAGTTAGTCTTTGAACTTCTTTGACATTTGCTGGAGACTTCAAGTTTATGATTGCTTGGATCTGCTCAGGGCTGGCCTCAATTCCTCTTTCAGTAACCATGAAGCCCAAGAACTTGCCGGCTCTTACTCCAAAATGGCACTTGGAAGGATTCAATTTCATGTTGAACTGGTCCAAGATATCAAAAGCAGCTTGAAGGTCTCTAGGATGATCCTTTGCTTCCTTCGATTTTACTACCATATCATCTATGTATACTTCCATGGTGTCCCCCAGTTTGTCTTTAAACATCATGTTGACTAGCCTCTGGTACGTGGCACCTGCATTTCGTAAACCAAAAGGCATTGCAATATAACAATAAATACCTGTGGGAGTCATGAAGGCTGTGTCTTCCTGATCTGATGGTTCCATTTGAATTTGCTGAAAGCCCGAAGAAGCGTCCATAAAAGTTAGCATCTCGTGTCCAGCAGTTGCGTCCACCATAGAATCGATATGTGGCAGGGGGAATGGGTCTTTTGGACAGGCCTTGTTTAGGTCTGTGTAGTCTACATATACCCTCCACTTACCGTTTTTCTTCTGGACTACCACCACATTAGCCAGCCATCGAGGATATTTTACTTCCCTAATCATTTTTGACTTGAGCAGCCTGTCAACTTCTTCTTGGATTATAATGTTTCTCTCAGGAGCGAACTTCCTTCTTTTCTGATGTATTGGCCTGAAAGAATCATCTATACCAAGTTTATGAGTAATAATATCTTTAGATATACCTGTCATGTCTTCATGTTTCCATGCAAATGTTGTGACTCGGGACTTCAGGAGGCTCACGAGCTGCTCCTCAGTATCCTCAGGAATATTGGTTCCTACCAGCACTTTGATTTCAGGATCTTCAGGATTAAGTTGAACTTCTTTGATTTCTAATTCCTTTGTCATCTGAATTCTTCGTGCTGGTTTCTTTAATTGCTATGCTGGCTTTGGCTTGATGGTGTTCTTCATAGCGGAAGTATAGCAGTCTTTGGCTTCTTGTTGATCGCTTAGTATTCTTACAACTCCCCAAGGTGTGGGAAGCTTCACACATTGATGATAGGTAGATGGAACTGCTTTCATGTCATGGATCCATGGCCTTCCCAAGATTACATTGCAACAAGGAAGGGAGTCAATAACGCAGAATTTCTGCATGGAGTTGACTCCTTCAATGTAAACAGGAAGTCTGATGTCTCCAACCGTATGCTTGGTTTCTCCGCTGAATCCTACTAACACCGAGGATCTTGGGATTATCTCTTCTTCTGGAATGCTCATCTTTTTAAGCACGTCCAATTGAATAATGTTGACCGAACTGCCATTGTCTATCAGGATCCTGCGAACATAATGGTTAGCAATACATAATGTAATTACCAGACTGTCGTGGTGAGGATCCTGGATATCTAGCTTATCAGTTTCGTCAAAAGAGATAACTTTGTCTTCAGTCAATATCGCGTTCTTCTTTGGCCGACTGCTTTGGTCCATCTTGGCCTCCTTTGCATGTCTTTTTGCTGATGAGAAGGAGGCTCCGCATATGTCAGATCCTCCTGAGATGAAGTTGATTACTTTTGCATCTGCTGGCGGCGACTGTGCTCTCTTGGGCAGCTCGGCAGCTTCTTGAGTTTTACTTCTCTTCCTGCCAAACAATTCTTTAAGATGCCCTTTGCTGAGCAGGTAACTGATTTCTTTCCGTAGTGCTATGCAGTCATCTGTTAAGTGCCCGAAGTCTTCGTGGTAAGCACACCACTTAGACTTATCCTTCCACGATCCTTGTTTTTCTGATTTTCTTGGCCACCTGGCTTTATCTCCCAGATCCTGCAAGGCACATAACAAACCACCCATGTCAACTGAAAAGCAATAATCAGATACCTTTGGGAAGTTTTCTTCGTCGTCCTCTTCTTCAACTTCGTTGACCCTAGGATTATCGTTTCGATAATAGGGTTTGTTTCGTTGTTGTTTTCCGGGAGAATCTGTCCTTCTGCCTGATGGTTCGTCACCTCTTTTTTGGATCTTCTTATCATCTTCTAGCCTGATGAACCTTAATGCCCTTGTTCTAACTTCATCAAGGTTCCTGCAAGGAGTCATAACCAAATCATCATAAAAGCGGGAATCTCCTCTAATCCCCATTTTGAAAGCCTCTACAGCAGCAGCCATATCTAGGTTGGGAATATCCAGAGCTTCTCGACCAAATCTGGCCACATAATCCCTCAGGGATTCGTTGGGCTTCTGAACTATCCTGTACAAATCACCAGTGAGCTTCTCAAAGCTCCTGCTGCAAGAAAACTGGTTATTAAACAAGTTAACTAAATGGGGAAAAGAAGTAATGGTATTAGGAGGAATACTGAGCAGCCATTTCAAGGCTGGTCCTGTCAATGTTGAGCCAAATCCCTTGCATAGGCAAGCTTCTTTGATGTTTACAGGAATGGGGTTGATTTCCATTCGTTCCCTGTATTGTGCCACGTGTTCCTCAGGATCTGTGGTCCCATCATAGAGTTTCATGTTGGGGGTTTGAAATCTTTTTGGTATCTCCACGTCACAAATGGGCCATGCAAATCTAGAAACTCTGTGGCTGCCTGCTGGCACTTCAGGAATTGGACGTATAACACCGGGAACACTTGAGATCATGTCCTTTAACCTCTGAAGTTCCCTAGCGATAGTCGGGTTGATACCTGCATCCTGCACAATTCCTTGGTTAGGGTTAGCATAAAAATTATCAAAGTTGTTACCAGCCCTGGAAGTTTGGAGATGGATCTGGGGTCCATATTCAGCATCTCTAAGGACGGTTGGCTCAGTTGTAGTTCCCACTTGCATGGGGATGAAGTCTCCCTCATGCATCTCTTGAGATGAACCTGGGATTGTGCCTGCAGAGACAGTAGGATAAGAAAATAAGGATCCCTGAGGATCCTGAGCAGCTCGGAAGCGGCTCGGATATTGTTGGAATGGCTGAGATGAAGATCCCTGTAGCGTCTGAGGAGTAGGCGCTGTTGACCGCTGACTCCAGGGTTGAAGGTTCGTCGCAGCAGACCGTTGTGGTTGATATACGGGTTGTTGTATCGAGATTGTTGGCACTTGATGACTTGAAAACCCAGCTGGTTGCTGGCTCGAGCATCTCGGCAGCTGCTGACTTCCATATCCACTGTAGTAAGATTCTGGGGGCTGCTCGGAGTAGAACCCAGAGTATTCCAAATCTACCACCCTGGAAGTCTTCTGATGCTGTGAGCCTGAGGACCCTGCAGCAGTAGCTGTTGCAATACCCGACTTTGGGGCAGTAGAGGGATTTGCTTTCTGTTTCGGCTGCTCCGATATTTCCGGAGAGTCGAATCCGAATGATTTTGGCATCAAAGGGCTAATTTCCTCTACTGGTTTCTTTGATTTCTTCAATTCCATGATCTCCTTCATCATTTTCTCGTTGGTTTTGGCTTGCTCATCCACATGAGACTTCATTTGCCTGATCAAAACATAGAGATCGTTATTAGAAATAGCAGAGTCAGTGGACGTACCTTGAGATCCCTGAAAAGTAGGATATTCCACTCTTTTAGCGTCGGTGCCGGTCACTTTCTTCATCATTGGGGGGAGACCAGTGTCGACAGCCGGTTTAGTGGATGAAACAGATTTCGAAGTAATTTTTTGTTGGCTCGACATTTTCAAGAATCGATTATGGGAAGAAGATCAAGGCTCTTAATCGAATTCAAACACCGTTTGCCCCACGGTGGGCGCCAAATTGTTTTGGTCAAAAACTGCCTAAGCAATTAGTTGATCAAACTTTGTAAGTGAGGTAGCGTGTTTGATGTAAATAGAGATGAAAATGTGATTTGGAGATTGACACGAGGATGTAACGAGGGAAAATCCAGGAATCCTTGAGTATCCTCAAGGAGCCTAGCAAAAAACCTCGGGGGCCGGTTCAAAGTACCTGCCTCCTAAAACTTTTATATAATAAATATCTTGAGTATAAATGAAATGAGCTCGTAATCTAAGTGTTGCAGAGAATTGTGATCGTAGAAGGAAGTAAAGAAAAGGTGTCTTGTGTGCAAGCCTAGAGCTCAGTTTAAATACAGATTACATCGTAACAATATTCCTAAAAACTAGCAACTAACTCCACGTCCCTCACCCGTCCGTTAGAAGTCCGCTCAGTCCACGTTTCCGTTAGTTGACCGGGTCTTTAGGACACGTGACCCACGCTCGAGCTAACCTGCGAATAATAAACAAAAAGGGAAAGCAATAGTTAGTAAAAAAGTTTAATTCAGGATCCTTACAGTGAGGTGCTTGCGAGCTGATGTGAGCTGCTTGGTGTCTCCTGAATTCTAGTACCAACAGTTCTAAAGAACAGATATGTGTGTCGGAGAAGAGATAATTATTTATATATATTATTATATAGGTTATAGGTTATTACAGATATGGTCCTCCTACTTTAAAAATCTATAAATTCACATAAATAGTCCCTACTCTATAAAATGACTAATACACCCTTTCATTTAATAGAAAAATTTAAACCTGTTAGTCCGAGGAACTCAAATGATAAAAAAATACAAACGTGGGTGAGATTTGTTAATAATTTGAAAATCAGATCCAGGTAGCAAAAGTGGTCAAACCTCAGGGATGCAAATAGTAATTTACTCTAATATTTAATAATCATATTCAAAACCCAAATTTCGACGTATTTATTAAATAAATATCAAAAACTTTTATTAACTGAAATAAACTTAGGGCTTTTACTTATAATATTAAATTATAACATACCTTAAAATATTAGCCTTCAATTTAACTCCGTTTGTTCAATTTTGGCAAAATGACGTCATGAAAACCCTAATTTGACCTATTTTTTTTAATAAAATACCAAACCATCCCCAAACTTGAAATTAACTTAGATTTGTCTTAAAATACATTATTTTAGGATATCCTACAAGAATTCAGATCCTAATTCCTTCCCGATTACCCAAATTCAACAAAACAAATCAAGAACCCTAATTTTAAGCATAGTTTTAGAACTCGATTATAACAACAAAATTAACAGAATTTAATAGAGGATTTTTGAAGATCATGCCAAATAATGGTGGACTGCAGAAATTCAACTCCTAACTCCTTCTAGATTGCTCGAATTTGATGGAACAAGGATCATATGAAGTTTAGGGTTTTCTAAGAGATAATTCATGAATTGGCGAGTGATTATGGACGATTGGAGGGTGTATTTATAATGTTCATGGTCGCAAAAGGTAACTACAGGTGTATAGGTGAGTCATTGATAAAAAAACGCCACGATAGAGGATCGGATTGAGCAAAACATGAAGAACAAGAAGGAAATCGTGGCGGATCTCCGACCAGCTAGGGGTTGCGGACCGCCACATATATTGGACCAGATCTCGTTGGTCTGCGACACCCACTTTTTTACCAGGTTTGACCATTTCACATTCAGCCCCTATAGTTTAGTTTTATCCATTTTAACCCCTGAACTTTCATAAAAGTATGCGTCAAAAGGCGCCTGCACGGTTCCGAAGGGATACTATTTGACCCTAATCAACCGACTTTATCGAGAAAGATTACTTTTTTAGGTCAAGAGGTTTATAGCGAGATATCAAATCAACTTATTGGTCTTATGATATATCTCAGTATTGAGGATGACATCGTGATTTGGATTGGATCTCGATGAAACAATCCATCAATGAGAAGTTAATTGAATAAGTTTAATGAATTCTTTTTTGATATTATACGTTATAAGTAAAGGAAGAAAAACTCGTATTTAGTTAAAAAGAAAATCCTTTTTGCTAGAACTTTAGCTCATAAGCATAAAAGTATTGTACGTGTTTTTTTTTTGAAAAGATTCGGTTCACAATTATTGGAAGAGTTCTTTACGGAAGAAGAACAAGTTTTATTATTTTATGTCCCAAATCTTTCTAAAACATATTTTTTATGATTTCAAACTTTGGGAAAACATTTAGAATTTATGAAACCCTTAGTTATTACAGATTTGCGTAAAAACATAACTTTTGTTTATTTGTATTTTAATTAAATCAACTTTTTCTATAAAATAATTATACGATATTCCAAATCACATATTTTATGATAAAAACCTCACGATTTCCGGTAAATGATAAATCGAATACCGAAATCGCGTAAAAATCAAAAATCACTTTATTTTTTGTTTTAAGCAAATTGTTTAACCTAAAAATTTACCAATTCATTATTTTTTTCTAAAAAATTATTATGGAATATTTCAAACATAATTTAAATGTATAATTTAGAAAAATTTCTTCCGATAATCATTAAATCGAACAAGTTAAGATTTTGTTAGAGCCTATTCCAATGCTATAGTGTGTCTCGTGTATTGTATCTTTGTGAGAGCATATATATGAGTCTAGGGAAGCCTACCATGGTCCATACCATGATGGTACACTAACAAACGTACCAATGGTACGCTGGATAGATGGTACGAAGGCCACTTTGTGTCACCTATAAATAGGTTGACTTGTTTAGCATGCTAAGAACTCTTGGTAATTCATCTACATTCCGTGTGTGTATTCTCTCAAGCTTGAATCAATGAAAATCTCATTTGTATTTACTTTTGATCTCGTCTTAATCTCGATGTCACTAGATTAGCAAACGATCCGTCGCTCCATGTCTTTACAAGTGGTATCAGAGCTATCTGGTTCCATTTGGTGATCAAATTCTGTGATTTTTGAGATTTCTTGAGAGAGAAAGTGGGTTTTTGATCAATTTTCATCAAATTTTCTCAAATCCGAGTGTTTCAGATGTCAAAATTGATTTCAAAACGTTCCTAGTGTGTTTTCGTTGCTTACTGCTGCAAATTACAGTCCAAAACCTTCAAACTCGTGAAAAACCAGAAAATTCAGTGTTGGTACGCCGGTTGAATGTCGTGGTACGCTGGAGGAACTGATTGGTACGTTGCTTGGTACGCAAGGCAATCTTCAACGGTGGTCTGGAGCAGTTACGCCGTACCAAGTTGGTCCCGCTACTATTCACTGGTACGCTGAGTTCACTGGTACTCCGTTGGTTTGGTACGTTGAGTGGTTGATACGGTCAAAGCTATTGGTACGCTGGTCAACAGTCTGGTACACCTGGGGGGGTTTATTGGTACGCTGACAAAAAATTGATGTTCACTAAAACTGACGTAACTTGAGTTATGTTTTGAGTTACAGAACCCAATTCCAGCCAAAACGAACGTCTCGAGATCTACACTTTTACTCGCCTAACGGCTAGTACCCTCCATTTTGATACCCAAATTCCGCTTTCAAGACACCCGTATTTGAGTTTGAAGTTTTTACGTTTGGAATCATAATTTCAAAATGAGTGATTATCAAGCGTTTTCTGCGATTCAAAACACGATGCAAGCTATTATTAACTATGATAATGAAATAGGAACAAGTCAGAAAGTTCTGAAGTTGCTCAAATTCGGAAGATTATTATAGTTGGGTAAAACAATTCGAAGAATTGACTCCCTTCCTTGTTGCAATGTGATCTTTGGAAGGCCATCGATCCATGATATGAAAGCGGTCCCATCTACCTATCATCAATGTGTGAAGCTTCCCACACCCTGGGGAGTTATAACAATACTGAGTGATCAACAAGAAGCCAAAGACTGCTACACTTCGGCTATGAAGAACACCATCAAACCCAAGCCAGCATAGCAATTAAAGAAACCGGCACGAAGAATTCAGATGACAAAGGAATCGGAAATCAAAGAAGTTCAACTAAATCCTGAAGAACCTGAAATCAAAGTGCTGGTAGGAACCAATATCCCTGAAGATATTGAGGAACAGCTCGTGAGCCTCTTGAAATCCAGAATCACAACGTTTGCATGGAAACATGAAGACATGACAGGTATATCTAAAGATATTATTACTCATAAACTTGGTATAGATGAATCTTTCAAGCCCATACATCAGAAAAGAAGGAAGTTCGCTCCTGAGAGAAACACCATAATAAAAGAAGAAGTTGACAGGCTGCTCAAGTCAAAAATGATTAGAGAAGTTAAATATCCTCGATGGCTAGCTAATGTGGTGGTAGTCCAGAAGAAAAATGGTAAGTGGAGAGTATGTGTGGATTACACAGACCTAAACAAGGCCTGCCCAAAAGATCCATTTCCTTTACCACACATCGATTCTATGGTGAACGCAACTGCTGGACATGAGATGCTAACTTTCATGGACACATCTTCGGGCTTTCAACAAATTCAAATGGAACCATCAGATCAGGAAGATACGGCCTTCATGACGCCCACAGATATTTATTGTTATATTGCAATGCCTTTTGGTTTGCGAAATGCAGGTGCCACGTACCAAAGGCTAGTCAACATGATGTTTATAGACAAACTGGGGGACACCATGGAGGTGTACATAGATGATATGGTAGTAAAGTCGAAGAAAGCAAAGGACCATCCTAGAGATCTTGAAGCTGCTTTCGATATCTTGGATCAGTTCAACATGAAATTAAATCCTTCCAAGTGCCATTTTGGACTAAGAGCCGGCAAGTTCTTGGGCTTCATGGTTACTGAAAGAGGGATAGAGGCCAGCCCCGAACAGATCCAAGCAATCATAAACTTGAAGTCTCCAACAAATGTTAAGGAAGTTCAAAGATTAACCTGAAGAGTAGCAGCACTTAACAGATTCATATCAAGATCATCCGAGAAGAGCAAAGAGTTCTATGACATATTGAAGAAGAACAAAGAGTTTGAATGGGATGAGAAGCATGAAGTAGCTCTAAGCTCCCTGAAAGAATATTTATCATCTACTCCACTTCTAATGCAACCAGTTAAAGGCGAACCACTATCTCTCTACCTAACAGTTCAGGTAACTCGGTAAGTGCCGTGCTTGTGAAAGATCATGAAGGACAACAGCATCCGGTATACTATGCAAGCAAAACATTATTAGATGCTGAAACCAGGTATTCTTATTTAGAAAAATTGATTTTAGCTCTCGTCATGGCTTCTCAAAAGTTAAGGCATTACTTTGAAACTCATGTTATTTATGTAAAAACTAACTATCCTATTAAGTGTGTCTTAAGAAAACCAGAAATGTCAGGAAGAATGGAGAAATGAGCAATTAAATTAAGAGCCTATGACATCATATATGAGCCAAGAACAGCAATCAAGTCACAAGTCCTTACAGACTTTGTGGCTGATTTCAGCAGCGACATACTGCCCGAAGTTGAACTAGAGGTCAAGCAGCTCGAAGAAGCTTCAGGCAGCTGGATATTGTACACAGATGGAGCATCTAACTTTAGAGGAACAGGATTGGGTGTGCTATTGAAATCGCCACAGGGGGACATTATTCCTCTATCTATTCATTATGAATTCAAGGCTACTAATAATGAAGCCGAATATGAGGCTTTAATTGCAGGATTACAACTCGCTAAAGATATGGGTATCCAACACATTTAAGTTTTTATTGATTCCTTGTTATTAACTAACCAGTTCAATGTATTCTATGCAGCGAAAGGCAAAAGGCTAACCAAATATCTAGACCTTGTAAAACAATTAGCATTATCTTTTGAAAATTGCAGCATATCACAGGTACCTAGAGAGGAGAACGCAGAAGCTGATGTTTTGGCAAACTTAGCATCGTCTCTGAGGATCCCAGAAGGTGTCAAGATTCCCATAACTCACCACCTGACCCCAGCAATTGAAGAACATGAGGTTAATGACGTCACAACAGATAAAGATCAAGAAATGGTGGATTCACAGGATCCTCAAGGATCCTGACATAACCTATCAAGAAGTTCATCCTAGAAGGAGAAATTCCAAAAAACGAGAACCCCAGAATTTTCCGAACAAAGGTAACCCCGTATTCAATAATAAATGGCATCTTATACAAGAAATTTCTTGCAGTTCTGTACTTGAGATGCTTGGAGCAGCCTGAAGCACAAGCAGTACTTCGGGATATTCATGAAGGAGATTGTGGCAATCACACACTATTTTCCAAAGTATTAAGGACAGGATACTACTGGCCTACTATGAAGAAGGATGCGATGGCTTTTGTTCAGAAGTGTGATGCATGTCAGCGGCACGACAATATCCTCCATCAGCCCGCTGAGCTGCTCCATTCAATATCATGTCCATGGCCGTTAATGAAATGGGGGATGGACATAGTTGGTAAGCTGCCCGTAGCACCTGGAGGAAAGGTCTTCATGTTGGCCATGACGGACTATTTCTCTAAGTGGATGGAAGCTGAAGCATTTGTTCAAGTTAGAGAAAAGGAAGTGATTTCCTTCATTAAAAGGAATATCCTGACAAGATTTGGAATCCCATCAGAAATAGTATGTGACAACGGATCTCAGTTTTTTGGAAAAAGAACGACTGGCTTTTGTGAAGCATGGGGCATCAAGATGGTAACTTCGACTCCCATACATCCACAAGCTAATGGTCAAGCAGAATCGAGCAATAAGATCATCATCAATAATCTTAAGAAGAATCTAGGAGCCAAAAAGGGGAAATGGGCTGAAGAGCTACCATTCGTATTATGGGCTGATAGAACGACTTCGAAAAGTGCCACTGGGTGGACACCATTCTCCTTGGTATTTGGTTCAGAGGCTATGATCCCTACTGAAATGGTGATGCCAACTGCTAGAACAAGCTGCCAAGATCATGAGATTAATAATCAGAAGCTCCTCGAAGATCTTGAAATGGTTGATAAGATCAGAGATATTGCTAAGTTCAGAATGGCGGCATACCAACAAAGGATAGCTAATTCTTACAATAAGAATCTCAGAATCAGAAGGTTTCAAGTAGGAGACTTGCTACTAAGAAAAGATTTTCAGAATACTACCAATCCGGCTGATGGGAAACTTGCACCTAAGTGGGAGGGTCCTTACTTGATTGATTAAGAAGCTGGAAAGGGGGCATATAGATTGGCTACAATGGAAAGTGAGCTGCTCCCAAGAGCCTGGAACGCAATTAATCTAAAAGCATATTTTATGTAAGTGCCCTTTGGATACTCTAAGCATCTACAAGAATCCTTGTTTAAGCTTCAAAAACCTCAGGTATGACTTTGTTCTTATTTCGATTTCATATTATTATTTTTGTGGAATGATTACTGACTTAGGCATCAGAGGGGTGTTATCCAAGCTAACACCCACCCCTCACCGAGCCTTGAGTGTTTTGCAGAAGTTCCAAGCATCCTGTCATAAGCTAGAGGCTGATCACCCCTTCTAAGTCTAAAGCATTCTGAATGCGATCAAAGGTTTAGGAGGTTTTCACCTTCTCGTTCACTAATGGGAATCGCCTGGAGCACAAGACCCTCGCCAGGAGCGCACGGTGGTCGCCTATGGTTCAAGGTGGTGCGACCAGTACATCCACGAGTGGCTGATAATTTCATCACTGTTGGCCATAGTGTGCATCTCAAAAATGGGTGGCAGACGTGTCATCCCAAAAAGATCCTAAGGTTTTTTGGCATTTTCATGTCAACAAAGGTTTAGGCACTTTTGTGTCTCTCAAGTTTTAAGGGCTTGACCCCAGTTGGCTTAGTCCCAAGTATTATTTGAGCTTGACCTCAGTTTAACATGGGTTTTTAATGTTTTCACATTAACTAAGGGCTAGGCACACTAAGTGTTTCTCAAATTCATGGGCTTGACCCTAGTTGGCTTAGACCCAAGATTCATCGAACACCTTGTGCCATGAAGCAATCAGAATAACTCAACCTTTGTTTGACTCATTCTCAAATATTCAAGATTTGTTAATAAAACTTTATCAAGTTTTATTCAAGGATCCTTGAGGATCCCTTAAGATCTCGACTACTGCGGCATGTGGAAAGCTCTTGAACAGGTAACAGTGGTAATGTGAATATTATACGTTTTTACTAACTTAATATTGAGGAACATCATGGTTTGTTAATTTTGGCAAGTTTTATAAACTTTTAAGTTTTTAAACTAAGTTATGATATTGAGCATCCCACAGGATCATTCAAATATTTTTTCAGAATTTACTAGAAAACTTAAACATACACAACACACCATGATGATCAAAATACTGCTAGATTATATATATGCAGGTAGTTAAAGAAGTTGACCCCAGGCTTCGTCTTGGAACCCAAGATCCCTCCACCTGAGGCCAACCATATTGTCTAAGGAGCTTGGACTTTGCCTTGAAACTCAAGGTCCCTCCATCCAAGCTCCCAAAAGTCGAAGTACCATTGTATTTGTTTCACCACAACCATTGTTTTAAAAACATCAACCAAATAGAACAACCAAAAAACGTGGGCTCTAACCTAGTCAAGATTGCCTTCATCGCCCACTTCCTTCTCACCAGTCGCCACCTCCTTGCCCTTGCCCTTGTCCTTCTCGCCACCCGCTTCCCTGTCTGCCACCATGACCTCCGGCTCAGTCTCCTTAGCCACCTTCCCAGCAGCTGCATCCCTCTCAGCCATCAGCCTTTTAAGGTTCACCTCCCAATCTTTGACTGGCCAACTCTCTTGAGTGAAACCTTCAACATGCGTACTTTTGGCCATCTCAATCATGAATTCAAGCACGCTGATGGCAGCTGAAGACTTGGCATTTTGATCGGCCAGGTTCAAGGCTTCGGCAGCAGCAGCTTCTTGCTCCTTGAGCTGCTTCTCGTGGTAGCGGTTCTTGCTGGCAGCTATCTTACCCATCTGCTCGATGCGGAGCAAGGCTTCATCAAGTTTAAGCTCAGAGGACTCGAGCTTCTGCTCAGCTACTTCCAACTTGCCCTCCAGTTCAATGAGTTCGTGGCTCAGCTTGTCAATACCCTGCACCAAGTCAAAATGGATCAGAATCAATGAGGGAAGTATTCTAACTATAATTCTAACATACTTCTCTATTATTAAACTATACATACAATGTTCACCACAGCTTGCAGTGAGAGCAACTTGTTGGCTGCTACAACAGGAGGTAGACCATCAAAACTATCCACATTGATGGTGGTGTCAGAGACTTTGCGCTTCTTGGCGGATGAGGTCTTGGAGCGAGTGCTGGGAGGCTTGAACTTGGGGATCGAAACTTCCTGAGGTGCTTTGCTGCTGGTATCCTCACTCTTCTCCTTCTTTGCGATTAAAGATTTCAAGTCCCGGAAAGAGAAGTTCGAAGCAGAGCCTAGAGCTTCATCAAAATTAAACCAAGATCAGTTTTAAACAATAAGTCTCAACTCAAAGGAAATTAAAGGCAAATACATTCAAGTACCTGCAGACATGGTTCTTAAGGGACTGTGAGATTGCTGGGAGATGGTTCGAGCACTTGAAACGCCTTCGGGCAGGCAACTTCTTTCTGCAATTGGGATGCTGTAAAGTTCCTGGAGCTTCTTAGAAGAATCTCGAGCATGCTTAATTAAAGCTTTAAACTTGGGAGCCACGAAGACAAAGAACAAAAATATCAGTCAAAGAAATTGAAGAGTTTACAGAATCAAAGCATCACAAAAAAACTCTTCCTACCCCTGACAACCCATTGGGTAGGAAGGTTCTTGCAACCAACTAGACTACTCTTTTTGACAAAGAAGAATTGACGTCTCCAATCGTGGTCATTGTGAGAAACCCTCGGGACCATCTGGGCTTCTCTAGTTCTAGTTTTCAGGACGAATCTGCTGTTACCATGAGTACCTAGCCGATACAACTTGCAGATTTCGGCGACCCCGAAGTTCAAATGCGGGTTTCGTTCAGGTGATGAAGGGAGAAAAGAATTCGCCATATCATGGGCATGACTTGGGAATAGGCAAGATGGGTGACTGAGAAAAACTCGTTAACTAAAGCCGGAAAAGGGAATGTCATACCAAGGAGGAAGGGGTAGTAGAGAAAGCAGACCCACTCGTCAGAAATATGATCGGCCTTCAAAGATAGGTCTTACGGACGAAATTCAGCCTCAGCAGGGAAGCTCGAGGATCGCTGCAACATCTGTATCTTCTGATCGTTGAAGTTGCGGGTTTCCTCCTCTGTCACCGGGAGGAGTCCCTGATCAGTAAAGTCGTCGGCCACATTGTCGGAGACAGTGGCCGAGGATCGGAGTATTTTCTTCCCCATGATCGATAAAGTTGAAGAAAGAAGAGACGAGAACTGACCTGTGGATCAGAGAAGCTCTAGGATTTTACCGAGGAAGAGATGTGCGAAACAATAAGGAGAAGATGGGGTTATAAAAGAAAATTCCAACGGGAGATTCGCTTGGAAGTTGGGCCGATTAATGCTCTACTTTATCATCATTGTTCTACAGATAAGTCTGAAAATATTTCAAATCTTTGACAGCTGGCTTGCATGCGCCATCCGTAAAAAATTTGGGGGCAATTGTTGGTACCGGATTTCAGGAGATCTTGAGCATCTCGCAAGCACTTCGCTGAAAGGATCCTGAATTATATTTCTTCGCTAACGATTGCTTTTCCCCTTTTGTTTGTTATTTGCAGGTTAATTCCAACATGAATCACGTGTCCTAAAGACTCGGTCAACTAACTTCAAATGGCTATGAGGGAACGTGGAGTTAGTTGCTAGTTTTTAGGAGATTAGTTATTGTTGTAATCTTATATATATGTATCGAACTATAGGCACACACACACAATTTTACGTTCTGGGCAATCCTTTATAACACTTAGAATACAAGCTCACAATCATTGTACTCGAACATTTTCCGATTATATAAAAGTTTGAGGTAGCAGGCACTTTAAGCCGGCTCCCGAGGTTTTTTGCTAGGCTCCTTGAGGATACTCAAGGATTCGTGGATTTTTCCCTCGTTACATCCTCGTGTCAATCTCCAAATTTACATTTTCATCTCTATTTGCATCAAACACTCTACCTCACTTACAAAGTTTGATCAACTAATTGCTTAGGCAGTTTTTGACCAAAACAATAATAGCAGGTAATGAGTTGGAAGAGGGAGCGGGTCCAGATTGAGTATGATTTAAGAAGAACCGAGCACCATGTTTGTATTTTTGGGAAACACTTCTGTCACACGGTGTCTAGTTAAATCATGAGTACTCTGATATATATATATATATATATATATATATATATATATATATATCTATTACTATATATAATACATATTGCCCTAAAGGGCATTTTCGTCATGAAATATGCTTAATCCTTAAGACGCGTACAATGAATTATGCAAAATGTACAAGTGTTTCAAGCAAGAAAAGTAAACCCTCCTTAAATCCTCAATTCTTAACAACAATCTGCCCTTAAAAAAAGAGGGTTAGATGAGAAATTTAACATCAAAGCACGCCTTGAACCTGCAGTGCCGCCTTTGAAAACACCGCTTCTTCTCCCTCTCTCCCTTCGATTGGCCATCGATTATCCAGGTTCACTCTTCATCTTCTTCTACTAAAGATATAATTAGTCTTGGAAGTTTAACATTATGGATGAAGCTCTATAAATTCAGCACGTACAAATCAAACAAAGCATGAAACGGATCAGCCGTCTATCTTCTCTCAAACCCTAGCCGCTCTGCTCATCAAAGACGCCACCACTTCTAGACGAATTTGAAATCAGCTGCTCCATCGATCCATACCTCGATCTTGATGATTTCCTACGTGCGTTGTTTCTGAAAGACGGCAGATCAGGTTCGTTGATTCTGAAAGACGGCAGATCAGGTTCATTGATTCTGGAAGTCGGGACAGCTTTTATATCATGTTTGGTTTTGTGATTGATAGCGATTCTTGATTTTGTGTTTGATTTCATCAATTCTTGATATCCTTGTACATTTTGTTGATTGTGTTTATACATCTCTTATATATATCTGGTATGTGTTCCCACTTCTAGATATGATTTTTGAAGGTGTTTGGATGTGCTTTTTCATATTGCTACTTGAAAATCAAAATCATAAATTCATAATCCAGTAGTTAGTTTTGTGATCCAAATTATCGTTAGTTACTTAATTGTACATCCATCTCTATAATCAGTTTTGTTGCAGCCACTCCTTACATCAGATCAGGAAATCATAATTAGTTTAGACAAAACATCGATACCAAAAAGATGTGTGTTTAGACAAAACATCATAATTAGTAATTTGGAACAACTCCCTCAGCCCCTTGAACTTGAATACTGATTACAAACTTGAATACTGATTATGTGTGTTTAGAAAATTTGAATATTGATTATGTGTATTTTTCGAAATATTGAATGCTAATGTGCGTTTCTTCTTCATTAATCAGGTTTTACAACAATTTCAGTTACATAAACAAAATCATCATCACATGATTTACATAGACACGTTCTCTTCTGTGGAATCTAGATTTAAGGTATGCTTATATCATCTATGTTAAGTCCATATCCCTGCCAATTTTTTTTGAGGATGCTAACAAATGACAGTAATTTTATACGAACTTCTTTAATCCTTATCTATTCTAAATGTGCTCTTTAATATTTCATTTTAAGTATGTATTCTAAATGTAATTATTTACTAATGCAAAGAGCTGGATTGCAGCTTCCATTTTTTGGATAAAGAGTAAGGTTGCAAGTTGCATTTTTGGTTAACGGATCAGGCTACAACATCGATCCCCTTGGTGATAAGTTGGTAGCGGGTCAGATTGAAAATGCTAAGTCATGGGTCAAATTGCAACGGTCATAGTTATAGTAGCTTTCAACATTTCCTAATATTCCTAGGTTGGTTTATGCAGGTTGCAACTGTCAAACTACAAGTTATATATCGCAACAGCAGCCTGTTCACAAACATATAGTCAACAACACATTAAGAACATCATTAAATCTGGTGAGCAGATTGATTGATAGGCTGATAGCATAATCTCATGAAAAAACCATCAAGTTAAATCACACGAGCCTTATTATGATATGGTTTATTCTTCTCTTTTAAAATTTTTGAGGTGATTTCCCAAAACACCAAAATGTTCTTTGGAAACATGGTGGAAAATGCTGCCTGGAAACTTTTTGCTAGATATGAAAGAAAGAAGGAACTTGAAAGCATAGCATGTGATTTTGTTACTATATGTGCATGCTTGATGGTATACACATGACAACACTCGAAATGTAAAGGAGCCAAAAAGGAAAAAAAATGAGAGTTTTATATTAAGTTTTTCTAACAAAACAGGTTTGACCAAGTAGTTAAGTTTCAAATTCTAAATTCTGCCATTTTTTTTTTTGTTTTCTTACTGGATCTTTTGTCCAAGTATTAGTCTTTTGGTGAGTTCAAAAATGTGCATGTCAGATGATGTTGGATAAAATGTGGTTTAAAGGTTACTAGAGAGCAACCTTTGTGTTTAAAAAAAATTTACTTTTTTGGCTTGGATCCAATCTTTTTATTATAATCAAAGATTTATAGTGTTCTATATGGTGATACATTTGATAAATTTTGCTTGATGAGTTTGGTTTCTTTTAAGAGTGGGGACTGCTTGTGGAGTTGGTTGCGATGAAATTATCTTAACAAGATTTTTTGATCAGCTGCAGTTGCAGACCACCTTACAAGGGTAAGTTTTCTTAATTTGACCTTGAACATTAATATATTTTAAGTGGAAAGTTTTGGTATATTGATGATCTGATGGTCAATTGTTAATTAACGATGGACTTAGGCTTGGTCTCATACTTATTTTTCCTTTATGTAAACCACCTTAACAAGGTTAAATATTCTCAGTATGCTTTTTAGAGTTGTGTAGGTAAATTTGACCCATTTAATTTCCAGCAGGTTGATTTGGGTTATGTAATGTTTCTGATGAGTCAAACGGTTTAAAAATTGGTCAAGTGGGTCGATTTGGATTATGTAATGTTTCCACTGTGGTGTGGCTACCCATGCCAAAACCTAATTCACATATAGAAATTTCATGCTTACTTAACAATTCTATTGTGATCGCAGGGGGTACAACCGAGAAACATTATGTGACTAAGCAAATGATATTAGTTGGAGAATAGTTTCAATCTGATCTCTATTAAAGGTTTACAGTGCTTTATTCACAACCTAAAAAGGTTTAATGTTTTGACCCATGTGCTTTGTTTACAACCCAATTTAAGGTTAGGCAATTCACACTCAATGCCTTTCTGCCTTATAAAGGCTTACACACTCAATGCCTTTTTTATTAACATCTAGCTACTAATCAGGAAATAAAAACAGAAAGAGACTAAGTCTTAAGACTAAGAAGTTTTTGTTTTTCATCTCTGCTGCTACTATTTTAAGGTATTTAGGAAGTTTTAGAAGCTTTTGTTTGTCATATCTGCTACTGTTTTAGCCATTTTAAGAGAGTCTTATTAGTTATTTTCATCTCTGCTACTATTTTAAGTTATTTATGTAGAAGTGCTGTTTGGTTGGTGTTTTAAAAGGGTAAAAGGATTAAATTATAATAGGTTCTCAAAAAATGGTTGGTGTCTTAAAAGGTTAAAAGGATTAAATTATAATAGGTTCTCAAAAAAGTAATTGCCAAGAATTCCTAACTGCTGGAATAATCCGAAAAAATGCTGTTATAGTTGAACTTTTCCCTTTTTGAGTAAAGAATGGATCATATTATTGACACTATGCATACCTGTGTGGATTTGAGTGATTACATAATTTTCATGTACTTATTTTTTTTTAAAGATTTTTCTTTAATTTTACACGTTGGGTTTGACCTCTATGTAGGAATTTTTTAATATGTAGTAGATTGAGACGCAACTTCCATTGTGGTGTAGTGGTATGAAGCATGTGTTCTCTATTTGAGACACAGGTTCGATTCTTACGGGCAACACTTTGGAAGGGGCATTGGCGATGAGGGGAGACTTGGGGCTGAAATGTCACAAGTTCGATCCCTGAGCTCCCAGGTTTTACCACCCGGCCGCTCGCGGAGGTGGATTTTCCCTGGAATGAGCTCAACTGGTGTAAATAGTCCCCGGGTTTTCCGGGGCATTCGTTGGCCGTTCAGAAAAAAAAAAAGTAGATTGAGACATTGTTTTTACCCAAACTTTTGTTAACACCAAATGCTATTGATTTAGTTTTACATGAATAAAGTAGTTTAGCGAAATCATTGTAACTTTCTGATTTTTAATATAAGAATTGTTTAGAATATGTTTTGATGAATATTCTATTTTGTACCAAACATGACTTCCTTTTGGTTGCTTGTTCGAATTTCCTGCATGATGGTGTTTTTTGTGAGTGTAATTTTTGCCCCTTTATTGTATTAGGATTCATTGTATTGTTTTAGTAATATATGTTGTGGTGGTTGTTGCTTTAGGCTTTATCATTTATTGTTATATGGTTAGTTATCATGTGTAGTTCTATGATATTAAAATTACCATTGATTAGTTGTTTCATTTAAACTATCTGTTAATTAATTGTTAGGATTAAATATTGAGATCTTGTATCAACCAAAGAGAAAAGTTATAATCAACAGGCAGAGGTTTATGAACTAGGAATATTTTAAAGTAGTTGTATTATCCATCTTTTGACTTCTTCATTTTGTGATTTTTGCAGGTTGTTTTAAAGCACTTACTATGTTTTCCTTTTGCTACTTTGTGGTATGTCTCTAAACTTAGTTAGTTTTAGTTAATTATAATTCTTTATTGGTTTAATTTCCTAGCCGTGTTGCTTATTATTGTTGAGTGGCATAAGGTTTAAAAGTTTGGTTTTGTTAGTGTGAAGCTTCAAATATGCTGTATTTAAATAAGATTCTCTATGTAAAAGGCATGTTAGGTTAGCGTATAAAAGTTTAACATTATAAAAAATATAATGAAGAGGATTTTGTACAATAATACAATATAAAAGTAAAAATCAGTCATTAAGTGATTTTTTACCAATTTCCTTTTTCAAATTACGTTTTTGGTAATGGGCTAAAATGAGGGATTTGTACAAACTTGAAATGGACATTCTGATCATTTTTTGTATTGTATGTTTGAAAAGTTCAGAGTTGTATCAAATTTGAGAATCCGTCAATGAGTCTATTTGAGTATTAAATAGTTTGAACTTGGTTAAATGTCGGCATTCTCATTTTATTTAATGACGCCATGTTCTTTTTGAGGGTGTGGGAAGAGGATTGTGCTGAAGCATGTTGATTACTTGATTGTCCTTGCGTATCTCAAGCATGTTCTTTTTTATGGAGAACATTTGATTCATAAGAGATAAAGCATAAGCTGAATCAACATAGGGTAATTCTTAACACCCTTTATACTTATCATCATGAATTCTTTATTTCTCAGTCTTTATGTAAAATAGATGACTGCTCTTTTTTCTTCTGTTTTCATGGTCAAAGCTTCTGTTCGAAATGAGTCAGGGGTTCTTGGGGGCTGGATCGGATGCTTCTTTCTTCAGGGCTGCTCATTCTTTTTCTAATCAGATGTGAAGAGGCTTGAAAATCGACATTCGTGGAGGGCCAGAATGGAGGGGGATATTTTTTATTATGATTTTTTTCCCGAGAATGATAGCTGGGTGGATGGGGACTGATTATGTAATTCTGGATCACTTAACATTCTCAAAGGTAATGCGATTATGACGTGGTCATGGGCAACTTAGTTGGAAAATAATTGAGTTGTTCTCAGTTTCAGTTTGAATTTGTTCTTAGAGGTTTAATTTTCAACTTCAGGAACATGATATGTATTCTATGTTTTCTATGAATGATGTAAACCGTAAAGTTCATATTAATTTTCCACTTGTAGTTGATACTTTGACTTATAAAAACTTCTGTTATATTTGTAATGCGAAGAATCAAAAGTAATAGTTATTATTACATCAATTTTTAACTTTTTTAAAACATTTAGGTAATAACAGCAAGTGTTCCAAGTTGTAATGCAGCACCAGCTACTTCACTGAAAATATCCAAATAGAGAGAGGAGTACCTTAACACTGCCAAAAGGAGGACAAGTTTTGAAGCAACTAATAAGGTAGATCTTTTGATGAAAAATGTGTACTAACACTAACACATGACTATATGACGTCTACTCTTTTGTTGTACTTATTTATGTAATCCTCAAAGTACTGTATCTACCTTATTTATCCTTTAACCTATTTGTGAAACTACACTTACATCACTAATACCGCACACAAATATAACTAAGCACCCGTCACAACGTGTGGCCATGTTTTCTTGTTATGGATTCATGCACATATGCAAATGCTGACTTCCTACCAAATGTTTGCATGAGGTTTAAGTTTTTGAGAAATGATAATGATAATGATCATGAGACTTTGCAGTAATTTAGAGTGGAGCAAAACGGTACAAGTGAGCTATTGTAACATTCTAAAATTGATTAACGATATTGAAATTATTTTTGCTAAAATTATTTTAAATTACTATTTTGATGGCTGATTACTTAAAGTTAGTATAGTGTTTGTTATTATATAATTGGGATTGAAAAATTAACAGAAAAAAAATATCGCGTTGGTTGATAAATTAACAGAAAACAAATACCACGTTGGTTGATTGTTATCATAGTCGCATCGCGTTAACAGTAATAATATCACGTTGTAAGTTGTCGTGCCACCATAACGCACCAACAAATGGCAAAAATGCGCTATATATTGTCGCCCGCCGCAACGCGCGGGTACCCCGCTATATATATATATATATATATATATATATATATATATTTGCTAGTGATGATTGAACATATGAACTAAGTGGGTGTGTAATGACTGCATTTTGTTAAGTATGTACTTATTGATAAGTAAAAAAATTCTAGACCGACTTTTTGTCGCTTAGCTATCATTAAGAGAGGTTGGGGTCTTACAAGTTGGTACAGAGCCACAGTTTGAGGGATTCAGGTGTTGTGGGAACACCTGAACTCAAACCAAATGCTCGTAGTATGGAAATGGTGTTCGGTTCAAGCTCAATCATGTGACCTGGTAAGTAAGCTAAATTATCTGATTAGTAATTGTTGCAAAGAATGTAAGTAATAGTTGTGAACTTGGGTGTGCATATTGTGTGCAACTCAAGTAAGAATGTAAAAAAGGGGACGAAGTTAAGCATAAGGGTTGATGTTGGAAGCATCATACCCATGTGTGTAGACGAAGTAAGAAGGCCAAATTGGTCTAAGTGATGTGAACAAGATGTAAAGAGTGTTGAAGTTCCTATTATTAGGAAAATTTTGAAAAATAAGTGGAAAAAATCCCAAATTGTGATACTCACAATGAAGGATAAGTGTGAAATTAACAAGTGGGGTGAGAAATAACCTACTTGCAATAGCAAGTAGGATAATTATGGTGAATTTCATTTCAACATAAAAGTATAATTTGCTGTAGCGATGCCAACCTATTGTGAACTTTCAGTTTACAATGACAACTAATGAGGATCAAAGTGGAGCATTGACGGAGGCCATGGTGGCTGAAGTCAAGAAGATTTTTTCTGAAGAGGTTGAGGCCTCCGTGGATGCCAGTGTACGACTCCACGTAGGCAAGATGGAAGAGACTGATGAAAATGTTGAATAAGAAGTTTGAGGCACTAAAGAATGAATTAAGGGGGGTGAAGGTGTGGTACAAGAAAAGGGGAGATGCACCTATAAGGATTTCAAGTGAATGTCAAGGATCAAATTCGGGTGGAAAACCAAGTGGATTAAAAGTGGGGATCCCTAGAGAAAAGCGGAGATCCTATCAATTAACGATGGAGGAAGGAAAGGTGGACCCGGGAGTAGTAACAGGTAACTTCCTTGTTAATTCTATTCCTACTTACTTGTTTTTTGATACGGGTGCGAGTAGGTCGTTTATTTCACACGACCTTTCTCGTCACCCATCATTTGTTACTAATAAGTTGTATGTTTCATTAGAAGTAGAAATAGCAGATAACAAAAGTGTGTTAGTTTTTTTATGTATGTCGTAACTGCAAGATTTTCATAGAAGATGGGGAATACCCGATTGACCTCATACCCATGATGATGGGGGAGTTCAAATTAATAGTCGGGATGGATTGGTTGTCGAAATACCAAGCAAGTGTATATTGTAGCCGCAAGGTGATACAATTAATATCGCCAAGTGGGAAGAATGTTCATGTTCAAGGGGAAAGGAAGAACGAAACGTTGCTGTGCTTGGCAATGAAAGCTAGAAAGTACATCCAACATGGATGTAACTCGTTCCTCGCTTATGTGATAGATCCTAATGTAGAAGGAAAGAACGTGGAGGAAGTGCCAATAGTCCGGGAGTACACCGATGTGTTCCCGGAAGATCTACCCGGTATACCACCGGATAAAGAAGTGGAGTTTTGCATTGAGCTAATACCTGGGGCTAATCCAGTCGCCAAGGCTCCATACCGATTAGCCCCATCTGAAATGCAAGAACATATGAACTAATTACAAGAGTTACTCGACATATGGTTATACGACCCAGTGTGTCCCCATGGGGAGCGCCGATTCTCTCTGTCAAGAAGAAGGATGGTAGTCTAAGGATGTGTATAGACTACAAAGAGCTAAACAAGCTGGTGGTGAAGAACATGTACCCGTTACCGAGGATTGATGATTTATCGGATCAACTTCAAGGCACGAGTTGGTTTTCCAAGATTGACCTAAGATTGGGTTATCACCAGTTAAAGGTAAAAGAGGAGGATATTCCGAAGACGCCGTTCCGAACCCGTTATGGACATTATGAGTTTTTGGTAATGTCACTTGGGTTAACCAATGCACCCGTGGCCTTCATGGATCTCATGAACCGCGTTTGCAAGCCTATGCTGGATCGGTCGGTCATTGTATTTATTGATGACATACCTGTCTACTCAAAAAGTGAAGAGGATCATGCCCGGCATCTTTGCGAGGTGCTGGATAATTCTAAGATGAGAAAAGTTGTATGTAAAGTTCTCAAAGTGCTCCTTTGGCTAAGAGGGGTGCAATTTCTTGCGCACGTAATTAGCTCGGAAGGCTTCCTGGTGGATCCTTTTAAGATCAAAGCGGTAACAAAGTGGAGTACTCCTAGGTGCCCGACAGAGGTTCGGAGTTTCTTAGGGTTGGCGAGTTATTATAGAAGATTCATTCAAGACTTTTCTAAGATAGTCACGCCTTTAACTAAGCTAACCATACAGGATGTGAAGTTTGAATGGGGGAAAGAGCAAGAAGAATCCTTTAAAACTCTAAAGGAAAGATTGACACGTCCTCCGATATTGACTTTACCGGATGGTACAGATGACTTGGTGGTGTATTCGGATGCCTCGTACCTTGGCCTCAGTTGTGTGCTTATGCAACGAGGGAAGGTGATTGTTTACACTTCTAGACAATTAAAGATCCATGAAGCTAAGTATCCTACTCATGATCTTGAGTTAGCAGCGGTGGTTTTTACTTTAAAGATCTGGAGGCATTATCTATATGGGGTTAAATGCATTATCCATACTGATCAGAAGAGTTTAAAATATTTCTTTGATCAGAAAGAGTTGATCATGAGGCAAAAGGAGGTGGTTAGATCTTAGTAAGGACTATGATTGTGAAATTCATTATCATCCTGGAAAAGCTAATGTGGTGGCAAATGCTCTAAGTAGGAAAAGAGATTTGACACCTGTAAAGGTGAAGTACATGAAATTGGTCGTGACTTCGAGTGTTTTTGATACAATTAAGAAGGAGCATGTGGAAATAATGCTTTGTGGCTTGGACGAAAGAGGTGAAACAAAAGGAGGCAATGGTCGGCTTAGACGGAAAAAGAAAAAAGACGTCAGGCTCTAAATAGTGATATGATATCTAAATTGTATATTGTAACCTAAGTAAGTTGGTTAGATAGGGTTATATATATCTAACCAACTTAGGTTAAAAGATCATAAGTTTTGGATGTTATTTTTTTAGTTATATTTTCTAGCAGGTTTTAGTGAGTTATTTATATACATATAACAATAGGCATTGGTAAGAAATAGTTAAGTTCTTGGGTCTTATACTATTACCACAATAGTTTGGTGTTTTTGAAAATTTTGGTCCCTTCTTTAAATATGTTTTTATGAGCCACTTATATATTACACATTAGTTTTATATCCTTATCCATGTGTGCCACGTTTGTCTTGACCCATATTGAGGTGTCACTTCAATCTTTGTTGAGTAAGCAAGTGTGTATGACTAATAACTAGAGGTAGCTAATTCTTTGCTACTTTATTCTCTCCATTTTCCGAGTTTGTCACCCACAATGACCTCCCTCTTTCTCTCTTTCTCTCTTTCTCTCTCACACACACTCCATCTCTCCTCCTCCATAATTGAATCCTATATTCTATATTTTACCAACATGCAGTCAAGCAACTCTATTTCTAAAAAAAATACAGTCATTGTTTTCAACCATTGTCGTTGCGGTGGTGGTAGTGGCAGGGCAGTAACTGCAATTTTTTTAGCAGTAGTGGCAGTCGGTAGTTATGGTGGCGAAGGCAGTCAGTCAGAGGTACGCATACACATGCAGCCATGTTAACCAGAAAGAAACTGCAAGAAGGTGTGGCTGGTGTTTATTGTTGCTATCCACTATTTCCTTCATCATTGTGGGGTTTGATTCTCTTTGATATTTGTAGGTTTGGTGATAAAGGCCAGTAGCAACATGCATGTAAAGATAAACTTTTTCTGGAAGTTAACAGTGATGGCATGAATTACTTGGATGTATATGGTTTGTATTAGACTATATTATGTTATGGTATGTACATTGTCATTCATGTATAGCATAGGGTGTGAATTGTAACTTATGTATCTATATATACATTGGTAAATGAATGGAGAAGGTAGACTTGCTAGTCTATCATGAGTAATAGGATTTGCCAATAATTCTCCTAAAATCTCTCCCAATGAAATCTCTCTCTCCCTCTCTTAATCATGTACACAACTTTCTCCTAACCCTAATCTTGTCGTCACCACCCTCCCCTTTGCCATTGATGTACACATAATTATACATGTTTTTATACTAAAATATTCCCACATTTCTGGACAAAACCTAGCTACTAACATCAAAACAAAGCATTTTTTTTTCTTTTTAGTTTTTCAGGTTTTCCAAAGACAAAATACCAAAAGAAGCATAATCTAGCAAAAAAAGTGAAGAGAAATGCAAGTTTTGGGATTTCATTACTTTAGCACGGCCCGTGCCCAGCCTGGCACGCCCCGTGCCCAGCCGGACACGCCCCTTGCCCGACCCGGGTCTATAGAAATCTCCCTTTAACTCAGCACGCCCCGTGACTCTGAACCACCACGCCCCGTGTTGAAGCCTCCTAACATGGCACGGCCCGTGCCCCTCAAGATAGAAGATTTCGAATCCTCTCTCTGACATGGCACGGCCCGTGCCAGACTCCATACTTTGCCTATAAAATCCGGCCTTCTCCCACTTCACAGCTCGCTCAATTCTTCTCTTTTCCACCCTACTTTTAGATTA
Source organism: Deinandra increscens subsp. villosa (assembly GCA_039602395.1). Taxonomy (NCBI): domain Eukaryota; kingdom Viridiplantae; phylum Streptophyta; class Magnoliopsida; order Asterales; family Asteraceae; genus Deinandra; species Deinandra increscens. Next base: position 11,045,744 of record JBCNJP010000006.1, on the reverse strand, counting down.
GTTAGTCGAGCCACTTGGCATTTACGTATCTCTAAGTATATAGGATTCTGTAAGAACTTCTACTAGTTTTAGTAATTGAAAGTATTTTGTCTATGAAAGCTTCCTTTACTTGCTGGCAAATCTTTAAGCTATGATTAGCTAAATTCTTACATTTGATTGGAAATAATAAACCTTTAACAAGTTTTCAAGTTGTCTTTACAAAGTTGGTTTAAGGTGTGTCTAATGACTTTGTGGAAACCCTTTTTTTTTTGAAAGTGTGTTATTGATTTCCTGAACCAAACGTGCTCTACGTATCACATACCATTTGGGGAGTCGAAATCCCAAAGGCCGGACATATGACACTCGGTCGGGGGACGATGTATGATCCGAAAGGTGACTTGCGCCCCTGCTCAAAAGCATAATCAACAAATCTCTTGACATTCATCTCTTTGTCTTGATCTGCTCTGATAGACAAGATCATGTACATCCAGTTGATTAGATCAATACCCTTCATTTCATCAACCTATGCATTAGTGAAACACTCCTTGCTTCTGAGCATTACACTGAACTGAGCTAGGAAAATTTTGTTGTCTTCAGTCTTTTTCATATGAATTTTCGTATACTCATTTCCCAAGACCCTTCTATACTTGTCAACCTTGTCTGAAAGACCTTGCTCTTCAGCTCTGGCAATTCTTTCTTCTATGTACAGATCAGATCTTCTCCTTGATCCATTGATAAAGAACATCAGGTCTGCATTGTTGATGACATACTCATAGATACCTCCCTCTATGAGCAGTCGTTTCTGTTCTTCAAACACAGTAGCCTCCTTCTGTTCTTGGAACTTCTTCTGTACTTCAGCATTCTCTTTTTCCAACTGATCAATCAGAGCCTTTGTGGCAGGATCCATATCTTCATTTTGGCCTCCTGTGCTTTGATTATCATCCTCTATGTCAGTGAAACTAGAGATGGTTCTCTCATCAAGAGAATCACCATCGGCAAGTTTTGGAGATTCATGAAGTGAAGTTGCAGCATTGGGACTGACTTCTGAGATAACTTGCTCAGGAATAGTCTTGGGTGCCAACTTCCGGAGTAACTGCCTTGGGACTATCTTCCGGAGCAACTTCCGAAGTAATAATGGCAGAGATGGAGCACTCCTTCACAAAGTGCAGTTAAGAGTATTCCTAATCATCATTTTTCTCATGAAAGATAGAGCTTCAGGAGCTATATCCACATTTGTGGTTTGCAGATCACTCATCACGCTTGTGATAATCTGATTATCAGCAGTCACTTGCACCTGATGAAGTTGTTCAACCGGATCAACTAGTTCAACCGGATCAACATGGCCTTCTTCCTCCGGATGAAGTTGTTCAACCGGATCAACTTGTTCAACCGGATCAACTTGTTCAACCGGATCAACATTGCCTTCTTCCTCCGGATGAAGTTGTTCAACCGGATCAACTTGTTCATCTTCATCAACATCTGAGGAAGATACCCTGTGTATGATCCTATTTTGAATTAAATCTAGTTTGACATGTGAATTTCATTTCAACGTATGCTTGACAACCTTACCTATCAGTGGCTTTCACAGATTGTCCTGCCTTTAACCATTCAATTTCTTCTCCTTGAGCTCTCACAATTGCACGGAGAGCTACCAATTCATTTTCAAGTTTTATACATCGAACCGTCAATTCAGTATGTGTCATGTTGCTCTCAACTGGTGTGTTGCGAGTATCTTTGAGCAAAGAAGAGCAAACAAGCCGACCTTGTTCATGCTCAGCACCCATGGTTTCTTGGCACCTGGGATTCCTGTTGTCAATCAAAGGTTCCTGAATAGGTTCCCTGACAGAAACAGTTGCCGTGGATTGCGTCTCAATGATGTTGGCACGGTTCTCAGGGTCCAGTGGGACTTCATGGGTAGTGTCAGCCCTTTCCACCTGACTTGCTTCATCACTACTGCAAGTCACCTTATCACCAGAATGTCGGTTGGGTGATTGAACCAAGTCCAACAGTATATTCCCTGCAATAAGGGTTGGGGAATCTACTTCATGTAGCCTAGGTGATATACCACCCTCATTCTGAGGTAGTCCTGTGGAGGGTCTAGGTAAAGGAGACCTAGTCCTCTTCCTTTTGGGTGATTATGGAGTGCGTGTGGTATATTTGGGTGTGGTTTTTGATGTGGACATCCTCTTGCTTTTGGTGGAATTTGTATATCAGTGGAAGAGGATGGTCGGTCTGGTGTGGGCTCAACACTTGTTGGTATAACAATGTTGTCACCAGGAGCAGTTTGCTCAGGAGCAATCCTGGACTTAGGCATAGGGTGTGATGTGTCTTTACCAAGAAAAACAGTTTTGTTCACTTGCATGTTAGAAAATGTTTTACTTGTAAAAGATTTTAGTTCAAGATGTTAATCAGAGATTTGCAGATTTGGAAATTCACAATTGAGAATGTGTTGGATGAATCTAGGGTACATGTAAAAGATCCTTTTAGGTTTTAGATTTTCCAGCATTCCATCAAATATCATTTTTGAAAAGTTAAAGTTGAGCCCATTTACCAATCCCTGAAAAGCGGATGATTGAGGTGCAGCAAGTTCATCCCACGCAGTTTTCTTGTGAGATAGACAGTGGAGAATTGTATGAGCAAGATATCACCAAACATACGGTAGTTGTCCCTTTTTTACGGTCGCACAAGTTAAGTCACCCACATACCTAATTGCTTCGTACGTCTTCAAGTACAATTCAGACTTGTAATCAGGATCACCTCCTGCATCATTGAATTTCAGATGCTTCCGGATCATTTCTTTAGTCAAACTAATCTCATTCCCATTGACTCTAGAGTCAATTTTACCAACCCCGTTGCTATCAACAGATTTTTTGGCTGAGTCCCAAAATTCAGCAATTCTCTGCTTGCATATTACAGGATTCACAGTTAAAGCAAAATGAGTGTTGGATTTCTCGAGGAAATCGTTCATTTCATCAAATAGCTTTGACTTATCAGACTTCTCGAAGTACGCTACAACATTGTGTTCGACGAAGAACAGTTGATCAGTAGCCTTTGATGCAGCCTTTCGATTCAATTTGAGTGCCATTTGTGATCAATTAGAGAGTAAGGTTTAGGTTTAAATCGCCAATTAGAAACCTGGAGAGAAAATAGAGGGTAACTGTTTTTCAAAAATGCAGTTTTATACTAACGGCAGTTCTTCTGGATCACAATGAACCCTACGAATTGAAACATGGGAAGTTATTGGAGTTTGCCTATTTAGTTGAAATTGGGATGGGGGAAATTTTTTATAATTTAATTTGGTTTAGAAAAATATTATTAATTTATTTTAATTGAATCCACATCAATTAGGGTCGATTAAGACTGATGAGGACAAATGAAGATAAAGTAGGACCAATTAGGACCATCGAAGCCACGAGGCCTAATTAGGGTAAATTGGGGTCAATTTGGGTCAATGAGGATCAATTAGGGTCAATGATGAAGACCAGTTATAACTAACGAGGGTCGATTTTGCTCAATGTCGACGCCTTATGAGAACCAAATATGACCAATTAGGGTCTATTAGGCCGATTGAGGGCCAATTACGCTCAATGAGGACCAGTAGACTGAATTAAGGTCAACCATGGTCATTTATGACAAATGAGTACCAATGAGGGCCAGTGAACACTCGGTTAGGATGAATTAGGGCCAATGAAGGTCAATTATAGTCTATTCGGCTCGGTTAGGTTCAATGAAGATCACTTACGGTCAATTACAACCAATTAAGCTCATTTAGGACCAATTATAATCAATTGGGGTCAATTAGGCCTATATGACTCAAATTTGTTGTACTTCAAAGTAAATGGTACTCGATGAGTCTAGTAGGTCCTTATTGAGGCTAACTGACACTAATTGGTCCTTATTGGTCCAATTTGTGCAAATTGCTCCTCATTAACCCGAATCGAGCCATATTTGTACGTATTCTGTCTAATTGGCCCTCATCGGTCCTAACTGGCCCTAATAAGTCATAATTCATCCTTATTGGTCCTAATCGAGCATATTCGACTATCATTGGTCCTAATGGGTCCTCATTGACCCTAATTGAACCTAATTGGTCTTAATCGACAATCACTAACCCTGATTTACCCTTATTGGTATCATTGGTCCTCATTCAAACTAATTGGCCCCAATTAGTCCTAATTGGTCATACTTGATCATCGATCCTCCTTAGTCACTTCCTTCATGCTCCGTCCTTATCGGTCCTATGAGCATAATCGGCCTTCTCATTGAACTGGCCCTAATTCGTATTCATTGACCATATTAATTGACCATAACGGGTCTTCACTAAAGTATCCTAAATGACGCTAATTATCAGTATTTAGTCCTCATTGAGTCAGGTTGGTCCTAATTGCTCCTAAATGCTCCTCACCATCCTAATTGGACGTTGTTTAATATTTTTGGAAACAAAATTATTATACATGAGAAATTCACAACATGGCGGTCTTTTCGTATCTTTGTTCTGAATTGCATAGTAATTTATCATTTTCATTTTTGAGTTGTGTTTTAGTAATGTATCCGTTTTGTATAGTTGCGTTATCATGGCCACAAGGCACGTGTTATTAAAATCTTGTTTATTATATCTAAAAGAAAATAATAAAATTAATATTAAAACATAATTTTGTTAATTAGGGCTTTTAACTCCGATCGTCATCCAGATCTGCTTAAAGGATCACAATTATGTCAACCGTAATTGATGTACTCGTACAATTTCAACACCTCAAGAGGATGAAGTTCCTGCTCAAGCTCATGGAGGAACCTACAAACCCATAAGAAGAGTGACTTGAAGACTTTTACGAACTGGATGATGAAGTTCATCTTCAAGAAGAACCCGCCGGAAGAGCCACGTGGAGACATTTAATTAATTAATTAATTATGTTTATGTTTAATTTTAGGTTTAATTAAGTTTAATATACATATTGTTTATATTAATTTTGGGTTTTATTATCAGTTTGAACAATTCCCCCCCTTTTAATTAAAAATTTTCACCAAAAATTTTGAATTTCCCACCATTAGTTCAATCTACACCCAAAATTTCGAACTAAATTTACTTATTATCGATTCATCATATATATACTTTTCCTTCTCACTTTATCAAAAAATTTCTAGCTAGTTAAACGCCTCCAGCGAATAACCAGGTCTTCTTTCTCATCCATATCCTTCACATCTTCCATGGAGCTTCAACAACGAATAGCTTCAACAGACAGCGCTAGCGATTCTTCAAAAGTGGGATGTGATTTGGTAGACCAACCAGTCCAGAAAACGGTAATTGTCAAGTTATTCCGTTTCATTAATTACAATCTGTTTTCATAAAGTTATTTCTTTTGTTTATTATTGATACACGTTTAACTTGGGATCCCTGTATTTGTGTACAGTTACAGTTACAGATCGATAAAATTTCGTTTCATACAGAATTAATTAGGAAGGGGTATATTTTGCAGAAATCCTCTCCATTCATTTCAACCGATTCATTTTATGCTAAACTAGTTATTTTTATGCTAGGAATGTTGAGGTCAAGCATATGCACATGAATGTAGATTCATGTTACTGGTGAACCTACTTTCTTCTTTATGTACACTACTAGAAATGGTGAACTGTTTCTTTATATCCACTGAAGACATGATGTGTTTCGTTCTTCCCATTAGACGTCTTTAATTTGTGTATAACATATCAAATAATTAGTCAATAGGGTCTTTATGTGAGATATTAATAACTAAGAACTAATTTATGTTACTCTGGTCATTACTGGCTAGGAAATGATCCTAGATGACATATATAGGAATGTTTCCAACATTCTTTGTATGTTCATGTTGATGTCATGCATCTGCTACTTTGCTAGAAATGGTGAATTGTTTGTTTATATCCACTGAAGACATGATGTGTTCCACTCTTCCCTTTAGATGTCGTTAAATTTGTGTATAACATATCAAATAATTAATCAATAGGGTCTTTATGTGATATATTAATAATTAAGAACTAATAAAGAGATAATGAATCAATAGGGTCTGCATGCTTTCCTATTTATGTACTTTGTTAAAAAGCATCTAACTACACTCTGTTAATTGTACAAAATTCAAGGATCGATCCAACAACACTAATGGTGAATTGGGAAAACTTGAGTTCGAACTTAAAGAGGAGAAACTTCTTCGGGATGCAACAAATGAACAAGTTAAGGCCCTCTTCTTGAAGTTTGAAGAATCGGAGAAAAAACTTGATCTACTTATAGATCATCTATCTGCACTTGGACCACCGTTACCACACCACTTAATGCTCCGGCATCTACAGAGGTGAATTCCTTACATAACAACTTAATCATACTATTCTCAAGTACCTTATAATAACATACACCCTTGTTCATGAAGAACACAATCCGGATGAACTCTTGTTCCTGAAGAACACAAATAGATGCAAGTTCTGTAGGAGAACCGTAAAATTCCAACAAGTTCCTGGTACATAAGAATATATACTTCGTGTAAGAACAAAGTTATAAGTTAAATGGGGCCCTGCTATGATTCATTGAAAATGTATGTTAATATGAAAAAAATAGAGTATATACATAATCTATATGAATAAAACTGGAACAACTTATGTTAGATTAAAAAAACAGAATAAATACTTTCATGATAGGCCCGCGTCATTATTCTGCTCTAACGTTTTACCAATTCAAAAATATTGTTCTAGGTAAACTCTAAGGAGATTTTTGTTGGATCTAGCCACAGCACTAATCATGCTGACATACACACAACGGTTAGTATTTGTCAAAGTCATTATCGGTTTGATTGCTCATTTACATAAAGTAATTAATTGAACTGTAGGACGTGAAATCGGTGGTCGATCAACCTCGTTTGAAGCGGTTGAAAAGAAAAAGGTAAATATTTTCCAGTCAAGTTTCATTCCGTTGTATAGTTTCACAGTAATCTATTTCGTAATGTCATATAGTCCCATTTTAAATGTTATTTGGTACCTCAAACACTTGGGCCAGCTAGGGATTGTTGGAACAAATGGTGAGATGTGTACCAAACAAAGTTCAACTGACTTTGAAGTTGATCCGGAACTTAATGTGATGTTCATCCGGATGTTTTAAGTTCATCTGGAAATCAATTGAATTGTAGGACCTGATAACCCATACTACTTGCAATAAAATGGCACTCCTCAGTCCATATCTATCATGGTGGTAAGTATTTCAAAATTCCTATATATATTATGATCAATTTCCATAACCTAATTATCAATTATATATTTTGGTATAGGAAGGAATACAAGAAAAAATGGTCCTAATTAAGCTCAAATCTGGACAGTTGAAGATGAAGACAACGTGGTAGTGTTGTTGCCTCCCGGATTGAAAATTAGATTGAGAATAATGCTTGTATGCTGTGTAATTTTCTTTATTTTTTTATTTGTATTTCATTTGTATTTGACTTGTAATTGAATTTTATTTGATTTGTAATTAATAATTTGTAATAGCTTTTAAATTGGCCACGCGTATAGCAAGGACCCATCTGATTTCAACAACCTTTTGGTTACTTTTTCTTCTTCCCAAATATATGTGGCTAAAACATAAATATACGTGACCATATAATACCAAAGGCCACACTTTTTATATTTTATCGTGGCCATTGCCACCCTTTGGCCACACGCATTGGGAAAAAATATTTGATTTCAACTACCCTTTGGCCACTTTTTTTTTTCAAATATATGTGGCTAAAAGACAAATATACGTGACCATATAATACCAAAGGCCACACTTTTTATATTTTAACGTGGCGGTTGCCACCCTTTGGCCACGCGTATTGGGACAAAATATCTGATTTCAACTACCCTTTGGTCACTTTTTTTTTCCAAATATATGTGGCTAAAACACAAATATACGTGACTATATAATACCAAAGGCCACGCTTTTTATATTTTAATGTGGCCATTGCCACCCTTTGGCCACGCGTATTGGGACAAAATGTATGATTTCAGCAACCCATTTGGCCACGTTTTTTCATATCATATGTGGCTAAAAGACAAATATACGTGACCATATAATACAAAAGGCCACGCTATTCATAATTTAACGTGGCGGTTGCCACCCTTTGGCCACACGTATTGGCACAAAAATTATAATTTCAGCAACTCATTTGGCCACGTTTTTTATAACATATGTGGCTAAAACACAAATATACGTGACCATATAATACCAAAGGCCACGCTTTTTATATTTTAACGTGGCCGTTGCCACCCTTTGGTCACGCGTATTGTGACAAAATGTATGATTTCAGCAACCCTTTGGCCACGTATTTTTATAATGTATGTGGCTAAAACAAAAATATATGTGACCATATAATACCAAAGGCCACGTTAAACAAACACATGTGGTCGTTGGGACCCTTTGGCCACGCTTTCCAGAAGAATTGTTTGATTACAACAATAAATATTGGTACCCTTTAGCCACACTTATAGGTGGCTTCAGCCACTGATATTGTAACATGGCCGTAGGGTACATAAGGTGACAGGACCTTTGGTGTCGATTGGAATGGAAAAAAAAACGTGACCAAACCCCTTTAGTCGCGGTTTTTTTCCGTGGCCAAAGGTGAATTTTGACGTAGTGTTGATTTATTAAAACCTAATTTCTCACTAAAATCAGAAGTAGTTTTTCCATGCTTCTTGAAAAATCTCTTTGATCGGTGACTCAGCATAGCATATTGCCAAGATAGATCCAATTCAGTCAGTTGATCATCATCAAGAGCATCAAGATCATCTCTTGTTAATTGTGCATCAACAACATTTTTTATAAACAAACCAAACGATGATGAGATTAAAGCAGCAATCAGAAAAGACATTTTGACTTGAAGAATTTGGAATTGTGAAACTACAACCTCGTGATGAATTGTTATCAGACTTTCCTGAAGCTCCAGCCATAAATGCAACACTTGGTGTCGTACTCAGATTTGGCTTAGATTTAGCACTCATGCTTGCACTATTCTCGCCATGTTGACTTCTTTGAATTTAACATTTCCATTTCCCGAGCATGTAGTTTTCCAGTAAGCTCATGAAACGTTAATGCAGAATAATCCTTATCATGAGTAAGAAGCAAAACATAATTTTCCCATTTTTCAGGCAACGCTTCCATAATTTTCTCCTTCAAATCAGCATCAGTCTTCTCAATTCCAACAACCTTTAATTCACTAATCAGATGTAAAAATCGGGAAACAAGAGCAGTAATGTTCTCATTGTCATAATATTGAAAATTATCAAATTCTTTATTCAACACTTTCTTCCGACTTTTCTTGTAATCATCATTACCCTCACATCTTGCTGATAAAGCATCCAACAACTGTTTTGATTTCTTGCACGTGCTGAATTGATGTATCAACTCAGTGGGTAATGCCATCGTAAGATAACCGAAAGCTTTTTGTTCAAGCTCACAGGCTTTTCTTTCAGCAATGTCAAAGTATGAACTTCCTTGAAGTCTCCCGCATCAGTCGGATGTTGACAAAGTTCTTAATTGGAATCCACTAATCGATGTCATTCGTACTTATATAAGCCGAAAATCGTTGTTTCCAATTCTGATAATCTTCAAGCTTCAACAATTTGGGAACTTTCTGACTTGTTCCGATTTCATTTTCAAAATTCAGCATTGTTTGCATTGCGTTTTGCATAGCGGCAAATGCTTGAAATTCCGTCATCTTTGAAAAAATTGAAATATGTTGGCTGAACTTGTTCCGAACTTAACACTGTTGTCCGAACTCCCTCCGAACTTCGTCCGAACCTAAACCAACAATCCGAACTACAGAACACCGAACTCTATCCGAAAGTACCTCCGAACCTCGACCGAACTAGCTCCGAACTTTTCCTGAACCAAAAACAGACCCGAACTTCGACCGAAATAGAATAAAATCCGAACTTCAGCCGAACACTGACCGAACTCTCACCGAATTAGGACCGAACACTGCCCGAACTCGAGCTTCGGAGCAGTTACTCCGAACCTGACCAGTGACCTCCGAACCTCAGCATAATTTTTCAAAAATGATCGAATTTTGACAGTTTGCGACGAGATTTGCAGCAGTGGATTGAGAAAAATGATAAGAAATGACATAGAAAGCTCGATAGAAATGATAAAAAACACGTAAACATCATTGAGAAACACCAAAAACTCTTAAAAAATCCAAAAATAGCAACCACAGATCAGTAGAGTGAACCAGATAGCTCTGATACCACTTGAAAATGCGTGAGCATTGGATCGTCTACTCAATCTAGCTATTCGGACATCAAAACGTAATTAACCGATTGTTTTATTGATCACAAATGAACAATTACAATCAGAGAACACTTAGAAACTGACACAGAGAATACACCTCAGAAACACACACTTAAGAAATCTCACACGCTCAGAACTCTAACGAAAACAAAGAACAAACACTGTATATAGACATTGGGCCGAACCTTGTCCGAACTCCAGGTTCGGCCAGTCCGAACTCCTGGTTTGGACCAGGTTCGGCCAGTAACACTTTGACTTGAACTTGTCCTTTGTTTGATACTTCACACGACGCACATATCAGGTATCAACAAGTTTGGTTAAACGTTGGCAAATATTAAGTATTGGGAGCTCTCATTTTCCATTGTGTCCTGATCGACCCTGATTCAACTTACCACTACTATACTGCCCACGATGGGTATACTTGCCCGTGTAATGTGGTGAAATGGTAGTTGTCAAGTAAATCATGTACTATAAATGTAAAATCTTAAAACTGCTAAAAAGGTTTGAAAAATTGCTATATTTTATGAACACCTCGACACACACCATGCATCTTGGCGCTGTTGCCGGTGACACAAACGAGGATTCCAAGAAAAAATCCAAGTTAACAGCTTAACCATAATTTTCCTATTTTATTTCTATCTTATTTATTAGTCTATTTTATTATAACCGGCCAAAAAAGACGTTCAAAATTTGTTATTTTTTTAGATGTATTTTTTTTATAGATTCTAGATTCATTTTTGATGGTTTTGGTGAAAAAAAAAATAAAAAAGCGCCTAGAGTTTTTTTTTTTAAATTATTTACAGATTTTGTTACATATGTAACAAGGCATTTTACATATGTAACAGGCAAATGTTACATATGTAACATGACGTAACGTCAGATTTCGGAAATTTTTTAAAAAAAAAACTACTAGGCGTTTTTTTGATTTTTTTTTCACCGTAGAGCTTGTATTAATGCATATAATCACTACAAAAATTTTAAAGAAAAAAAAATCGTTTTGTGGTAGTTTCCACGGTTTTTCCAACCTAAAGTGGTTTTCATTATATCTATCCCCTATATATATATATATATATATATATATGTATATATATATATATAGTGAAAAGTTCATTGTAGACACCCCCATAAGTGTAGAGGTAGACACCCTTTTCACCATTAGATCTCTTGATCTAATGGTTGTGATTAATTTTCTTTTTTCTTTTTTTCTTTTTTCTCATTAATTAGAAACTTTCACATGTGAAAAGAGCTATTTCACATGCGAAAGTGTCTACAATGAACCTCACCTATATATATATATATATATATATATATATATATATATTATAAAAAAACCTTTCACTTTTTGATCACCCACCTAAACTGCATCCTCAGGAGAATATGTCTGGCCAACAATCATTCCTCTCAAGCTCAAGAAGGATCCACGGGAAGGAACGAGCAATCAAGAAGGAAAGAAGAAATCATCAAAGGTCAGGGAAGTTAATGTCATAAACTTTATGAAGATAATAACCCTCGGCCTTGGTAAGTGTTTTGATCTATTTCAACTTATTTTGAAAATCTAATTTTTTTATAAAAAAAATACTATCAGAATTTCCCGCCTGATAGAAATAAATAAGATTTCATTCAAACTAAGCCTTTGAAATTTATCAAAACATTAATAAGCCAGGTCTAACTTCCGACCTGTAAATAAACCAAGCTACTTTTAGAATCTATAATTTTTAAAGAAAATTTGAGGTTTTAAGTTCCTTGCATAACCGCCACATCGCCAGAGGAACCTGTAACTCGAAACGTTCTAAATATGACATCTTTTAAATAATTAAATTAATTTTCTTTAAAAATAAAAGTCACTTTATATTAAAGGAAAATTAATTATATAAAAAAATGGTTGAAAAACAGTTTAGCACGACCCCATGCCAAACCAAGCATGGGTCGTGCTAAATCTGACAGCGACCGGACAAAAGGGTGAAACACCCTTTTGTGATGACATTTAGCACGGGTCGTGTTACAGAATATTCTCTGGTCGAAATCTTCCCATGTAATCACGAAATTTAATCTTCCTTCACACCATTACCATGTTACTATCCAGAAACCTTCAAATCTTCAATTTCTTATTTAGGTTAGACTTTTACCCAATTTGGAGCTAAATCCAAATCCGCGATTTCTAAGCCAAATTAGATAAAATTTGTTGTAAGATTGTGTTTAATAAGTGTCATATAATCATCCTTGTTAATAATCCATGTCAAAACACACGAATTAGAGCAGATTTTAACAATTTTCTCGAAGAACTATAGTCTAGAAAAATCTAGATCTTGAATGAACGGATTAAGTTTTGGAAAAATTGTTAGTAGGGTTAGTAAAATCGGAGGTTTACGAACCTATACACATAAAAATCTTTAATTTTCATAAAAATCTTGATTTTCTTGATTAATTGGGATGGACACCAAGATCAACACGACCCCGTGCTGTTCTTCATGGATAAAAGAATGAACAATTATGAAAAACACGGTCCGTATTGTTGGGGTGAGCACGCCCCGTGCTGTTCTTCATCATTGATTCCAGCCCAGATATGAACAACACGTGTCGTGCCAAACTCAGCACGACCCCGTGTTGTTCGTCGCTAATACACCTGTTCGTTCCCAGCCAACACAGGTCGTGCCATACTCGGCACGCGCCCCGTGCCAAACCCTCTGATCATCCAAAAACTGCATTTTTCTTCGCGTAATTTGCAATAATATCTTTGTATTTTACATTTCAGGGCAGATTGGACCACATTCAGCTCAAGAACCAAAAAAATACTGCCACAAACGAATCTGAAGGCTCATCCCTCGGGAAGATAGCCAGGCCAGGATTCAAACCATGCTGACACACTGCAGCAGCTGAACCAGCTTCACCGCTACACGGAGTTCGTCTCGGCTCCGGTGAGGAGGCTCTTTGACATGTTCATACCGGTTGGGGTTAGGGATTGCACCATGTGAGTTCCTGGCTTCGTTTATGTTCAACCCAGGGGTCACAGACGTAAACATGCCCAGAGTTGTTCAGTTCAGACTAGGGAGCACTACCAGAAAAAGGGTCTTCCTTGACGTGCGAACAATGACATGCGGTAATTTATGACGCGCAAAAATGCGTGTCATAAAAAAACTGTCATAAATTCTAAGAGTAGATGACGCGCATTTTTGCGCGTTATAAAATTTATGTCATAAATAAAAAACACGGAGTCACATTAGGCGCGCGTCATCTTTAAATTGTCATTTTATAATTTTTATTTTCCCGCTAATATTTTCGCCCTAAAACCTATCTGCCGCTATTTTTGCCCAAAAACCTATCTGCCGCTATTTTTGCCCAAAAACCTATGTGCCGCTATTTTTGCCCTAACAACTTGCCGCTCACAAAATCCATTCCCGCTCCTCGATTATCCTGCCGCTCCCTCTCCGTTTCTTCTCCGCTCCTTCATCACCGATGCCCTCATATTTCCACACCATCGCTTCTTATCTGCATCTCTCCCTCCATTTGCGCATCTTCACTCATCTCTGCTCTGCTCTCCCTTTTTCGATTTATGTGGCGGCCGGTTTTGATGTTTCAAGGTATGTCAATTGCCTAAAAAATAGTTGAAAATTTGTTTTGGATCTAAGTACGTTTTGTGTTTAATTTATTTCTGGAACTCCTTTAAAATCGGAGATAAATCGTCTCCGCTTCTGATGGCAAACTAGGGTTTCACAAGCAGTAATCGCTCTAATCTTCGTGTAAGAAGATCAATGGGGATTTAGGGGCTATTACCCTTACTGAAATCGACCATGGTTCTGAGTTCTTTCAATTGCATTTCGTATAATGGACACCTACTCCTGGCTTCACAAAGGAGCCCTATCGTGAGGTACACTTCTTGAGTTCTATTAATTGCATTTCGTATAATGGTTTTAATTTAAATTCTGTGTTTTCGTTAGGTACTAGGGTTTAATGTAAATTCTGTGTTTTCGTTAACTTCATCATCATCTGTGGATTTTTCATTATTGGCCTCCAAGGGTATGTGATATGAAATCTGTCACTTTTTAATGATTATCTGCACCATTTTATCTGGTCTAACTTCTTTGATTATTGAAGATGACCTGAGTAGTTATAGCTTACAACCTAGAAAGAGATTGTTTCCATCCTCTACTCAGTAAGTAGATATGCTCGTTGTTATGTAATCTTAGTGGCATTACATATATATTCTTCATTTATTTGTGTTGTTAGTACTAGGGCGTTGTTTGTGGCCATATATAGGGGATTTTCAGGTCTGCTTTTCAAGTTTTAAAGTCACGGTTCAATCATGGTGCGTACAGGGGGGGGGGGTTGTTGCTATGTTTCATCCTGTGGTACAGGATGAACATGCCTCCTTCTTGCAAGATGTTGAGGAGCAGGACACATCTTCCTCATCATAAAACTTGATTTCTAAGGATGGTTTTACCAAAGGGGAAAGGAAAACAAACCTCATTCTTTTAGATCAGCTTTTGTATTAAACTGGAGATCATGTATAGGTACGCTTCTTTGATAAATCTGATTATGTAGATATGCTTCATAAGTTATCATATAGATACATTTGACTCATAGTTTGTAATCTGTCATCATCCCAATGGGTCAAGAGTTATAAGCCAGTTGGGTTCCCAAACCGCACACCCGCTAGTCTCAACCTTCTAATTTAAGCTATAAAGACAGTAGTTTGCAACCTATAAGCCTACCATAAATTTCTATTAGGTTTGAGTTCTTAGTGCATGTTTACGTTTCACATCATAACATCTGATTAGATATGTATTTCTGCAAATTGGAACCAAAGATTGAACTGAACTACATGTACTACTTGTTAATCTGTGAATTAGCAGCTTGCTCAGTGCCTTCACATTATGATTTATTATTCTCCTGTGTTGGTATTATTTTGTATGTGAATTCCTTTTTCACTTATTGGAGGATTGTACAATCAGATCATGTAACTTTGATACAGTGCAAACTTGGGTTTTGCATTCTTCTGAAAAGAAGATGGAACACATTACAATCGACATAGAAGTCTATATGGCCCTTACGCCTCTCCAATCAGTTGTATTCTTTGGTTTCCATCGCAGGATGAGTGTAACAGGTTTATTTCTGGACACTGATTTTTTTTTTAATTTCTTTTTGCTGCCATCTATTTTTTTGGTCCTGTACAACAAGTCATATCCTGTTTCTAACTAATATTTTGTAAAATCATGCCGGTAGATAGATGTGGCAAAATGGCCGGATGGGGCGGTTGAGCAATTACTTTCAACCCATTTGACTCAAAGGGTAATAGTTGCATTATGGCAAGAGATTAATAAGTCAGCGGAAAACGATGTTGACTCAAAGTCCTTAAAAGTTTATATAATTCAAATATAGCTATAGAAAATGATGGTAGAAACAACAGTTTTAGGTGGTTAATAGGAAAAGTGTAGGATCTGTTCTAAAAATTGAAGGTGTCTGATCAAACTATATGGGAAAATGGTGGTTTTTACAGGTGGAGTTGGAATTTCAAACATGATTAGGAAAATTGGGCAGCATGAATACATGGGATTGTGCTGTTTAAGGGCAGGGATTTCATGCTGCTACAACGCCTCAACTTGATGATATTCTAGTTGAGGTTACTAAGAAGGTATACAAGATTTATTAAAACATATGTACTAGGTTACTTATATATCGAGTGGACTCATTGCATTTTCAGGATGCCATTTGATACGAATGTTTTATCATAATATGCACATAACTACCCCATTATTAGGGCAATTTAATTTTAGGATAGTTAAGTAGTAGCTTGATTTAACTGGATGACTGTTTGGTAGTCCATTATTTCTATTCTGTTTTATGTAAATTCCTAGCCTCCCTCCCTGATTTCCCATTGGAAATCTGCCTATCCAGCCTCCCTGTTTTATGTAAAGTCCCATTAAACACAACATTCATCCCCAATTCTGCTCCCAACAGCAGCAAGCCAGCAAATGGATCCCATCGTTGATCTAAATTTCATGCAAGAAATATATACTAATATATGATTTATATCTAACTATATTGAATATGTAACCAATCAGTACTGGATACAATCACACATCATTATTTCTTCTGTTTTTTACAATGTTTGATTCTAACTTTTTTAAATTTGTCTAGATTTTTTATCACCTGATGTCATGCATGGACTTGGTAATCTTCTTACACAACTCACAATTATGGGATACAAGGTTTATGATTGTTCCTCATCAGGTAGGTTAAGGTAATGTTGGTGTAAGACTTGATTTGATTTCTACTAATTCCTATTCAACTTGAATCTGCATTTAGAATCCCTTAGTACCCCATCTATAAAACATAACCCTACTGTATGTTACTTTGAGCTCTAAAATATGTTATTATGTTAGTCTAATACCACACTCAAAGCTATTTAGTACCTATTTTAAATCACACAATGGTTTAGGTACATACAGACCTGCGCATACAGACTTGTTCAAGGATGAGGAACAATGGTGGTCCTGATTTGCCAACACCCTTATGTTAATATCAAGGTACACTAGCCAAATATCTTGGAACATGCCTTATTATCTTGAAAAACTTTACCTTAGTATTCCTTGTACATCAGATTGCAACTCTTGTAGAAACCTCATTGACATTACTATCATTTTCTCATAGTTTTTTATGCTAGCTTTCTTTTTTAGGTGAATTATTTGTTGCTTCTTTTTTTAATATTTGAATGGAGATCAAGTTGAAGTAGGCTGAAGGAGAATATATTATAACTAAAATGCAGGTGAAGCTTTGATATGCAGTGACAGTGAATATATTCTACTTCTGTGACCAGTTAGGGACTAAATAATAAGATTTTGATAATCATGTCAGTTTTAAGATGAAATTTTATGAAATTGAACTATATTTTTGCAGATGTGCAACTAATGACAGCAGCAGCAACAACAACTAGTAAACTATTGATAGTATAGTGTTTATATTATGTATTAATTAGTTCATAGTTTATTTTTTTATGTAAACTCATGTTAAGTTTGTAATGCTTACTATATATATATAAAATGCATTATTTTGTTGTAAGTGTATTGTATTTTGTATTGAGGTTAATTGCCATTTAATGTGGAAATTAGTGATTTACAAACAAATGTTTTTTTTTAAATTTTTTAAAAACATTCTTGACGCGCAAAAATGCGCGTCATTGCTCGCGCGGCGAGAAATGGTCTTCTTGACACGCATTTTGCGCGTCAAGAAGCTTCTTGACCCCGGCTTCCTTGACGCGCATTTGCGTGTCAAGAAGACCATTTCTTGACACGCAATGCGCGTCATAAAATGCGCGTCATCGTTCGCGCGTCAAGAGCTTCTTGACACGCATTTTGCGCGTCAAGAAGCTTCTTGACCCCCGCATCCTTGACGCGCATTTGCGTGTCAAGAAGGCCCTTTCTTGACGCGCAATGCACGTCAAGAAAGCCAGTTTTTGTAGTAGCGAAGGAATTGGTATTCGAGGTCGTTGGCATGGTTTATGAAGGAGATAGGAGTCTACCATCAGCACGAGTTGCTTGCTTTGGCCGCATCTCGTTGGTGCCTTCCACACGAGGAGACTAGATCTGACCCAGCCCACGGTGTAGCCCGTGAGGCTTTTTGGGAGAGGATTGGCTCCGAACCCACCAGGTACAACCCGAGCACCACGAAGAGCACCAATATGAGGGTATCGCTGCACCGCTACATCCACCGCTGCTTTGCTAAATCAGTGTTTGCCAGGGGCTAATCAGGTGGCGTGGTCATCCAAAAGGATATGTAGGCATTCTACTGCTTCACCGTGCCATAAACCTCGCCCACGCCTTATGCAGCCACCTCCTTCACGTTACCAACGCTGATGACCGTAGCCCGCTACTGTATGGAGGCTTAGTTCTCAGCATCTATAAGGCCTACGACACTGTCATCCCTCCAGAGCTCTCTAGATCCACCACCACTCTCTATGCAGACAAGGACTATACCCGCCGCCTCATCACGGTCAGTCCTCATCCTCCTCTCATGATGATGGATAACTGACACCGGGTATGGGATCCTCTTCCGATCGAGCTGATGGATGCAGAGCAGCAGCAACAGAAGTACCAGCCAGACCCACAGGGCCCAGGATTCCCCACTATGGTGGACCTCTACCACTCCCTCCAGCTAACCTACACTACCGTCCAGGCGATCAACGACCGCACCCAGACCATGCAGACGAAGATATGGGGGCTACATGATGAGGTCACTGACCTCCAGGAGAGGTTTGACTGGCGTTTCGCCCAGCTGGGGGAGGGACCCTCAGGGCACGGTGGTGGCTCAGCTTTCGATCATGACTCCTACTAGCAGGTATGACTTCTTGACCCATGGTTGCACGATGATGTTTTCCGTGCATTTGACACTTGACATTTGGATTTGATACATTTTATCTTTATGTTTGTGATGGTGGATACATTTTTATTTTTAATGGATGATGACACCGTATGTAGTTAGTTAGTTTGTTTCTTTTTCTTTTGACTGTGTTGGGGTTTGAGTAGTTTAGAAGCAGGTACATGGCTAAATCTACAGCTGACTGGACCAGGAGGTCAAAACAGCATGGCATGGTAACCATCCCACGGGTAAAACGTCTTGTTTACAGGGGAAACTCTGCCAAATTTTTCCTAACCCTTTACTTTTCTTTTAAATTTTCCTTAATTTGAATACGTTGTCAGACATGAGGAAAATATACAATTTGATTGTGGGGATGGGAACAGTTTGGGTAAATCTGGGAACCAAAAACAATTGCTTCGTCCAACTGCAGCCTCACACAAAACTTCCTTGGAAAACCGGCTTCTGTAATTTTTCAATTTTTTTTGGTTTTTTTAGAAAAGTGTCTAAAAAGTTTTTCCTCCTCCCATTTATCAACTTATAATCCATTAAACCTCAAAGTTTTGAAGTAAAATTTTTATTGACAAAAGGAAACCAAATTTATTTAATTATGAACTTACATTTTCCCTTTCCCTTGACAGTGAGAATTTGAGACCTTATAGCATGATCAACTATAAAACAGTATCTTTTTCTTTTCTTTGAGAGAAACCAGGTAAATGCGATAGAGGAAGAACTTGACACGGAAATACGTCCCAAGACGGACAAAATCAGAAGCTACAGTATTAAAGGACTGAGGCAATTAGGATTTCTTCTTCTCACCTCACTCTCTACCAAAAACATCCCCCTAGTAAGCCCCTTTGAGCCTAAACCTCTTTCATTTCTTAACCCCTTTTATATTTGCATAATAAACACCCTCTTCAAAATACCTCAAAAACCCTAAACCTTTTCTTTTTTACACCCACTTTGTTTTAGTAAATAAACGGTTATTTCAAATATAGATTTTCACTATTTTCTCAAAAGCTAATAACAAGGCATGAAGTCGAGATGAACCTTAGACTTTATACTGTTGTCCAAAAAAAATGGTCGAATAAAGGGAAAGCCCCCTTAGAGTCAAAAGCAAAAAGTGACTCTAGAAGATTTGTTCAGAAAATAGTGAAAAACAAAAACTTTTTGAAAAACAATAAAAAGACCGTTTTATTTATGCATTTTTACCCTCTTTAAATAAAACTATCCTACCCCTACCCCAAGCCTACCCCTTTTCAAAGACCACATGATGATCCTGTGACTCTTGGTGAAATCGGTAGAGGTTCGATTCCGTGTCAAGCATATGCTCTATATTTCATTTTACCTTGGTACGAGTGTCCAACCCGAAAATAAAAATCTATAACCCGAGTGACGAGTGACCACTTGTGAGGTGTGTAAGTATATAGTTAAATAAATTTCTAAGTAGGCTTGTCATAAATAACTTACTTCACTAAAAAAGGTAAAAATAAATTAATGGAATAAAATGTAAAAAATGGAGGAGGTAAGCTTTTAACGACGCAAGTCTTGACAAAAACACAAAAAAAAAATTGGGATGTGTTAAGGCCCCTAATTATGAAATTTTGCTTGAGGACAAACAAATGTTTAAGTGTGGTGATATCTTAGATGTACACATAATTAACATGTTTTTATACTAAAATATTCCCACATTTCGGGACAAAACCTAGCTACTAACATCAAAACAAAGCAATTTTGTTTTCTTTTTAGTTTTTCAGGTTTTCTAAAGAAAAATACCAAAAGGAGCATAATCTAGCAAAAAAAAGTGAAGAGAAATGCAAGTTTTGAGATTTCATGACTTTAGCACGGCCCGTGCCCAGCCCGGCACGCCCCGTGCCCGACACGGATCTATAGAAATATCCCTCTAACTCAACACGCCCCATGTCTCTGAACCACCATGCCCCATGTTGAAGCCTCCTGAAATGGTACAGCCCGTGCCCCTGAAGACAGAAGATTTCAAATCCTCTCTCTGACATGGCACGGCTCGTGCCACTCTGAGCACGGCCCGTGCCAAACTCCATACTTTACCTATAAAAGTCGGCCTTCTCCCACTTCACAACTCGCTTAATTCTTCTCTCTTCCACCCTAATTTTAGATTAGTTAGTTGAGCCACTTGGCGTTTTCGTGTCTTTAAGTATGTAGGATTCTGTAAGAACTTCAACCAGTTTTAGTAAGTGAAAGTATTTTGTCTATGAAATCTTCCTTTACTTGTTGGCAAATCTTTAAGCTATGATTAGCTAAATTCTTACACTTGATTGGAAATAATAAACTTTTAACAAGTTTTCAAGTTGTCTTTACAAAGTTGGTTTAAGGTGTGTCTAATGACTTTGTAGAAACCCTTTTAATTGAAAGTGTATTATTGATTTTCTGAACCAAACGTGCTCTACGTATCACAGACCATTTGGGGAGTCGGGATCCCAAAGGCCAGACCTGTCACACCCGGTCGGGGACGCTGCATGATCCGAAAGGAGACTCACGCTTCATGCTACATGATACGTTCGAGGTCCTTATGTCTATGTAAGCAAACTTGGCTGTCACGCAAGTGCGGGCTGAAAGTATTTGGTGGGGAATGGGGGTTGGTAATATTTTTTCACTTCACGAAAGCCGAGATGGTACGTGTTTGTGAACTTGGCTCTGGTTACGCCGGACGTGCATGCGCGAGAGCGGTGCATGGAAGAAACGGACCTTAGTCCCTTAAAAAGATCATTTTCATAATAAAATAATCTGGCACGTAGAGTTGTGCCCCTACCAGTTCATGACGGCATGTCGAGTACGGTTAGTCGGCCGGTTTGAGGGACCCCGTAAGTAAGTAGCATTATACCAGCACAGTTCCCCGGGGTTCGTACTCCTTGTAGACAATCGCCCGGAGGAGTAATGATACTAGATTTGAGACTGAGAGGCGGTCTAGTTGCCTGCCAATAGACAATCTTAACACAAAGTTATAAATAAACAACTTGTCTATAAGTTACTGGTATGATTATTCCAATCAATATTGACTACGACTGCTTGAGTCCGAAAACCCCTTTTAACTATATATATATATATATATATATATAGGGGATGGATATAATGAAAACCACTTTGAGTTGGAAAAGCCGTGGAAACTACCACAAAACGATTTTTTTTCTTGAAAATTTTTGTAGTGATTATATGCATTAATACAAGCTCTATGGTGAAAAAAAATCAAAAAAGCGCCTAGTAGTTTTTTTTTTTTAATTTCCGAAATCCGACGTTACGTCATGTTACATATGTAACATTTGCCTGTTACATATGTAAAATGCCTTGTTACATATGTAACAAAATCTGCAAATAATATAAAAAAAATCTCTAGGTGCTTTTTTTTTTACCAAAACCATCAAAAATGAATGTAGAATCTATAAAAAAAATACATCTAAAAAAATAACAAATTTTGAACGTCTTTTTTGGCCGGTTAACTTCTTTTTGCAAAAAAAATCGGTTCTTAAATATTTTTTTAAAAAAATTTACTCGGCGTTATTTTTATTTTTTTCATAAAGGGTGTTTTTTTAAGTTAGAGAGTCACCATAAAAAAATCGGAACAAAAAATGAATTTTTAGCTTAGTTTTCACGGTTTTTCCAACTCGGAGAGGTTTTCATTTTATCTTCTCCTATATATATATATATATGTATATATATATATGTATATATATATATAGGGTTAAGTTCAATGGAAAACTAACTTATAATTGGAAACTGGAAACTAAGTTTAATGAAGGGTATGGGTGTAATTTTACACTTTCTATTTATTAAAACATTTGAAAACTCAAACATAGTGTCAAACCTCTTGTTATCTCATTTATCAACAACCACCAGGAATGTCGAGTGATCTTGCTGCTGCCTCATGGAAAAAGAACTACTATGCGATGTTTCTTCACTCTCTAGCCTTTGATTTTATGCATTGTGTGTTATTTTGCGTCGACTCCCATTCTCCCCAATTTATGTTCGTCTACGTGTTTGAATCAAACATCCATGCCTCTTTGTTTGTAGGAATTCGTTTATTATTCACGTGAATTAGTGTTCGATTTTCTGATTTTTATGATTTTGGTTAACAAATTTAAGTGTTGTTAGTATTTTGAGTTTGATTGTGAGCTTAGTGGATAATTAGGGCTTAGTTCTGTCCTCATCATCAGCCTCCCTATCGATCTGTTTTGATAGTCGGTAAAGTGATAAATGGTATATTCTTACCCTCTATACAAAGTGTATACAATTAGTTTTTTATAAGTCTACATTTCTCATCATCAGCCTCCCAAATTTTGGAGCTTTCACCTTTCCAATTGAATGGTTACCTTTGGATTCTTAATCGATCTCCATTCTACCATTTGTGTAACTGCTAATGATATAAACTTTAGGATAAGTACAATTGATTCAATGGAATAAAAGCTTTAACTTTTATGAGAATAATTATGCTTTCACATAGCTCCGAAGTTTGATATTTTTCAATATATTAATTTGGTGATCCACATTTCACTTTGACATGATTATGGAGTTGATTGTGTAGAACCTCTGTACTCTTTGGCAACTTTTGGTGAGAGGTAGAAAATATGTTGATTTAAATTTTGTTTTTAAAGCATCATGCTAGAAATTAACTAAATTAGGTGGAGTTTAATAAATCACTAATTATTTTGAAGTGAATTGATGTGCCTATTTGATTGTTACGAAGATTTGTTTATCTTTAAAAGAAATGTGAAATATGTTATCGTATTAGTTTTGATATATAATTTTTCAGGCGTATACAATAAGTTCTTTGATGGAGATGCGAATGATCGAAAATGCAGATAATTCATATATGCTTCCGGTTACAAGCACATAGACATTTGAAACTTTACGGGTGTTGTGCGGTGGCTACCATTGACACGCATATCAAGTTTTCGGATCCAATTAACCGGAATTTGTCCACATCAAATGTTGTCCACCAACTGTTCAATGAAATGCCCAAATTAGAATTTAATCATGTTTCATTATGATGAAGGCATTATTTAGACTAATACAATTAATCTTTGAAATGCCCAAATTAGAATTTAATCATGTTTCGTTATGATGAAGGCATTTAGACAAATACAATTAATCTTGGCTAGATTGTATGATAACTTCTTTGAAATCCGCATGGCGAATTAGTGATAAATAAAGGGTACTTATACTGATTTTAGTACTAATCTTTTGGCAATTAAACAAATGCGTGATTGCATGTGTGAAATTGGTGATAAATGAGGTTTTCTTGTATGGTGGATTGTAAGTGTAACATGGTAGACAAATACATTTACTACTCTTTTTTTATGTTATATATTGCATATATGCAACACCCTATGTTGCACATGTGTAACAACTTATGTTGTGCATATGTAACAACCCTATGTTGCACATATGCAACAACACTATGCTGCATATATGCAACACCTTATGTTGCATATATGAAAAACTCTATGTGACATTCCGAATTACATACACTTTCATTTTTATTATCACTCTCGTATGTTTTTTTTTCTCTTTATATGTTGCATAATATACGCAAAATTAGAAATTACATATACTTTTATTTTTAATATATATCACACTCTGAATGTTTTTTCTTCTTTCTATATGTTGCGTATATGCAACATTACGAGTTTCATAAACTTACACTTACTTTTAATACAATTATCACTCTCGTATATATTTTTTCTTTTCTTTTAATATGTTGCATCTATTTTTATGTACACTTTATTTTTAATTCATATATCACTCTCGTATGTTTTTTTTTTTACTTTTTTTATATGTTGCATATACAAAGCATTATATGTTCCATATACACAACATTATGCGTTGCATATACGCAACATTATGCGTTGCCATATACGCAACATTATATGTGACATATACGCAACATTGGGAATTACATATACTTTTATTTTTAATGTATATATCACTCTCGGATGTTTTTTCTTATGTTTATTTGTTGCATATATGCAACATTACGAGTTTCATAAACTTACTCATACTTTTATATATTTATCACTCTCGCATATTTTTTTCTTTTTCTTTTAATATGCTGCATCTATGCAACATTACGAGATTCATATACATACTCTTATTTTTAATGCATTTATCACTCTCATGTGTTTTCTAAATATGTTGGATATATGTAACATTATAGTGTTACATATATGCAATAATACGAAATACATACACTCACTTTTATTTTTAATACATTTATCACTCCAGTATCTTTTTTTATAACGAATTACACATACTTACTCTTAGTTTAATACATCTATCACTCTCGTATGTTTATTTTCTTTTTCTTTTAATATGATGCACATATGCAACATTATATGTTGCACAAAAGCAACATTACTATTTTCATATACTTACTTTTATTTTCTAATACATTTATCACTCTTGTATTTATTTTATACAGAATCACATATACTTGTTCTTTCTTTTAATAAAATCATACTACGTCAAAAGGTGGCTTTAGCCACGGTTTTTTCAAAAACGCCTATCCACGGTTTAAAAAAAACGTGGCTAAAGGTAAGAAACACTAGTTTTAGCCACATATATTTTATACCCGTGGCCAAATATATAGCCTTTGGACCCTTTAGCCACGTATTTTTTTGTTTATCTGACAACAACAATCAGGTGCAGTGGCTTTAGCCACTGTTTTACAAAAACATGTGGCACTTATTTGTCACACTTAAAAAAGAGTGGCGAAATGCACCAAACAGCCACGGAATTTTTATGATTTTTATGGCCACGCTTAAATAATGTTGTGTGACAGAAGAGTAGATTTTATTACTTAGTAAATTAAAAAAACAAAACTATTAAGTATATATTATGTGTGGCTAAATGTGAGCAATGGCCACTGTTTTTACTCAGTTATGTGGCTAAAAGCTAGCATATATGGCCACTGTTATTAGGTTGTGTGACTAAATAGTAGGTTGTGAGTGACAAAAATCTATTACCTATAGCCACATATGTTAACCGTGACTAAATGGTAGGTTGTGAGTGACAAAAATCTATTTTATAGTCACGGTAAAATATTAAACGCGTGGCAAAAAGAGACAATTTGTTTCCCTCTAAAACAACGCGCTTTTTCGTTTACACTAATTCGAGCGTGTTCAAATCTGCTACCCTATATATCATAATCATTGTTATTTTCCTTTACCGCCATCCCTTTCTTGATCTCAAATTCTCTACCCCAGTTCGTTTACACCAATTCTAGTATCAAATGACCGATAATCAACGGTCCCTTAATTACAAGTATCAAATGGCCGATTATCAACGGTCCATCATCGCCGGAAAAAAATGTGGAGTTGGCGTCATCCGTATGTGAAAGACGGTAAGTTATCATCTTCACCACTAAAATTTGATTGAAAATTGCGTCTCATATTTGGTAATTTTTTTATGCAGGGAAAGATTGCACTCTGTATCTCCTGGGAGTAGATTTTATGTTATTGTGAAAACCATGGAGACGAGGAGTCTCTAATGGTTCATACAAATGCTTTGCCAAGAGCAGATTTTAAGTTATTGTATAATTTTATAACAGTCAGCAGTAAGGGCACATGTTCAGGTTTGCAGCACTTGTATTCTTCAGGTGCTTTTCTCCCTTTTGGCCCCATGAACCTGATTTTTCTTTAGCAGCTTCTTCTCCCTTTTGATCTGAAGCAAGTGCATGTGAGAAAGCAAAGAGGGACTTGTTGTCTGTTTTCACTTGATCAGCAGCAAGTAGCCGTTATGATGATTCAGACATTCTCTCTAGTGCACCATGTGAGAAAGCAAAGAGGGATTTGTCTTCAGCCGCTTCTTCTCCTTTTTAAGTTACTCGTTTTTAAGTTGTAATTTTATAGATCAACGTATTAATGGAATCACACCTTCTGGATTATATATGTAATTGTATTTGTTAAAGCAGCTGTTGATTTTATTTGTTTATTTTTGACTTTTATTGACTCTGGTTTGGTCAAAGAGAGGAGATCTGCAGGCACAATCAAAACAAGGAAACACTTGACTCAAAATTAAGATCCATAATATTACAGAATACATAAAGACAAAAAACCAAATATTATTGACACTGTAATTTGCCAAATTTCGAAAACATTACAATGATTAATTAATCGGTTTTACGTAATATAATTCCAGTACAGTCAGCTCTATGGTAAACATTGTCACGTGGATCTATGGGCGGCAATACATTATCGTTGTGAGGAAAAACTACGACTAAATTCCTCATTGGCATCGTCTTCATAACAATCTCTGTAATTTATGGGAGGTGTCAAAAAAACAATATGCAGTTTTTTATCCAGCTGGTTTTTGACGTAAAACAACAGTCGTGCGTGTGATGTGAAAATGAACAGGTCCTCCTTGTGACCTAGTCTTTTAAGGTTGACCATAGTGTAACCAAGACTATCTTTTTTGACACCATGTGTATTCTCAACCCAATCACACATAAACAGAGGGATGCTTTTAATATGCTATTCTAGTAGCCATATCTCTTTTAAAACCCCATAGTAATGTTTTTGTCCATAAGTTAATACCTCGTTAGAGATAAATGTCATTTACCTCTACACCAACCCCATTGTTCTAGTAAACCCTACCGTCTCGAGATTTTGTACGAAATTAGTAGCCATTGATGTCATATACTTCATATTTCCTCACGCTTCTGTGGGGACCATGTGAAATCCACCTAACGGTCTCTGATATAGTTTCTAGGGACTCCGCCATATCCTTTTCAACCTGAAATTCATAGTAGGTTCATCAGGAGAGTTCATTAGGAATAGGAAAGTTATAGATCTTCCAAAAATCAAATAAAGTTGTTCCGGACAAGTCAGGTCAGTTTTTTCAAGAAAGTTATAGTTCAGTCGGAATCAAAACAATAAGAAAATAGTTTCAGCTCACCAGGAAGGTTATAATTCATTCGGATAGAAAATAGAGTTGTTCCGGACAACTCAGGTTTCCGGAAAGTTACAGTTCATCCGAAATAAAGACAATAAGAAAAAAGTTTCAGTTCACCAGGAAGGTTATAGTTCATCCGGATAGAAAAATAGAGTTGTTCTGGACAACTCAGGTCAGTTGTTCCGGAAAGTTACAGTTCATCCGGAATCAAAGCAATAAGAAAATAGTTTTAGTTCACCGGGAAGGTTATAGTTCATCCGGATAGAAAATAGAGTTGTTCCGGACAATTCAGGTCAGTTGTTCAGGAAAGTTACAGTTCATCCCGAATTAAAACAATAAGCAAATTTAGCTGACCTTGTTGCGTAACCATTTACCAAATGTTGCGCTCTGCTTCTACGTCAGCTCATTTAGTCTACTACTAGGATGTTCCTTTTCCAAAAATTTCATGTGTTCTCTGTAATTACATGAATTGAAGTTATCTATAAAAATTTATAATTAATTAAACAGGTCAAAAAGGTTAATAATCTAAATTACTTACTCGATATAATGCTCAATTTCAGGCGTATTTAGCAACACAAATAAATGCGCTTTCGATAGGAGCTCTGGAGAGACTTCAAATGATCTACCAGCTGACCCAGGACTTCCATCCGCACTACTATGATTTTTTGTTGGAACACCAATAGTATGATGTTCTTTTTTTGGTATTCGCTGAGAAACTCAATCGTTTCTTCTACAATGCTCTCTTCAGCAATGCACCCTTCTAGATAAGTTTTGTTTCTCACGTGGCCCTTAATTACCTTCATACACATTTCAAATGGATACATCCATCGAAAGCATATTGGGCCACATAACTTTACCTCCCTAGTAAGGTGCACCGTCAAATAAAGCATAACATTAAAAAATGATGGCAGGAAATATTTCTCAAGCAGAAATAGTGTGAAACAAAGATCTGCTTGGAATTTATCTAGTTCTTCGACGTTGATCTCTTTGCTGCATATTGATTTAAAGAAAAACAGAGCATGAAAATAACATATCTTGTTGGTTCAGGCATGACTAACCGAAATGCAATTGGCAGAAATTGTTGCATCAGCATATGATAGTCATGTGACTTGAGCCCCACAAGTTTCTTGTCCTTTAGACTAACCAAACTAGAAAAGTTAGAACAATAGCCTTATGAAACCTTCAAGTTATACAACGTATCACAAAACTTTTCCTTTTCATCTTTTTGTAATGTGTAACACGCTACAGGAATTACTATGTTGTTCTTGTTCTGTTTAGGCTGCAATACTGGTCTTAACTGCAAAAAGTTCAGATCCTTTATAGCATTCAGTCCATCCTTTGTCTTTCCAGGAAGGTTGAGCAGAGTTCCAACAAGACTCTCAGCCACATTCTTTAAATATGCATGAAATCAATGCAATGTTGGACACTATTTTGCCTCCAATATCTAAGTCTTCGAAACCATATATTTAATTTCTTCCAATATGGTGGCTTCTCTATGTTCTTTCTTTTTCTCTTATCAATCTTCCCCCCTCTTCCAGTTGAGGTCTCTAGGATTTCTAAATCAGTACACCTTAATCCCTTTCCCCATTTGTTCCTGATATGTTGAACTTCGTTGTATATATGTTCCCCGGTCATAGGAACTGCAACATCTTTCAACTCTTATTTACCATCGAAGGCCTCTGTTTGCTTTCGGAAGGCATGCGTATGTGGTAGATATCTTCTATGACCAGCATAACACTTCTTGGCTGAGAAAGGAAGCCTAATGCATTTAGTTTGTTCCCGACATACCACACAACCATTGAATCCACTGTACGGGCAATCACAAAGTGTGCCAAGTGCAGGGTAATCATTAATCGTCCATAAAACAATTGCAGGCATAGTAAACTGTTCTTGTGCATACGCATCATATGTTTCCACACATGTCTCAGATAACAGCTCTAAGTCATCAATTAATGGTTCCCGATATTAATAACGAAAGCATGATGAACTTTCTTTTCATACACAACCATGGTGGAAGGTTGTAAATGACAGATAGAACCGACCACACACTGTGATTTCTGTTTCCTCTATTCACGCTGACCCCGCCAAGACGAAGACTTCTAGGATCGTTAGCGATTTTGGAATAACTGTCATGTATAGCTTTCCATGTCGATGAATCAGATGGGTGGCGTAACAAACCAGGTATTTTGGAACTGGTGGCATGCCATTTTAGATCTTCGATCTGCTATGGTTTTCACTTGAAACAGTCGTTTCAATCTTGAAATGATGGGGAAATACCACACTACCTTTGCAGGATTATTATCGTATAGTTTCTTAGTCCTCTCATCTACCTTTCACCTGGACTCACCACAAGTTGGACATACAGTTAGGTCCTTGTTCTCCTTCCTGTAAAGAATACAATCATTGATACACACATGTATCTTGGTGTACCCTGCACCCATTGACTTCACAATCTTCTTGGCCTCATATGTATTTTTCACAATTTCATTACCTACAGGCAGCATCTGTTTCAGCAAAGCTAAAAGTTTATTAAAAAACTTATTTGATGCTCCATGCTTAGTCTTCAAGATCAGTACTTGAACCAAGGTAGATAACTTTGTGAATGTACGACTTCCTTCATACATGGGCTTCTGAGCATCCATGAGTCGTTCTTGAAACTTCTCATGGTCCTTAGTGAAATTTTCAGTAGTTCTGACCATTTCTATTGTTTCTGATGCATCGAATGGCATTCCGGAATTGAAAAATGATTCCGTGTGAAACTCCTCTCCCATGGGCTCGTGTTTCTCTCTGTGTTTAGTCCACCTTGTATAAGTCTGATCGAATCCCTTTGAAAACAAATGGTCTTCTACCTCATCAAGATGATAAGAGTAATGGTTTAGACATTCAACACAAGGACATGGAATTTCCGTCTTTTTCAAATTTGTAACTGCAAACTTTAAGAATGATTTAACTCCATCGGTATATGATTTTGTGGTTCTACTGGTTATCATCCAAGACTTATCCATGTTTGTCTTGCTAACAGATACAACAACAAAAGATTATTAAAAATGATTGTTTTGCTAATACTAAAAACCCTTTTCAATAATCTTTACTTGAACCTGTTTTTTGGAGAAGTAATAGTTGATTAATGAGCAATGGAGAAATGGGGAGCGGGGACTTGGGGAAATCAAGAGTGATATGTGAATTTTCAATTGAATTCGCTCATTAATTTATCTCGCCTCTTTTAGAATTTAGCGAGCACAGTTAGAATCATATTTAAATAAATTATAAGGAAAAGTAGCTTCTAAATCAGAAATTCTAGTTCATCTGTTTCTTTTCATCTTCTCTCAATCCGGCTGAAATCTTCTCCCTGATGAATTTTTCTAGTTCTTCCGGTTTTGTTCTTCTTCTCTAAAACATTAATATTTTAAGAATAAGTTGTGTATATGAACAATAAGTTGTGTTTAGGACCAATGATGGCCTAATAAGGCGTGTTTAGGGGCAATGAGGGTCAGTTGGGACCAATGAGTCCCAATAAGGTGTGTATATAACCAATAATTTGTGTTTAGGACCAATGATGGCCAATAAGTTGTGTTTAGGACCAATGATGGCCTAATAAGGTGTGTTTACGGGAAATGAGGGTCAGTTGGGACCAATGAGTCCTAATAAGGTGTGTATATACCCAATAAGTTGTGTTTAGAACCAATGATGGCCAATAAGTTGTGTTTAGGACCAATGATGGCTCAATAAGGTGTGTTTAGGGGTAATAAGGGTCAGTTGGGACCAATGAGTCCCAATAAGGTGTGTATATAACCAATAAGTTGTGTTTAGGACAAATGATGGCCAATAAGTTGTGTTTAGGACCAATGATGGCCTAATAAGTTGTGTTTCGGGGCAATGAGGGTAAGTTGGGACCAATGAGTCCCAATAAGGTGTGTATATAACCAGTAAGTTGTGTTTAGGACCAATGATGGTCAATAAGTTGTGTTTAGGACCAATAATGGCCAAATAAGGTGTGTTTTGGGGAAATGAGGGCCACTTAGGACTAATGCGTCCTAGTAATGTGTGTATATAACCAATAAGGTGTACATAGGACAAATAAGGTGTGTTTAGGGGAAAAGAGGGTTAGTTGGGACCAATAATAGCCAATAAGTTGTGCTTAGGACCAATGATGGCCCAGTAAGGTGTGTTTAGGAGCAATGAAGGTTAGTTGGGACCAATGAGTCGCAATAAGGTGTGTATATAACCAATAAGTTGTGTTTAGGACCAATGATGGCCCAATAAGGTGTGTTTAGGGGCAATGATGGCCCAATAAGGTGTGTTTAGGGGCAATGACGGTCATTTGGTACCAATGAGTCCCAATAAGGTGTGTATATAACCAATAAGTTGTGTTTAGGACCAATGATGGCCCAATAAGGTGTGTTTCGGGGTAATGAGGGTCACTTGGGACCAATGAGCCCCAGTAATGTGTATATATAACCAATAAGGTGAACATAGGATCAATAAGGTGTCTTTAGGGGAAACGAGGGTCAGTTGGAACATTGATGGCCAATAAGTTCTGTTTAGGACCAATGAGTCCCAATAAGGTGCGTATATATTACAACACATTGAAAGATATATATATATATATATATATATATATATATATATATATATGTAGACCATATAGGGCGAGGTTATGTGAAATAACTCTTTTTCATATGTGTTCACATTTGAAATTTTCTGAATAATAAAATAGATGAAAAAAAAAGGAAAAAATAAATTAATCACAACCATTAGATTAAGAGATCTAATGGTGAAAAAGGTGTCTACATGTCTACACTTATGGGGGTGTCTATAGTACTTGACATCTTTTTTTTTACGTTACGTATACAAATTCATTAGGATACAATTATCATTAAATTTATTGCTTAATATTACATTTTACACTTAAAGATCATTTTAAAGCTATGTTTAAAATACTATTATATATATGTCTAGAATTAATTGAGTTTAGATATATTAAATCCGATAACTGATGTCATGTCCTTATTAGGTGAGATGATTTCACCGGGATCGATCATATTAATCCCCAAATTTCTTCCCACCATTTTTTAAATTTCCCCAAAATTCATTGATAAGTTCCTATTTCCTCTCACCAAAATTTTATCACCAAAACGATTCATCACTCTCTTCTTCCCTCTACAGGATTCATCACTCTCTTCTTCCCTCTAAAATCTTCAGGAGGTCACTACCAAATTTCAGTCAGTATTTATTAAACATTTTCTCACATTAAACATTTTCTCACACTAAGTCATGTGACGAAAAAATCTATGTTATTTTTTTAGCAATTAATTCGAGGTTGATAACTGTCGAAAGAATACTATTATGGTAATGTTTGGTGGGTTGCTAAGGGGTTTTAGAAGAAAATTACGTGAAAAATACATTCTTCCCAACCTGGCGAAACCAAAGGTGCTTGCGAAAGTTCCAAAGTCGTATTTCGGTATTGTGGAAAAAGAAGATTGGGACAGATTTGTACAATATACAACATCTGAAGAATTCCAGGTTTTTATTCAAATCAAACTGCAGTTTTCATTAATTAATTAGCTAAGTGCATGTTATAACTAATGAGATTATAATTATATATCCTACTATTCTGTTGGAAAGGCTGTGTCAACCAGTGCAAAACAGGTTCGAGCACATTATACTTATGATCATACCATGGGCCGGGGAGGATATGCCTTTCTGAGACAAAAAATGGTAATAAGCTAATTAAGAGTGTTACATCCGACCAGTCATGGTTAAGAACCTGAAATGTATGTTTCAAGTCTGATATATATTATTATAATACAAGGTACAAAACAAAGAGATTGAAGCTCCCTGATCGAGCTCTTATGTGGAGGAAAGCAAGGGTATACAAAGAGGGAGAATACAAGACGCCTGTGATGAAGGGCCTAGCAGAGAAAATAGTATGTTTAATTGCTATATATATACCTAACTATTTACATGTTAAAAATTAATAGCACCACACTACATTAATCAAATATTAATTACTACAGGCCAAGAAAGAAACACAAATAAAAGCGGGATCCTTGACTGGAGAATCGGGAACGGATGCCATGACAATGGTCCTTGGCAAGGAAAGGGGTGGATTCGTAAAAGGTATGGTTAATGGAGTGAATTCCCGCTAATATTGGCAGCATGGTGCTCCAAAAGGGCGATCAAAAGAGCGCATCAAAAAACTTGAGACGGAACTCAAGAACGAAAAACAGCTACGTGTGAAAAAAGATGAAGAGGTTAATCACCTCAATTCAAAGGTTAAAGAACAGAATGAGAAAATTGAGATGCTGATGGTGTTTATGATGAACAACCAAATGATTACTCAACGACAACTTGGTGGACCAGATAAAGCTGTAAATTTTGTAAGGGACAATATATATATATATATATATATATATATATATATATATATATATGTATGTATATAAATATATAGGGTGCGGTTCCCGTGCGGACGGGCATTTTGCCTACGAACCGTGCAAACATGCATAAAAAACCCGTTTCTTGGTCCTACAATGTAGATTTAGTGGTAATATATTGTTAGAAATGGTGCTAGGTAGATGTATACATGTATCAATACAGTTTCTTGTTCCATTCCTTGATGTTTTTTGAATTTTTACATATACCAGCATAGACCAGCATAAATTTTTTATGCATGAGCCAAACCTACTTCTGATCATACACCAGCACCATTTCTGTTCATATATATGTACCAGCACACATTCCTGAGCATATACCAGCATTAAACTACATCGTATGACCGAGAAAATGATATTTTTAGGCGTGTTCGCACCCATCTTAGGAAAATTATCTATATAATATATATATGAAAAGATGGGATGCCACATGGCATCACCACAACAATCCCTTTTATGATTTTCCCGCTCAAATGTTCTCCCAGTAAATAATGACTTCCGTGATATTGGTCTTCCGATCCACTTA
Source organism: Deinandra increscens subsp. villosa (assembly GCA_039602395.1). Classification (NCBI taxonomy): domain Eukaryota; kingdom Viridiplantae; phylum Streptophyta; class Magnoliopsida; order Asterales; family Asteraceae; genus Deinandra; species Deinandra increscens. The sequence continues at coordinate 11,011,258 of JBCNJP010000006.1, read as the reverse complement.
ACAAACCCTACGGTTTTTCCTCATCCGCCTCTTTTAAATCATCAACCCTAATCCCCAAATTTCACTCCATTAAAATAGCTCAAAGTCTTCCTCCAACAGGTCTGATTACCAACCTCGCATCCATCAAAATCATCCACAGCTTCGATGATTGAAGGTACCCTCTGGTTCATACTCGAATTTTGTTCATCGTTCCTTTGATTGTGATGGACTAATTGAATCCTGTAATCGGTTTGTTTTTTCCAATTTTTGATCTACCTCCACTTTTTAGTCCGGATTTACATTCGATTCATCAGAAATCCAACAACAATTTCGGATCTAGGTAACTCACATATGCGATCCTAATTATGGAATTATATTCGATTTATCAAGAAATGACAAGTTTTCTTTTCTCCTTATTTTGGATTTATCAAGAAATGGCACATTTTATATTCAAATGTATTTTGTGTCGTACATGATTTTTTTATACTTTGGATTTTTTCCATTACGTATTTTTTGTAGAATATATATTCATGTTTATCTCATTTGCTAATGTGAAATGTAGCATGTATTTTCCAGTTAGTGTAAATCGATGGGTTGTTTGTTTTGAAGCATGCTTCATGCCTTGCTGCTTCTTATGTGATTAATATTTCTTGGTTATGTTTTCTTTAATATTTTATTTTTTCTTTAATGATCTTTTTGTTCAATCTGGGCTTGTTTCTATTTATGGAAGATGATATATTGAGGGATCAAATTAGCAAACATGGAACCGAAAAGTAGGACTATCTTTCTTCAAATCTCATTTAAGTTATTGAAAATCTGCTGACAAGTCCATTGAAGTTGCTTGGAAATATATGATTAGATTAATAAGATTGATGAATGTCATGTTTAGTTGGGCTATTGTTGCATCTTATGATAAAGAAAAAGCTTTCATGTATTTATTTTAGTCTTTTTTATCTTTTTTTTTGCTAAGATCCTGTTTTCTTTTAATATAAGCTATATTACTATACCTGGATTTGGTTAAATGTTCATCACACAGATGGTTTACTTATTTGAATTCTGATTTCAAAAATGAAGGTTGGACACAAGAGGAAGACATGCTTCTATGCGAGGTAAGATTGTAATAATATCATGTTTTCTTAGTTTATATATTTGCTTATTATATTGTTCTATCAAACATGAAATCATCATCATCATATTGATATTGAACATGGGAACTAAATTGATATTAGAAGACTGTTTACAGGCCCAAAAGATTTTTGTCAACAGATGGACATAAATAGCAAAAGTGGTGTGCGGCATGTGAACTGAAAATGATGTTCTATTTGATATATTGATTACCAATTTTGAAATTAAAAAAAGATCACATCTTGATCAAATATCCCATGTATCTTTTAGGTGAAAATGAGAGTTATGAAGATGCCTGCAAGTTGAAACTATTTACATATGTAATTATTTAGTGCCAAGAACGGGTGCAGGAATCGGGAGTTATGAAAATGCTTGCAAGGTGAAATTATTTACTCAGATTTTCATATTAGACGTCCTCTTGAGTTGCGTCCGTATTTCTGGATAACCATCAAATTCTTAACTGTAATACATGAATTGAGGAATTTATATTTTTAGTTTGTTTTTTGGTCTGAATCTCCTTTTTTTTTCTTTCTTATACAGGTATATTTTGTTTTCAGGTGACGTTAGACTCTCTTTGTAAGTTAATTTGTTGTTTGTAAAATTATTTTATGCTTTTTTCCATTGTTTTTGTATGGTAGAGTATGATTATATTTTTTTGTAGGTGTAGTTGGTTACACTGTTTTTACTCTATTGGTTACAAAATATCAGGAGCTACAGGTTTAGAGGAAATCTGCAGATCACAGGTACAACCCTAAGTAGGACAGTAATCTGAATATTTGGATCATCTTTAAAGATACTCTACCAAGGGTTCACAATGAATAATGATCATCCTTTGTTATTATATAATTTTATAGGTTTGTTTGCGTTCTTAGTTTTTTAGGTTTATTTGCTGTAATTAGTAAGCATTGCATGTGCCAGTTTTATTGCAATGAATGGTTTACATATTTTTCAAATTTTGCTGCTGTAGTATTACTGCATTAGTCATTTTGATTCATTATTCATATGCTTATAAATTTTTATTTCTATGTTTTGTTTTTGTTTTATTTTCTTGAACTCTACAGGAGGCGCAAATAATATTGCTTTTGTGATCATGATTAAGGCTAACGGACTCTGACCTGAGGTGCAAACAAACCAGTTTGAGTTAATCTCAAATGTTGAAGATAAGTTCATATAATAAATTAGTGGATGCTATGTTTAATTGTTGATTAAAAAGTATTTATAAAGTTGAGACTATTGATTATTATACTACTGTGTTGAAAATAGATAAATTAAATAATGTTCCAGTTGGGTTTTATTACTTTAGGGAGTTCATAGATGATCCAGAAACAATTGGAATTCCGATTGCGATGCAAATATTTTACTCTTACACAAATATGTTCATGTTTTGGTCATATGGCAATTCAGTAGATATTGTTGGTGAACAAGTCATTCAGCTTGCTATTAATGCAGCCACACCTATGGGCGAAGAGGTTAAGAAAGTAATTTACAACGACGATTTAAGTACTCCCAACATGTCAACAATCAAGGTATGCTATTTTTAGGTTCCATTTTATGAAAATTATGTAGTAATGATAGTTAAAAATAAAATGCAGAAATGAAGCTAGGATGGGTTTTATGAGAAGCTGGAAAACCAACTCCAAGGTTAGAAGAATACTTTCTATGTTAGAGGGCTAATGGCATTTGAGCTAACATAAAGTTATTCATCGTATGATTTTGCTTTGGTGAAGCACTTTGCAAGTGACATTCCAAAACTCACTTTTCTATATGTTAAGGTATAAAACTCTAGATACTAACTAGAAGTGCAGAATCATTTGTTGGATGGTTTGCTAACTTTGTGCATTACTAGAATTTTAAGTCATAATTGCATAGACTCTAATCATGCTAAGTAAATATGTCGAAATATTTAGTGAATGGTTGAAGGAGATCCTGAGTTTTACGTGCACATGTGTAATGCACTTCAAAAATGGAATTCTATTTTGGTTTGCTATTTACTTCACTAGCAGCCCAAAATAAATGGTAATAAAAAATATTTCGTCTTTAACAAATTTGTATAGAACAGAAATGTATTACTACAAGTGTTTTTTTAAACCCCAGCCCGTGCAATGTACGAGTATTAGAAAATATAATATTTTATAACTTTTCTAAAATTCACCCGTGCGTTGTTGTATGGGTGTCAAAAACCATTTATAAAGAGTTATTTTGTTCTTTGTTGTGTTTATTTCACAAACTTCTTTGGTGTGTTGCTGTTTGACAATCATATTCATCTATAATTTTTATGTTTTGTAATGTTGCTGTTTTTCTTTAATTCAATTATTGAATTTACTATAGTATATTATTATAAAACATATTCATTTGTAACTTTTTATGTTTTGTAATGTTGTTGTTTTTCTTTAATTTCAGTTATTGAATTACATTTACTATATTGTATTTTTATAATTATAATTAATTTTTTTTAAATCTACTTGTGTGAAGCACAGGTATTCCAATGCAGAAAGCCTTCCTTTAGTCATGGTCAGCTTTATGTTGCATTATCAAGGGTTAAGAGCAGTGATGGACTAAAGCTTCTTATATTGGATGAAGACGAAAAAGTGACAAACAAAACATCTTTAATTCTAAATACGTCGACTGTTGAAAATTTTTTTCTTTATATTTTCAAATTTGTAACTTTTTTATATTGTCGGATGTTCATTTTTTTTCTTTAATTCTAAATATCGAATTACATTTGTTTCAAATCCACCCGTGCGTCGCACGGGTATAAAAAACTAGTATATATATATATATATATATATACATATATATATATATATATATATATATATATGTCCATACCTATAATTAATAAATTAATTAACTAGCTAATTATTGAATTGTACGTAGGATATGATCAATTCTGCACACAATACATCAGGGAAACAATCTCTTCAATCAAACTCATCTAAGAGGTTGAATGATAAGGTACAAATCTGAAACAGTTCTGAAATTGAGTTGATACGGAAGATTCTTGTTCACCTGGATGAACATGCTTCTCTAGTTATAGTTCATCAAGATAGTTAGAGTTCTTCCGGAATATAAATAATAACTATTCCGGCTATGATAAGTTTTTACTTCATCCAGATGGTTGTAGTTCATCTGGATAGTTACAGTTCGTCAGGATAGTTAGAGTTCTTCCGGAATATAAATAATAACTGTTCTGACTAGGATAAGTTTGTACTTCACCCGGATGGTTGTAGTTCATCCGGATAGTTAAAGTTCATCAGGATAGTTAGAGTTCTTCCGGAATATAATTAATAAATGTTCCGGCTATGACAAGTTTGTACTTCATCCGGATGGTTATCGGAATAGTTAATTAATGTTTAGCCAGTTATGATTTGATTTAGTTAGATAAACTAGCTCGCTAGCTAAGTATTTAATTCAAATGTAGGCCTGTTCTGCGACCGAATCACAAGACACTCCTCCATCTATATCAACAGGGTCCGGGCAAAACGTAAGGGTAACTATATATTTTACACAATTGTGTACTTCAATTCCCTTATAACTAATTGTTATATGATCATTTAATTAAATATTGATCATGTTGTCTTTTGGGGAAAAAGAGACAAAGAAGTACTGAAGCAGCAACTGGGGTATCAGAGCAGGAAGTGGTATATATAATTAAGGATTTGACAAATCGCTTTGACGTTATTTTTAATTAATATATATGTTACTAATCAGTTAATTACATGGTGTCAAATTAAGGAAACAATAAGAGACAAGCAAAATCAGTAAAACCTACAGCTCGTAAAGTACATGCTAAGAAGAGTGATAAGTTGGAAAAACCAAATAATGATGCCATTGCAGCTCCTATCGATCAGCCAGTAATCCCAGAGGTATATATATTTGTATATACCACAAATTTTTTATTCTATTTTTGACTTTAATTAATTAATTCTTAATATATATATTCTATAATTAATATTATTATTATTATGTCACTTCTGATCAGGATTGTCAAACTGCGATGTTGCACATGGAGGGGAATTCACTGAACGTCGTGGGAATGGCTAAATTATTACCAAAAGAAAAAAATGAGAAGATTCATGGAAGTCCATTACCTCCTGGTTGCCGTAGAATTATAGCTTATCAGGTCAAAAATGGTGCAACATTTTTAGCATTCCCATTAGATGAAAAAACAATGCTTTCGGAGGTTAAAAATAAATATATTATTGCATGGTCGATGAACCAAATGATCATTCATTCTAATAACACATCAGAGAAATCACAGCCGGTTGATCATTCTACGGTTCAAAAACTACTTGAACATATGTGGCTAAAACATAAATATACGTGACCATATAATACCAAAGGCCATGCTATTTATATTTTAACGTGGTCGTTGCCACCCTTTGGCCACGCGTATTGGGAAAAAAAATTATAATTTCAGCAACCCATTTGGCCACGTTTTTTTAAACATGTGTGGCTAAAACAAAAATATACGTGACCATATAATACGAAAGGCCACACTTTTGATATTTTAACGTGGCCATTGCCACCCTTTGGCCACGCGTATTGGGACAAAATGTATGATTTCAGCAACCCTTTGGCCACGTATTTTTATAATGTATGTGGCTAAAACATAAATATATGTGATCATATAATGCCAAAGGCCACGTTAAACAAACACATGTGGGCGTTAGAACCTTTTGGCCACGCTTTTCGAAAGAATTGTTTGATTACAACAATAAATATTGGTACCCTTTAGCCACGCTTCTAGGTGGCTTCAGCCAATGATATTGTAACGTGGTCGTATGATACATACGGTGATGGGACCTTTGGTGTCGATTGAAGTGAAAAAAAAACATGGCCAAAGACCTTTGGTCATGGTTTTTTTCTGTGGCCAAAGGTGAATTTTGACATTGCGTCATCACTCTTGTATATATTTTTCTACATATACACGGTATAAAATGTACACGTGTATTTTACATCAAGCATTATATGTTTCAAAGAGTGTTGCATGTATCAAATATTGATCATTAAATATTGATTGGGTTCATATCAACAACCAAAAACTCAACCTTCGCATCAGGTTTTAGACTCATCAAACAATGAAAACAACCATTAATTAACAAACACATTCAAGTATAATTGGAAATCAAAAACTCAACCTTGGCATCAGGTTTTGGACCCATCAACCAATGAAAAGTCGAAAACAACCATTAATTAACAGACACATTCAAGTATAATTGGAACGATGATACGGAAAACCTTAACTTCTCCCAATGCCTTATTTTTCAAACTGGAAACTTCAATTGTTTTTTTCTTTTTTATGAATTGCAACCTTTTGAATTAAATCTAGCATTACGCTAGAAAAAGTACACGGATTTAAAAATCAAAATACAACACCAAAAGCAACACAAATAAAACTAAAGCTCCTAGGATACAGAAGGAAAAACAAACCCAAGTAGAAGACATGTTGTATGGACTCAAGTAGTGACATGACCCATCGTCTCGGCTGAAATATGCCGGAGAACCACTACCATGCAACACCCAAGTAGAAAGTGTACTCCATGGCCCATGAAAAGGTTTTGCCAGATCATACAAACTAAGAAGGGCAAAGCAACTGAAGATCACCATGACATTAGCACACCTTGTACTCTCTTAAATCACCCACTTTTATCACCTATTTCTTTTCCCCCATTTTTATCTCCAACTCCACATTTCACATTTCAAATCATTCCAAAAACCTGATTAAGAGAATCTCCACTTGTTATTGTATCATTTGTTATTGATTTATAGTATCACCAACCACATCTCCTATTCTTTTCTCTGATTCCTTGTTTTGCACCCTTCATTAATTGATTTATAACATCAACAAGCAACAACTCCTTTTATTTTCTTTGTTTCCTTGTTTCCATGTTCAGAAAAATGAAACTGTATCATAAAAATATTCCAGCTGTGCTCACGCCATGCTTCCAAAATTTATAAACCCACTCCGACATGATAATATACTTCCTTTTTCGGGTGTGCCCCAATAAACATAAAATAACCACCTTATACTCATCATGAACTTGATTATAACCAAAACCCTTGATGCAAAGCCGTATACAAAATCCTTTCACATAATTCATCGGGGCTAATCGTTTGTTGAACTTGAGGATCGACAGACCTAAAATGTGATTTCATTTTCTGGTTCAGATGTGCGCATATACACAACACACCGTTACACATAAAACAAGTCAATGTTAATATCAATTTTTTGATATTTTTTCATCCTTGTAGTTAGCATCGAGTGTCTGATTATCATTTCAAATAGAACAAATTTGACAACAATTATAGCATATATAACAAATAATAGACTTATTATCATTAAAAGAATGGTGGAGGTAGAAAACCTTTACAAATTCCCGGAGCAGGCCATGGCGAAGATGCCTCTACAAGGTCGATTAGAAGCAGAGGATAAACATAGGTGAGAATTGGTGGATTGATTAGTTAGTTGAATAATTAAGAGGGTGTAGAGAGATGGATGAACATTCTTAAACAAACCAAAATGCTCATATAAACAAAACTAGGAATTCTCATTGACACCAATCACGTAATCAACATCCAATGCCTACCTGTGAATGAAATTCAGACGAGAGGGAGTGGGACTTGTTAATCTTGAAAGGTGTTCGAATGAGATCAAGGAATCTCAGTTGAAACCCTCACAAAGCCAAGGCTGGAGAGTGTTGGATGGTGAATCCCTAGTGATCAGATTTTAAAACGGTGATCGATTTTGAAACGAAATTGATGAAACGAGTGTTTTCGAATCATTACTTGGAGTTTTTCTTCGATATTTTTGTTGGGTCCGTGCTTTAATCTTGCCTGTAGACCCGCCATGGAAACCCTAAGTTAGATTCCGTGTAGTTTGAAGGTTTAGAAGAGAGAGAGATGCGTGGTTGTGTTCGATCTTTTTTCTAAAATGGGTTTGGTCCGTTTGAAGACCAATCGAGTTTCTAGATTACCCAATTTGCCCTCTTCAGTTTATTCATGTTTAAAAATGGACGGGGGTTCAAAATCTTGCCACATCTAATTAAATTGTATTGGTTTTGCAATTTTCCAAATAAAAGTAGTTTTTCAAGGAACCTTACCCTATATATATATATATATATATATAACTTATTTTCCTCTAATAATAAAAGATAGAGTTTGGTTAAACGTTGGCAAAGATTAAGTATTGGGAGCTCTCATTTTCCATTGTATCCTGATCGACCCCGATTCAACTTACCACTACTATACTGCCCACGATGGGTATACTTGCCCGTGTAATGTGGTGAAATTGTAGTTGTCAAGTAAATCAGGTATTATTAATGTAAAAGCTTAAAGCTGCTAGAAAAGGTTTGAAAAATTGTCATATTTTATGAACACCTCAGCACACACCAGCCATCGCCGGTTTCTTCTCCCCCCCCCCCCCCTCCTTCAATCTTAGTTCATTGATTCCTTCTATATGGCAACCATCCACCCCACTCTCACTGTTACGAATATAAATAATGTTATACCGATAACTCTCGAGTTGGATACCGATCAATATCATTCATGGGTGGAGTTATTCCGCATTCACTGTCGCGCTTTCCAAGTAATCCAACACATCCTACCCGAAGAAGCTCCTCCTACATCATCCAAACCAACCGCCGAAGACGCCGGAAAATCTAAAGCTTCAACCGAAGCCTAAGCCAAGGCTTTATGGAAATGTTTAGACTCGATCATTTTACAGTGGATGTACGGAACAATCAGAATGTTCGTGCGGTCAATCTTCAAACCAAGTTTGCAAACACAAAACTTTACATGGTTTCTGATAACTCCTAATATTGTCAAGCTCTTAAAGATTTAGCAAATCAAATGGCGGATGTCGAATCCAAGGTTGATGAACATTGTTTGGTGTTACAAGTAACCGCGGGTTTAAACGAAAAATTTGACGGTGTTTCCATGCTCTTGCAACAGACGCACCCTTTACCGGATTTCTTCACCACTCGATCCAAACTGATTCTCGAGGAGACCCGTAAGGCCCAACAAACACCGGCCCCAACCTCCTTGCACAATACCGTCGACAATGTCGCAGAACCGACGGCCCCACAGGTGATGATCGGAGACCGGCCCCCTTCCCAAACACAACAGTTCGGAAATTTTAGTAAAGGGGTGGGGTACGGAATTTTGGTGGGAACAAAAACCGTAACAGTGGTACTAACTGTGACAATCGGGGGCGTTGAACTTCTCAGGGCCGGGATCGTACCCAAACGGGTCCTACTTTCATCCTATGATGGTTCCCAATCCCTACTAGTACATGAAACCGGCTTGGAACCCTCAAAAAAATAATTGGACCAGCTCACCTTGCCCGTACCCGACGAGTTCTCCGAATAACATGCAGGGACGACCCAACACCGTAGGTATTCTGGGTACTGGCCCAAGCCAGACTTACACTCCGACCAACATACCACATGCCATGCATGCGGTTTCCTACACTCCTGCATTTAACCAGGATCCACAGTGGTTTCTAGACTCTAGCGCCACCCACCACATGTCCAACTTTACAGGTAATCTCTCATCTTATGTCAATAGTAGCATTTTGAACCACGTGATCATTGGCAGCGGTTTTCATATTCCCATAAATGGCACTGGTAATACCACACTTGAACCACCTTTTCCCCCACTTAAAATCAATAATATTCTAGTCGCTCCAAAATTAATCAAAAATGTTTTATCCGTCTGCCAACTCATAACCGATAACAAAATTTCAATTGAGTTTGATCCTTATGGCTTTCTTGTGAAGGATTACCAGACACGGATTCCTATCCTCCGATGTAACAGCACTGGTGACCTTTACCCTCTCTCCTTACCATCAAGCCATGTCACCTCTCCATCTGCTTTTGCTGCTCTATCACAAGATCTCTGACACCCCTGATTAGGCCTCCTAGGAACAACTTTGTTGCGTACTTTCAATAATAGGAATTTTATTTCCTCTGCAAAAACTTCTAATTCTCATTTATGTCAATCTTGTATTTTGGGCAAACATGTTAAGCTTCCCTTTTATGATTCTATTACAAATACTATTATGCCTTTTGACATTATTTATAGTGATCTCTAGACCTCCCCGGTTCAGAGCTCGGGTGGTCATAAATACTATGTGATGTTTCTTGACGATTATACGAATTACTTGTGGATTTTTCCTCTACTAAACATGTCTAAAGTTTTTGAAAATTTTCAAAACTTCCACACAATGATCCAAACACAATTCAACATGAAAATAAAAATGTTCCAATGCGACAACGGAATAGCATATAATAATCAAAACTTTCATAACTTTTGCAATCAACATAGCATGCTTTTCCGCTTCTCCTGCCCCCACACCTCTCCCCAAAATGGCAAATCCGAAAGAAAGATTCAACCCATTAACAACATGATTCGAACCATTCTAAATCATGCTTCTCTTCCACCAAACCTGTGGCACCACGCCCTCCAAATGTCAACCTACCTTTTAAACATTCTTCCATACAAAACGAAGCATTTTCACACCCCCCCCCCCCACTTACCTTCTCTACAACAAACATCCCTCCTACACCCACCTTCGCACTTTTGGGTGCCTATGCTACTAACTCCTACCATCCACCTTGATCAATAAATTTGAAAACCACTCATCTCCATGCGTATTCCTTGGTTACCCATCCAACCATAGGGGTATAAATGCGTTGAGCTCTCTACTCGGAAAATCACCATTTCACGCCACGTCGTCTTTGACAAACAGGTGTTCCATTTTCATCATCTAAACGCCATCCACCGACCTACTCCTTCCTAGACCATGGCATCTATCCAGCCCACTAGTCCTCCTTTGTAAGCCCATCTTCGGGCGTTCCATGTCTACACCCGCAACCCACTCCTATGACACCTCCACATCAGCCCACTACCCCTCCCAGCCCAACTTCAGATACTGTCACACCCCCAAAAATCCCACACGCGATAACGCGCCGTAGGGAGCGTGACAAACCAGGATCGATGTCCATTAGCTACACCAAACGACCAATAATTAATAAAAAGGTTGTATATTTTATTAAAATATAAATACAGAGTTTTACAAATACGGATGCGTAATATGCTGAAAGTATTTATTGTAAAGACACCGCCACCCAAGGTGACGTGGCTTGTTCAAAGATAATAGAAGGGTTTTGAAGTCTCATGCATGCGTACTCGTGATACTCGAACATCTGCAACCTGAGAATAACATGCTAAAAAGTGTCAACACAAAGGTTGGTGAGTTCACAGGTTTATCAGTTGAAAAACAGTTCAAGTTCAGTTTAAGATCGATTGTTCAACAACAATCAAGTTGAGTTTATGATTGACTATTCAACAATAGTCAAGTTGAGTTTAAGATTGACTATTCAACAATAGTCAAGTTGAGTTTAAGTTTGACTATTCAACAATAGTCAAGTTGTAAGAGCATAATCACTAATATATATCGAATAGCTAGCTAGGCTATATACATGAAACTTCGCACGTTGATGGTCACCGAAGCTAACAGTTGTTTACAGTTTGCGCAGTTTGCCTTGTTGTGTTTAGGACGAATATAACACCCGTTCGATATCCGATCGTGTCAGCGCAACTGACCCGGGTGGGGTTTGTCAGACCCAGTAATACTACAATATATTTCCCGCTATCGTCATTAATACTAACGGTACCATAGGAAGGACTTTGTTGTATAGTGTGCTACAAGTACTTCAAGTGATATATAAAAGTCTAATTATCTCAGTTGTATAAATCATGCATGTTAATCTCCCCCAAAAGGATTAAAACAGTAAAATGGGGGCGTGAAACTCACCTTAGGTTGCTCGGCAAGGTTTCCAGACAAACAGTTAATTCAAGTAGCAAGAATGAGTCTTGAGCAAGCAATCAATCACCTAACGAGCATTCAAGTATAAGTGTGTGTTCTATAAACTATTGAGTCTAACGTACACGATAAAAAATGAAGGATCGTGAAGTCCGGAATAAGTCGAGGATGGCACATGTGCCAAATCCGAGCGAAAATCGAATTATATACATATAATGTATATATTTTACTAAGCGTTCAAGAAGTGGTAATAATGAATTCGTGAGGTCAATATATATTTATATATGTTAAAGATTGTCATAAAATGTTCGGTTATTTCAATAGAAATCCAACGACATAGGTTTATATATTAATATACTCTAGATATATATATATATATATATATATATATATATATATTTTACCTTTCATGTGAAACTAGAATTTCATATCAATATTTATATGTATATATAGATGTTGGAAATATATATATATTTTAATTCAAAACACATTTTACGACTTAAAATATGTTTTACGAGATTTTAGTGGTTCCAAATATGTTTTTACGGGGCTAGGATAAGAGAAGGAACAATTTTGGTACCAAGACTAGTAACCAAATGCTCAAAACAATGTAAAACAACAAAAAAATAAAAACTATGGAGGTCACTAGGTTCGAACCTGTGACCTCCCGGAGCAACAGCATGGTTTTAACCATTCGGCCGGCGGCCCGATCTGTTAATCATCTTAGTCAGAAATGAATTTGTATACAAACTGCGCCTAGAAAACCAAATCAGGAAAATAAAGAAACAAAAATGGTGAGGGCCGGATTCGAATCCGCACCCCTCACGAACCGAATCCGTGAACGAACCAGTAGGCCAGATTGGCATCTGGTAATCAAATCGACTTTCATTTTATTTAACATATATCTAACGCATGTCATCTTCTTCAACATAGAACTCCGGTGATCGGAACCCTAGTTCCGGTCGCCGGAAAATCGCGGAACGGAAATTAAACACAGAAAAATGTGCGAAAACCAACGGGAAACATTTACCTCAAAGTGAAAATGCGAGAAGACGAGTTTTAGTCACCGAAACCGAGCCCGAAAGTTCCGACGATCACTCCGCGGGTTGCTCCGATTCGAAAATTAAAAGCTCCTGTTGGATCAGCTTCGAGAGGCGATTCCAGTGGATGCAAAATGGGAGTAGATGGTGCAACGATTGGCCGGAATTTTGTAAGTTTCGGTGGGTGGGTTTGGTGTGCTTGTTTGCGACAAAAACAGAGAGGACGAGAGAGAGTGAGACGAGAGGGATTTGAGACCGATGAGGGTGCAAGTGAATGAGAATGATGATGGATTATGATTTAGGGAGATTGATTGTGTGAATTGAAACCCACGAAGGTGATGATGATCGGTCGAAACCGATAATGGGTTCATAAAGTCTCTTAACTGATCGACATTTAAAACAAAAATGGACTATTGACGAAATTAGTCCCTCATATACTTACAAAGGATGACACCAAGTTTTAAACAACTACAAAGATACCCTTCAAGGTTTAGGTTACTAGAAATAAGTTTGGAAATTGACAAAGTTAGCCCCTTTAAATTTAAAATAGGTTAACGAACTCTTAACGGAGTTAACAGAAAATATTCCTACCAACGAATACACGAGAGATGCCAGAATATATTAAGCGTATAACGTTTATAAAATATAAATCTTAGGTGATCTCATAAAATCATAAATAATATCCATAATTATTTAATTTAGGTTCACATTAAATCATGGATTTTAAATCTATAACTTACATACATTTAAGTCACACAAAGCCATGACTACTAACTTGCAATTAAATTCTCAAGTTACTCAACATCATATTATAATTAAAAATCATATTTATATCTATGATTATTACTTGAAATCAGAGGATATAAATCCCACAAAAGCAAAAGTTTAATTGTCACATAAAATGACACAACGTTCACATGAAATCGTAACGTACGATTTACATAAAATCATAGAACAAGAATATCAAACGTCAAACTTAAGTGCATGCTCGTAGTGATTGGTCACACAAAACCCTAATTTGCTAAAGTCAACGCAGATAAGCACATAAATGTTCACACAACATTTAATACGTTTTACGTTCAGTTAATGTCGGAAAATGACCTGAAAAGTCGGATTGTCACGATACCATCCAAACCACACCCTCCCCTTCGCCAGCCTAAGCGTCTGGCCCACCCATTCCTCCCTCCTCTACTGAACCTGACAGCGCTCCTACCTCTTCTATCCACTGCCCACCTACATCCCCATCATCCACCGACCACCCCTCCGCCCCAGCCCACCCGTTCCATGACCACCCGGTCAATGGCCGGGATCTCCAAACTCAAAACCATCTTTAACCTACATACCTCCACCGCTCCCATTCCTCTCCTGAAAAACGCCTCTGAAGCCCGTACCGTGCCTGTATGGAACCAAGCCATGATCGATGAGTTTAATGCTCTTATCGATAATAATACTTGGGAGCTCATGCCTCATACAATGGACATGCATATCATACGTTATGTGTGAATTTTTAAAAAAACATAAATTGAAATCTGACGGGTCCTTTGAGCGCTATAAAGCGTGTTTAGTTTGTGATGGCAGATATCAGCAGGTGGGAGTCGATTGTGATGAGACATTTAGCCCGGTGGTCAAACCTGCCACTATCTACATGGTTTTAAGTTTAGCTTTGGCTCAGGGTTGGGATATTAACCAGCTTGATGTGAAGAATGCATTTCTTCATGGAAACCTCCAGGAGACGGTCTTTATGCATCAGCCAGTAGATTTTTGTCATTCAGGTTTTCCGCAGCACGTATGTCGATTAAAGAAGTCCTTATATGGACTTATACAGGCACCTCGGGCATGGTACCAACAGTTCACTGATTATGTGACCACTCTGGGCTTCGTACATAGTTTTTCTGATCACTCTCTGTTCATATACAGACATGGTCAGGACACTACTTATCTTTTGTTATACATGGATGATATCATTTTTACAGCTTCTTCTGTAACTCTTCGATCTCGCATTATGGCCAGTCTGTTCTCTGAATTTGTTATGAAAAACCTTGGACCCCTGACTTATTTTCTCGGCATATCAATCAGTCGAGACCCTAATGGCATGTTTCTTTTGCAGAAAACATATGCAGCTGACATTCTCGCACGTGCCAAAATGATGGATTACAATCCAGTTCAGACACCTGTTGATACCTCAGGTAAACTCAGTAGTTTTGTAGGGGAACCGGTTGACGATCCGACATACAAAACAAGTGAACTTAAATTAATCAAATTAATTGATTCTTTGGTTCACATAATTTTTTGTATTTATATAAATGATAAAAGTGTATAATGTGCCACCATCTTTAAGATTTAAAATATATAAATAATCATATTAATTATTAATAGACCCAATAATCTCCTACAATTTACCAAAAATATAGACCCAATAATCTCCTACAATTTATCAAAATTATAGAACCAATAATCTCCTACGGTTTACCAAAAATATATTATGTTTACCAAACACATCACTTTTATAACTAATAGACCCAATAATCTTCTACAATTTACCAAAAATATAGACCTAATAATCCCTTTCCTCTATTCCACTTTGATTATATAATACAATTGATTGATACATTTACATGTGATTGATCTTAATTAATTTATCTATCCATAGAAATACAATCAACAATAAATACAATATATTTTTGGTAAACCGTAGGAGATTATTGGGTCTATTAGTTATAAAAGTGATGTGTTTGGAGCATAAGCTTTCCGCTTTCAAGCAATTATGAACATATTTTGGGTTTTGTTTTATGCTAATTTTTTCCATGCACTTATTTTAATCTTTTTCATAGAGAGGTGATTGTTATATGAGGTGTTCTATGAAAGTTCCTAAGAAAGCTTTTGAATGTGAATTTTGTGTTGGATTTTGATTTATGTATTATAAATATAATATATTATTGTGGTTATCAATTCCTTATATAGTTAGTCTTGCTCTCCAAGTTTTTCCATTCCTATATATATAATCTTGTATTACATTGTAAAGCACATCTATCAATAATATATTCTCTCCATATTCTTCCCTTCATTGTTTGCTATAAGCCTTCAATTTTCAACACGTTATCAGCACGACTTGCTTTTGGAGTTGAAGTTACATAAGGTATGTGATATTATAGACTTGTTTCTTATTGACTTTAATCTACCATATAATCATAACCTTTCATGTGTATATTTTATACGTTAGAAAATAATATTTTGTGGTATTAAATTATTTGAAAATTTCAAAGCTTCAAATTCGTTGTTTGTTGGGTTACAATATTAATCAAACATTCGTTATAATATTTTTCGTTTGCACACTTCTGGTATCATTTAATATTTTAGTACCATTCAATTGCGGCACAATTCCAATTGAATTTTTTCGTATCTATGTTTATATTCGTTTTTACAATCAAAGGTTAATAAAAAAATAGTATATTGGTGGTGTTTTGTGATTATTATCGCTACCATAATGTATGTTAATATTTTTTATGAACTTGATCGTTCTTGTCTTCAATCTCTCAAAATATTCCTATTGTAATTCATACAACTTTTGGATTAAACGAAGATCTTATTTATTCCAATTAGTTCGTTCACTATAACGGATAAAATTTTATTGGAATCTTGAATAATAATTTTTGTAAGAGTTTATTACGATATTTTTTTAGCCTCTTTATACATTACTTGATCTGATATATGGTTTTGTTGGGATAAAGAAGACACAAATTAAAATCTATTTTTTTTGTTATTTTAAATTATAATTGTTTCAATTGATAAATTTGGATTACGTTTAAAAAAAATAAAAAAAAATTAAAAAAATCTACAACATATCTTCTACTGTAATTAACATATCTTCTACTGTAATTATTTTAGTTAAGAACTTATTTTTCATATATATACGTTAGTAATTTTGTTTAAGAATTTTATATTTGTTGATCAGATTTATATTTTTAATGATGATTATTAATCCATATGTATTCTTAAAATATAGTTTATCATTTCGAATCTCGCAAAGCTTGACTTATTGGCTTTAGACATTACTAGGAATAACTAATTATCATGGGTATTGGATGCTAAAATACATTTGAATGCTAATAATCTTGGTGATACAATTAAAGAAGCAAATAAAGAAACTACTCAAGAAAAGGCCAAGGCGATGATTTTCTTACACCATCACATTCATGAGGCTTTAAAAAATGAATAACTCACTATAAAAGATCCACTTGTTTAGTGGACCAAACTGAAAGAAAGATATGACCACCAGAAAAGAAAACTGTTATTTTACCAAGAGCTCGTTTTTATTTGGTCTAACTTAAGGTTGCAAGACTTTAAATCTATAAGTGAATACAACTCGGCAATGTTTAGAATCACCTCACAATTGATTCTATGTGGGGAGAATATTACTGATAAGGAGATGTTAGAAAAAACATTCTCCACCTTTCACGCCTCAAATATGGTCTTGCGGGGTACACTAAA
This sequence comes from Deinandra increscens subsp. villosa, assembly GCA_039602395.1. NCBI lineage: Eukaryota > Viridiplantae > Streptophyta > Magnoliopsida > Asterales > Asteraceae > Deinandra > Deinandra increscens. The sequence goes on along the minus strand of JBCNJP010000006.1, from coordinate 10,993,798 downwards.
TATAGTGATCTAATATCATGTTTACTTGTGGCCGAGCAAAATAATGAGCTCATAATGAAAAATCATGAGACTCGTCCAGTCGGTACATATAAAGACCAAGGTGGAAATCGCGGACGTGGGCGTGGTCACGCTTACTATCATGGTCGTGGTCATGGTCATGGTCGTGGTCATGGTCATGGTCATGGTCATGGTTGTGGACGTGGATATAGTCGGGGAGGTTATCATGGTGTTCAGTTTAAAAACAATAGATTCCACCAAAAGCCTAATAACAATAAAAAGAAAGCCAATGATGAAAGAAATAAAAAGAAAAATGGAACCCCATCGATCAAATGAATGTAATCGGTGTGGAATGGACAATCATTGGGCTCGTACTTGTCGTACACCAAAACATTTAGTGGAACTTTACCAACAATCCATAAAAGATAAAGGAAAGGGAATAGAGACAAATTTCACATATGAGGATGACAATACTTATATTCATGGTGGTCATAAATATCTTCATGGTACAACTCATAAGGATGCTAGAGATTTCCTCACCGATACAACTACTCTGAATGTTGATGATTTCTTGGTTGATACAAATCCAAATGTTGGTGGTTCCGAAGCTAATACAAATAAGTTGGATGCTTGCAATTTTCCCCATGCTTGAATTATTAGCTTTTAAGTTATGTTATTTCCTTATTGTTTTGGATACCTATTTGAGATTTTTGTTTTGAAATATTTGGTTTATGGTACTTTTTTGTTTGAAACGTATTAGACATTTTAGTTATAATACTTTGTTTTTCTTTAATGAAGCATATGGAGCTTCTAGCGAAAATGTCTATTAATGATGAAGATATATATCTAATCGATAGTGCAACTACACATACAATCCTCAAGAAAAGAAATCATTTCTCTAATTTAATCATAAAAGAGGCAAGTGTTCGTACAATATCTGGTAGTACAAAATTGATTTGAAGGTTCTGGAGAAGCTTAAATAGTGTTACCAGGTGGAACACATTTAAAATCTAACAATGCATTATTTTCTCCATTGTCTCGAAGAAATATAATAAGCTTTAAAGATATTCGTCTAAATGGATATCATATTCAGACTACAAGTGAGGGACATGATGAGTACCTTCAAATCATAAGTATAAATTCGGGTAAAAAGAATGTATTAGAAAAGTTACCCTCACTTGCCTCTGGTTTGTATGGCACTAAAGTTGTTGCAGTTGAATCGTATGCAATCATAAATCAAAAGGTTATGGACCGAGAAAATTTTATCAATTGGCATGGCCGGTTAGGCCATCCCGGGTCAATAATGATGCGAAAAATTATAGAAAATTCATGTGGGAAATCTTTGAAGAACAATATGATTCTTCAAACTAAAGATCGTACATGTGTTGCATGCTCACAAAGGAAGCTTATAACCCGTCCATCACCAACAAAGGTGGGGAATGAATCCCTTAATTTTCTAGAAAGGATACATGGAGATATATGTGGGCCTATACATCCCCGTAGTGGACCATTTAGATACTTATGGTCCTAATTGACGCGTCAACTAGATGGTCACATGTGTGCTTATTATCAAGTCGTGATGTGGTATTTGCAGGACTACTTGCACAATTAATATGGCTAAGAGCATATTTTCCATATTACCCAATAAAGAGATTCCGGTTGGACAATGCTGTTGAGTTTTCATCCAAAACATTTAATGATTATTGCATGTCTATTGGGATAACTGTAGAGCATCATGTACCTCATGTACATGCACAAAATAGGCTCGCTGAATCGCTTATCAAGCGACTTCAAATGGTTGCAAGACCAGTGATTATGAAATCAATACTACCAGTTTCTGCTCGGGAATATGCAATATTTCATGCAGCAACACTAATTCGCATCAGGCCAACTAGTTATCATACGTCCTCCCAATTACAATTGGTTTTTGGTCAGGAACCAAATATATCCCATCTAAGGATTTTTGGTTGTTCAGTATACGCTCCAATCGCTCCACCACAAGGCACAAAGATGGGACCTCAACGAAGGTTGGGAATATATGTTGGGCATGAATCACCAGCTATTATTAAGTATTTAGAGCCACCAACGGGAGATTTATATACGGCTCGATTTGGTGATTGCCATATTGATGAATCAATATTCCCGACTTTAAGGGGGAGATGAAAAATAGCTGAAAAGTAATACAAGTTGAAATGAATTATCATTATCCCATCTTGATCCTCGAACTAAAGAGTGTGAACTAGAAATTCAAAGGATAATTCATTTACAAGGATTATCAAATCAATTACCAGACGCATTTTCTGACCCAAAAAGAGTGATTAAGTCACATATACCAGCTGTTAATGGTCTAATAAAAATTAAGTGTCCCAAAAGGACAAACACATGTTGCTAATGAATCTAATGAACGTTTGAAACGTAGAAGACCAATTGGTTATGTTAGAGCATATTCCTATGCTACAGTGTGTCTCGTGTATTGTATCTAGATCAGAGCATATTCATGTGAGTCTTAGGGTCTGTGTACCATGGTCCGTACCAGTTGGTACGGAGCCAACGTACCAATGGTGTGTTGGATGGTACGCTGGACTAAGTGGTGAGTATAAATACTTAGTGTTAGAGAGAGTTAGTAGTTCTGTCATTGGTGTAATTCTGAACTGTGTGTATTTGAGTGTGTGTCTCTATCTCTAGAACTCTTTGTATTCTCTAAGTGAAATCAATAAAGCAAAGCTTTATTTACATCCATTGTAATCGTTGTGACCGATTCATGCAGTAGTAAGATCCATTACAAGTGGTATTACAGCAATCTAGGTTGCTATACTACTGTGATTTGGTCAATTTCTAAATCCTAGTGAGAGTAAGTTGGGGTTTCTTGGATTTTTCATCAATTTTTCTCAACTCCGAGTGTTTCTGGTGCTAAAACTGATTTCTGAACATTCCCATTTCGTTGCTTACTATTCCAAATTCCAGTCAAATTTCGCAAAAAATCAGTCGAATCTGTGTTGGTATGCTAAATGAGTATGATGGTACGCCGGATGGTTCATTGGTATGCTCCTTCGTACGCTAGGAAATCTTCATAGATTTCTGGTACGCTGAGTGTTGGTACGGAAGACTGTTGGGCTATACATTGTAAGGCATGAACATTAGATTGGGCTTTCATTGATTTGGACTTAGTAGGGTTTACGATTGTGGGCTTGATGGGCCGGTTCTCTAGTGGGTTTACGATCGGCTTAGGGCTTTTGATAGGGTAGTATAAATACCCATGTAATTCTTGTTTAGAGTTAGTTGTTAGTTTACGATTTCCAGCCTCCTCTTTGTATTCACGATCGTAATCATCACTCAATAGAAGTTTGATTATTCTTCATTCCAGATTTGATTGTGTTGCTTTGTTCTTCATCTTTAATCAAGTCTTATTCATCATCTTCTAGCTCAAATCAGTCACAAACAAGGTTTCCGCACTTGTTTGTGTTTACGATATCGTGAACGATTGTTGTTTTGGGACCAACAATTGGTATCAGAGCTGAGAATCATCTGATTCGAGGTTCCACGATATTGGATTCGAGTGTTTGGCTGGAAAAAGTGTTAGCTTGTTGCTGTTCTTGGTGTTTACGATCGTTTCTGGGCTGCTCTTGAAGATTACGATCAGTGTTCTTCATCAAAACTGTGTTTACGACTTCAAGACTGGATTTTTGAGAGTTTACGACTTTGTACTGTGTTTACGACTTCAAGATACGAACTTTGGGCGTTTAAGATTTCGATTACGATCCGGAGTTGTTTACGATCGGGATTACGATCCAAAGGTGTTTACGACTTACGTTTACGATCAGCAGTTGTCTTTATCGTAAACTGGTGTTTACGATAAGAAACTCATATTTGAACAATTTTTTTAAGTTTTCCTAAAATTTCGTCATGGATTTTGAACCTAGCATGTATCAGAAACTGGACTTTGAGATTGGATCAACTACTCGTCCTCCTAGACTCACATCTGCTGATAACTTCCTTGAATGGAAATACAGATTCCAAAACCATTTGAAAAGTGTTGATCTGAGACTTTGGAGATTAGTTGTCAATGGACCATTCATACCTACTCACACTGAAGTAGGAAAGGTTGGAGTGGTGAAAGCTGAAGCAGAATACTCGGATGATGATTGGGAAAAGTGTAACAAAGATGAAAGAGCTATGCTATCATGACAATGGCATTGACTCCGGAGATTGCACAAGGGTTTAAAAAGTACAAGACTGCAAAGAAGCTTTGGGATGCTCTGGTGGTTGCATATGAAGGAAATCCCGATATCAAGGCAAGCCGTAAACAGATGCTGAAGCAGAAGTTCAACTTGTTCAATCACATTCAAGGAGAGTCATTTGAAGCTCAAGTTCAAAGATTTTTGTCCTTAATTACTGAGATGTCAAGCTACGACGTTGAGCCCGAACAGGAGGATAAAAATCTGAAACTCTTGAATAGTCTGCCCAAGTCCTGGAATACCAACATTTCAATCATCAAAGATAACAACAAGCTGGATGAGTTGACTGTTGATGAGCTAATTAACAAACTGAAGTCAAAGTTGATTGATGATAAACAGAGAGAGCTGAATCATCTAAGTTCACTTAGTTTAGCAGAAAAACTGAATCAGGCTCTCTTATCTGAAGAAGTAGGTTAAAGCAGGGTGGAAGTTCATCTGGACGTGATACAAGTACAAACACAAAGTCAACAGCATTCGTGGCTCGTGCCCAAGCTGGTTCTAGTGGAATGGTCAACCCTGATGAAGCAAATGCTACTAATGATCCACACTTTGCTCTTGGAATGGGATTTATGAATAGTTATCACACTCTTATGGCTGGAACTTTGGTACCTACTGACATGCTGTCAGGCGAGCTGAATCAGATTAATCCTGAAGATGTGGAAATGCTTGATGTTTCCTGGCAAATGTGTAGGTCCTAAAACAACAACCGTTCACGATATTCTATCAATCACGAGTGCGGAATCCAAGTGATTGATTGATTCAAGATAAGAGATGAGAAGAATACTAGAAAACGATTAATATAAATGATAAAAACCCGATCTTTGCACACAAGACGAACTTGTCGGGTACAAGATAAGAAATCGTAAACTAGGACCTCTCGGGTTTACGATCGTAATTGTAAAGGCACCTCTAGAATCGTAAACTAGGACCTCTCGGCTTTACGATCGTAATCGTAAAGGCACCTCTAGAATCGTAAACTGGCGAGCCCCAAATGAGGAGGTCTAGAGGGGTTTATATAGGCACCCCAATGGGTTTACTATTGGGCCTCTTGAGTCATAAACCCAATAGTAAACTCAAGCCCAACCATAAACTAGCCTACATACAATAACCAAACTAGTCTACTAAACTAATGAAACCCTCTAAGCCCAGCCCAACATATTTAATATTACAAGCCTCATAATCTAGCCTCTACAATCTTCCCCTAGGCTTGTGATATTAAATGTCTTCGATCTTTGAAAATCTTCTTCTTGACTGGCTTGCATAGATGTTGATGAAGATTCTTTCCGCATAAATCTTCAGTGAGTTTCATGACGGGCACTTGGGACTTCCTCTTGATCAGCATCAGCTAGAACTTCTTGAAATGAATAAGTTAATGAAATGGAGGACTCTCATTGACTTGCTTCTCTTGAAAGAACTGGTTCTTGCTAAATCTTCGGTAACTGTCTTGAATCTTCAAAAATTAGAGGTTAAAAAGTTTGAACACCTCTAACTTTGAAGAACTTGGTTGTTGATCTTGGGTCATCATGATCTTTGACCGCTCTCTGCTTCATTTTCTTCATCAAAGATCGACTTGAAATCTTCAGCTTCCCCTAAACATGTGAACATCTTCTTTGAAGCTCTTTTGAAGCTTTTGAAAACTTGTAAAGACACCAACAACTTCCCCTGAACAGTTGCTTTTCCAGATGGAAGTCTTGTCCGGCTGGTTCTTTAACTTTGAGCAGCAGTAGCATCTTTCTCTCATCAACCTGTCTGACACACATTTGAAAAAATATACTCCACCAGACATTTGATGACTGGTATTTGGGTTAGAAGGTAATTATCATCTGTTCAGTTGATTCAAATTAACATTATTTTAACCAAAAACCCTAATATAGATTACGGGTTTTCTATAAAACTTCCCCTGAACCCAAGACCTCTAAAGACTTCCCCTGAGCTGATAACTTCCCCTCAGCTAAGGACTTCCCCTGAGATAATACATATTATCTTCGAGTTCCCTTCAGATACTATGTATTATGGAAGTCTTTTCATTAGATAATAAGTATCATCCTCGAGTTCCCTTCGGATAATACTTATTATCCCATACTCCTTCCCCTAAAAATTTGTCAAGATCTGACGGAGGAAGTCTTTTCCATTAGATAATAAGTATCATCCTCGAGTTCCCTTCGGATAATACTTTTTATCCCATACTCCTTCCCCTAAAAGTTTGTCAACATCTGTCGGGGCATATTGTCATGCATTAAAACCCATGAAAAACACATTTTGACTTCTCAAATCGACATGGCCAAGACGAAAACACACCAAAAAGAACTTAACGACTCACACACGAAAGATATAAACTAAAAAAATACTTACAAAACCAAACATGAGAAAGTTTACAAGGAATCAAACCGTATGAATCTGACTGAGGATCCCTTTTTAGCTTCAGTTACTCAACTAGTCCAGGTAATTGCCGGTATGTTTGTCCGCTTTAAACTCAAACCCGTTTAATCCCAACCGAATGCGTCATGTTTAATATAGTACAATATTACCATCATGTTTAATTGTCCCCACACCCAAGCGTACACAGCAAAACCTACCCAACCTCAAAGTTTATTGAGGATTCACAAACCCCCAACTTAAGGAACCATGCAACACCGTTATGACTACCACTTATTTCATTAACCATCAGTTGGTGATCAGGTCGGCCGCTAAGCACGCAAAGAAGACCAACTAAGTGATTATTTATTCTCTTTTTTTCATTTCTTTTTCATTTTTTTTTCTTTTCTTTTTCTTTTTCTTTTCTTTTTATTATGTGGTGTAGTCATGACAGCAGAGACATGGCGTGTGAGAGAGTGAATACTAGGTAATTACCACTCTCAACCCATTTTTGCCGGGACTCAGTCTTTTAAACCATGCAACCTGGGATGGGAAACTAAACATATATATCTTTTAATTTCACTGCACTTTCATTGGAGGTCATAAGTTTAGGTCGAGCCTACCGAGCATATCACCGTGGAGCTTGCCTTTCACTTCCTCCTTACGCGTGTCAGCCATCTCCAACCCAAACATTCATTTTACTTCCCCTAAACTTCTCAAAAACAAGACACAAACAATTAAAAATTGAAAAGCACACTATTTTTGAGGGGTCAACTTTTTCTTCATCTTTACATTTCTTCCCCTTGCTTTTTTATTTTTAATGTCACAATCTTGTGAACATCATTTTTCAGTTTTTTTTTTTTTGTATAAATAAAAAATAAAACACACAAACACACTTAAAAGAACAAAACACAAAATTTTGAGGATATCTGGCCAAGCTAACTTTCAAAGTATTGATTAGCTAACTTTCAAAGTATTGATTTGAAAATTTTAGAAAATTGGGTTTCATGACATGCACACTTCATTGGAGGTCAAACACATAATCAAACAACAGCTTAATTGAAACTTTAATGAAATAGGTTTGACTCAAAAGACCTTTTGTTGCCTCATCATTCAAACAACCAAATCAAGAACAGTACCTTTCATGCTGATTTTGACATTTTACCTCTCAATGAGACATACCTTCCATTTATAGATTACTTGACATGACATGAAGATACGTCTCCTAAACTGTGCCTGGAACAATCACTTATCAACAAAAAAATTAGTAATAAAAATGTTAGTGATAATCCTCCTTGATCATTCCTACACAGAGTGAGAGATTAGTTAGCTAATAGTACCCAGGCCATTGTTTTTCTGGGTACTCCTGAGGAATCAATGAATGAAATTTCTTTTAAAAACATTCCTTTTGAAAAATCAGGAAGTTGGGATGATTCGGTTGTAGCTGCATTAGCCTTTGGTTTCCAAGTTCCAGGTGATTTAACATTTGTTTTAGTCACCTTTGGAATTGTGAGCTTAGGTATTTCAACCTTCTTCATTTTAGATTCACTTTTCAAAACAGTTTTTGTTTTAGTCACCTTTGAAGTTGTGACTTTAGGTATTTCAACCTTCTTCATTTTAGAATCATTTTTCAAAACAGTTTTAGTTGCCTTGGGAGGGGTAACTTTGGGTTTCTCAAGCTTTGGTTGTTTTGAAAATGGTTTCTTCACCAATGTTGATCAGAGGGTTTAACCTTAGGAGAAACAGTCTTCCTTGCCTTAGGTGTTTGCACCATCATTGGCTTAGACTTTACAGACTCCTGAGATGAAACCCTTTGACTTTTCGGAAAATAGGGTTCATAGGGGCGATAAAGACAGTTCCTAGCAATATGACCAGCGATGCCACAATTAAAGCAAGTCTGCTTCTTTAGATAGGAGTCAGACGTGTACCCATTTGTCTTTGGTGGCTGATATGGAGCTGGTTTGCCTTGTGTGTGCTTCTTTGCTTTGACTGCAGCTTCAGATTTGACTTTCTGTTGGTTTGTCGAAGCCTGTGTCGAACCTGTCTTTACTGTCTTTGTGCTTCCTTGATTCTTTGACGTTGAAGCACCATTCTTGCAATTACAACGGCAACTGCATGATCCAACTGAAGAAATGGGAGACACATCTACTCCCTTGAGTTTTTCATTCTTCACTCCAGCTGTTGGTTTCATACTCGGATGCTTGATGGTGATCTTTGGCCTCTCAACTTCAGCTTTACTTATCACTCCATCGGTTATTCCCTTGAACTTGGAGGAGAAGGATGGTAATTCATATCCTACATCTGGTTCTTGGTCAAACATTGATCCAGATGTCATAAAGATCTTCCCCTCAGGCCGTGTCGTCAAGATCACCTTTTCCCTTTTGACTTCGTCAATTACTTTGAAGCATGGGGATTCAATTATAGGGCATGGTTTCAACTCTATCCCAGCATCATCAGACTTAGAGTTATGACACCTGTCATATTTCTGACACTTAGCATCATTGTCTGATATATCCTTTACTCTCCCTTCACCATAAGTCATGTTTGCTTCATTATCAATTTCTTCTTGAGTCAATGGTGTAGTTCCAACCAAGACACTATCAATAGGAGGAGCAACTTCTTTATAATCAGACTTGGTTCGTTCAACTTGATCCTCACTAAGAAGTATTCCTATAATGTATTTGGGAACTGGTGGAGGAATAATGATGTTCATTGCCAAAGATATATCAGTTTTATCTGACCCAAACCCAGATGTGTCTTTCCCAACTTGACCAGTTACAACAGCATGTGACAATTCCTTTCCAGCATCGAGCATTCTTTTACTTCTCATTTGATTCACATCTAGTTTCACTTGCAACTCATTGTTCTTATGTGTGAGCTCATCTACATGCTTCCTAAGCTCAGCTATTTCTAACTTAGCATTGTCATATAGGAGAGTTTTCTCAGTTGCCAGTTTTTGATATTTCACAATGTTTAGTTTCTGAGCTTTTACCTTCTCCTCATTCTTTTGCCATCTACCCTTAAAAGAACTCCTCTCGTATTTTATCTCAAACAATTCTAACTCATAATTTTTACAAATTTGCCTAAGTCCAGGAATTATACGAGCACAAGTAGGATTGGGGCATATCTCAGTTTTGTCAACTTCATCTGCGAAAGCATCTTTGTCCTCAACTATATTCTTTTCTTCAAACACTGAACTCATGTTCTTTCTTTATATATGCAGCCTTTGAAGATTTTGAAGAATCGGCAAAAACGACAAAAGTACTATTCAAAGAATAGTGTCAAAAACTTAAAACTGAAAAACGGAGGCCTTCGGAGTGGAATTTGGGGGTCCAAACGAGCTCCCCTGGACATTAGTCTGGGGTAATTCTGGGGCTTGTTGTCACGAACGTCGTGTTAATAATTGAGCTTCTAACTCCAAATGAGCCAAAAGTTACGTCCGTTTCCGTGAAAGTGTGAAATAGTGACTTTTTGCCGCAAATCCTGTTTCCGATCGTAAACCCTATTTACGATCGTAATCACCTCCGGGTCGTAAACAAAGATCGTAAACACCGATTCTGATCGAGATGAGTCGTAAACGCCGATTCCGATCGAGTACAGTCGTAAACTCCGATTCCGATAAGAAATATCGTAAACACGTTTCCGGTCAGAAAATGTCGTAAACACCGAAAGCTTGCGTCTTGAACTCGTAAACACAAATTTCTTGATCGTAAACAGTCAAAGATCCCAGCTTGATGTCGTAAACGAGAATCCGATGAAGAGACTCAAGAACACCCAGTCGTAAACGCACAAAATACCCAGAAAACTAATCGAGAACACCCAAGAACAGCAGCAGCAGCGATCGTAAACCTGAAAAACTCAAGAAAACTCAAGAAAACTCGCAAAAACTGTTAGATCTTCTTGAATCAATATCGTGAGAACCCCGAAACACTCTTTTCTTGGCTCTGATACCAATTGTAGGTCCTAAAACAACAACCGTTCACGATATTCTACCAATCACGAGTGCGGAATCCAAGTGATTGATTGATTCAAGATAAGAGATGAGAAGAATACTAGAAAACGATTAATATAAATGATAAAAACCCGATCTTTGCACACAAGACGAACTTGTCGGGTACAAGATAAGAAATCGTAAACTAGGACCTCTCGGGTTTACGATCGTAATCGTAAAGGCACCTCTAGAATCGTAAACTGGCGAGCCCCAAATGAGGAGGTCTAGAGGGGTTTATATAGGCACCCCAATGGGTTTACTATTGGGCCTCTTGAGTCATAAACCCAATAGTAAACTCAAGCCCAACCATAAACTAGCCTACATACAATAACCAAACTAGTCTACTAAACTAATAAAACCCTCTAAGCCCAGCACAACATATTTAATATTACAAGCCTCATAATCTAGCCTTTACAAAATGGCTATGGCAGTTTTTCGCGCTAAGAAGTTTATGGCAAAAACTGGAAGGAATGTTTGGAAAGATCAGAACAAGATAAGGATGGGTTTTGATAAGAGCAAGCCCAAATGTTTCAATTGTGATGAGTACGGACATTTTTCTAGGAAGTGTACCAAGCCAAAGAGGGAGAAACCTGAAGAGAAGAAGGCTGGAGATGGTAAAGGAAGAGCAGAGATAAAGGCTTTGGTTGTGCAGGATTGTGGGGAGTATCAATGGGCTTCGCAGGTAAGGGAACTCAGTCTGACAGGTACTATGATTGCTCAGATGGAGAATAATGATGAGGAGGAACATGCATTTATGGTCACAGAGGAAAAGTCAGAAGAGAAAGAAGAGAACCTGGTTGAAGACAAGGAAGCATTTGCAGCCGAAGTCGACAACACAAAGGTATGTACTAATCCCACTTGTGCTCGTTTAATTCCCGGCCTTAGACAACTTTGGAAAAATAGTGAGATAGAATTATTTGATATGCAATGTTCTAGAAGTTCGTTTAAGGGTAGATGGGAAAAGAGTGAGGAGAAAGTTAAAGCTCAAAAATTGGATATAGAGAAATACCAAGCCCTTGCCTCTGAGAAGTCTGTCCTGTATGACAATGCTAAGTTAGAAATTGTTGAGCTTAGGAAGCAGGTAGGTGAACTTACACATCAGAACAATGAGTTGCAAGTAAAATTAGATGTGAATCAAATGAGAAACAAAAGAATGCTTAAAGCTAGTAAGGCTTTGTCCAACTGCATAACCGATGTTAGATTTGGTAAGGATAAAGGATGAATAGGAATTAGCTTTTCTGAAAAGAATAAGAATAATGTTCCTCAACCTGTGCCTAGAGATATAATAGGTATGATCTATGAGGAGGATCAGGTAGATAGATCTGAATCAGAAATGCATGAAGCAGGACCTCCCATAGATAGTGTTTTGATTGGTGTGAAACCCATGACAGAAGAGGAGTTAGAAAATGAGAAACATATGACCTATGGTTTGGGTAATCAGAATCGATCAGTAACATTCACTTGTGAATCGGGTTCATCTCAGGAATCATTAAACGATAATGTTAGTTCTTCTGATGTTTTTGTATCTTGTGCAGATGAAGTAGGGATCAAAGATGTTTCTGAGAAGGATGCTGAATGTTTGAGGGTTAAAGAGTGTCATGAGTCTAGTACTTCAAGTTCTGATTTACCTAAGGATGATGTTTTGGCATATGTATATGAACTTAATGCGTCCATGTCAAAACAATTAATGATTTCTATGTCTTCAAAACATGTTTCTGATTCTAATGAAGTAGTTAATGGTTTTAAAATTCGTGTGCCCAATACTAAAGCTGGTCGTGAGTCTAAACCCAAGGAATTTGTTCCGTATCCCCAGGTTGTGTCTACCTTTAACAGAACCAACAAATCAAAATCGGAACAATTTTGTTTCATTACGCAACCTGAGAAAGTTCCAAAACATTTGATACACAAATGGGATGATAAGCCTGAATGGGAGTCATCTTACCCAAGGCGTTCATATATCTGTAGTCATGTGAATGGGCCTAGAATCATGAATTGTTTTCAATGTGGAAAACCAGGACATTTTGCTGCAAATTGTTTAAATAGACCTTATCAACCATACTATCCGTAAAACCAACGGACTAGTATGCTGCAGAAAATGATGACAGGTGGAAATAAAAATCAGAAACAACAAGCTTTGTCTCAGGGGAAGCAAAGTTCAAAACCAATGAAGACTCAACAGTCTAAGGTTTTAAACACTAAAACTCTAGTGACAAATCCTATTGATGAAAAATGGAATGTGGCCAAAACTCCAAAACCAACTTACACACCTAAAGGAGTTTATCAAAGAAAAGATAAGATGAAATCTGAACTTGTTGAAAAACAGGTATCCAAAACAAAAGGGTTTTCTCAACCTAAAGGTAAAACAAAGGTTAAGAAACAGGTTTCTAAATCAAAAGATGTTCCTCAAACAAAACAAGTTGTTCAAACAAAATTGAAACTTGAGTGGACACCTGTCAAGAAACATGCAGATAAAAATGTCACATCTCCACAGAAGAAACCTGCAATTGTAAAGAAGTCAACCAATGTGTCAAAACCTCAGAAACACACTTTGTGGAAACCAAAAGTCAACGCTCAAAGTTTGAGTGTAACTTGATAAAAATCAGGAATGTCCTTTAAATTAGTCAACTACATTGACTCCAAGGGTGTGCTCATATCTGTTATGGCCTGGGTACCCGACTCTAACTGATTTTTGATTCATGTAGGGACAGCCAAGAAGAATTGTCAACAATCTCTGGTACGTTGATAGTGGTTGCTCCCGACATATGACCGGAGATTTATCGTTTTTGGAAGAGGTTCAAGATTTCAATGGAGGAGGTGTATCTTTTGCTGGTGGAGTATGTGGCAGGATCAGCAAGAAAGGTGTGGTGAAGAATGGCAGCTTGACGTTCTCAGATGTGCATTATGTGGAAGAATTATCACATAGTCTGCTCAGTGTTTCGCAGATTTGTGATCGTGAATATATTGTGTTGTTCAATAGCAGGGAATGTATCATTCTCAAGCCTGGAGTCAAGATTCCTGAGGAGTGTATCTTTATGCGTACACCAAGGCGAGGAAATTCTTATCTTCTCAATATGGGTAATCCTCCGCCATCTGATGTGACCTGTCTTATTTCAAAGCAAAATGAAAATCTGGCATTGTTATGGCATCGTCGTTTGGGACATGCCAACATGAAGAATCTGACCAAGCTGGCAAAGGGAGAGCATGTTAGAAATCTCCCCATCAAGGACTTCACATCAATTGAGAAGTGTGTTGCATGTGCTAAGGGGAAGCAACACAAGTTACCTCATCGTTCTAAAATGTCAAACTCTATTTTGTCAGAATTGCAACTACTACATATGGATCTCTTCGGCCCAATGCAAGTACTAAGTATCAGCAAGTTTGCATATTGCCTGGTGATAGTGGATGACTTCTCTCGGTTTACTTGGGTTTTGTTTTTGTCAAACAAGTATGAAACTCCAGAACTGGTGAAACAGTTTGTTACTCTCATAGAGAATCAGATGAGCAAGAAAGTGGAGGCAATAAGATCAGACAACAGAACAGAGTTTAAGAATGTTGAATTGAATATGTTCTTTGGAGAGAAAGGTATAGAAAGGCAATACAGTGCACCGTACACGCCTCAACAAAATGGTGTTGCTGACAGAAGAAACAGAATACTCATTGAAGCTGCAAGAACAATGTTGTGTGAAGCAAGATTGCCAATTTTCTTTTGGGCCGAAGCAGTCAACACTGCTTGTTATGTACAAAATCGGGTACTCTTGAACAAGCGACATGAGAAGACGCCTTATCAGATTATTTATGGAGAAAAGCCAAAGGTGGGGTACTTCAAGACTTTCGGGTGTCCTTGCACAGTTCTAATTCAGTCTGATGTGGGGAAATTCGAAGCAAAGGCTGATGAATGCTATTTTGTTGGGTATTCTGCAAATAGTGCTTATCGAGTCTACAACAAAACCACCAAAATGATAACTGAGGCATTCAATGTTGACTGGTTGGAAGATAATCCAACTGATGCTGAAACTGGGCCAGACTGGATTTTTGATTATGGGTCATTGTTTGAAGGTTTCAACTACTCAAACATGTTTCCTAGTCTGGAAGAAGAAAAAGACATCATTGCTCCAGCTCCTGAAGTAAGGCCATCTGTTGAAAATGTTAGAGACAGTGTATCAGCAGCAGCTCCTAAGGATGATATTGTGGATGTTCCAGAATCTTCAGGAACTCATGATGATCAGAAGGAGTCAGAAATCCAAGGTATGAATAATAATGTTAATGATACTAACCTGCCTGTTTCTGTTTCAGTACCAGATGTACAAACCACAAGAATCAACAGAGATCATCCTCTCAGCAATGTGGTAGGACCAGTGTCAGCAGGTGTCACTACTAGAAGCCGCGTGGGTGACATCAACTTCTGCATGTACTCATGTTTTATCTCCCAGATAAAGCCTCCAAATATGATGGTAGCACTTAAACATCCAAGTTGGATAGAGGCTATGCACAATGAACTGAATCAATTCTCAAAATTGGGAGTGTGGCGTCTGGTAAAAAGACCAGAAGATAAAAAGGTTATACCCACTAGATGGTTGTATAAGAACAAGAAAGATGATACGGGTGTGATTGTGAGAAACAAAGCCAGGTTGATTATTCAAGGCCACAGACAGGTTTACGGGATTGATTATGATGAGGTGTACGCACCAGTGGCCAGGTTGGAAGCAATTTGAATATTCCTTGTTGTAGCAACATATCTCAACTTCATAGTCTATCAAATGGATGTGGAGACAGCTTTCCTCTACGCTAAAATGAATGAAGAGGTCTATGTGACTCAACCGCCGGGGTTCGTGGATGAAGATCATCCAGATCATGTGTATCTTCTGGATAAAGCTTTGTATGGTTTGCATCAAGTTCCCCGCACGTGGTATGAGACTCTATCAAAGCATTTAGTGGAAAATGGTTATACAAGGGGAGTGGTTGATCAAACCCTGTTCAAAAAGAAGGTGAAAGATGATATCATTATGGTGCAAGTGTATGTGGATGACATCATCTACGGGTCAATGAATGCAGAATTATGCACCGAGTTTGAGGATATCATGAGAAAGAAATTTGAGATGAGCGATCAAGGGGAGATGAACTTTTTCCTGGCATTACAAGTGAAATAAGATGAATCTGGGATTCTCTTTCATCAAGCAAAATATGTGAATAAGATTCTGGAAAAGTACAAGATGCAGGACTCCAAGCCCATCTCCACTCCCATGGCATCCAGACCACTACTGACAGCAGATGTAGATGGGGAATCGATGAGTGAATTCATGTATCGTTCAATGATTGGTTCACTCATGTATTTGACAGCAAGCAGGCCAGATATCATGCATGCAGTGTGTGTGTGGGCACGTTACCAGGCTAATCCTAAACTCTCTCATTTAGCTGCTATTAAACGTATTTTTAGGTATCTAAAAGGCAGACCTCGGCTTGGACTTTGGTATCCTAAGAATACTGATTTTCAATTATTTGCGTTTACTAACAGTGATTATGGAGGAAGTGACCTTGACAGGAAATCCACAACTGGTGAGTGTCAGTATTTGGGAGACAGACTCATCTCATGGCAGAGCAAGAAGCAGCATACCGTTTCCAAGTCAACTGCCAAAGCTGAATATGTGGCAGCATCAGCTAGATGCTCGCATGTAGTATGGATTCAGAATCAGCTCACTGACTACGGTATGGAATTTCTTAATACTCCAATTTTTTGTGACAATGTTGCTGCTCTGCAAATTGTCAAGAATCCTGTTCAACATTCCAAAACAAAGCACATAGATATCAAGGTACATTTCATTCGTGATTGCTATGATAGGAAGTTGATTCAGCTTGAAAAGGTAAACTCCGATCAAAATGTTTCTGACCTTTTCACAAAACCCCTTCCTCGTCCAAACTTTGATAGTGTGTTGAAGGCCTAAGGATGATTGCCTTCGAGGAATGTTCTGATCAAAACTGTTTGTACATAGTTTTGTTTTTATGTTTGCTCACTTTTGGTTTAAGTTTCATTTTAAAAAAAATAAAAAAAAGGGGTGTTTATGTTTCAAAAGCCTCATAAAAACAGGGGAAGAGATGTTATAGTTTCAGAAAATCTGAAAATCTGTTTGAGGTTTTTATGAAGTCTTTTATGTTTGTCTTGAGTTGATAGGAAGTGATATAAATGTCCAAGACAATCGGAGACTGACACGTGTAAGGCTGAAGTGAAAGATTGCTCAAAAATGACATGTCGGTAAGCTCAACCCAAAACTATGATCATCAATGTAAGTGCAGTAAACTTAACTTCTATATATGTTTAGTTTCCCGTCCTAGTTTACATGGTTTAAAAAACTGAGTCCCAGCAAAAATGGGTTGAGAGTTTTATCTACCTAGTATTTACTCTCTCACACGCCATGTTCTGTTGTTATGACAACACCAAAGAAAAGAAAAATGAAAACAAAAAGGAAAAATGAAAAGAAAAAGAAAAATAATAAAATAATTATTTTGTTTGGTCTTCTCTGCGTGC
Organism: Deinandra increscens subsp. villosa; assembly: GCA_039602395.1. Classification (NCBI taxonomy): domain Eukaryota; kingdom Viridiplantae; phylum Streptophyta; class Magnoliopsida; order Asterales; family Asteraceae; genus Deinandra; species Deinandra increscens. The sequence goes on along the minus strand of JBCNJP010000006.1, from coordinate 10,976,700 downwards.
TTATGCGGCCGACCTGATCACCAACTGATAATTAAGGAAATAAGTGTTTGTCATGATAGTGTTGCATGGTTCCTCAAGTTGGGGGTTTATGAATCCTCAATAAACTCTGAGGTTGGGTAGGTTTTGCTATGAACAATTGGGTGTGGGGACGGTTAAACATGACGGTAATATTGTACCATTATTAAGCACTTGAAAATGACTTGATGTGAGTTTATGTGGTCAAAATTCTGGCAATTGTCTAGAGCGTCGAGTAACAGAAGCTGAAAAAGGTTCCTCAGTCAAAGATAAGTCTGGTTTGATCCATGAAAAACATCAGCTTCAAGGCAAGTATGTTTTTATCTCGGTTTTAGGTTATCTTAATTTTATGCTTTTTATATTCATTTTTTTTAAGTCTTTGAATATTTAAATTTAAATTTTTATGATCAAGATCAGATACTCGGGGTATGAGTCTGAAGGGAAGTTTTTTAATTCTCAAATTTTTCAAAATTAACATTTTTTTTCAAGTGTTTTTTCACTTAAATGAGGTTAGGGTGCTTTTGATATATTTTGAAATCATGAGGGGGGTCAATTGAATTTTTTTTAACAAAACCCTCAACCCCTCATTTCCGATCCTCATTTACGATCCACTCCTTCTCCCTCTCTGCGTTTACGATCCGCCGTACCAAAACCCTAACCACCGCCGTCGTTCACCGGAAAATCACTTTCCGGTCACCTCCGACCACGTACAGTGGAATCCGAGAGCATCACCAGTCTCGCCATCACTTTCCGACCACAAAACCCTTTTCAATCAACAGATTCCTCTTCGTTTTGTCGGATTATTCACAGATTTTGTGCTCTTTTCTCTTCGGTTGATCATCACTCCTTTTCTTCGCGTCAAATACTCGTGATTAGAAGTCGCGTCTGTGTTTGCAGTACTTAAAAGGTATAGTTTTGATGATTCTTTTGCATAAATGTTGGTTTATGATGCGTTTACGTGAAGTTGCAGGTTTAAAAAATGGCGGACCGTCGGTGTTTACGATCGTCGCGAGGTTGAAGACGACGATTCGGTGTTTACGATCCATGTTTCCGATAACGATTTCGATTGGCGTTTACGACTGCTTGGTTTACGATTCCGAGAGATTACGACAAACGGCTGTTTACGATCGGGCTTCGGGTTTGCGACTGGGCCTATGTTGAAATCAATTTAACCCGATCGTGAACACTTAATTGGATCGTAAACTCATTAAAAAGTTGGAATTAAAATCGTAAACACTTAATTAAACACAAAATAATTTTATTATCTTATCAAACTTAATTGTTTTAAGATAAAATTGAATGTGTTGATTTTAAGAATGTGAGTTGTTAAAATTGTGGTTCAAAATCACACTCTTTCCGTTGAAGGTTTCAATTGATGTTTTTAGAAATTGAAAGGATAATCTGATAATCAATTGAACTTCAAGATGATTTTAACAAACATGATTGCTCATTGATATAATTAAGCCTGATGCACTTGTCTCGGTTTCTCAGATGGCAGAAGAAATGATGGACGAAGAGATTCACTTTGAGAGGGATCATTGCATACCTGTTTATCTTGATGACCCTCCACAGAGACATATGCAGTTGTTCTACTCACTGGTTGCAGGGATGAACGTATGCAAAATCAATCATGCTCTCAGAACAAGCGTGCTGATTGATGAACAACTTGTCAGAGATTTCTGTTGAACTGCAAGGGCAAATCTCGATAAAGCAAGGATCACAGCAATGGTTCAAAACCGCATAATAGAGATCGTGGAAGAAGATATTTGCCAAGGGCTGAATATAAATGATAAAGCTGAAGACACGATTGAATATTCTTAAACTGCAGTGCTAGATGGTGCACGTCTCTTGGGGTATGAAGGAAAATTTCCACCGATCTTCAAGAAGCTTCTGCCACACTACTGGAGGTGTTTGGCCCACTACTTGCAGAATTCCTTCTTGGGCAAGAGAGCAAGCTATGATCAGCTGAACAAGGTGCATGGCACATCATTTGTTGCACTGGCATTGGATTGGGAGTTCAATTTTTTCGAAGATGTTGCTCTTAGACTAGATCGGTAATGCTGACTTGAGTGCCAGAGAGCAATTCCTCATGACTCCAAGGTTTGTGCATATGGTGGTTATGAAGAAGTATCTAATGATTCAAGAGAGGGTAGAGAAGCTGGATATAAAATTCATGGATGACAGTGTTTTTGGTCTGCAAACCCAAGATAGAAGGGGAAAGAGTACTTTTCAAGGAAGACTCGAGTGGACTAAAAGAGGTGCCTTCCCTGAGGTTGCAATGGAACAAGAACAAGAAGAAGATTCTGAACCTGAAGTACCTCCAGTCAATGTATCTGTGGCTGAAGATCATGATGTTCCAGCAAATGTTCCTGTGAATGTTCTAGAAGAACCTGAGATCATACCTTCGGATGAAGCAAATGTGATGGATGACATTTTCCCGAAAAATGAGAATCTGACAGAAGATATTTATGGGGATTTATGGCCAATCAGTCACAAGAGAACAAGGGATGACTTGAACTCTTCTTCAAGCAGTGGTTCAATTCCACAAGAGTTGGATGCTAATTTTGTTGTTGATGATGTGCTTACAGAACCAATTCCAGTACGTGAACCTTCACCGAGAAAGAAATCTGATCCAAGAACCATCAGATTCAAGTTTCAAAAGACAAGCTCAAGCCTGATGGTGTTTGAACATACGGGTGCAAATGTGCAGAATGATGACATGTCTGAACATGCAAATGTGGAGAGTACACTTCAGGCAAATAACCATGCTGATGCTTAAGATCCAACTCCAATGCAAACTGAGAGTCCTATTCTGAATGAACAAAGCCCAGTTCATGAGGAAAGGCAATTCCTTGAAGTTGACAGCTCGTTTGTTGAGCCCAGCCCGGTAAGGATAAACATTTCTACTGAACCTAGCCAACATTCAACCACTCCAAGCTTTCGTCCGTACCAAGCACTTGTTGAAGAACTTGCTCAAGCTAGTGATCTCCCTGTAGATCTACGGATAAGTGCCGATCCTCAGATCAACTTCCTCTTATCTCAAAACAAAAGGAGAGAGGGAGAGATTAAAGAACTAAAGGAAGAAAACAAGAGGTTGAAGGAGAAGGAGAGCAAAAATGAAGCCAGTATTGGATTTTTGTATGCGGGATATCTTGAACTAAGGAAGAAGTTGTGTTGGTCCAGAATCAAAAACCGTTCACGATATTATCTAATCTAAACGTGCGGAATCCGTTTAGATTAGTGATTCAAGAAAGAGATGAGAAGAAAACTAAGAATACGATGAATATAAACGATAAGAACCTGATATTGCACACAAGATGAACTTGTCGGGTACAAAATCGTAATCGTAAACTAGCTCCTCTCGGGTTTATGATCGTAATCACCAAAGCTCCTATTGGAAATCGTAATCGAGCAACACCTATGATGGTGAACTCATGGGGTTTATATAGCCACCCCATGAGTTTACAATTGGGCCCTTAAACCCTAATGGTAAACCCAATCTTAAACCCCAAGCCCAATAGTAAACCCAAGTAAACTAGTCTACTAAACTAAATAAACCCTCTAAGCCTAGCCCAAACTATTTAATATTACAAGCCTCATAATCTAGCCTCAACAAGTTGGAAGATTTGAAGGGTGTTGATAGTTCAAACATTCAGAGTTCTTCTCAAGATGCTCAAACTACTGATGCAATGTAAGAAGATGAAGGTGATGACACCATTGAGATGTCTGACTATGTTCGGGGAGGAAGATTCATCTCAAAAGCACCAGAAGGTCATGAAAATTGGTTCAAGGATTTCTTCCAGGGACCTCCCCCTAAGCTGTACTCGATTGATGTCGGAGAAAGTGAAATTGACAAGAGGGGGAGCCGTGAACCTATTTTGTGTTGGCACTACGATGCTGAGAAGAAGCTGTTTGCAGTGATCAGACATGGCTACAGTCCAGTGGAGTATTATAGAACTCGCGGTCAATTTCACTCCTGGACTGAACCCGAGATGAGAAATTTGCTGAGGGCTCCTTTTATTAACAGATGGATGAATGCACATGGAGACCTCATTCGTAACAATCTGATGAGCCACCTTGAAGAAAACTTTGCAAATTTTGAGCTCAAGCAAACAAGATGGGTTCAAACTGGAACTGACCCTGTTATAGATGAGCCTGTAGGAGAAGTGAGGCCACCACCCACTGTTTGGGCTGATATTTCAGGATCCTTGGCGGAAGCTCAAGTGGTCCAGGATCCTCAGACGGGTTGTGTTGATACCTGATATGTGCGTCGTGTGAAGTATCAAACAAGATCAAGATCAAAGTCAATCTAGGTCTGGCCGAACTAGGTCCGAACCTGAAGTTCGGACTGGCCGAACCTGAGGTTCGGCCGAAGCTCGGACCAGCGGGTATATATATGTGATTGGTCTTTGTAATTGTAGACTTCTGAGCGTGGGAGATTTCTTAAGTGTGTGTTTTCAAGGTGTTTCTCTGTGTTGTGTTTCTGAGTGTTTCACTGATTGTAATTGTTCATTTTGATCAATAAAACAATCGGTTAATTACATTTCGATGTCCGATTAGCTAGATCGAGTAGACGATCCGATGCTCACGCATTTTCAAGTGGTATCAAAGCCATTTGGTTCACTCTACTGATCTGTGGTTGCTATTTTTGGATGTTTGAAGCGTTTTTTAAGTTTCTCAAGTTTGTTTTCATGTTGTTCATCAATTCTATTGAGTGTTTGGTGTCAAAATTGTTCCTAAATCATTTTCTATCGGTTTTTTCTGAGTCACAGTATCGAGTTTTGTCAAAATCCGTCCATTTTCGCGCGTTTTGAAAAAATGAGTTCGAAGTTCGGAGTTGTCTGATTAGGATCGGAGTAACTGCTCCGAACTTGAAGTTCGGTCGATATTCGATCAGAGTTCGGAGCTGTCTCGGTCAAGGTTCGGAGTGATTTGAGGTTCGAAGGTAGATCGGAGTTGCTTAGAGGTTCGGACTGTTGTTTTTGATTCGGAGCTGGTTCGGATAGGGTTCGGACTTTGGATTTAACTTCGGACAGAGTTCGGAGCTTAGTTATAAGTTCGGAGAGAGTT
>JBCNJP010000006.1:10954115-10971115 GCA_039602395.1 Deinandra increscens subsp. villosa | reverse complement strand
TCCAAATGCCACTTTGGGGTGCGAGCTGGAAAATTCTTAGGATACATGGTTACCGAAAGAGGGATCGAAGTGAGCCCGGAGCAGATCAAGGCAATCCTAAATTTGAAGTCCCCATCAAACGTAAAAGAAGTACAAAGGTTGACAGGAAGAATCGCAGCACTCAACAGGTTCATTTCAAGATCCTCAGAAAAAAGTAAGGATTTCTTTGATATCCTGAGGAAAAACAAGAAGTTCGAGTGGACTGAGAAGCATGAAGAAGCCCTGAAGTGCCTGAAAAACTACCTGTCAGCAGCCCCGCTACTAATGAAACCAGAAGATGGAGAGCCACTATATTTATATCTCGCTGTTTCCGAAAGCTCAATCAGTGTAGTCCTAGTAAAAGACCATCAAGGTCAGCAGCATCCAGTACATTATTTCTCAGGAAGCCGGAAATGTCAGGAAGGATGGCTAAATGGGCAGTCAAGCTGAGTGCCTATGACATCAAGTATGAACCAAGAACAGCAATCAAATCCCAAGCATTAGCTGACTTTGTGGCGGATTTCAGCAGTGACATTGAACCAGAAGTTGAAAAGGAAGTCCAGCAGCTTAAGAAGCTCAAGGAAGACTAGATCCTCTATATTGACGGCTCCTCAAATGTCAGAGTAACAGGGCTAGGAATCCTGCTAAAATCGCCACAGGGGGACATAATACCTCTATCCATATCCTGTGAATTCCAGGCTACCAACAATGAAGCTGAATATGAGGCTTTAATTGCTAGATTACAGCTGGCTAGGGATATCGGAATCCTATCTATACAAGTGTTTGTTGATTCTCTCTTATTAACTAACCAATTTAATGGCTCTTATGCAGTGAGAGGGGAGAACCTGATCAAATATCTTGAAATTGTTAAAAAAGTGTCTCTATTTTTTGAAAATTTTAGCATTTCACAGGTACCAAGAGAAGATAATGCAGAAGCCGATGCCTTGGCAAACTTGGCTTCATCACTCAGGATCCCTGAGGATGTCAAAATTCCAATAACTCACATCTTGACGCCAGCGATAGCTCTATAGGAAGCTCAGGCTGTTGACAATAATGCAGGCGAAGATGTTGAGAATCCTGAAGATGCTCAAGAATCCTGGACCTACCCGATCAGGAAGTATCTAAAAGACGGGGACATTCCCAAGGGCGAAAATCCCAGGGCTTTTCGCACAAAGGTAGTACCCTATACTATAATTGATAATATCCTATATAGAAGATCTCTTACAGGTGTCTACTTAAGGTGCTTAGAGAAGTCAGAAGCTCTATAGGTGCTTTAAGACATCCACAGTGGAGACTGTGGGAACCATACCGGGGGCAGGGCACTGTTCTCTAAAGTTCTCAGATTCGGGTATTATTGGCCAACCATGAAGAAGGATGCCGCGAGCTTCTCACAGAAATGCGATGCTTGTCAAAGGCATGGCAATATCCTCCACCAACCTGCTGAGCATCTGCATCCTATAGTATCCCCATGGCCATTCATGAAATGGGGCATGGATATTGTGGGTAAACTGCCAAAGGCTCCTGGAGGGAAGGTGTTTATGCTTGCCATGACAGATTACTTCTCCAAGTGGATTGAAGCAGAAGCCTATGTTCAAGTGAGAGAAAAAGAAGTGATATCCTTCATCAAAAGAAACATCCTCACCAGATTTGGGATTCCGGCAGAAATCATATGCGACAATGGCTCCCAGTTTATAGGCACGAGAACTACAAGCTTTTGTGAAAGCTGGGGTATCAAGATGATCACTTCAACACCTGTCCACCCTCAGGCTAACGGACAGGAAGAATCCAGCAATAAGATCATAATCAACAACCTCAAGAAAAAGCTGGGCTCCAAGAAAGGGAAATTGGCTGAGGAGCTGTCGTTTGTCCTTTGGGCAGACAGAACTACACCTAAAAATGCTACTGGCCAAACGCCATTCTCGTTAGTGTTTGGGGCAGAAGCTGTGATCCCTACAGAAATGGTACTCCCGACAGCCAGAGTCAACTGCCAGGATCCTGAAACCAACAGCCAGAATCTCCTTCAGGATCTCGAAACAGTTGAGGAGCTCAGAGATATGGCCAGAATCCGAATGACATCTTACCAGCAGCCGATACCAAGTGTTGAGTGTTTTGCAGATTCTCAGAATCCTAACTAAAGTAATTTGGGTATATCCCCAGTTAGAGGCTGATCACCTCTCCTCCGTTTAAGGTATCATCATACCTTCTAAGGTTTAAGAGAATTTCACCTCTTCTACGTTTGGGTAATCGCCAAGTAGCGCACGACCCTCGCCAGGAGCGCACGTTGTCCACCAGTATGCTCAAGGTGGCCGGACCAGTCCACTCTAGGGGTGGCTGACAATCTTGTCACTGGAGGCTGCTGGGAGGATTCTCAAGGTTTTTAACACTCACGTGTTAACTAAGGCTTAAAAGGTCTTCACCTTTTCTAAGAATTGCCAGGAGCGCTCGTTATTCGCCATTGGGTGGATCCTCAAGTAATAGCAGACGTGCTATCCTCACGAATTATCTAAGGTTCATAACACCAACGTTGTTTTGGTCAAAAATTCACTCGGGAATCCTGTATTCCAAACTTAGATTGTGAGGTAGAGTGCTCAACGACCAAATGAGTAAGTAATCCAAGTAAGGGTGATAACACAAGGATTTTAGCGAGGAAAACTCCAGAATCCTTTGAGTTGCCTCTAGGAATCCTGGATAAAAACCTCGGGTGCCGGCTGGAAACCGCCACCAAGTCAATGTTATTAATTATCAAACGATTTGTTACAACGGGTTGGAAGTTTGATCAATCAGAGCTAAGTGATATAATAATTCGTAGTGGGAAACCAGTGTGCGAGTGCAGTTGTGTGTTCCTACTGATCGAATCCTCGATTTATATAACAAATACAATGATAACTAACTTTCCGGGATTCCCGGGATCCTATTGTCCAACTAACTCGACCGTTAGAGGCCTCTCCGTTCACTTGGTCCACGATCTTCTTCAGCTGGAGCGTAAGTTTCGGAGGTTGTTGATGATTCCGGTAATACCTGGTCAAATAGACATGTGGCAAAATATGAAGGTTAGTTAAAATAATATGATCAGGATACCTGAATGTACGAGATTCCAAGATGACAATAGGATTCCTGAACTGTCTGAGCTTCGTGTGAGCATCCTGAAAATACACCCTCAACAAACGTGTTATCTAAACTTTTGGCATTTTCATGTCACTTACGTATGGGCTTGTCCCCAGAATTGGCATAGTCCCAAGTTTGCACGGGCTTGTCCCCAGAAATGCACGTGCTTGTCCCCAGAAATGCACGGGCTTGTCCCCAGAAATGCACGGGCTTGTCCCCAGAAATGCACGGGCTTGTCCCCAGAATTGGCTTAGTCCCAAGCATCCCGGGTTTATCCCTAGTTTAATTGTCTTTCTTAACTTATTTTAAGTTCAGGAATCCCTCAGGCAAGTTACCTGCCAAGATACCAAAATGAATGCTCACGAGAATTCCAACTTGGATGCCGAGAAGGATACCTGAATCTATCTAAATGCGCCTGAGGTAAAACCTACTTAAGAGACTAATAAGGTAATATACTTTCGAATTATTACATTTATCATATACTTATGCTGGCTTGTGTCATGGTTTGTCAACTTACATACTTAACTTAAAGCTTTTTTACTACCTTAATATTCCTGAGGAACCTAATGGGATTCTCAGTTAAATATTTCAAAAATTTTCATGAACAAAATCAAAGCAAGGGGTAAACACACCATGATAAAGATAGTCGGATACTAGTATTAACCATGCAAGAAATATAAAAGGGGCAACCCCAGCTCTCAGCACCCCCAAGCTTCTCTAGAGTTCCTTTCCAGGTAGCTGTATCCAAGCCTTAGCAGTGAAGACTTCAGCATCTTCTTCATTGGCCTTAATCGCGGAAGAAAATCGAAAAGAAAAGGGAAGGAGCTAATCTGGATAAAAAGAGAAACCGAGAAGGTTCCGACGGTAAATCAGGGCTATTTATGGAGAAGTCTCATGAGAAGCTGCGTCGTTATCAAATCAGGAGCTAACGAGTCACCTCCGTAATTATTTCAAGAGTTTGAATTTTCACAGCCGTCTTCATGGTCGACAACTGTCAAAATTCAGGGGCAATTGTTTGGGCTGATATTTCGGGATCCTTGGCGGAAGCTCAAGTGATCCAGGATCCTCAGACGGGTTGAGAATCCTGATAGGTTCTGGCATCCTGAATTACGGTTATTGACTAACTGCTATGTTGTTACTCGTATTTATTTGCTTGCAGGTAAAGAAAACGTGTTAAACAAGCCTAAAGACTCGGACAAAGACTAAAGAACGTGGACTAAGTGGTCCACAACGTTCATATTGACTTAATGGGGAGAATCCCTAAAATATAGGACAGTTGGTTGTTTTATTTCAGGATCCTTGCCGGAAGCTCAAGTGGTTCAGTATCCTGACAGGTTCGGTATCCTGAAATGCAGTTATCGACTAACCGTTTCAATTGTCCACGTGTCCTAATTGATTGCAGGCTTAAATGGACGTGTAAATGAAGGCTAAAGACCAGGTCACAAGGACTTGGTGGAAGAATCCCTTATTTTTAGCACTTCTAACGTTCACAAGGACTTGGTGGAAGAATCCCTTATTTTTAGCACTTCTTGTTATTACTTTGTAACTATATAAACCGGCTTTGTGATCGATGATAGGGACCGGATACCACACACACTCACAAAATACTCTCTGTAACACTTAGATTTCGATCACAATAGCTCACCACTTGTAATTCTTCGTTTCGTTTTCAATAAAATTGACTAGGAGGCGGCTATTCGGCCGGCTCCCGAGGTTTTTATCCAGGATTCCTAGAGGCAACTCGAAGGATTCTAGAGTTTTCCTCGCTAAATCCTTGTGTCACCATCCTAACTTGGATTATTTGCTCATTTGATCGTTAAGCACACTACCTCACAATCTAAGTTTGGAATACAGGATTCCCAAGTGAATTTTTGACCAAAACACCCACCAAAAGAACTCGAGTGATCAACATGTTGGACGAGATTGAAGATGGTACGCTTGTGAAGAATTTGATAATTGGTTTTATGATCCAAAAACTCATGAGGTGGTGGTGGTCTGCAAGAAGATGCGAGAATTTCGCTTCTATGATCCGGTTGATTTGCTGAGGTTTGGAGAGCGCGATATCGAACTCTTAGCCACCCAACCTATCCTGGGTGATGAGCATGACCTTGAGAATGCTATAAGGGTGGGAATATTTCATGAAACAACGAACCGGATTGTGGAACATGAATGGTGGTCGGGGAAGGAGTCTAATACCTTCAGATTTGATTTGCTTCTTCCGTAGATGCTCTAATGGTTCATGCCTAGGGGAAGATTGTTGGGCTATACATTGTAAGGCATGAACATTAGATTGGGCTTTCATTGATTTGGGCTTAGTAGAGTTTACGATTTTGGGCTTGATGGGCCGGTTCTCTAGTGGGTTTACGATCGGTTTAGGGCTTTTGATAGGGTAGTATAAATACCCATGTAATTCTTGTTTAGAGTTAGTTGTTGGTTTACGATTTCCAGCCTCCTCTTTGTATTCACGATCGTAATCATCACTCAATAGAAGTTTGATTGTTCTTCATTCCAGATTTGATTGTGTTGCTTTGTTCTTCATCCTAAATCAAGTCTTATTCATCATCTTCTAGCTCAAATCGGTCACAAACAAGGTTTCCGCACTTGTTTGTGTTTATAATATCGTGAACGATTGTTGTTTTGTGACCAACAAAGACAATCTTCAACGGTGGTACGCGACGCTTACCTTCTGGTTCGGAGGCAGTTACGTCGTAACAAAGTTGGTACGCTATTGTTCATTGGTACGTCGATTAGTTTGGAACGTTGAAGGGTTGGTACGCTGAGAATTCTGGTACGCTGATTTGGTTTAGTCTGGTGCTTGGTACGTTCAAAGATTTGGTACACTTAGGGTGGTTTTGGTACGTCGACAAAAAAGTGACATTCACTAAAACTGAAGTAATTTAAGTTCTGATTTGAGTTACAGAACCCAATACCAGCCAAAACGACCGTCTTGACGAGATCTATACTTTTACTGCCTAAAGGCTAGTACCCTCCATTTCAACCCCCAAAATCCACTTCTAAGACCTCCATTTTTGGGTTTGAAGTTTTGACGTTTGATTTTTAACTTCAAAATGAGTGATTTTCAAGCATTTACAGCTGCTTAGACTTTAATGCAACTCATGATGAGTTATGATAACGAAATAGGAACAACACTGAAAGTTCCTAAGTTTCTTAGCTTGGAGGATTACCATAACTGGAAGAAACGATTTGAATCATACATAATTTCTAAACATGTTGATGGTTGGATTCCGATTGAAAAATAGTATGAATATCCAATGCTAAGTGCTAGAAAGCCAAAGATGATAAGTAATTTTGATTCTGAAGAAAAGAAGAGTTTTGCAAGAGAAAAGAAAACTTATAGTTTTCTTACAAAGGCGTTACCCGAAGAAATGATACATTAGTTTAAGAATTTTACAACTTCTAAGGAAGTATGGGAAACTTTTAAAGAAAAATGTGAAGGAATTGAACAAGATCAGCAGACTCAAAAGAAAATTCTGAAGAAAGAATATGATAATATCAGGCAGTGTGAAAATGAAAAGATGCTAGATTTGATTTCTAGATTTTCTCGTCTGATTGATAAATTTGAAGTGGTTTCACATAAAGATAAGCAGATTCAGGAATTGCTTACAGACCATGACTTCTTAATTGATGAGAGTCACAAGAAAGAAAAAGAATGTGTTCAAAATAAGGATGCTGAGAAAGAATTACAGTTTCAAAATGAAATTGAGGATTTAAAGAAAACAATTGCCAAGTTGCTTATTGAGAATGAAAAGTTATCAAAAGAAGTTGTTGATAAAGAACAGATTTTGAAATTTCAAAATGAAAATGAAGAGTTGGTAACCCAGATTTCGACATTGCTCGCTAATAAAGACGATTTAATCAAGAATGCCGAGAAATTGGAAAAAGAAGCAAAAGAAGTAACAGAAGATTTTGATGCATTGTTTAACAAATCAAAAGCAAAATTGGATTCGCTTTAGAAATCGTATGATGAACTTCAGAAAGCTTATGATGAAGTTACTGTTTTGGAAGAAGAACGTCAAGTGGAACATTCCAAATTACTAGATAAAGTCACAAATTTGACACAAGAAAACAAGTTGTTGACAAGGAATGTAGAAATCTATAAAGGACAAGTGGATAAAGTTACACAAGAAGTGTATGATGCACATGATAGTATTATAAGAGAAATTTTTTTGTTCAACAGAGCTTCAGAATAGTTAATCGATTCAGAAAAAAGCGTTGGGTGAAGCACATAAGAAAATGTCATATTTAAATGTTGAGGTTTTAGATCTTAACAGGCAATTGAATAATATGAAGAATTCACATTCTTTCACAAGTTACTTGTGTAAAGATGAAAATTTTAGGAAAGTTTTTAGAAGAGAAGAGTTCAATCAGATTCCACATCTAGTTATTCAAACTGATTCTTTGGTTGATGTCAATTCGTCTGATGCAAATGGAGATTATTCTGAGTTTGCTACTGATAAATCTGACAAAAAGAAAAAGTCACCATTTAACAAGAAAGTGGATCAAGAGGAAAGTTTGTTTGATAAATCGACATCTAAATTTGTGTCTGGAAACATCAAATCTACCAGGTTGCTCAAGCTGGTTCTTCTAATTCTCACGTCGAATTATCAAATCTACCAGGGTACAAACATTCCGGTTTGGGTAGTAAAAATCAGAATGTTGAAAAGCAAGCCAAGAAGAATATGCCAAAGAAGGTTCCTAAGCAAAAAAAGTATACCAATCTCGATCAAATATATCATTTGGCACAGGTTTTCATATCAACCATGGAGAATGGATTCGGGGGAAAACAAAAGAAGAAGGATTCATCTGAAAGTTCTCCGAAAGAATTTTCATCGTCTGGATCAAATTCAACACCTCGAAGTCCTACTTCCAAATAGGTGCATGCGAATAGGTTTCAAGTTTTTTATGATTATTCTAATAGTTCTGAGTCTGATGATAGATGTCATACATTTCAGGGCAAACCACAATCTAAACGATCATATCGTTTGTGCTATCAATGTCGCCGAAAGGGACACATGGCATAGGATTGTTCTGAAACCGTCAAAAGAACATTTATTAACAAATCTGCCATATTTATTGATGAATCAGGCAGAATGTTTACTGAGTCAACACCTTCCAAAACTAAATCTAAAAAGAAACAATTTTTCAAATTTGATTCAAGTGTTGGCGGTTCATCACAGGATGATGACTCAGTTAAAAAAGAAAAAGCAAAAATTTCGTGGCGACCTAAGATGGTCAATAAGGCTGCAAATTATTTTGTTGAAGACACTGGTCGAACAGAAGTTGTGTGCTTCGGGTCATTTGAATACTAATCATTTAAATCCAGTATGCAGGTACTTCAAGAAGACATGTTGGTGATTGTGAAGTTCAAGCTTCAAGCAGTTACTGATAGTGGAGTCTCCTGTGTAACTTAAATTCAATGATTCATTTTACACCGTTGAAATTTTTCTGAAACATTGAACTGAAAGGTATCAGTATCGATTGGTCAATTTTCTTTCTTTTACATTTTGTATGTAGTTTAGGGGGGAGAAAACCAGAAAAATCAAAAATAGTGTCTTTGTGTTTTTGTTAAAATGAAAATTCAAAAATAGAGTTTTGCTAGATGTGATTGGTAGGCTCGACATTAAATCAGAAAGTATTCAGATGTGGTATACATTAAATACTAATGTTTGACCAAGTGGACAACATCTTGAAGCGTATTTCAAGATATAAAAAAAAGATATGTGAAAAAGAAAAATGAGAAGTCACTGTGTATACATGTGTTCATTTTGCAAAGATTTAAACTTGTTTGATTTTCTTTATTTTGTCAAACGATCGGACTTTCTCTACCTATCGAAAGATCGACCTGATTATTGTTCGTTTGATGTTCTGCTTTATTTTCTTTGGTGTTTCGTATAACTCATCGGACTTTCTGTGCGTATACGGGAGTACCGACCTGATTGTTGTTGGGTTATACAATTTCAACTTGTTTTATTTTTCCTTATTTTGTTAAATCGAGGCCTTATCTGCGTATCGAAAGATCGACCTTAAGGTAGACGATTTGACGTTCTTATTTCTTTTTGCATGGAACACAGTTGACGATATCATGAATTCAATCACCATGTGTTAAATCACAAGTGAAGTCACAAAGCGTGATAAGCAATTACATATCTGAGTATGTCTGATAGTGTGGGTTACACTGGTCAAAGCAAACCTAACCAATACAATAACATATCCACATATTATGAGTATGATTTTGCCTGAGTTTAAGATGTACAAATTATACCAGTAATCGACATGGCTAGTGTGCTGAAATAATTGAAGTTGAAGAGTAGTTCAGCATGTTATGTTCAATATGATCCCAAGTTGTGATCTTTCTCGCAAAAGACAAAAATAGTGTCTAATTTATGTATTGCATTTATGTTTCGTATCTGAAAATTTCAAAAAGATTTTGGGTGTGTTTTAGCATAAACTTAGAAAAATCAAAAAGATTTTCAGTGTGTTTTGATTTAAAGTTTCAAAAAGCCAAAAGGATTTTGTTTCTTATTTGTTTTCACCGATCGATACAAGATAAAAAAAAATTTATTTCAAATCTATATCTTGGATTCTCGAAGAGAAGTTTGCGCCAAGATTAAATTCATTTTCAAAAGAAAAAGAAGTCGTGTTTCCGTCTTCTGAAATTGCAGGTTCTCTGTGACAAGACTCAAGCATGGTAAAAGGGGGAGTTTGAAATATCTTTCACAAATGGATCTTAAAGTTCAAATATTGTTCAAGTTCTAAGCATATTCGTGTGAGTCTTGGGGTCTGCAATGTGTTTCGTGTATTGTATCTAGATCAGAGCATATTCGTGTGATCTTAGAGTCTGCGTACCATGGTCCGTACCAGTTGGTACGGAGCCAACGTACCAATGGTACATTGGATGGTACGCTGGACTAAGTGGTGAGTATAAATACTTAGTGTTAGAGAGAGATGAGTAGTTATGTCATTCATATCTCTGTTAACTGTGTGAAACTGAGTGTGTTCTGTCTCTCTCTAGAATCCTTGTATTCTCTCTAAGAGAATCAATAAAGCAAAGCTTTATTTACCGTGTGTTCATTTCGTATTGATCAAATCATGCAGTAGTAAGATCCGTCCAGGTACTTACAGGTTCCAAGGATAAAAACCCTCAAAAGAAAAAAGGAGCAAATAATAAAGATGATCAAGTCGAGGTAACGATATATCCAGAAAAAGAGTCTCTTGAGGAGACGTTAGACATGATGGCTCTAGATGAACCTCGGGTACCTGAAAATGAAGTGATCTCAATAAATTATATCATGTCTAGAAAGGTATGGAACCAGAACAAAATCGACGTCGATGATAAATTTTTATATAATGTAGCACAAGAAGTAATAGAAACTGATGAGGATAAAGAACTAAGATCTGTTAAAGCATGTAAAAATAGAAACGATTGGCAAAAATGGAAAGACGCAATTGAGGCTGAATTGAGTTCCCTCACAAAATGAAAAGTTTTTGGACCTATAGTCCACACACCTGAAGGTGTAAACCCCGTCGGATATAAATGGGTCTTTGTGCGAAAACGTAATAAAAAAAATGAAATTATTCTATACAAGGCACGATTGGTAGCATAAGGTTTTTCTCAAAGACTTGGAATTGATTATGAGGAGACATATTCACCAGTGGTGGATGCGACAACTTTTCGTTATCTTATTAGTCTGGTAATACAAGAAGGGATTGACCTGCTTCTAATGGATGTAGTGACAGCCTACCTCTATGGCTCACTTGATACCGAAATTTACATGAAACTTCTTGAAGGGTTTAAATTGCCAGAATCATGTAATTTAAGTTCTTGAGAACACCTTT
This sequence comes from Deinandra increscens subsp. villosa, assembly GCA_039602395.1. NCBI lineage: Eukaryota > Viridiplantae > Streptophyta > Magnoliopsida > Asterales > Asteraceae > Deinandra > Deinandra increscens. Next base: position 10,960,135 of record JBCNJP010000006.1, on the reverse strand, counting down.
CAATAAAATTAAACAAATCACTATATGGGCTAAAACAATCAGGGCGTATGTGGTATAATCACCTTAGTGAGTATTTGTTGAAAGAAGGTTATAAATTTTTTTTTGTTTGTCCATGCAATGAAGAGGTCAGAATCTGAGCATGTCATTGTTGCTGTATACGTTGATGATTTGAATATCATTGGAACTCCTCGGGAGCTTCGTAATGCGGTTGAGTACTTGAAAAGAGAATTTGAAATGAAAGACCTTGGAATGATAAAGTTGTGTCTTAGATTACAAATTAAGCACCTTAAAGATGGAATCCTTGTACATGAAAGAGTTTATACAGAGAAATTGCTCAGAAGATTTTACATGGAAAAATCACACCCACTAAGTTCTCCAATGGTTTTAATATCACTTGATGTTGAAAAGGACCCATTCCGACCTCCAAATAATGAAGAAGAAATTCCTTGTCCGGAAGTGACATATTTAAGTGTAATTGGTACATTAATGTTTCTTGCTAGCCTTACACGTCCAGATATATCATTTTCTTAAAATTTATTGGCAAGATATAGTTCATGTCCAACAAGGAGGCATTGGAATGGTTTGAAACAAATATTTCGATACCTTCAAGGTACAAAAGATATGGGATTGTATTTTACTAAACAACCCAAAACTAGTTTGGTTGGTTTTGCAGATAGATGCAGGGTATATGTCTGGTCCTCACACTGGGCGATCTCAAACATGATATTTATTCACAAATCGTGGTACCGCAATATCATGGCTACTTCATTTAATCATGCAGAAATATTGGCAATCCATGAAGCTAGTTGAGAATGTGTGTGGTCGAGAACTGTAATACAACACATTCAAGGATCATGTGGTCTTTCTTCTAGAGATAATGAACCAACAACTTTATATGAAGAAAACGCAGCATGCATTGCTCAACTTAAGGAAGGATACATCAAAGGCGACAAAACCAGGCATATTTTAACAAAATTCTTTTTCACACACGATTTCCAAAAGAATGGTGACATTATCGTTCAACAAATTTGTTCTAGTGAGAATTTGGCAGACTTGTTTACCAAATCGCTTCCAACTTCAACATTCAAGAAACTAGTTCATGGGATCGGGATGCGACGACACAAGGATCTTAACTGATAATCATCAGGGGGAGAACATACGCATTGCACTCTTTTTCCCTTAGCTATGGTTTTTTCCCACTTGGTTTTCCTGGCAAGGTTTTTAATAAGGCAACATCCTAAAGCGTATGAAGTTGATAACTAAGGGGGAGTATTATAAATCTAATATATTATTGAGGTTATCAATTCCTTATATAGTTCGTCTTGCTGTCCAAGTTTTTCCATCCCTATATATATTCTCTTGTATTTCATTATAAATCACGCCTATCAATAATATTTTCTCTCTCTATTCTTCCCTTCATTGTTTGTTATTAGGCTTGTATTTTAACACTATGGATGATTTTACTTTTTTGTTATATTTAAGTGGTAGTTAGTCAGTTTGAAGGCTTGCTATGATTTTCTATTATAATTATAACTACTACTTCTATTTACATGAAATGACGGATAAATGGGTGGCCCGCCACAAAGCGTGGGTGGGTCACCATCTTGTTATAAACAATTTTGATGTTCATGATTTTTATCTTTGATATCAATTCTCACTTAGAGCATCCAAGATCATCTTGTGTTTATGCATGCCTCAGATCAGGGGCGGATTTATTAAGGCTTGAGAGGGGGCGAGGCACCCGCTAAGATCCATCTAAGAAGTAAGAATTTTTGAAATTTTTTAAAAGGCTCCTTTCCAAATATCTTAAGAGGCCCCCATTCGATGTTCAAATTAAGAAAATAGAAGAGAAAATTTAAAGAGATTGATTAGATTTATTTAGAAAGGAATCCATGGAAGCTTGAGGAAGAAGACGGAGAAGAAAGAGAAGAATGAAAGGGTATGAAGTCTCTGAACTTGAAAAGTTATTAAAAAGCAATTTCCATAAAAGCCCTTCTAGATCCATTAACCTGTATACATTTGTATAATAAATTGAACAGTAGCAGGCATTTTACCTCCTCCCAAGCGTGATTTACAATCCTCTTTTACATGACTTCTACCCAATTGGATGTACACATTTATATACCCTTGGTACAAGGCATCATTGCCTCCTCTCTACTCACGTGTCTGTACCAGAATTTCATAGCTCTTCACGCAAATGTACAGGGGTAGTCGTTGAATTCAAGCACCAGCCATATCATCCTTCTCCTAATCCATGCTTCCCGTCTTCTCCATCTACAGCGATGAACTGTGCAACCCATCTCTTCCACCTACAGATATACATGGGTCTCATACGGTTTTCTGAAGTCGATTTGATGTCTCCGCCCGTTCTTTGCTGAAGGTGCGTGATCTTTCTACCTTAGCTTTGGTAAAACATCTTCGATTTGGTGATTCTAGAATTAGTCTGCTTGGATTTGCCTCTGCTTTGTGCCAATTTCGTTTAATTTTGAATGTCTCTTATGATGTTTAATACATAGATTTTTTCTTTGGTGTCTGTAAAATTGGAAGGATTTTTTTTGATGCTTTAGTCTTTGTAAATTTGGAACAATTGTCATATTGAATTTCCTTATTGGTTTGTTGTGATGTTTAAGAAATTGCATTTTTTTTTATTTGGAAGGATTTTCGTGTTGTTTGATGCTTTAGTCTCTGTAAGATTGGAGCAATTTTGAGATTGAATTTTGTTCTTCGTTTGTTCTGATGTTATGCTATAAAACATCCTCTGGTTTCATTATTAAGGTCAGGTCTACCCATAAATAATTGAAATCTAATTGCATGCTACAAAGGTTACTTCTTTTGATACATGCTTGTTACAGTTAGAAAAACAACCATACACATGGATTAGGTTTGCTTTCATGTTGTAAAATACCAGGTATGTTCTTATTCTGGTACAACATGAGGATCTCTTTTTGTTTTGATAAATGTTTTGCTTATCTGTTGTTGTTTTGATACATGTTTTGGTTATATTAAACTAGCATAGGGATCACTTGGTGTTTTCATATATATTTTGCTGATATTAAACTGGCATACCCACTACATTCACATCTAAGCAATGGATTAGTATTCATAAAAAGGGTCAAAAGTGCTTCCTATATGAATCACTTTCTATAGAGTTAAATTTTTCAATGGGTTAACACATGACAGATAGAACACTACCCATTATAGACCTTTATATATCCTTGCTAAACTTGTTAAAGAAAACATTCAAATCATGTTTCTTGATATTAAATATACATGTTTCCAGCTGTGAATAGCTCCAGAAACTTCCAATGATATGAGAAAGCAACCTAAAGGGATGTGTTGGAATTTAGTTACACATATATTAATATTATACTGGCATAGGCATTTTTCTTTTTGATTGATGTTTTGTTCCTGTTAAGTTAGCATATGTTTGTTGGTTGTGAATGGTTTGAGGTTTTCTCTTTGATTCATGTTCTTTTCTTCTTAAAGAGATTGAGATTTTAAGACATGCTTTTGCTTTTTGATTCATGTTTAGGTCCTGTTAGATTAATGTTAATTGTAATCAGACAGGATTAGAAGAACTGAACAAGGAGATTGTGTAACTGATTATATAGTTATATTTCTTTTGTTTCTTACATTACATTTACTGGTATATATAGCAAATGAGCCCTGACTAAATGAGTGTTGTTACCTACCTGTTACTTACCTATTTGCTACCTATTATCAACTACTTGTCCACTTGTATATTTACACTCTAGAAGCAGTTTTATTCTTCTTTAACACTCCCCCTCAAGATGGAGCATATATATTGATCATGCCCAGCTTGTCACAGATATAACTGATTCTAGATCCAGGTTAGGCTTTAGTGAACACATCTGCTAGCTGTTCCCCACTTCGTACATGAGGAGTTGCAATTGTTCCATCTTCTAGCTTCCCCCGAGTGAAATGACAATCAACTTCGATGTGTTTCGTTCTTTCATGAAATACCGGATTATTTGCGATATGAATGGCTGCCTCATTATCGCACCACAGATTCATGGGTTTGGTTTGTTTAAAACCAATTTCGCCGAGGAGATTCCGAACCCAGAGTAGTTCACACGTGGTTTGTGCCATAGCTCTGTACTCTGATTCTGCACTTGAACGGGAGACAACATTTTGTTTCTTTCTCTTCCATGATACCAGATTACCACCTACACGGATACAGTACCCAGTAGTGGATCGTCTACTTGTAGGGTCCCCATTATAATCAGCATCTGTGAACCCTTCTACCGTGTGATGACCATTATTTTGGTATAATATTCCACGACCCGGAGCTCCTTTGAGATACTTGAGAATGTGACAGACGGCTTCCCAATGTGAGGTTCTTGGAGATGACATAAACTGACTTACCACACTTACTGGAAATGCGATATCTAGTCGAGTGATGGTTAAGTAATTTAACTTACCAACGATTCTTCTATATTTCTCTCATTCTGCAAGAAGATCACCTTCATGTGCTCCTAACTTTCCATTTGGTATCATGGGTGCGGCGTAACTCTTTTCCTCAATCATCTTAGAGTCTCTAAGTACATCTAGATAATACTTTCGTTGTGATAGATAGATACCTTTCCTGTTTCGTGAGACTTCGATTCCCAGAAAATATTTCAGGGTGCCAAGGTCCTTGGTATGAAACTTGTTTCCAAGAAATTATTTTAACCTTTGAATTCCATCTTCATCACTTCTAGTTATTACTATGTCGTCTACATACACGACAAGTAAAATGCGGCCAATAGCTGATGTTGCAAAGAATACTAAGTGATCATAAAAGCTTCTTCATAACCCAAACTCTGTCACGACCTTGTTGAACTTACCAAACCAAGCACGAGGAGATTGCTTAAGACCATATAAGGACTTCTTGAGTCTACATACCTTCCCAAACTCCCCCTGAGCAACAAACCCAGGTGGTTGCTCAATGTAGACTTCTTCCTGGAGATTGCCATGTAGAAAGGCATTCTTGATATCGAGCTGATACAAACCCCAGTTATATGTGGCAACCAAGGAGACAAAAAGACGTACCGAAGACATCTTTGCCACGGGATAGAAGGTTTCTGAGTAATCCATGCCGTAAACCTGAGCATAACCTTTAGCTACTAAGCGAGCTTTTAACCGAGCTAATGAACCATCTGGATTAACCTTAACCATGAACACCCTTTTACACCCGATTGCCTTCTTGTTGATAGGTAAATTTACCAGATTCCAAGTGTTATTTTGATCAAGTGCTTCCATTTCTTCAATCATGGCTTTACGCCATCCGGTGTGTGCGAGAGCCTCCCCCAAAGTCTTGGGAATGGTGATGGAATCCAGAGTGGCAACAAACGAGTGTGAGACTGCAGTTAATTTATCATAGGAAACAAAGGAAACAATTGGGTGTGTACAGGCATGTTTACCCTTTCGTATGGAAATGGGTAGATGAGAATCAGAGTCGGAATCAGGAGGATTATTGGGTTGATCTGTCGACGTTAGTATTGTTTCAGGAGCAGAATCTGATGGAAGGTGATTTCGCCTCTCGTATACTCGAATGACAGGAGATTGATCCGGAGCTGAAGGGACTGGTGCTTATGGTGGTATAGGTTCAGGTACTGGACGGGGTTGAAGGTATTCTTCGAACAAGTATTGAAGGTACACTTCAGACGGGTCTGGATGGGGAGGGATTACTATTTCGAAGAATGGAACATTCTCATGGAAGGTGACATCCCTCAAGACAATGTATTTTTGAAGGCTAGGAGAATAACATCGGTAATCTTTCTGGAGGTGACAATACCCTACAAATACACATTTGAGAGATTTGGGGTCTAATTTTGAGATTTGGGGCCGAGTGTCTCTAACAAAGGACGTGCTACCAAAGATTTTAGGGGCAGTGGGAAACACAGGTTTCATCAGAAACAAAACCTAGTATGGGATGTCATGGTTTAGGATAACGGATGGCATCTGATTTATTAGAAAACAAGCAGTGGATACCGCATCATCCCAATATGTCTTTGGCA
>JBCNJP010000006.1:10932453-10953615 GCA_039602395.1 Deinandra increscens subsp. villosa | reverse complement strand
ATTGATGTTTCCACTACTCTTTCCGCTGCAATGAAACGAATTAATGTTTTATGAAGTTTTTAAATTATTAGAAGTGTTCTATGTATCCTCGACTATGATTCCATTCTCGCTCACACCCGAAACCGTTGACCGGGGTGTGACACAACATGAGCATGAGATCCCTTTGAGTAGCGTGCTCCTGGTTGCTTGCAATTGTACTTGGTGTTGTAAGGACCAATTTTCACATCAAGAATCCCGATCGTGAGCTCGAACGAGGGTCGGATTCGAAAACCATGAGACGATGAACGATGAAGAATCTAGGAAATCAAAACACAAGAAAGATGATGAACTAGTCGAATAATTTCATTGAACCGAATGATTACAAGAACAAGAAATCAAGACAACACTCAATTTCTCTCCAGAAATCCATGGCTCTCTCTCTAGAATGGAAGCTCACATCATTCTAGAGAATGCATCATCCAACATGGGAGCATTTCTCCTCTTTTGTGAATGGGGCACCCTCACTATATATATAGTGAGGGTGACTAACAAGTGAAAAACATAATAAATTGAACAAAATACAATTAAACTTGAATAAAATAAATATAAATTAAATTAAAGTTGATTTAATTAATCTGAAGCTTGACTCGCTCGAACCGATCTTCCGTGTTACGTTGTTTGTTGACCCGAACGGTTGACTTTTCCAGAAAACGGTCTTCGGTCCAATCTGCAAGCCTCGATCATCACAACCCGCGTCTCTGAATCAATTCACGATGGATTCTTCAGTCGAATTTATCGGTAAACAGATTCAATGGCGCCAGTCACATAGATTTTTGTTCCAACATATTCCCCCTTGACTGATGCTTTCAAATCTGTTCAACTGCTGAAGAACCGCTCTGTCATACATCTTCAATGAGAAACTGATAAACCCGAGACAATCTGGTGTAGAAATTCCCCCTCTGAATAACCTTCTTATGTTCTTGTTTCTCCAGTTGAGAGCCAAGTGCTGCAGTTCACTCGGTTCACACAATCGGGTACAATACTAAGAATGCTGAACATCGGAGTCAAAACTGCAATAAAATCGAATCAGATAAACCAATCAAACACTGAAAATGCTCCAACTTCTGATAATCGACCCGATAATCCATTTTCATAATAATTCCCCTTTTTCTCTAGATCCCCTCTAATAACATCCAATGCGGAAGCGAAAAAATCAGATGCAGAGAGTCGAACCGTCTTGCTCGGTTACCTAGAGAAACCGATGCAGAAATCCTGAAATCGGACAATCTCACAAAAAAACGAAAGTCGGATGCTGACAGTTGTGAATGATCCGCGTGACTGAGGTTGGATGCGAAAATAAACATAAGTGTAAAATCTGTGAAAATCTGAGATCCCGAGCGAAAATAATCATAACCGGAGTCTTCGTAACTTTGGCGAAGAAAAACGAGCTCGAAAAAATATTCCGTGAAGATTTCTGAGTAAATCGGAGCAAAACCGTCAAATTTCATCAAGTAACGGCTTCTCGAGAGATTTAACGGACAATTCCAATATTTAACTAAGATTCCAGTTAATCCGGTTAACTGACATCAGCTAAAAATAAACCGTGAGACATAACGAAAAAAGCTTCATAATTAACCGGATAATAAAGCTAACCCGTCAGTGGTCAATAGCAAACGTGTGCGTGACGTTAATAAACGAGAACCCCAATAAATAATTAGAATAATCCATGACCAATAAAAATATTTTCTAAAATTTCGCTGAGGCGTTATCTCCGTTAGTCTCGTAAAACACTAATAAAAATACGCCGCATTTAACGAATAATACAGAAAAATTAATTAGAGAAATTAAATCCCTTGAAAAAGACCATAATCCGTGTGAATTAAAATGAGCCAATCAGAATTGACTATGTGTGATCATCCAACGGCTGAAAAAATCTGATTAAATGGTCTAGATTCACGATCCATGGGAGTTGGCGGCTGACCAATCAGGAGCCAGCAGTGAAAGCACACTCCCATAATCCTACGGTCCAGATTAAGAAAATCCAGCGGCTCAAAAGGATGATCCGTGTGTGGGGAAGAAGCGCCAATCAGAGTGTGGCAGCATTATGAGCCTTAAACGGTTTTTTAGGCTAGTAGACCCACGTGCTCGTCCTTTCCAGCCAATCACGGCACATCAGCAATAAAGGGGCAACGGTTGTCTTCACATGGTGTGGTCCCACCAGCTCTCCATTTGACCAATCACAAGCAGACAACGAGAGAGAGGATTGACTAAGGCTGCTTTTCAGCCGACAAAGAGAGAAACAAACATTCTTTTCCAGCCAATTGCGTGCCGCCACGTCATCCTGTCTTATCCATCAACCTCCTTCATCCTGCGAAACCCTAATAGATCGGAGAAAGCTCACCGGAAAAGTGCACCTCGCCGGAAAAGCGTGTATCAACCATATCTCACCCAAAACTCAACGAAATTTCATGATTTTTATACCCACGAACTCGTATGATCATCCTCTACAAACTTGGACAATCAAAAACCTCTGAAACAGCCTCGAATGAAAACCAAGCTGCCAAGTTCGCTAGCAAAAGAAGTCCGCTAAAGCCACAAGAAGTTCGCTAAGACACTTCTGAAGTCCGCTAAGGGCTCAAGTCCGCTAAAGCAAACCTCAGGTCCGCTAAAACTCAACAAGTTCGCTAAGAACGATTGACGTTCGCTAAGACCAGATTTAAGTTCGCTAAGAACTGTAGAAGTTCGCTAACGACGTCAAGCTCGCTAAGAACTGATACAAGTTCGCTAAGAACATCTTCAAATCTTCAAACAGTTAAACAAATCTGGAAAAATGAACAAAAAGAACATGAAGAACACATACCCTTCGATCCTTGAAACACTCCCGTAAATGAATGGAAACGAGTGATTCATGTCACAAATATGTTGTAGAACATGCTATGGCCACTTAAACATCCCAAACAGCAGCAAAAGCCATTCGAATCAGTCCCAAATTCTGGAAATCTTCAAGAACACGAAGAACACCGCAAAACACACACTAGTGTGTGTTTTTTCAGATCTGCATAACTGTTGAGATTTAGACGAAACGGATGCTTCTAATGGATCCGGAACGTGTTTTCCACTAAGTATCATACCTTACTTCATCCAAAAACACGAAGAATAGCCCAGAAAACGAAGAATCAAGCTCGAAATCTTCAAAAAACCCCAAAAATGGGAAAACTTCACAGTTACGAAAAACAACTTCTGATATCCTTTTTCTCACAGATTTGAAGAAGTAGAACATAAAAATAACATCAAATGAACTCCATGAACAATAATATAACGTCAAACAACATCATATCTGTCCAGAATCCATCCAAAATGAAGAAAAAATAGAAAAAAGTCTCCAAAGTGGGTTTTCAAATCTTTACTCCGTTCAAGCTCAAAATCAAGATTCGAGTGATCAGATTCATCGTGAGACGAAATCTGATCTGTTACCTTGCTCTGATACCATTTGTAAGGACCGATTTTCACATCAAGAATCCCGATCATGAGCTCGAACGGAGGTCGGATTCGGAAACCATGAGACGATGAAGATGGAGAGGAATCTAGGATAATCAGACACAAGAAAGATGATGGACTAGTCAAATGATTTCATTAAACCGAATGATTACAAGAAAAAGAAATCATGACAACACTCAATCTCTCTCTAAAAATCCATGGCTCTCTCTCTAGAATGGAAGCTCACATCACTCTAGAGAATGCATCATCTAACATGGGAGCATTTCTCCTCTTTTGTGAATGGGGCACCCTCACTATATATATAGTGAGGATGACTAACAAGTGAAAAACATAATAAATTGAACAAAATACAATTAAACTCGAATAAAATAAATATTAATTAAATCAAAGTTGATTTAATTAATTTGAAGCTTGACTCGCTCGAACCGATCTTCCATTGACTTTTACGTTAACCGTTGACCCGAATGGTTGACTTTTCCAGAAAACGGTCTTCGGTCCAATCTACAAGCCTCGAACATCACAACCCGCGTCTCTGAATCAATTCACGATGGATTCTTCCGTCGAATGTTTAGGTAAACAGATTTGATGGCACCAGTCACATAGATTTTTGTTCCAACAGGTGTGGCCAACTTCATGACAGTAGTAACATTCCATGTTGCTTTGGTCGATTGTCGGAACGTTCTGAGCAGGGGCATGATATCCAGAAGTATTTCTATAGCTACCTCGATGACCCCCTCGTGATCCCCCTCGAAAACTTCCTCGAAATCCTCCTCTACTAACGAGTGCACTGATAAGTGTTGTAGAGATATGATGTGTTCGGAACGTACCTAAAAATGACTATTAAAACCTAGACCTAACCTAGACCTAGACACACCTAATTTTACCGAAAATACCTAAACTAGACCGAACCCTAAGGCAAGTGTACCCGTCGGATTGTAGCTAAGCTAAGGCAAGACCGGGAATATCGAACCCTAAAGACACTTTATAGACAAAACTAACCTAGACCTAGAAATGGAAATGCTGAGTAATTTGATTTGGTTTTTGGATTGAATTAAGATTTAACTCACTTAACTAACACTAACGAACGACAGCAAAGCAAACCTTGAGGAAACTACCCAAAGAGAGAGGACACCACCTAGACCTGGAATCCCTAATAATACCTATAACCGAACCTAACCTTGACAATTCTGATGGATCCTAGTTCACCTTTTAAGTCCTTCCTAGTATTTGCTTCTAACGCTCGAACAGGAGTTCACCTTTTAAGTACTTCCTACCTCAATTAGTCCTAACCACCTCTGAACTTAATCTCGGGCACCTTAGACCTAACAGGAGCTACCACTAATAAACTATAATGACTCGGAATAGCAAGCTAGATAACTAACCTAGGGAATTTCCTTTTGGGACAACTCGATCCTAAGCAATTAACCAACCCGATTACCCAATGGCTATCACCCTTTTAAGTCTATTTAGCTAGCAACACACAAGATTCAAATAACCAATTATTAACTAAACCTATGACTACAATAAAGCAATCACATCAACATGAAAGTTTAACCTACAAGTTAACTACTTTACCCAAACCGGAAGACATCCGCAAGCAAAGCAAGATATAATCAATAACTAGCAATCCAATTCAAGTATATTCATGCATCCTCATAGAAAATTAATGGGATTTAATAGAAGACAAACATCAATCAAATTGCCAAAGGTCAAGAACGACTATAAATATTAAAAGTTCATCAATTGGTCTAGGTGGTGGTATTTACTTAGCCAACCACCATGATAACAGCAAAATCACAAATAGAATCTGAAATCTCAGTGCAATACATGGTCTTAATTAAGTAAAAACTAGAAACCGAAAGTAAAGATGGAACCGGGTTAATGATTCGATGATGAAGTGATAGCCCCGATTGATCTCCACTTGATTCCAGCCCTCTCTATCTTCGAAATCGCCTTTAGTCGCTCTGCAAATCGCCTGGAAGTCGTGGAATGGCGAATGAAACCCTAAAACCCAATTTTATATCGCGAAACCTTCTTTTGCGGGTTTTAGACCTCCAAGTGTATCGCTTGGAGGTGTGTTCTCTCTAGGCGATACGCCTACCGCCTATGCCGCGACAAAACAGTCGGTCAAACCGACTTATGACCTCTGTTGACTTCTCCTTTCCGGGCGTATCGCCTACTGCTCATCTGGTCCCAGGCGATACGCCTGGAACAGCTTGTTCAGCACTTGTCTTTCTTTTTCTTCTATTCTTTTCTTGGCCTCGGGAATTCATCAAAACTGCAAAACTTACATAAAAATATAAAAAGGACCCAAAGGCACAAACTTTAATTAAAACAATTAAAACAACTGCAAACCGACTCACATTGACTCAAATATAAACACAAAAGACACCGGAAATGAGATGTGTTTGCAACACATCAAGATATGGGTTGGAGTGCTCTCATTACGTAGAATTCGAGCAAACGTCTCCTGAAGGAATGGAATCTTCGATTCATTCAGAAGTTGAGACCTGATGTTGTCAAACTCGGGTCGTAAACATGTTAAGAAGATCATTACGGCTATTTGTTCCCTTTGAGTTTGCATAACCTTAACATCCGTACTGATAGGTAGAAGAGAGTTTAACTCTTCATATGTCTTCTTGAATTCCATAACAAGATGTTAATGACCTATCAACTTGCTCCCCCCGATTAAAGGTTTTGCAAACAGTGTATATTCTAGACATGTTACTTTGTCCAGATTATAGAAATTCTAAATATCCCATTAATTCTTTGACATACTCACAGTGATTAATGAGTGATAGAACCGAAACATCAATGGAATTTCTAAGTTGTCGAATTAGCTTTGCATCAGTTTGCATCCATTGAGTTTTAGTTGTATCAGTGGGAGGATCACATTCGAGGAGAGAATCTTCTTTTGCGGGTTTTAGACCTCCAAGCGTATCGCTTGGAGGTGTGTTCTCTCTAGGCGATACGCCTACCGCCTATGCCGCGACAAAACAGTCGGTCAAACCGACTTATGACCTCTGTTGACTTCTCCTTTCCGGGCGTATCGCCTACTGCTCATCTGGTCCCAGGCGATACGCCTGGAACAGCTTGTTCAGCACTTGTCTTTCTTTTTCTTCTATTCTTTTCTTGGCCTCGGGAATTCATCAAAACTGCAAAACTTACATAAAAATATAAAAAGGACCCAAAGGCACAAACTTTAATAAAAACAATTAAAACAACTGCAAACTGACTCACATTGACTCAAATATAAACACAAAAGACACCGGAAATGAGATGTGTTTGCAACACATCAAGATATGGGTTGGAGTGCTCTCATTACGTAGAATTCGAGCAAACGTCTCCTGAAGGAATGGAATCTTCGATTCATTCAGAAGTTGAGACCTGATGTTGTCAAACTCGGGTCGTAAACATGTTAAGAAGATCATTACGGCTATTTGTTCCCTTTGAGTTTGCATAACCTTAACATCCGTACTGATAGGTAGAAGAGAGTTTAACTCTTCATATGTCTTCTTGAATTCCATAACAAGATGTTAATGACCTATCAACTTGCTCCCCCCGATTAAAGGTTTTGCAAACAGTGTATATTCTAGACATGTTACTTTGTCCAGATTATAGAAATTCTAAATATCCCATTAATTCTTTGACATACTCACAGTGATTAATGAGTGATAGAACCGAAACATCAATGGAATTTCTAAGTTGTCGAAATAGCTTTGCATCAGTTTGCATCCATTGAGTTTTAGTTGTATCAGTGGGAGGATCACATTCGAGGGGAGAATCTTCTTTTGCGGGTTTTAGACCTCCAAGCGTATCGCTTGGAGGTGTGTTCTCTCTAGGCGATACGCCTACCGCCTATGCCGCGACGAAACAGTCGGTCAAACCGACTTATGACCTCTGTTGACTTCTCCTTTCCGGGCGTATCGCCTACTGCTCATCTGGTCCCAGGCGATACGCCTGGAACAGCTTGTTCAGCACTTGTCTTTCTTTTTCTTCTATTCTTTTCTTGGCCTCGGGAATTCATCAAAACTGCAAAACTTACATAAAAATATAAAAAGGACCCAAAGGCACAAACTTTAATAAAAACAATTAAAACAACTGCAAACTGACTCACATTGACTCAAATATAAACACAAAAGACACCGGAAATGAGATGTGTTTGCAACACATCAAGATATGGGTTGGAGTGCTCTCATTACGTAGAATTCGAGCAAACGTCTCCTGAAGGAATGGAATCTTCGATTCATTCAGAAGTTGAGACCTGATGTTGTCAAACTCGGGTCGTAAACATGTTAAGAAGATCATTACGGCTATTTGTTCCCTTTGAGTTTGCATAACCTTAACATCCGTACTGATAGGTAGAAGAGAGTTTAACTCTTCATATGTCTTCTTGAATTCCATAACAAGATGTTAATGACCTATCAACTTGCTCCCCCCGATTAAAGGTTTTGCAAACAGTGTATATTCTAGACATGTTACTTTGTCCAGATTATAGAAATTCTAAATATCCCATTAATTCTTTGACATACTCACAGTGATTAATGAGTGATAGAACCGAAACATCAATGGAATTTCTAAGTTGTAGAAATAGCTTTGCATCAGTTTGCATCCATTGAGTTTTAGTTGTATCAGTGGGAGGATCACATTCGAGGAGAGAATCTTTTCCGATACTCCGGAGGTATAACCGAATGGTTTTGCTCCATTCAAAGAAGTTTGAGCCATTAAGCTTATTATCAGTAAGTCTTGGTGCCACTGATAGAACATCAAAAGTGTTACTGGTGGTGTGAACATTCTTTACATTATCAGTGTCTGTGTCTGTCATTTTGAGTGACAAGGATCACACAGATGATAGAAATTGCTTGTTTAACTGAGATTATAGCGAAATCAGGAGACAAGAGGAATTGAATGTAGACTAGCAGAGTTACAGATATCCACAAAAATGTGTTTCGCAAAAGAAAATAAAGTTTACAGAAGCATTACGGAATTTATGTATTGGTTCTGTAAATATGTAACAGTGTATAAAACCTGAAATTGATGCTCCAGATAGAAACAAATCAAGAATTTGTCATCTTTAATGTATTAAATTTTCAGTTATTATTTTATAATGAATTATGTCATTTATAATTTTCAAATTTCTTTATCGTTTTTTTTTATATTTAGCTAATATTATGAACTTAAATTCAACCTGTGTAGTACACGGGTTACTAACCTAGTGGTATATATAGCAAATGAGTCCTGACTAAATGAGTGTTGTTACCTACCTATTACCTACATATTTGCTACCTATTATCAACTACTTGTCCACTTGTATATGTACACTCTAGAAGCAGTTTTATTCTTCTTTAACATTTAACATAGACAGAGGTTTAAGATTTAAAGGTGATTCTTAATTAAAATCTGCAATGGATAGGGCAGTCACATGGTTTAGCTTTTTTTGTATGCTCATATCAGGTTTCTATTGCAGTTTATTTTACTGGTGTCGCTTGGGTGTTTATGTTCGTTGATCCAGCAGGCTGTTTAGTCCATTCTAGTTTCTTTTCTTTTTTTTTCTTTTTTTTTTGTATTTTGTCGTTAAATAAACCTGTTACCTTTGTCCTGCTGCCTCATAATATGTGAGTTCCTTTTTTTTTTTTATTTGGTAGCGTTTTTAGTAAAGCTGTTAGGACTGTGTTATATAAGTGGTTTTCTATGTAAGTGTTCCTTTGTGGAGCGTGTTGTTTAGCTGCAAGGTATGCCTCCAAGACAACGTCTCACCAAAAGGAAGAGGTCGATCCAACGTGATGCCAGTGGCTCGGCAAGATCAGTAGGCGTGCCCTTTATTATGTTAGTATAGTCCAGTCATCGTGCAAGATTTCGTGCTAGGAATGCAGATGCAAATGTCGTTGGGTCATATGCCCCAAATGTAATAAGAAGATCACGGCAGCTGCTAATGGTTACACATGCGTTCCGTGCGGCAAACGAAACACCAAATATATGTATAGCCGAAAGTAAAATAAGGCCCTGATCGAATGCAACCTCATGCTATTCTTCTTCTAAACCGGTTATTTTATACAGGTACTATGTCACTTTTGCGACTCTTACTAAACAAACATGCTCAGCAACGGTGACGCTGTTTGGCGATGCCGTGGCATCCATGATTGGCATAGCCTGCCACGACATGGTGAATGAAAGAGGATTCGCTGATGCCGCCACAACTTTTGCACTCGATAAAGGGCGTAACCAAGATTAAAAATTCCAGTTTAAAAAGGGTCGTCATGATTACAACAGTACGTGCCTTTGAAAAAGTTGGTTGAGGAACAACCATTGCTTTTATAAGAAACGGTATGCATAGAACCTCGGTACGGTTTGTGCCGCAACAACGGACACTATTCTTAAGTGATAAAGTAAGGCTTTTGTAGCCCTTTATCTTAGAATGTAGGTATGTAGTTTGCATATATGTAGGGTTCAGTGCTTTATGAACGGCCACGATTTGATCATATATGTAAGCCAAACTTTGGTTGTTATTATATTTCCAGATTTTTAATCAGATTTTGACAATTCTTTTGGCAATTCTGACTTTTAGAAATTCGGAACCAAGAAACACAAATGCATATGCTCATGTTTTTACCATTTAAAATCAGAAGCACACGTGTTACTGTCACCTAATTTTTGCATGTTTACCGTGCGTGAGCATTCACCCCGTTTGGCCGTGTGACAACGCGCGCTAGCCGACCACTAGTTGAATTACAAATAAATAAAAAGCAGTTTTCATCATTCTTCATTTGATGTCTTTCAAAAATTTTAAAAGCCACATGTGACTAGGGGCGTTCAAAACCGCATACCCGGAATTTCAAATATCCGAATTTCGGGTATCCGAAAATTTCGGATATTAGTTTTCTTAATCATAGTCCAAGTTTTGAATTTTCTCTAAAAAAAATAGGTTTAAAGAGACAAAAAAAAGTAGTGACATACTCTTTTTGTCTTCTTTAAACCTATTTTTTTATAATTAAATTGACTACTATTTGAATAATAAGAGTTGTGAAGGTGTTTTATATGCCATACAAATTTATATAATATTTAATTATTATATTAAAAAAATTCTAAAATATAAAAATATCATCGTAACTTATAACTTATAAAATAAATTACTGCTCTGGTATCTCTACTTAATCCTTTTAGAAAATGATCTCAAACTTATAATATATTATTACTTTATATATTAAATTAAAATACTCAGTAAATATTAAATCTATATAATCAACTATTAGTACAAACGTTATTTTTTTTAATCATAGTAAGAAATTAAACCAACACAATTTTAGTTGAGATTACACCGTATGTCACAAGATAAGGAGACCTTTGACAGAAGTTGTGTATTGAGGTTGACGTTTTATTAATTATATGATTAGTATTCGTTACTTTAAGATGCTAATGTGATCACTTAGTAGGACTTGATCCTACATCATTTTTGTTATTCTAATTGACCTTTACAACCATTTTAATCACCGCTTTCGACCTGTTACAACCAAGCCTATTTATAAAACATTTTTGTTTTGCCTCTGCTAAACAAAAATCCTGAATCCTCCATTGCCTCCAATACACTTTTGCAAACATAGGTTTACATATTTAAATTCATTTATTTAGTTATTTAGGCTATCATTTACATATTTGATTGTTTACATCCGTTTTAAGTTCATTCTTTAAGCTTGTATTTGACTGTGTTTTAATCATATAATAATATTTTGGATGTTGTTGCATACTTTTAACTAGAAATCGACCGCGCGTTGCTGCGGTATCTAAGGTTTTATGTAAATACGCATATAGCATAAAACATTGTATTGGATAAGAGTAAGATTATGTTTTTTTATAAACTAAAATCGAACGTAAGATAACAGGAAACATTGTTATATTCGTAAGCTACTTTTAACTTTGTGCTTTCTTCTTTAGCCGAAACAATGGATATGAGTACAGTTCAAACTTCGCAATACAATTTTAATTTAGTCAAAACAACAAAAAATGATTTTTCTGCTGACAATAAGTTAGGAGAAGGCGGATTTGGAGCAGTTTACAAGGTATTAACAAACCAATGTTCCTTGTTATGTGCCAACACTTGATCATTTACTTAAGTTAATAGAACATTTATATATGTTGGGCTCTATTGATAATACACCACCCTCAAAATTAAATGGCCATTCAACAAAAGAACTTAAAGCAATCGTTTAATTAAAGGTAAAGCCCTTACAGGAAATAAATGATGCTTATAAATTAATAACACATATCTCTACAAAAAGCCGACTTACAAAAAGCGATTACGGCTATCTCCAACCTGTTGTTATCGCTCCATCACCACGCCATGTGACGACGATTCCGGCTATCTCTACCACCTCCATCCTCATTTTAGATTTTACCCATCTGTATATAGTTAAGCTAAACTCACTATTGAAAACAAATTAATAAAGATTGGAATGTGGCTTAAAGCTTAGCATTTACCTTGATGATTCTTCAAATCAACCACAAGTGGTAGTTTGTTTAACGTGAATAATGTGTTTGTTTTCTTATTCACTCGGTGAGTCTAGAGCCTGCACTCACGATCCAAACCGAAAGAGGACCGATCTAGGGTAATTTTTCACTGCATAGATATGAATAATAAGCCGAATCATCTTTGTCCCTCATGCCTATACGAACTTTGTACACAACCACAAAAAGTATAAATATGTTTTTATCCTTATGTACAACTATATAAGCTATTTATAAAAGTAAACACACTGTTTTGACTCATGTGTATTAAAAAAAAACTCTAGTTTAAAATTGGGCTGTCAATTATACCTTTCGTCAAGGATAGTGATTTTGAGCATCTTCATTGGGCTGTCAATTATACATTTCGTCAAGGATAGCGATTTTGAGCATGTTCTTTTTGCCTTTTTTGATGACGCTGGATGTACGCTCAGCTCGACCTAGGTAACCTGCATCTGATTTATGTTTTTAATAAGTATTTGTCATGAACACAACTTTATGAAGCAAATTCCAAAAAGGGACCAAGGATGTGGCTATATTAAAAACAAAACAAACCGGTAGGATCAAAAATGAAACTCCATAATGTTTTAGTCTTATTTTTTGTAATGAAAGGTTTATAAATTAAGATTTGTGTTTTAAGCTTAAAATGTTTACGTCTGGATATTAAAAAAAAAACTATTTTTTTATGTATCAAATGGCTACAATTAATATATATTAATCTTATACATATATTAAAAAATTAGTTCTACAAAAAAGTCATCAAACAATGCTAAGTTACTGCATATTTTTTTATGCCTACTGATGTAGATTGGTTCAAGTAAGATTCATTTGTGCTTTATTCCTATGTCCACTGCATGTTTATTGGATTTGTGTCAAATTGCATATTTTGGTTAGAGCAATCAAATGGTATTGGTTCAAAACTGGTTGAAGTATATGCTACAGTTTTTTAAAATACAACTTCACAACAGAAACTAATAAAGAGCTCCATATGAGAAATTAAACATATACCTTCCAATCCCCTGTATGAATAATAATACCATCAAAACACTCAAGAATAATACCATAAAAAAACTGAATTAAATTATTTAAAATGGAATCTTAACCTATTGTAATAAAAAGAAGTCTAATTTGACATAACTTTTTGTAGTAATAGAAGAAATTGATGCATACCTTAAGTTGGTTGCATTGGTCGCATAGGACAATACCTTAATGATTTTTAGGTTTAAAATTTTTGTAGTGGCTTTATTTGAAGACCTACTGTTGGTGTCCCCGCACTGCAAAAGAAGAACAAAACATAAGTACATGGTGAAGACATTAAACCAAATCACACCAGGAAAAAATGTAGGCATCTCAAATCTATACAAATGTAGGCTTAAACTGAATTTGGAAGTGTAAGTAGTGACAATTTTGACCCATTTGTTAGTTAAATGGGTTAATTTTATAATTATGAAAAAGGGGAATGGATAATTAACATTATGAATGATGGTTTAATATCTTTGTGCTGCTTTTTTGAAATTTCAGTTGAGCAAGGATTGAATATGACTCATTAATCGATCCACTTGTCTGCAAGGCTTACTGATATATCAGGTATAAAACCAAAGTTTTTCCATTGATGTTTAAAGGGTTGGTTCAGAATATCACTTGCTTAACTTCAGACCCATCACAACTCAACTGATCATGAAAAATCTAATCACATATAGTTGAAGACTCTAAAGTAAATTGGTAAAAATTAAACAATCTTAACAGAGACAAAATTGAAGTAAAAATCAGTTCATAATACGATGAAGCATGTAAATTAGGGTTTTGATGTGTAACCATTATTATTAATAGGTGAATAATATAAAATCTTCTGAGAGAAGATATGCAATGTAGAAGAGTAATGAGCAAGAGTAAAACGCAGATATCCAAGATTGAGATCGATTGTGTGATACGGAAGAAAGATCATGTATCGGAACTGATATATAAACAAAAAGATTCATCCGATTAAGAATTTAGATAACAAATCGATTGTGCTATACGCCAATGCGATCAAGGAGTATTTGATATTAGAAACAGATTACCTTAAATCGATTCTGTTGGAATGGAGCTGATTATGAATCGGTTGTTCTTCGATTTTGTTAGAATGGAACAGATTTTGAATCGCCGGCTTGAAGGGGAGAACAAATCGATCGGTGAATGAAGAGGAACAATGCGAATTAGGGTTTATAGAGGATCCGCGTGTAAATTAAGGGCAGACCAAACAGCCCGGCGTGTAGGCGGGAAAAAAGAAGGAAAAGGGGGACAAAAGTAGGAGGAAAAAGGAGCAAAAATCGGTTGTGCATGGTTTCGAACTTGGGACCATAGTTGGAAGAACTAGAGACTAAACCACATGCGCTACACTGACTCTTTGGTTTTCATTTGAACAACAATCTATATATATATAAATTGGTTTTTTTTTTCTGGGCACAATTCCATAAGCCACTTTGTCTATTGTATATATATACAACATATAGCGCTGTTTAGTTTAAGTTGGGGTTCGTTTATGTTTATTTTAAATAGTAACAACCAAACATAAATATTTACAAACATAAATATTTACATCCGTTTTAAGTTCATTCTTTAAGCTTGTATCTACTTAACTAACATGATGTTTGTTTATGTCAATATTTACAAACATAAATAATTAAATAGAAAAAGTTTATTTACTTAACAAACGAAAATTTATAAGAAAATATGTTCGTTTAAGTGTTCATATTTGTTCAATTGTGTGGTTAATGTTAGCCCCCGTTCATGTTCGTTTGATTTCATAGAGCGAATTATGTTTAAATTTCATAGTTTACCGGCATGAGAAGTCTATAAAAATGAAACCTTGTGTTCAAAATTTGGGATGAAGCATCTGCAAATTTCAGAACACTTCAACATTTGGAAGGCGATCAACTAGAAGAACTGTGCTTATTAACATTATCAATATCAAATAGAACAGGTCCACCTCTTTGAAAGTTTCCTGCTTTGTTTCTCTAAAATCAACTTGCTTGGTTGTCTGGCTTTTATAACTCATACATTTTGGATTTCTTTTGCGATCCTAATACACTCTGACATAGGGCAATTTGTCTTGATTGCACTGTTGGAAATATGTGATCTACTAACACTGTATCCCTCCTAAAATAACAATATATATGCAAACGTCTTATAACAGGTAAACATCAATATAATATGCAAATATCTCTCAGGATGTACCTGCTGGATGACACTTGTTATTGTCAGGAGACGAGGAGAATTAACTTTTGCACGGCTTGCTATCTGTTACATATATTAAAAATATAATTGCCCGAAAGTTATAAGATAACATGTTAATGTAACTGGTGAAAGTGCAGCAATTTGGGTGCATTGAGGAAACTCCCTAGTTAAGTGTGCTTAAGTGGGAGTAACTCCAATACTACATGATGGATGACCTCCTGGAAACTCATTACTAGAGCAACCAAAAACAAAGCCGGTAGCTCATTGCGGGCAAAGCAAACAACATTAGTTGGTGTAAGGCGTTGGATGTTACCACTTCTGATACAGATCCCCCATGACCCACCTAACTATTAGCTCCATGCTTATCTAGTCAATCCCAAGTTTATCTGATTAGTTGTTGAATCCTTTATTTTTGCTATCTCTATTCCTACAAGTATATTAGTAGTTAGTTGAACCTACCTATCTTCCTTAATTAATTCATGCATCCCTGCACATTTTGCAAGCCTTTAAAAGGCATGTTTGGTGTTTATAAAAAACATGAAAAAGGTTTCAGAAGATTTCAATTTTATTATATTTCTGTTACGTTAATTTCTTCTTTATTTGTAATTAGCTGCCGATCTCGAATTAGGCACGCACGCATCAACTTCCATAACAAATGATTAAAAATGCTTAATAATAACAGTACAAACCTCATCAAGTTGGATGTAACCAAACGGTAAATTGGGATCACTTTCATCAATCATCCTCTGTAATAGCTTATCAAGATCACTTTTCATACCATCATCACCCAACCATCCCCATTCTCCAGCTAAAGTATGCATTTCTGTAAGATAGGATGCACAATGAAGAGGGCCGGTCCACATAGGCCCAGAAACCACAAATGAATCAGGCACCTGTAAGATAAGATAGAATTAGACCATATACAGACTACAGAAACTAATGATTTAAAAATAACACACAAAGATATATTTAACAAACGTACATCTGATCCACAAGGACACCTCGTTTGACCGAGTTTGTCCCAAGAAATAGCTTGAGAGTGTCCACAAGACTCGCAGTAGCCAATAAACCTATAATGACTGGTGCAGAAAACATATTTAAAAACACAATTACTCAGATTTTATGAAACTTTTGTGAAGTGGAACAAAATGTAAGATATAGTACATGCCGTGCGGTGGCTTTCCTCGGTTAAGACGTAGCAATACTCTAAAAACAGGCCCATGATATGAATAGTAGGAGAACAGTGGTGATACGTAATAACCCAAAACAGCAGCTTCCCTAATTGCACCACCTATAAGCATCCTCAAACCGATTTCATTTGAGTAGGGAAGCGGTCGGATGTATGATCCATATGCAGCTAAAGAACTAAACAATACACAACAGGTTGATATATATTTGTTAAGAAGCATTTGAAATGATATTTTCAAACATCGGTAAAGGGCTATGCTGTAATTCTAGATCAATTCTCTGAATCAGAAGCATGAATTGTTGTAATTGGTTTCCCAAAACCCTAATGATGTGAATTGTGAATTTGTGATACATAAAGCAGATAAATTAAACAAGGATATTTTCAGACACTAATGTGAACTTACTGGTTAGGCCGATGGCCACCGGAAGAAAAACCGTCAGTAGATGTAACGTAAAGCAATCCCCCTAACTTCACAGTATCCAATGCACACCTGAAGAAACTGGAATCACTTCCGAACGAATCGACATCAATGAAATCGAAAAACTCCCTCTCGACATACTTCTCAGCCAAAACTCGATTCGCAATCGAATGACTCACCTTCCACCTCCCCTCGTCTTCAACCGAAACAGTCGATAGATTCGAGACTATAACACCGTTACAATCCTCGTTTGCGTCGTTAGCCAACACGAAATCAGCTTTGGCTTCAGCCAAGTAACGGAGCGACCGAATTCCGCAGCCGCACATCGCATCAAGGACTCGTAGCTTATCATTAGACTTCTTGTAAAGGGCGGCAGCGAGAACACCTAGATCCCGTCCGGTAGCGCTTTCGTGGCGGAAGAAAGTGTCTCCGATCTCAAATTTAAAACCTCTTTCGGTTTCATGGTGGGAACTGCAAACAATAGCAGTGAACGGCCGGAGATTGAACGGCCTGCGGATAGGGTTTTCAGGTGAATTTTTGGGTTGGAAAGAAGAGGATAGGGTTGTTGGACAAAGGGATCTCATGGCGGGAAGAAAAAACGGGTTTAATTTATCTGCTTTATATACATATGGATCTTTAGCATATACATATGGATCTTTAGCGTTATCATGTCTCTTATCATAAAAACTAATGTCTAACACATGTAAATAAATCGTGAAATTTTAAAACAAAAATATAGGAAAAATCTTGAAAAAGTCGGACTCGCAAACTGCTAATCCTAAGGTCCTTCAGTTCGCCAGTCCGTGAGCAACACTTTTAGGGTTATTGGACATCGCAGAAGAAACGGCCACGTGTCATTCCCTTTCAAGATTCGCGGACCGCGAATCCTTGTTTGGCAAAATAGCGGTCCATGACTGGACCTGACGGGAAAAACAAGAAATTTTGTCATTTCTGATAACCACATGTCCCTCACCTCTTGTGTCCACCTATGATATTCGACTGAGGAGCTGCCAGATCAATTTCAGTAGCAGGGATTCACTATATCTCACTCAATAAACTCACAAACTCATTTGAGAGCAATATTTTTCAAATAACTCACATATGTGAGTATGTGTTGATGGTTTGATGCTGTAAATGAATTTCTGGAGGCTCACAAGTAATTTGAAGAGTGATACAACTGCTGAGAGTTTTGGTAGAAGCCATACTCCATACATAAGGTATGTGGTCTTGAGATATAATCATTATTTTTGCTACAAGTGTTAATATTCAAAAAATCAACACTCATGAATGTGTTTCCTATGTGTGGTTATTCTCTGGAAAGCTATTATCTGCTGAGTTGTGGAAGTTAAAAGTGTTTGAGCTCAAGAAGTACAAGTTTCCAACACAAGATACAAGTTGTTCATGCATGCAAGTTGTGATTTTGATTGTATGCAATATTGATAGATGATAGTACATTGAGTTTCCAGTAGCTAAACCATAAAGGAATTGGTATATCTCTGATCTTGAATCTCTATGATCTATAGAAGACCAGAGAGAACCGGGGGTAGATCTAGACAGATCTAACAGCGGAAGGGGATAGATAGGTTTGACGACCATATATTAAGAAGCAAATATCATGGCTAAAATTTGGATAATAGAAAAAGCCATTAAAAATGGATTTACATGCCATGCATGAACAATAAGGTTTCAAGATTCTAAAATATGGTTCTCATCAGAAATTTATGAGTGTTTACTAGGTGCAAATAAGGACATTAAACCATAAAAGATGCTTGAGAAGTTTTGGTCTTATAAAAACTAGTTATAAAATGAAAGATGGTTATCACCATAGTGTAAAACAAGCAACAAAATGTGTTTTAGACCTATATTCTAGCTACTGGAAACTAATGGAATAAAACCCCAGGGAAAATTTGGATCAAAACTGAGATTTTAGAAAATCTCAGAAAAAGACAAAATAATCGGGCTTCAGTCGCGAACCAGTGAGTGCTGGAATAAGGAGAATAGCAGTCCGCGACCTTGCACTGTCACCGGGAAAACTTTCATTCCTCGCGAACCGCTAATATGTTTGTATGTGTAATCGCGGTCCGCGAACCCTTCTGACCAGAATGCATATTTTTATAAAATTTGATTATAAAAATTATGATTTGAGATTTTCAACAATGAAATGATTCTGTATAAATCTGTGAATATGATTTAGTATAAGAACCCGGTGGAAAACTTATAAAAATCTCATTGTTGAATAATCTGGTTAGATTACTGATTCTCGGGAAATATTAGGAAATCACCAAATGAAATTTTGAATAGTGATATGAGATATATAAATTCTGATTATTAAATAATGATATAATATATTAGGAAAACTACATCGATAATTGACGTTGGATTTATGTGCCATCACTGTGTGTAACTTTCCTCAGCAAATTTGTGAGTCGTTAGCTTTTACCTCATCTTTTAATTAAATGTTTACGAAGCTGCAATATGAAATTGTTCAATTGTTTACTGATTAAACTATGCCGTAGATGTATGTGTTATATCTGAATTATGAACTGTGAAGTTTTCGACTATTGTGATATTCCCCTTGCGGGTTAGCTCGGGTCATTTAGGTAACTCCATTCTGGTTGGATTACCACGAGGCATATATATAGTTCTATGGCCATAGGATTAGCACTGGTTCACATATCATCCGGATTCTCTAACACTGACTTTAGGGAAAATATATTATATATGTTTGGAACATACAGGGGACTCGGGTGCACGTGACTGAGTTTTGCTCCTGGTTGCTGGTTGACCTTAGACATGACTCTGTTTCATAATTTGGCACATATTTTAAAACGTTTGATTAATGGATGTGAGTCATTACCTACGTCTCACCAACAACTTTGTGTTGTTGCGTGTTTTAGTTCATATTTGTAGGTAAGTAACTGGACTCTCATATTTTAAGTTATTAAAGATTGGAGGGTTGATGTATTAAGTGTTGTAAGGAATATTGCGCTTAGAAGATTTCCGGCTGAAAGCTAATTTTTTCAAGTTCCGGCTGAAGTTGAAGTTGAAGCGGAATTCTCAACTTCAAGCGGAACTGGCAGTTCAAGCGGAAAAAGCAGTTTTGTCATTTAGCGAATATTCTTGGAGAACTCGATTATCCACCAGATAATGAGTTCAACCGGACTTTTCCTGAGATGTCTTTTCAGCAAGTCCAATCCTGCAAAAGCTTCTCGTTTGCTTCTAAATCTGTTCAAGCCGCTCTCCTAAAGTAGTATGTTGTTGTTTAGACGCAAGATATTCCAATTGTCGATGTTTATGCTTTTGGTAGCTTGTATTTGACTTTATATTTTTATGGTCTAGATTAGATCGCAAGAGATCAATGGCTGTCATTAATCTCATTAGCACTATATATGACTTAGTTAGCTCATGGTTTACACACGGTTCTCGAACAACTTGTAATAGTGAAGCTTTGAGTTAATGCAAATAGTGCCGAGTATTTCTTACTTCGTTGTTACTATCTTATGCAATCAAGTACTTACATTAATACAAGAGAACTAACATAAGCTTAAGTAAAGTGAAATATAACTTTAATTCCGCAGGGTTATATTTGCAAGTAGAAGGGTTTCTTGTTAAGTTAATTAGTTTAACACTGATCCCACAAAGTGGTATCAGAGCTTTGGCTCTCACTTTGAAGACTTTCAGTGCTTCAAAGTTGATACTCTACTTGCTTACT
Source organism: Deinandra increscens subsp. villosa (assembly GCA_039602395.1). Lineage (NCBI taxonomy): Eukaryota > Viridiplantae > Streptophyta > Magnoliopsida > Asterales > Asteraceae > Deinandra > Deinandra increscens. The sequence goes on along the minus strand of JBCNJP010000006.1, from coordinate 10,933,107 downwards.
CTACAAGCTTTGTTGTTTTATCTTTCTAAAGTTTTTCAAAAATGAGTGATTTCAGTTTAAGTTGTCCAAACGGTAGTGCCAACAAACCACCAATGTTCACTCCTGATGACTTTGGTACCTGGAAACTCAGGATGGAAGGTTTTGTTAGGATATTAGACCGTCGTATTTGGAAATCTTTTACTGAAGGACCTTACTCACCCATGGTTTCATCTGCTGATGACGCTGAAGTCAAAATTCCAAAACCTTTAGACAAATATGTTGAATCTGATCATATTGCTGTTGAATTTGACCATAAGGCATTATGGACTCTACAGGCTGCACTTCCTAATTCCATTTTAAGTGGGTTTAAATGATACAAAACTGCATTTGAGCTGTGGAATGCCTTAAGTGAAATGTATGAAGGAACTAATGAAGTAAAAGAAAACAAGAAAGATGTCTTAAAACAGAAATATGAGAACTTTACTTTCAAATCTGGTGAATCAATGACAAACCAGTACTTAAGATTTGTTTCCTTACTTGATGAACTGCAAAAGGTAGACGTAAAACTAGATCAAGTAGATGTAAACAGAAAATTCCTTCGTTCCTTGCCTTCTGTGTGGACAGTTTACACTGTGAGCATCAGGGAATGTAAGAATTCGAAAAAGATGAGACTTA
>JBCNJP010000006.1:10859484-10931953 GCA_039602395.1 Deinandra increscens subsp. villosa | reverse complement strand
TTTGATGTTTTATGTTCGTACTTGGTTTTTTGACAATTTGATTGATGTTGCTTTCTATTAAATCCCATATATTGCTATGATTGATGCTTGTGTGTGTTGAACCCAGATTGTTAGTTGATTGTTAATGCATAATTTACCCGCGAATGTCTTTCGGTTTAGGTAGATTAACTAAAGTAGTTGACTTTAAGGTTGATTGCTAAAGTGTAGTTTAGGGATTTCCTTGACTATTGCATTTTCGGTTGATTGGTAATTTGATTTTAATGTGCTGCTAAACTGGAGACTCAAAAGGTACAGGTTTAACGGGTAGTTGGGTTGGTTAAAGTTCTAGGGTTGCATTGTCTCAAAAGGAAGTGTCCTAGGGTTTTGTCTAGCTTGTTATTCCGTGTTGGTCATAGTAGTTGTTGGTAGCTCCGGTTAGTCTAGGTGCACCTTAGGTATATCCGAGGGTGGCTAGGGTAATTGAGATGGGACGGACTTAAAAGGTGAACCGTTTGTTCGAGCGTTAGAAAGTTAGTACTAGGAAGGACTTAAAAGGTGAACTAGGGTCCATCAGAGTTGTCAAAGTCAGGTACGGCCATAGGTGTTAATTGGGATTCAAGGTCTAGGTGGTGTCTTCTCTCATTTGATAGTTTCCTCAAAGTTACTTGCGTTTGTCTGTCTGATCGTAGTTGATTAGTTAAGTTAATTAAATCTCAATCCAAAAACCCCAAACCAAATTACTCAGTATTTCCATTTTCATAGGTCTAGGTTAAGTCTTGTCTATAGAGTGTCCTAGGTTCGATATTCCGGTCTTACCTTAGCTTTACTCCAATCCGACAGGTTCACTGCCTTAGGGTTCGGTTCGGTTTAGGTTATTTCGGTAAAATTAGGTGTGTCTAGGTCTAGGTTTTTATTACATTTTTAGGTACGTTCCGAGCACATCAACAACCCTGCTCCGCGGTACACAAATGTGTAGCCAACCGGTTGGAGGCCGAACGGAGTACAATATCAGCCTATTTTAGTTGTGGGTCCCACGAGGAACACAACTGGAGGCACCAACCATCGGAAAATGCCGAACTCTGTTACGTCAGCTTTGGTACGAACTTCCTTAGTGCATGGAAACCGGATTAGCTACCCGCGATATCGGTTGACCGCTTTAACTTCTACTTAACTAGTGCATATTCGATAATTCAACACTTGGAAATGTTTGCAAAACTAATACTTATTATATGTTGATACATACGCTTATGAGACCGGGCCAATGCATGACATGCCCACCGTGAACTCACCAACCGTTAGGTTGACACTTGTGTGGTTTTCACTTTTGCAGATCGTTGAGGAGTATCCGCTGGAGGTTGGCATGGCACAAGAAGACGTCCTTCTTTTATTTTAAAATAAATAGGGATTTTTAAACAATGAATTATGATTTTGTAAAGCACGTGGTTAGTGCTAAGTTACTGATGTTTTATTCCGCTGCGTAACTTTTGAAACTGTTTTGTGATGAATGTTTGAATTATACTCTGATTCGTTTAGTATTTGTAACTAATGGTTGTGGTCCTGGTTTGCTCGCACCCCTTAACGGTATAAACTCCGTTAGTGGTTATTTGGGGGTGTGACATAGTGAACTTCATGGCATACTCAGTGCTTATGGAATGGAACTAAACCTTAAACAAACCTCATCTTCTGAGTCAACTCAGTTGTTTTCAACTGCACTAGTAACTACCGATTTTCACAGTCAAAGAACTTCAAACTCATCATCATACTTGTCACCTACCATCAGTTTCCCTGAGACACCAAGGTGTCAAGAGAGCTTCTCAAACACGCTTGACCACTCTCACAATGCTCATGTAGCAACTGACTCTTACCAAGGCTTCATTCATGAAGATCTTGAGTGCATAGGTGCTGGTGATTTGGAAGAAATGGATATTATGACCCAACTTGCCATGGTGTCTGTCAGAGCTTAGAGGTTTTACAAAAAAACTGGTAGAACCTACAAGGGAGCAAAGGGCGCTCACATAGGCCTAGACAAAAGCAAAGTGAAATGCTACAACTATCACCAACTTGGTCACTTCGCAAGGGAGTGCTCTCAACCAAGAAGAGAAGGACAGAACCAGGGTCATGTCCGAGTGAAAAATCATGGAGGAAACAATTCAAACAACAACGTCTCTGGTAACAACTCAGGTCATCACCCCACCCCACCAAAGCCAACCGGAAGTCAAAACCACCAGAATGTGAAATTGCTTGAGCGTGTGGATCTTCTACTTAGTCGTAATGAAATCAATGTAAACGAATGAAACACAAAGGGTAAATACAAATGACTTGTATTAACCACAGAGATGACCACAAAGTACACAGAGAAGATATGACTCACGAGCTTATCAATTCTATACAAGATAACATATTTATACTAAGCTAAACCCTTTGGTCCGAACCTCAAGTTCGGCCCAAGGTTCGGCCATGTCCGAACTTCAGGTTCGGCCTAAGTTCGGACCTCAGCAATCTTGTGTGATTCGTCTTGTATTCGATACTTCACATGATGATCTAGGACCATGTATCAACAGAATGTAGTTGCTGCTGTTGCTAATCAAACCTCATGTATTGAATGGGAAGATTTCGTTGCTGAGTTTGACCCTATCAACCATGCTTTGATGGCCAAACAAGACTCCATCTCAGATCAGGTAAACTCTATCCCTGAGAAAGTTTTAGAAAACCTATGCAGCCCTGCTTGCATAGAGCAAGTGGCAAAGTATCGAAACCACAACACTGACCTGATTGATGAAGTTTCAAACCTAAATGAGTTAAAGGAATGTTTTAAGAAAACTGAATCATCATACATTTCAAAAATTGAAAACTTAACCAAAGAGTATGAAAAGTTAAAACAAACCAACTCAGTTCTTGAAACACAGCTTGATGACTTGCTGTCAAAGCTTGAGAAATCAAGAAATAAAACCAAAGATGCTAAGGCTGAGGTTGATGTTCTAGACATCAAACTAAAAGATGCTTTGTTTACTTGTGAAAATTTTCAAACAACAAATAGAAAGGCTGAGAAATTGTGGATGGGAGGGATGTATGGTAAAGCAGGTGTTGGGTATAATAGTGTTGAACCACCAATTGAATACTCACCTGTAATCAAACCAAATGAAGCTTTGAATTCAGAATGTAAAGTTAGTCTTACTGTTGATGACACTTCATCACAGTCAAGTTTTGAAAACACTACTGAGTCAAAGAAAACTAAAGTCACTGATGCAAGCACTTCTGCATTAGCTGACCAATCAAACATTTTGAAACCTTCAATTGCTGTTCCACCACCAACTATTTATGAGCCTAAAGACTCAAAAGTTCAAGCCATTGAGTAAAACTAAACCATTTTTGAAACCAAAACCTGTTTTGCAACCAAAGGCTAATTTTTAAAAGAAACTCACAGGAATAATTTCACCTGTGAAAAGCCACACAATTAAGCATTTTGGATCTGAATCCAACAGGGTCTTAATTGGTAATGATAGAAATTGAAGTTTTTCTATTCTAAGGCAAAATCGTTTTCCGGCTGAAGTTCAAGCGGAACACTTTTCCGCTCGAACTCAAGTTCAATCGAAAAACAAAATTCAACCCAGATCAGCTACTGCTCCAAAGCAGAGACCACATGTACACTTTGCTGATGGGTTTGAGCATTTTGAAGCTCAAGGAAGAAGAAATCCCTCTAGAGGAAAGACCACCTCTAGAGAAAACTTTTCAAGAAGCAAAAAGTCTAACCAACCTGAAATTGAATTTGCTACTAGTTCAAACGGAAATTACACTGTTCCACTTCAGGGGGGAGAGTTCAAGCCAAAACAAACACTTTCCTCAAAGATTTTCCAAATCCCCTAAAAGAACTAAGTTGGTTAATCAAGGTAATGAAAAATCTAAGAAAATAACCAACAAGCAAAGAAAATTTAAGGAGTACAGGGAAAGAAAAATTGATGAAAGGAAAAACACCAAAGGTGAAAGATTTAGTCAAACAAGTACTCAATATGAGAACTTCAGTTTTGACAATGATGATCTGCTTAATGAAGCTCCAGTTCTAAATACTTTAGAACTCAAGGAGTATAAGTATAATGATTCTTATGGCAGACCCAAGACCACTCAGGCTTGGGTCCCCTATAGAAACTAATCAATTCTGATGTGTGCAGGTGCAAAATAATGGCCAAAATAGCCTATGGGTAGTAGACAGTGGATGCACTTGCCACATGACAGGGAATAAGCAAATTCTGGAAAATACAAAAAGAATTAATGGAGGACCAGTTTCCTTTAGAAGCACAAAAGGCCATATCACAGCACAAGGTGATGTGACAAATGGACTGGTAAAATTTGACAGAGTCAATTTTGTTGATACATTAAATTTTAACTTGCTTAGTGTCTCATAGATGTGTGACAAGAATTTGAATTTGATGTTTAATGAGAGAGAGGCTATAGTCCTCAAACCTGGTGTTAAAATTCCTGATGAATTAATTATGCTTAAAGCACCTAGGAGAGATGGGCTATACATTTTGGATATGTCAGTTGCTGCACCCTCATGTGGCACTGCCTGCTTTATATCCAAAGCCTCTGTTGATGAGTGTGATCTGTGGCATAGAAGGTTAGGGCATGTAAACTATAAGAATATGAATCGAATTGTCAATCTTGGCTTGGTTAAGGGTCTTCCTAACAAGCATTTTACATGTTCTGAAAACTGTGTGCCATGTCTCAAGGGCAAGCAACACAGAACCTCTTTTAAGCCAAAAGTTGAGTCTTCTATTTCAAAACCTCTAGAGTTATTGCACATGGATCTCTTTGGTCCAACTAGAGTGATGAGCTTAGGGAAAAGGTCATGTTGTTTTATCATAATTGATGATTTTTCTAGATACACTTGGGTTTTATTTCTTAAAATAAAAGATGAAACTGCTGAATTGTTGAAAACACTTGTGACAAATTTAGAAAATCAGTCTAATCTTAAGGTCAAAACAATCAGATGTGATAATGGCATAGAATTCAAAAATCATGTTCTGAATTCATTTTGTGAGGAAAAGGGAATTGTGAGACAATTCAGTGCTCCTAGAACTCCACAGCAAAACGGTGTTGCTGAAAGGAGAAATATGACATTGATTGAAGCTGCTAGATCTATGTTAGTAGACTCCAAGCTCCCTGTGATATTTTGGGCAGAAGCAGTGAACACTGCCTGTTATGTCCAAAACAGGATTTTAATTGTCAAAGGAAAAAACAAGACACCCTATGAGCTTTGGAGAAAAAGAAAGCCAAACATTTACTTCTTTAAGCCATTTGGTTGTCCTGTTACAATATTAATAACCAATGAGTTATTACCCAAATTTGCAGCAGATGAGGGATATTTTGTTGTATACTCAGGTGTGTCAAAAGCATACAGAGTGTACAACAAGAGAACCAAAATTGTTGAGGAAACTATAAATGTATCTTTAAATGAAAAATCTACCAACAATTTTGAATCTCAACCCACTTGGTTATTTGATATTGACACACTAACCACTGCTTTCAACATAACTGTTGATAAGCCTGTGAGCTCCCTAGTGCAGGAACAGAATTTATATAGGTCAGCTAATGAACATTGGAAGAGCAACACTGCTGGAACTGAGAAGCAAACCTTCTTCTCTTCAATGATGTTGATACCTGATATGTTCGTCGTGTGAAGTATCAAGCAATGTTTAAGTTCATGTCAAAGTCTGAGTGGCCGAACCAGGTCCGAACCTGGAGTTCGGACTGGCCGAACCTGAGGTTCGAACGAAGCTCAGCCAGCTGGGTATAAATAGATGGTTGATCATTGTAATTAAGGGCTGAGCGTGTGAGATTTCTGCTAAGTGTGTGTTTTCAAGGTGTTTCTCTGTATTGTGTTTCTAAGTGTTTGCTGATTGTAATTGTTCCTCGTTGATCAATAAAACAATCAGTTAATTACGTTTTGATGTCCAATTAGCTAGATCGAGTAGACGATCCGATGCTCATGCATTTTCAAGTGGTATCAGAGCTTTCTAGTTCACTCTACTGATCTGTGGTTGCTATTTTCGGATTTTTGAAGCATTTTTGGAGTTACTCAAGGTGGTTTTCGTGTTTTTCATCAATTCTATCGAGTTTTTGGTGTCAAATCTGCTCCTAAATCACTTCTTATCAGTTTTTCTGATCTTCAGTTGCAAGTTTCGTCAAAATCTGTCAATTTTCGCGAGTTTTTGAAAAATGAAGTCGAGGTTCAGCGTTCACTGTTCAGATTCGGTGTAACTGTCCCGAACTTCAAGTTCGGACGGTGTTCGGTGAGTCTTCGATGAGAGTTCGGTCGTAGATCGGTCAGAGTGCGGAGTTTGTTCTGTTTCGGAGCTAGTTCGGAGCTAGTTCGGAGCTTGTTCGAATAGAGTTCGGACTTTGGATTTAGGTTCGAACGAAGTTCGGAGGAAGTTCGGAGCTTTGATATAGGTTCGGAGCAAGTTCGGCCGGCAGAATCTAAAAGTTTTCAAATGATGTTGGAATTTCAAGCATTTGCTACAATGTAGAGTGTGATGCAAACCATGTTGAATTTTGATAATGAAATCGGAACAAGTCAGGAAGTTCCCAAATTGTTGAAGCTAGAAGATTATCAAAATTGGAAGAAACGATTTTCTGCATACATCAGCACAAATTATATTGATTTATGGATGCCGATTCGAAAGTTGTATGAACGGCCAACTGAAGATGGAGATTCTAAGGAACTTCAAGATTTTGATGCTGCTGAAAGAAAAAGTTATGAGCTTGAAAAGAAAGTTTATGGTTATCTTACCATGGCTTTACCTACCGAACTGTTACATCAATTCAGTACTTGTAAGAAATCAAAGCAATTGTGGGATGCTCTCTCAGCACGATGTGAGGGTAATGATGATTACAAGAAGAGTCGGAAGAAAGTGTTGAATAAAGAATTTGATAATTTTCAAAATTATGAAAAGAAAACATTACTGCTCTTGTTTCACGGTTTTCACATCTAATCAATGAATTAAAGATAGTTGGTATTGAGAAATCTGATGCTGATTTGAAGGAAAAGATTATGGAAGCTTTACCTGAAAAGTGGGAGAATTATGTTTTGCTGGTCACTCATGATAAGGATTATACTACAATGACGTTTCACAAGCTTACTGGAAAACTTCATGCTTGGGAAATGGAAATGTTAAACTCAAAGAAGTCAATTGCTACTTTTCAAAATCCTGAATTGTATCATGGTGAGAATACGGCAAGCATGAATGCTAAATCTAAGCCAAATCTGAGTTCTGCACCAAGTGTTGCTTTCTTGTCTGGAAGTTCTGGAAATTTTTATAACAATTCATCATGGGGTTGTAGTTTTACAATTCCAAATTTATCAAGTCAGAATGCGTTTTCTGCTGAATCAACAGATGATTGTGCTAAAAAGATTTCTGCATTGATTTCATCATCTTTTGGTTTGATTATCAAGAATGTTGCTCATGCAAAGTTAACCAGCGATGATCTTGATGCACTTGATGATGATCAACTAACTGAATTGGATATATCTTGGCAATATGCTATGTTATGTCAAAGATCGAAGAGGTTCTTCAAGAAACATGGAAGAAATCTTTCTGGTGATAAATTGGGTTTTGACAAGTCAAAGTTAAAATGTTTTAAATGTTCGCAGCTTGGACATTTTGCCAAAGATTGTCAACAGGCACATGCAAGGAAGCCTGGTTTTACTCAATCACCCAAGCCTGGTTTTACTCAACCATCTACTAGTAACACAAGCAAGAAAACAACTTTAACAGCTCAACATGATGGTGTTTATGATTGGGGTCAACATTTTGGATATGATACAACAACATTAATTGTCACACATGAACAAGATGACTATTATTCTGATTCGAGTTTATATGACGCTGCTGAGAGTGAGAAATTTGAGTCTAAAATTGAAGCCTTGATGAAAGAAAAAGAATTTTTGATTGAAGAAGTCAAAAGAGTTACTGCTGACTTAAAAATGATTAGTTCGGAGTTGGAAATTTCTAAGGAAAATGAGAAGGAATTAGGTGTGAAGAATGAATGTCTGCTTAAAGAGTTCAAATTTGCTGAATGAAGTTTTAGAAATTTCTAAACAAGATAAAAGGGATGTTGAAACTGCAAAAGCTAAGATCTGTAAAGAAAGAGATGAGTTGGGTTTGAAGTCAAGAAATGGAAAGATGAAGCAGAAGATACGGCTAATGATTTTCAGAATTTGTTTGATAAATCCAAATTTAAGCTTGATCTGCTTACAAAGAATGTTGAAGAATCAACTGCTAAGATTGAAGCATATCAAGTTGACATAGAAAAGTTGTTGGATGAGAAGCGGGAGTTGGTTCGTGTAAATAAAGTTCAAATAGCAAATTTGGAGATTCAAAAACGCAATGAAGATAAATTGAAGAAGGAATTATTTGAAGGCCTTGATAATCTTCGATTGCAAAAATTGAAACTCACAAAGTTGCGAAGCGATTGATTGCTAAAGAAAAGGAATTCGCTGAGGCTCAACAGCAAATTTCTAATCTAAAAATTCAAGTTCTTGATGCTAACAGATTACTTAACAATGTTTCAAATTCTCAAGTATTCACAAGCTTCTTAGCTAATGATGAAAATTTTGAGAAAATGTTTGATGAGACTGCATCACCTCCTGCTCATATCAAAGAAGCTTTCAAATAAGTGAAGGAACAAGTTGACGAATTTGATTATTCAAAGGTTTCATCATTTACTATTGAGGTTGAGAAGGTTGTGACGAAAAAGAAGAACAGGAAGAAAAAAGAAAAAGAAGGAAAAGAAATCTGAAATTTCTTCCGCTCCAAAATTTGTATCTGGTTCATCTTCTATTGATAATGAGAAGTCAGCTACTTCAAGTGACAAGATTAAGTCACAATCTGAATTTGATAAAAAGATCTTTTATGATCAAAAGAATGTGACTGAAGTGAAAGCTGAATTTTCTCGGTTAGCAAAGCATGGAAATTATACATCTGAGGAGAAAGTTGTTGGAAAGAGGGTTGGCTTGGGTTTTCATGAGAAGAAGGATACAACTGAGGAGGTTCCAGCATCTGCATCACAAAACTTGAAGAAAATTAAGGTGCAGCAAGTGAAGAAGGAAGTGTTCAAAGTAGACAAAGTTCAACCTGAGAGGTTTTACAAGCTCAAAGGTTCTGATCAGCTTTTCTCGGACAAAGAGTTTCCTCTTCATTGTGTCGATGCTCGGAAGATTTCTGGGGTCTTTGTGAAAGATAAAATTATCTTATAAAAGTTCTCAATCTCGAAGCCCAACATCCAAATGGGTTCATGATCACAACATCAGGTATATGATTCTCATTCCGATCATGTTCGAGATATTCCTATGTGTAATTCTTCGCAGGTACATCAAAAGTGGGACAAAACAAAACGAATCTGTTATGTTTGCCGCCGAACAGGGCATATGGCAAAGGATTGTCCACTACCTTCTGATTCATTACAACGGTTTCATAAGAAACCTGTTTTTAGTAAACCTGCCAAACAAATGTTCTTTGATGAATAAGGCAGAGTTTTTGATGACGTTGAACCTACATTCTTTCATAAACAAAAACGTTTTGTTCCAATGTTCTCAAAGGTTCAAAGTGTAGGTTCCTCATCACACTCACCTGTGATAAGTTCATCACAAACTGCCTTACCAAAACAACAACAATGGAAACCTAAGGTGGTTTCTAAGCAGAACCAGGACACTGGTCGACCAGAAGCGATCCGCTTCGGGTCGTTTATGAACTAATAAGTTTGCCCAGTGTGCAGGTACTTCTAGAAGACCTATCGACGATTGCAAAGTTGTCGATGGAGGAGTATTCTGCATAATTTAAATTTCATGATCAAATTTTCTAAATCTGCGAATTTTCTGAATTCTAAAACTGAAATATATCCGTGTTGATTGATCAATTTTCTTTGTTTACAAGTTTTTTCTCAAAAAGCCAAAAATAGAGTCTTGTTTTTTGTGTAAAATGAAAATCCAAAAGTAGAGTTTTCATTTTAAGGGGGAGAATTGTACATAAGGGGCGTAATTGAGAAAATGCATGTTATGGGGAGAAGGTGAATACATGCACAATATATAAAATTGTGAGAAATGGATCATTGGGAAATGATGGTCCATTGGCTTACGTATATGACTCATGGATAGAGTAGATGAAAGAGCCATAAGATCATTGTTTGATGTGCTTGGTAGGCTCGGCAAATCAAAAAGTATTCAGATGTGATATACACTAAATACTAATGCTTGACCATGTGGATAACATCTTGATGGTGTGAAATTCAAACTGAGAAGTCACTGTGGTAGGCTCGGCAAATCAGCTAGTATTCAGATGTGATATACACTAAATACTAATGCTTGACCATGTGGATAACATCTTAATTAATGCATATTTCATGACACAAAAAGGAAAATAAGTGTGAAATTCAAACTGAGAAGTAACTGTGTATACATGTGTTCTTTTTGCAAAGATTTAAACTTGTTTGATTTTCTTTATTTTGTCAAATGACCGGACTTTCTCTGCGTATCGAAAGATCGACCTGATCGTTATTCGTTTGACGTTCTGCTTTATTTTCTTTGGTGTTTCGTATAACTCATCGGAATTTCTCTGAGTGCACGGGAGTACCGACCTGATTGTTGTTGAGTTATACAACTTCAACTTGTTTTATTTTCTTATTTTGTTAAATCCGAGGCCTTATCTGCGTATCGAAAGATCGACCTTAAGGTAGACGATTTAACGTTCTTATTTCTTTTTGCATGGAACACAGTTGACAATATCATGAAAAATATTATGCATTGTGAAAAATCACAAGTGCTATCACACAAATGGATAAAGAAAGAAAAAAAGAAAATGTCTGAGTATGTCTAATAAGTATGGGGTACACTGGTCAAAGAAAATCTACTCAATACCTTAACATATCCAGATGTTATGAGTATGATTCTGTCCGAGTTTAAGATGGACAAATTATACCGGCAATCAACATGACTTGTGAGCTTCGATTAATTGAAATTGAAGTGCATTTCAGTGCGTTATGATCAATATGATCCCATATAGTGATCTTTCTTATATCAAAAATAGTGTTTGATTCTGTATTGCAATTCTATTTCATTTCAAGAAAAGAACAAAAAGATTTTCGGTGTGTTTTAGCATAAACTTTGAAAAATCAAAAAGATTTTAGATTTGTTTTGATATAAATTTTCTAAAAGTCAAAAAGATTTTGTTTCTGCTTTATTTTTGATCTGATCAACACGTGATACAAATTTCAAAAGTCAAAATAATATCTTGGAGTCTCGAAGAGACGTTTTGCACCAAGATTATTTAAGTGTTGATGCAGGATTGCTAAAGTGCAAGAGATCGCAACTTCATGTCTTCTGAAGGTTGTTGATAAAAGATCAGAGAACATCAGATGTCATCAAGTTTTCAAGATTATGCTACTATCGAGTTGAGGAGGAGTTTGTTCGAAGATTCATTTCATTGGACGAATGGATTATACACTTGAGGGGGAGCTTGATTGAAGATACAAAGTTTATGATGTTGAAAAGATACTGCACACGACGAGGGGGAGTTTGTTAATACCTGATATGTGCGTCGTGTGAAGTATCAAGCAATGTTTAAGTTCATGTCAAAGTCTGAGTGGCCGAACCAGGTCCGAACCTGGAGTTCGGACTGGCCGAACCTGAGGTTCGGACGAAGCTCGGACAACTGGGTATAAATGGATGGTTGATCATTGTAATTAAGGGCTGAGCGTGTGAGTTTCTGCTAAGTGTGTGTTTTCAAGGTGTTTCTCTCTATTGTGTTTCTAAGTGTTTGCTGATTGTAATTGTTCTTCGTTGATCAATAAAACAATCAGTTAATTACATTTTGATGTCCGATTAGCTAGATCGAGTAGACAATCCGATGCTCACGCATTTTCAAATGAGCATCAAACCTATCTTACCAGGAAAAGAAATGAAACTTTCTGAAATAGTTCAAGTTGAAGATGACATAGTTGCGGTCGAAGTTCAAGTGGGAATTTCTCCGGTTTAAGTTCAACCGGAAAACTTAATTTCAGAAACTGTTGAGAACACTAATTCCGGGTCAACTGAACCTGAAAATTCAAATGATGATACATCAAATGAATTCAGTTTTGAGCATCTGACCCACATTTCAAAGGATAGCTCTCATGATACAGTTGAATGTTCAGATCCTGTATCACAAACTGGTGATGTTGAGCTTGACCACAGACTTCCTCAGCTCAATATACCCTTAAATGGAAGAAGCCATGAGTTCCCTATGTTTCTTGACAGAAGAATCAACAGAGATCATCCAGTGAGGAATATTATTGGAGAAGTGTCAGCACCCGTGTTGACAAGATGTAGATCTGCTAATGCAAACATTTGTTTGCATGCTGCATTTTTGTCTCAAGAAGTACCCAAGAAGGTAACAGATGCCTTGGAAGATAAAATTTGGGTAGAGGCAATGCAGGAAGAGTTATTTCAAATTAACAAGCAGAAAGTTTGGGAATTGGTAGATCTGCCTGATGGAGCAGAACCAATTGGCACAAAGTGGGTATTCAGAAACAAGAAAGATGACAGGGGAATTGTTATAAAAAAACAAAGCAAGACTGGTTGTGCAAGGCTATGTGCATGAAAAAGGCATTGATTATGATGAAGTGTTTGCACCTGTGGCTAGATTGGAAGCAATCAGAATCTTTTTAGCTTATGTTGCCTTCAAAGACTTCCAAGTATTTCAGATGGATGTCAAAAGTGCCTTCCTGTATGGCCTACTAGAACAAGAAGTATATGTCAAACAACCTCCTGATTTTGAGGATCCTCATCATCCTAACAGGGTGTGCAAGCTAATCAAAGCTTTGTATGGTCTCAAACAAGCACCTAGAACCTGGTATGAAGCTCCTTCTAACTATCTTCTAGAAAATGGCTACAGGAGAGGGGCAATCGAAAAAACACTTTTTGTCAAAACTGTTGGTAAGGATATGTTGATGGTACAAACTTATGTAGATGATATTATTTTTGGTTCATCTAACACTGTCTTGTGCAAGGAGTTTGAAACTTTTATGCACTCAAAATTTGAGATGAGCTCCATGGGAGAACTAACATTCTTCTTAGGACTACAAGTGAAGCAAACTGCAGATGGAATCTTTTTAAACCAATCAAAGTACATCCAAGACATGCTGAAGAAAATTGATATGCAAGCATGCTCAAGTGCAAAAATTCCTATGTCCACTTCCCACAAGTTAACAAGTGACTTAAGTGGAAATCCAGTGGATGTGCACATGTACAGGGCAATGATAGGCTCACTGATGTATCTCACTGCTTGTAGACCTGACTTCATGTTCATTGTTTGCTTATGTGCTAGATATCAGTCCTCACCAAAGGAGTCACATATGCTAGCTGTTAAGAGAATCTTCAAGTATCTGAAGGACCAACCAAAACTGGGTTTGTGGTATCCCAAGAACTCTGACTTCTCTTTCAGAGCATTCACAGACAGTGACTATGGAGGATGTGACATAAACAAGAAATCAACATCAGGTGGATGTCAATTTTTGAGTGAAAGGCTTGTCTCTTGGCAATGCAAGAAACAAACTTGTGTTTCCACTTCAACTGCAGAGGCTGAGTATATTGCTGCTTCAAGTTGTTGTACTCAAGTCCTTTAGATCCAAAATCAGATGCTTGACTATGGGATCACATTCATGGAAACTCCTATTCTTGCAGACAACAACAGTGCCATCTCCATTATCAACAATCTAGTAAAGCACTCCAAAACCAAATACATTGACATAAGGTATCACTTTATTAGAGATTGTGCAGAAAAGAATTTGATTAAATTGTTCAAAGTTCACACTGATCATCAATTGGCAGATCTGTTTACAAAAGCTTTTGATGAGGCAAGATTTTTCTACCTCATCACAGCCATTGGGATAATGAATTTTGAATAAAACTTTTCATAATTTTTAATAAAAGAGAGGGATGTACTTAAGAGCCCGTCTCTTGATACAAAAAGAAAAAGAAAAAGAAAATCTCTTGGGATAATTAGACATCATCTCAGTTCATAGTCAGTAACCTCTGTTACACTATAAAAAAAGTTATCACAAATTTTTCAAAAATCATGTGTTTCGTTGTTCAGTTTCAAGTTCCGGTTTAACCTGTGAGAAAACAACTTTGAAAATCACCGGGTAAACGTCAACCGGAATAATGCTTTGTAACTCACGTGGAATTTTTTTTAAGACAATTCTTCTAAGCGGAAAAATTCTCCGCCTGAAGTTCAAACGGAAGAATTTTAGTCTTTAAAATAAAGGAGAAAATGGGTTCCGCTTTAACTTCCGGGTCAACAAAAGTCAAAGTCTCATTTAATTACCCGGAAGGCACGATTCTCTAAGCGGATACACATTTATTTACTCATTAAGTTTTTAACCATTTAATATCCGAGGTTTCAACAAATTTACTTTTGGATAATAACATGCTTTACCAAGTTGTACCGTATAACCCATAAAGCATCTGTCACATCACTTACTGAACCGTCGATTTAAAACCTCTCTCCTCCATGTCATCAATGTCAAAGGTAAAAGCCTTAAATTACCGTCATTTTCCCCATTTCTCTCAAACCCCACTCAGAATTACTCCCAAAACCTCTCCGTAACTTCCAAATAACCGTCGATTTCTCTC
This sequence comes from Deinandra increscens subsp. villosa, assembly GCA_039602395.1. Taxonomy (NCBI): domain Eukaryota; kingdom Viridiplantae; phylum Streptophyta; class Magnoliopsida; order Asterales; family Asteraceae; genus Deinandra; species Deinandra increscens. The sequence goes on along the minus strand of JBCNJP010000006.1, from coordinate 10,917,312 downwards.
AAATCGATCCTCAACAATGGCTCCTAAAGCAAGTTCAAGTGGCAAGAAGCCCGTCAATGACTCAAATCGATCCTCACCTACTCCACCTAGAACCACCGGGTAAAACCGATATCTACAACGGGATGATCGACTTCTGAACAGTTCTCATCTTCATCATACGCTGACAGTCGAAGCTGTGATATATGAAGAAATAATGGAAGATTTTTGGTCTCACGCTAGGGTTACCGAAGGTGACGGCGACAGTAAAGAAATTGTGTCAACAGTTCAAGGCACAACTGTCGAGATAGATGAAGCAAAGGTACGAAAAGTGTAGAAACTAAGGAATGAAAATGGATACATGGCTGTTGATTCCAAGAAGTATCTACCTCTATTCAGAGACATTGGATATGGTGGTTCTCTGCAAAGCAAAACCATAAAGAAAGGGCAGTTACCATACAACTGGAGGTTTTTGGCTCACACCATCTTAGTATGCCTAACTCCAAAGAAGGGCGGTTTTGATAAACTTGCTGCTGAACAAGCTTCTGCCTTCTATGCTGTTGTAAAGGGTGAAAAATTCAACTTTTCTAGATTAATTTTTCAAGCCCTAATAACAAACATCCAACCTGAATATATTTATCTGTACCCAAGGTTTTTAACATGTATTCTCAAGGAGGAATACCCCCAAATTGTCTTGGGTGGTAAAGTTTTGGAACCAAAACACCTAACCGAGAAAACCTTTTCGAACTTAGCTTTAAACAAGACTGTTTTTCTTGGAAGGGATACCGACCATCCCCTGCCAATTCCAAGGCAGTTTCCTGATGAACCTGTTGATGCTGAGGTTCAAATGGAAACTGTTGCAGCAGATGAGCCCCATGCTCAAGATGACAGGGCTATCAACCCAATAGCTTCTGATCCCACATCTGTCCTTGCTTCCTCTACTTTAAAAACCTATCAAACCAAAAAGAGGAAAGCATCCACTCAAATTACCACTGCCACTTCCTCATCTGAATCCCCTCCTGTCGTTTTCAAAAGACAGAGACAAGTGGTTATTAGGTCTCCTCCACCTAGTACCACAAGCCAACCCGAAGCTTCAAACCCCGCAAAAGGCAAAAAGCCCAAGCGAAAACTGGTGAAATTGGGATATTCTCTTAGGGACGAATCCTCACTTGAGGGGGAGTCATTAGAAGCAGATGTACATTCCCCATCTGAGAGATTTTTACCCCTGCAACCCCTATCATCTAGGAATGACAGTGCAATCAATCCTGATCTAAATGAAGGTGTTATTAACTCACCTACCTCATTACATGAGAACATTCTGATAGATCAGGACACTGTTGCTCTGAACCCCCATTCCTCACCGGAGGTGAATCTCAGGAGTCATGAAGAGATTCATGAAGCAAGGGCTGCTGCTGCCCAAGTATCCCCACTGGATCTTGGTGCTAGCAGTAACATAACTAAAACCCAAACTGCGGCAAACTTCTCTGAATCAGCACCCGAGGGTCCTTCATTGGAACCAAGGGTTGTTGAAACGGCTGGAGAGAATCCCAGGTGCCAAGAAGCCATGGGTACCATAGTTGATTAATCTTGGATTGATAACTTGGTTTTGTCCAAGGATACTGGTAAAAGGCCAATTGAGGACAGTTATAAACTACCAGAATTGATGGGATTGTACCTTACTCTTCAAGCACAGGTTGATAAATTGAATGCAACTGTTGCTACTTTGGTGAAGGCTGCTCCTACTAACACTGAAGCATGCCCTTCAAACCCTCTCAGAGAAGCTGATGAAGCTGATACTGTCAAATTGGGGGAGAAGATGCCCTCAAGGCCTGTTATGATTGAAATTGAAGAAACTCAGAAGATACCGGATGAAGTTAGAGCCACAGCATGTGAAAGAATTGGTGTTAAACCCTTCACAGTGGAAGAAAGTTGGGTAAATATGAAGAGCAGTCAACTGATTGCTATCTCTCCTGTTGAAGATCCCAACCTCACTGAGCTAGTACAATCTTCCATGCTGATTGCTGGTGCTCTCCCTGAGCACATAAATTTGATCACAAGACTATTAAAAGATGTCATCTTTCCGGCTGAAAGAGCCTGTGATCAAGCGGAGAAGAACTTCGCCTCCACCAGCAAGGCAGTAAATGATGTTGAAGAAAGCACTGCAACTGTTGCAGTTGCTACTATGACTGAAGGAGGTGATGAAAATGTAATTGGTGAAGAAGAAGGCACAGAGGTACTGGAGTTAGCTGATAAAGAATCTGAAGTCACCCAACCTCAGGTGGTGACTGAAGTTCTAAACTCAGTTCAGCTGGAAGTTCAACCGGAAGCTCAACTAGTCGTTCAACCAGACACTGAAGCAGAAACCCAGGTGGAAGTAATTCAAGTTGATGAGAATACTCCTAATCCAACCTATGGCCCTGGTCAATCAAATTTTGGGTCTGATCAGCCACCTGTGGTTCAACTGGAAGAACAGGGAAGTGAAGAAGCAGAAGACATAGCTGCAACCTTATTAGCTATGAGGAGTACAGAACCAGTTCAAGCTGAAGAACCTGTTCAATCTGAAACTATTAGAACCATTCAACAGGTGGTTCAAACTCCTGAAGCTGAAGCTGGGTAAAAAATGGTAGAAGATGCCAAAAGGGTAGCAGAAGATGAGAGGTTAGCCAAAGAGCTTCAAGAGGAATTTGATCTATATTCACAAGATCCTTTAATAGGAGACTGAAGGAATACAATTTGGATGCTTTGACTGAGGTTGATAGACAAAGGTTGATTTCTATTGTCTCTCAGATGCCTACCAAGCTGATAAGGAATGATGAGAATTACCTACTGCTGAAGAAGGTAAAAAGGGTTCTTGTGGTTAGAAATTTGAAGACAGAAGAAGACGTAGCTCAGCTAAAAGTCAGAGAACTTTGCAGCTTGATTGACATGAGCTTAAAGAGGATATAGCTGCTATGAATCCAAATTTGGTGATGCCTTCACCTTCAGAACTCACTTCAGGTACATCATCTAACTTAAATGTTAAACCTGAGTTTGCTGATGATGCAGATATCCAACCTCCACCTTCCTTCATATACAAACGAAACCCCTCACCTACAACAGTTCCATTATTTCCACAATCACTTGCCATAATACCCTACAAACCACCCTCCATCTCCAAAAAGGTAGCCACCAAGCTTGCAAATCCAAAATATAGAACAGACAATTTCACACCTATTGTCCCTCTCAAAAAGAAACCTCCACCTACCATTGACTTCTCAGATATCTTCCCACCTACTCCACCTTCCAGTCCCACACCAGAAGCTAGTAGACCACCAACCAAAACCACCTTACCTCCACTCACCATCAACCACCAATGCTTCGGCCACCATCACCAAACCAACTGAAGACCAACCTGATCCCTCTGCTCCCTCATCAAAGGGCAAAGCACCTGTTGTGCAAGAATCAGAAACTGATTCTGATGAGGAGAAAAAGAAGAGAAAGAGGAGGATGATGCATGCTAAGAAGAAGAAAGATCATATGCAAAGGAGAAAGGATCCACCCAGAAAGAACAAGATTGTGGGTTGGACAGCAGATGAAACAACCTTTGACTTCACTTTCACCTTGGAAAATGGCACAACTTTAGTAATGAATGCTCACAAAGCCACCAGCATGCTCTCTGCACTCAAATGACCGATATTTATGTAAAGTTAAGAGAGATTCTGAGTCCAACAAGGACTGAGCACCTGCTGGGTTATGTATTGAGACAACCGTGAACGAATGTGGAATGCTTTTCAGATCCCAGGGTAACACTGACAATGAAGAAGAAGAACCTGTCAGTGAAATCAAATTCATAATTTGGGAAGAAGTTGAGAAGTTGTTCTATGTTCACAGAGCCGATGGCACCTTCACAGTTCATGAGTCCATTTCTGTTCAAGGTGAATGGAGTGAAAAAGATTGGGAGTCATTCAAATATGCGAAGGTGACCAAAACAAACTCTAAAGAGCTCTCTCAAGATTTGAATGCCAACATCAAGTCCTTGGACAAATAGGTCAAGAAGAAGAAATATTTTGGGTACAAGTTAGTTTTTGAAGATAAACATTGGAATTAAAGAATAATTTGACAGCATCAGCTTAGGGGGAGATTGTAAGGAATATTGCGCTTAGAAGATCTCCGGCTGAAAGCTAATTTTGTTAAGTTCTGGCTAAAGTTGAAGTTGAAGCGGAATTCTCAACTTCAAGCGGAACTGGCAGTTCAAGCGGAAAGAAGCAGTTTTGTCATTTAGCGAATATTCCTGGTGAACTCGATTATGCACCAGATAATGAGTTCAACCGGACTTTTCCTGAGATGTCTTTTCAGCAAGTCCAATTCTGCAAAAGCTTCTCGTTTGCTTCTAAATTTGTTCAAGCCGCTCTCCTAAACTAGTATGTTGCTGTTTAGACGCAAGATATTCCAATTGTCGATGTTTATGCTTTTGGTAGCTTGTATTTGACTTTATATTTTTATGGTCTAGATTAGATCGCATGAGATCAATGGCTGTCATTGATCTCATTAGCACTATATATAGCTTAGTTAGCTCATGGTTTACACATGGTTCTCGAACAACTTGTAATAGTGAAGCTTTGAGTTAATGCAAATAGTGTCGAGTATTTCTTACTTCATTGTTACTATCTTTATGCAATCAAGCAATCACATTAATACAAGAGAACTAACATAAGCTTAAGTAAAGTGAAATATAACTTTAATTTCGCAGGGTTATATTTGCAAGTAGAAGGGTTTCTTGTTAAGTTAATTAGTTTAACACCGATCCCACAAGTGTCATGACTATCTTTATGTGTTCAACTATGTCAGTCTTATGGTTTTCTGGGACCCAAATGTTTAAACTCCTAAGTTTATGTGTAATAGAAGTTTCTATCTGATCTTATTGAGACTGAATGTCTCATGTATATTTTCTATCCTTTATATGTTTATCAGTTGCTTCCGGAGTTCTGATACAGACAGCCGACCCCACACCATCTCTGCACCTACTAGGATGCAGTGGGGGTGTGACAGGTTGGTATCAGAGCCCGAGGTTCCAGCAGATTAGGTGTTCTTCTAGAGCACCTAAGCTCGAACCTAGAATGGACTCTAAGACTAAAGTTTGATGTGTAACCTTGACTTAAGCATGTAATTGCATACTAGGCAGTTATCAAGGATTAGTGTAAGGTCGGTAGAAGTTTCAGCCTTGCAAACTGTCATTCCTACCCATAGGTGCGCTAAGACTTGGTGAAACATATTATACACTTAGATGCTATGGTCATCCTTGAGTATGTTTAAGTTTTAAAGTATTTAAAAACTCATAAGTGTAAGTGAAGGGCTTAATACCCTAGGCTTGCATTGGGAGATTATTTCTAGCATACTTTGGCTAATTATTTGACTTTGCAGATAGCTATGAATATTCTTGGGCTAGGAAAATCCTCCTCTAAATCTAGAAGCAAAAGTAGCAAAGGGAAGAAGATTGAAGAAGGGCCAAGTCAGCCCGTTCCTCTAATGAGTCTAGATTTTTCTGGACATCTTGTTTCACCTTTAGCTTATGTGAAGAAGCTTCCATCTCCAGCTGCTTCTGCTACTGAACCATTTCAGCCTGCTAGAAGAAAGAGTTGTAAACCCAAGATATCAGTTCATCCGGGACAAACAATTCATATTACTTTTGCAGAAATGGTAGTTGCTGATGCTATCGGGTTTGTTCCTGATGATGAGGAAGAATCCCAAGAGCATGAACCCGTCATGCAACAATTATCTCATGATAGGTTGGTGATAGCAATATCTGCAGCTCATGCAGTGAGTTATCATTCTGAACATCACTCACACTCAATATTTGCAGCCCCGGGATATGAAGATGGCCCAGATGAGTCAGTACCATTGGAACAGGAAAATGTTGTTCCACCACCACCTTAAACTGGGATGTTGGAAGATGTGACCATTGCAGCTTTTGCTCCTGAACCTCATGTTGGTGTTTCAGTTCAAGCTCAATATGGGCAACTCAACATGGATTCTTTTGGTTACCCCAAATGCAGAGATCCAGTAGTTATCATGTTATCCCGTATGCTTTACCTCTTGATCCATATGTGGCAGGTATGCATGCATACCAGTCTCAACAGTATCAGTTTCCTCAACCGCCAATATATCAGCCGCCTCCACAACCTTATGTTTATCTGCCTCATCAATGTCTATTTGCACCTTATTCTCCATATGTTGAGCCACGTCGGGTGTCTTATTTAGGAAACAGTGTTAACTATCCTTATTCACCTCACCCTGAAACCGCTGGATCAAGTGTGGGATCTCCTGTAGTTAGTGCTTTAATAGAGGAGAACAAAACTTTGGCAAGGAGCGTCGCTGCTCACAAGAAAAGGGAAGAAAAGTTGGAGAAACATGCAAAAAGGCAAAGACTGTGTTAGCAGAATTTGGTACATTTGGGAAGGAATAAGAAACATTGAGGAGAAGATTGGAAGAAGTTGCAATGATTTATTTATGTTGTGTGATGTTTTATTTAATTAATTTGTTAAGACACTATGTGATTTCCAGTTTTCATGTGTGTTATGTGAAACTAGACTTTGAATGTTTAGGATGCAACCTTTTTGGTTAATAGACAGTGTTTGAATAATAAATTTAGAGTTTTTATGAATAAATTCCTATAAGTACTTCATAGGAATGATGATGATGAAGATACAACTTTAGAAATAAGAATTCTTATGCTAATCCACTTGTAGGTGAAAGGCAGTTAGAGAATTTCTGTATGTGAATAACTTATTGATAGTTCATGACACAAGTCAACCTTAAAAACACGTGTCCTTATGACGTCGTGATTCGTTAAAGGAAATTAAAAAACCACGTCATAGATGCATGAAACGAACTCTTTGTAATTGTAAACCACATGGTAATATTTAATAACTTTTAGAAAATGGAAGGAGAAAAACAGAACAAAGATGGTGCTTACATATTAATAGAAGGAAATGAAACTATGACTTCAGAACAAAGAAGAAAGAAAGCAGAAGATGAAAGGCTACAGAGACTAATAGTTCAAGGGATAGCTAATGCTTTTCCAAGTTTGGTAGCAAGAGAAAAGAGGCAGGGGAAAACTCATGAAGGATCGGTTAGACCCAGTCAGGCTACTCCTAGTAGAACCAGGGAAGAAACCTATGGGAAGTCTAAAAGTCTGAAGAGTCACACTCGTCCCAATGAATCTACTGCTAGTATTAGCCACAAAAACAGTACTAAGGATACTCGAATTAAAGGTAGTCACGATGAGTCAAAACCAAGGGTGAAAGTAGACTTACGCGCAAAGAGAAAACTATTCAGAAAGGATGTTCTTATAAGACATATATGGCTTGTAGATGATGTGCAAATTTCGATCTATAAAAATAAATAAAATTATCCTAGACCTAGACACACTAAATTAAACTCAATTAACCTAAACCTAGACCGATTCAACAGTAAAGCGAACTGTTAGAGCATATTCCTATACTACAATGTGTCTCGTGTATTGTATTTAGTTCAGAGTGTATGTGTGAGTATTAGAGTCTGCGTACCATGGTCCGTACCATTTGGTATGGAGCCAACGTACCAATGGTACACTGGATGGTACGCTGGGCTAGTGGTTAACATAAATAGATCGTGTTAGAGAGAGTTCTTTAACTAGTTTTGTCATTTCTATCTTCTTAACTATGTGTAAACTGAGGGTGTTTCTCTCTCTAGATCTTGTAACCTCATCTTAGTGAAATCAATAAAGCAAAGCTTTATTTACCTTCGTGTTCATTGCGTTTGATCGAATCATGCAGTAGTAAGATCCGTCCGTGTACTTACAAGTGGAATCAAAGCAATCCAGGTTGCTCTACTGATGTTTCTGATGTCAAAATCGATTACAAAAACGTTCCTAGTGTATTTTTGTTGCTTACTGTTACAAATTCCAGTCCAAACTGACAAAAATTTCAAAAATCAGTCGATCTTAGATTGGTATGCCAATGGTACGCCGGATAACACAATGGTACGCTCAATGATCCATTGGTACGTAGGAACATCTTCATAGAGGGTTTGGTACGCTGGACGTTGGTACGGAAGACGATCTTCATCGGTGGTATGCCGACGGTTATTTTTTGGTCCACAAGCAGTTACGTTGTACCAAGGTGGTACGTTCCTGTTCATTGGTATGCTGAATTCACTGGTACGTTGTTGATAACCGGTACACTTTTGGTCCGGTGAGGGTTTTTGGTACGGAGATCGATATTTTGGTATGCTGAGAGGGTTATTGGTACACTGACAGAATAGTAGTGTTCACCAAAACTGACGTAACTTGAGAACCGTTAAGAGTTATAGGAGATAATGTGACAATCCGTCTTTTCGGGTCCTTTCCTGACTTTAACTGAACTCAAACTGTTATAAATGTTATGTGAACATTTATGAGTTGACCTTGTTACCTTCAACAAATTATGGTTTTGTATGACCATCACTATACGAGTATACACTTAAGTCTAGACGTTCGATATTCTATGATTTTATGTAAATCATATGTTGCGATCTCATGTGAACGTTTTGTCATTTCATACAACAAGTTAACTTATGATTCTATGCGGTATATGTATATATATACATCTTATATTCTATGACTTTACGTGACGAGTCAAGTGTTATATTTTACAAAACGTTACACGTTAAATATGTTTTAACTTATACACGCATATTCATCGTCAAGTTATCTCCGTTAACTCTGTTAAAGAAGTCGTTAAATTTTATAAGTTTAGGGACCAATTTTGCCAACACCTAAACCTTTCTTAACTAATAATGTGAGGGGTGTTATTGCCATTTGCTTATACTTAATTTTTAAGAGACAACCGTTCATGTCAACATGTTTAAAGCTTCTCGCGGTTACGGAGAATGTTTTACTTGATCAAATTTAATCCAAATAAAAGCTTATGCTATCATCTCAATCGACTTCTGATCAAAACATGGAACCACTTGAACTCTCATACACCAAAAGTATCAGGCATGAACCCTCGGAGGCAGCCATGGAAAACCCGGCGATGTAGTTTTTTTTCTTTCCGATCAGCATCTCTCGTACCCCTGATTCGTTTCACCACCATATGACCACCGCTGTAAACATCGAACTCTCTGTTAGAGAAGATGAGGCACACCAGATTCAGGCGAGAACGAGACTGTGTTTCGGGATCGTGATCGAATTCGAAGTCGGGTTCGCGTATGGTTCGTTTCATCAGCATCATCGTAGCAAACTTTGTCTTTGATTCAAGGTAAACCCATTCTTATGTTAATCGCGTGTTTACTCAACATCGTATTCGAGTTTCACGTTTTTCCGGTGACCGGAATAAACTCCGATCACCGGAGTTTAAGATTGAAGAAGATGACTGTGCTTGGGAACGAGATATATATATTCCAGTCCGCTAGAAACCGTTCTCAGGGTCTCAGCTCGATGGCTGAGGCTTTTGATTGTAACCTGCAGGTCCCAAGTTCGAATCACGTCCAGTCCCAAACCTTTTTTGTTTTTTTTTGAAAATCCGGATCCCTGCCAGTGTATACATAAAATAAAATCGATCGGGAATATTAACGAATTTGAAATTTGTCCCAGTGGTTAGAGCTTTGGATTGATGGGTTAGGGGTCGTGGGTTCGAACCTGGGTCACCTCTACTTTTTCTGTTTTTTTTAGTGTTGCGATTTTGGGACATGGGGTCAATTAAAACTTGTCTAAAGGAGTTTCTTAGGAATGTTTAAACCCGTAAAATGTATTTTGACTATTAAACTCGTGAACTTTGATGTTTTGAACTAAAATATAGTTTTAATATATATATTCGTATATATATTTATTTAAAAATCATGGGTTTTACCTAAAGAGAAATATATATATATATATATATATATATATATATATATACACGCATAGTAGGTTTGTTAAAATGATTGGTATTTTCGTGAACAATTAAATATATGGTCCACGTTTGTAAACTCATTATTAGCATTGATTGCGCGTGTGGTTTGTAAAGATTATATAAATATATTTATTTTGGCCCTTAAATTTGGAAAGCATATATTGTTGGTATATAATATTTTTTTTTTCCGTGTCATTTCGATAATCACTCGGATTTGGCAAACGTGCCATCCTTGACTTGTTCTAGACTTCGCGATCATTCGTTTTCGTCGATTACGCTAGACTTAGTCGTTTTTAGTCGAACACACACACTTATATTATTATGCTCGTTAGGTGGTTGGTAGAACAAGCTGCTATTTGCTATTTTTGCTGTTGTTGATTGTCTGGATTTGCTGTGCACCCTAAGGTGAGTTTTACGGCCCCATTTTACATATTTTAATCCTGTTGGGGGAGATTAACATGCAAACACTTGAATTGTTAGATAATTATATCACCTGAATGATAGTGGCACACATATGATAAAGTCCTCACTTTTAGAGTTACTGTCAATGTGACATCAGCGAGAACTTATTTTGTAGATCTACTGGGCCTGACAAGCCCCACCCGGGTCATTCGCGCTGACTCGATTGGATATCGAACGGGTGTTATATACTTCTTAGTCTTAACGAGGCACAACTGAACTTGTCGAGCTTCAGTAACTGGATAGCTAGTTTATCTAGTCAAACGTGCACCGATTTCTTGAAAATAGCCTAGCTAGCTATTGATATATTATCTGGATTTTATTTTAACTGAACTTGAACATGAACTTGAACTGTTGTTGAACAGTCAACCTTGAACTTAAACTTGAACTGTCGAGGAACAGTTGATTTACACTGAATTGGGACTGTTGTTGAACAGTCGATTTACATTAACTGGAACTGTTTTTGAACTGATAAACCTGTGAACTCACCAACCTTTGTGTTGACACTTTTTAGCATGTTATTCTCAGGTTGCAGATGTTCGAGTATCACGAGTACGCATGCATGAGACTTTGAACCACTTTTAGTGTCTTTGAACAAGCAATGTCACATTGGGTGATGACGTTTTACATAAATAATTTAATTGTATTTACGCTTCCGCAATTATAACACTCTGATTTTATATTGTAATGAAATATGAAACGTTTTTATTAATTACTGATCGTTTGGTGTAACTAATGGACGACGATCCTGGTTTGTCACGCTCCCTGCAGCGCGTTATCGCGCGTGGGATTTTTGGGGGTGTGACAGATTGGTATCAGAGCCATTGGTTATAGCGAACTAAGATTAGTCTTAGACTGTAACCGTTTTGCATTAGTTGCACATAAACATTTTTCTCATGCATCGCGATATTCACTCCTGCATGCACCTGGCTTACGATAAGTCGTTTACATCATCCAATCCCCTTATACTCACGGCGAGAAGTCGGTTAGTCCTGAGTCATTTCCCTTAACCTCTCTGAGTCGTGTACCTCTTGGTTAACCCCCATGGAAGACGGGATGCCGAATCAGATCAGACAATCACATGACGAGTAGTTTGCTGCTCGGGATTATTCTGGATTGAACAACTGGACGTAGTACCCATATTATGGACGTATGCTGCATAGGGAAAGTAGTGTAATACCTCTTCCCGTCCTTAAACTTTTCCCATAACTTAGGAGGTTCTTGTTATACCTGCCTTGCATATATTGCTCAACCCTCATGTCCATGGAACGTAACCATGACGTGCTAATAGCGCGATTATCCAACTTTCTGCTGTGGCAACATTGTTTGAATTCAAGTGGTTGCTCATGGGGCACTTGTATCCGCCTCTGTTACCCTGATCACTTTCATATTTGACTTGATCTTTTAAGATCATCCTCTTCTTATTTCTATCGCGATGTGCGCCGAGATGATACAACTTGGAAACCACTCTTATAACCTCAACGGTACCTGATGTGGGCCAACTAAGGTTTACCCTTCACGCACTGGATTGTGATCAAGTCGGTATGCGTGATAAACCCTATTCAGATCCTTTTGAGCTAAAATTCTGGCTGACTCGCTTCAGGTGGGTCATTCCAATTAAGCGAACATGTTGTTCTCGGTACTTGTCTCTTTAACGAATTCTGGTCAGGATAACGTTCGATTAGTGACCCCATTCTTGATACCAACTTTGAGGGTATCTCATTTGTACTCCACAATACTTAGTAGCTGAAGTAAGAGGAACTAGGGTGATCATATAGGGTAAATTACAGTTACGGGTGCACACGTAAATGTAACTTGCGGTGTATGAAAATCCTGGGGAATCCTACTAGGCAAGTTAATGGTCGTAATTGGGAGCGAATTTCTGTAAAAGAAAAACAAATTCCCCGTGGGGCTGAATGTTGAGCATGTTGAAATTCGACTAGATGATCAAAGTCATCTATCTTAGTAAAAGTTATCGCGCATGATCTTATCTCCCCTATAAATTGATTATAATCCATTCGAGAACTCTTTTTAAACATATTATGAATGCTAGTCTTGAAGGAACATCGTTCCACACGTGTACTTAAATGACAAGTTTTTCTTGAGAACGAAAACTCTTGACGAAATCTTTCACTGGTTTTTGATTCATCTTGAATCGTAAATCTACTCTTACGACCTTATCTATCCCGTCAATCCCTAGAACTTTTGCGATTGGGAGACAACGTCGACGAACCTTAACCAGACAGAAACCCATACAACACTAGATAAACGAATTATATAAATCATATATCGCGGGCACTGGAACGTAATTCTTGGCTGAAACTCATGTGAAGTTCCCTCTGAAGATTCCTCGCTAATTTTGGTTGTGCGAACCAAAACTTCTTGCCAGCAACATCGTCACGATTGTGCAAACTGCTTACCTCACCGCAAGCATATTTTCTTTCTCTAATGGGGGTAATGTTAGTAAAAAGCCTTCCTGATTTTCTAACTGATGACTTCCAATTTTTAACGTAATGACTACTCCGATTGACCTTTTGAACCTGTGCGATTGATTTTTGTCCGCTTGATTCGAACCTTTTACGCTTTAACAACCAACAATTTCTGATTCTCGCGTTTTTTCAATCCTTTTATATCTTGGATGAGCTATCAGGATTTGAACCGAAAGGTGTTACACTTTTGGTTAGCTTTTCTACTAGTTACACACCATTGATGATGAGACTACCTTGTACCTCAATCGCAGTAACAATACAAATCTTTCTGTGGAGACCCTATTTACACCCATCGAGCATGAACTTCTTGTTATCGATAGCTAATTGTACTATCAACCTGTATTATCCCTTCTTACCCATCGAGTACACCAAGATATCCATACATTTGTATTTTTATTAATGCTCCTGTCATAGCGACTATCAATAATTTTTTTGGTACAGGAATTTTTATCGTCCTCTCCAGAAAACTTTCATTGATGAACCCCCAGCTCTAACTTAAACCTTGTGGCATGTTTAAATTTTGATCATCTTGAAATATGAGTCTTTATGATATTCGTATTGCGCGTTCCAACCTCTCGACAACCTTCACTAGAATGGCAAACTTTACGCATCTTACTGGTCTTGTGAATGCAAGCATTTGCACCTTTTGTTTACGCAACGTATCGAGGTTTAATTTCTCGCCCCCTTTGCATTTAAGCATATGGGAGAACCTTGACATCCTCTATCTTCGATAAAATATCCAGTGTGGTTTTACTAATAGCTAGTGATGGTCGGTTGCTGGACACTTTCAAGGTGCTGGTAGTGTGGTGGGTTAGCTGCGGTACACCCTATATATAAACATTAGTGGCACGTTGAATATGGGACTGATACCGGGACCAATGATTGACTTTAGAGTCATACCTAGGAGAATCATCTTGAGAAACTTCATCTAGTGGAGCTATGTCCTCGACGAAACTGTTTAATGCTACTTCCTCCGAGATTACAAATATCTCTTACGTACTTCTACCAAGAGCGGTATACTCAAAATAATCAAACTTAATGCTTTCATGGTTCGAGTCTAGAATAAAAACCCTCCTAAAGCTGCCACAATTCAGATGTGAGTTTTGACCCAGGTAAACACCAACCTTTCTTTTTCAAGAAAAAAAAAACAACAAAAAAAAAACCCAGGGATTTCCCCTTATGAATGACAACCGCCTGATCGGATGATCAACTCCAACTTTTAGAAGCATGTGTTAAGAAGTAGGTTGGCTTCCCTTTAAAGGAAAATTACTCTTGAATTGACACCTTGTTTTGATAAACTTTTTGGCCATCACAGAAGTGATACCCCCGATCCTTTTCTGAACAAACACATGATTTTGACCTCTTGGTTCGTGGTAAACCCGCATTGAGCCCTAAAAAAACTTCATAAGTACAGTTATCCAACTCCAAACCCACTTTTGAATACCCTAATGTTCTGTGTTTCGAAGACACATGTTTATTTCGTGCTCACGTCGTACAAACTTTCCAAACCCTATTTAAACCAGTAATCTGGAAAGAATGATCCATATCGCATGAAGTGCGAGAACACCAAGTGGATTGGGCACACTTGTGAACTTAAGCAAGAAGACCCCTCTTGACGAAATGCTTACCCTAGGGAACTGTATAACGGTTAACGCGTTCATCTCGATATCTATTGATGTGAATTTCTTGCCAAGCCCTGTCAAGCATGTTAGATATTTCTCTTTGAACTCTACGCCATCTATTACGTCATTTATACCCTTCCAGTTGTATCTCATCCGGTGCTATTTGAAACTCACCTGTCATTCTTGGGATGTGTAGTTGCGACTATCATAAGCTTGCTATCCCATCGCTCACTCGAATTCACGAACTAAGCCATTGGCACTTTTCCTCTATTTGTTATTCTCATGCTTGATGAGCACCTTTCGATATTCGGTACCTCATAGTTTACACCTTTGTTTTGTTGAACTTTCACCCTTATTTTTGGATTCTTTTGCAAGGTAATATGCATGATGATATATTGTACTAAACTCCAACTTGAATTTGAACCTAATTGTCTATGTTATTTCATGAAAAGTTCTTAACATAATTTAGTAATTCTTTTCTAAAAACAAACTGCTACGTGTTACCTTTTAGAGGGTTGTGAGCTGTTGATTAGATTTCTCTTTAGACCTCAGCCCTATTGTCAGAAAATCAGTGTGTTACCAGTTATATTTTAGCATGTTAGCAACTGTTGAACCATCTAACCCTGATAAATAGTTTGTTTGCTTCTGACCTTCTCATGAGAAATGTTTATAAAACATACTTGTTTATGCATGCTAAAATTTGAGAATCTAATCCTATGTTTATGGTATATAAATTGATTAATCATTGAAGTGCTTGTTTAAACACAAGTTGCATAGACTTGCATGATTAGTTATGTGTAGGAAACGTGTTAGGAACCCGAAAATGACATGTTTTGAATGTATTAACTTGATTGAGTATGAAAACCATACACCATACAAGGTCCTAAGTCTCCCACCTCGGTGGGAATGACAAGATTGTGTGAAGTTGACCCGTCAACTTTGCACCGTATGGGTTGTGTTGGTTAGTTTATGAACTTTTATGCTAGAGATATGTCACGTTAGGGTCGTATGCTAGTGTATAAGGTGTTGGGACAATTGTATGCGTTGTATGGTAAAAACCTTCATGATATTGCATGCTAGTACGCTTTGACCGCATCAACCTTTAAAAGATATCTTCATAGAAACTCGTATGCTATCAGAACCTTTATTGCATGAAATGTGAATTTGAATGTTATTATGAATCATGTGAACTTAATTAGTCATAACTCCATAAGGTACTAAATCAATCAATGGGTCCTCATGTTAACTTGATCAGTCTTGTGTAATTCTATGCTAATTGCTAATTGGTAGGTAAGATCAGACGTTTACGTTTTTGTTAAACAATGGGTTTATTAAATACTGATTGACTTGATGCACACACAATTTTCTTATATACTCAAATTTCCTTCTTTTTGATTCACCTGGGTTATTGACGGATGCAAATTCCTCAACTGAAAACGAGACACGACGTGGAAACCTCACTCCCATCATTGGGTACAATAGCTGGAAACTACTCGGACGTATCATGATTCGTCTTCGTATTGAAATTTTGATTTCAGATACTTATGTTATAGTGTCACTCTGTTCGGCCTGGTAACACGACACGATTCTTGTATTACATTTGTACGACTCTTCTCGTAAGAGAACACCTGATAAGAAAAAAAATAATTTCCTATACTTTCGATTCGAATTTCTTTTGAAATTCTCTAAACGTTTGACATCTTCTCAACATATGGTTCACATTCTTGACCAAAACATCAATCACTCCATTTGGAGTAGGAAACCTAGATTCTTTTGATATACTGCTGTCAATTCAATTCTTGTAACAGTTGTTACTGACTTAAATTTCGGGACGAAATTCTTTCAACAAGGGGATGATGTGACGACTGAGAAATGTTTTTTTTTCTTCTCTTACTTTTGTGACCTGCTTGTTAACCATGTTATTCAATTTTCGGGACGAAAATTCTTCAACAAGGGGATACTGTGATAATCCGTCTTTTCGGGTCCTTGCTTGACTTTAACTGAACTCAAACTGTTATAAATGTTATGTGAACATTTATGAGTTGACCTTTTACCTTCAACAAATTATGGTTTTGTGTGACCATCACTATACGAGTATACACTTAAGTCTAGACGTTCGATATTCTATGATTTTATGTAAATCATATGTTGCGATCTCATGTGAACGTTTTGTCATTTCATACAACAAGTTAACTTATGATTCTATGCGGTATATGTATATATATACATCTTATATTCTATGATTTTACATGACGAGTCAAGTGTTATATTTTACAAAACGTTACACGTTAAATATGTTTTAACTTATACACGCATATTCATCGTCAAGTTATCTCCGTTAACTCTGTTAAAGAAGTCGTTAACTTTTATAAGTTTAGGGACCAATTTTGCCAACACCTAAACCTTTCTTAACTAATAATGTGAGGGGTGTTATTGACATTTGCTTATACTTAATTTTTAAGAGACAACCGTTCATGTCAACATCTTTAAAGCTTCTCGCGGTTACGGAGAATGTTTTACTCGATCAAATTTAATCCAAATTAAAGCTTATGCTATCATCTCAATCGACTTCTGATCAAAACATGGAACCACTTGAACTCTCATACACCAAAAGTATCAGGCATGAACCCTCGGAGGCAGCCATGGAAAACCCGGCGATGTAGTTTTTTTCTTTCCGATCAGCATCTCTCGTACCACTGATTCGTTTCACCACCATATGACCACCGCTGTAAACATCAAACTCTCTGTTAGAGAAGATGAGGCACACCAGATTCAGGCGAGAACGAGACTGTGTTTCGGGATCGTGATCGAATTCGAAGTCGGGTTCGCGTATGGTTCGTTTCATCAGCATCATCGTAGCAAACTTTGTCTTTGATTCAAGGTAAACCCATTCTTATGTTAATCGCGTGTTTACTCAACATCGTATTCGAGTTTCACGTTTTTCCGGTGACCGGAATAAACTCCGATCACCGGAGTTTAAGATTGAAGAAGATGACTGTGCTTGGGAACGAGATATATATATTCCAGTCCGCTAGAAACCGTTCTCAGGGTCTCAGCTCGATGGCTGAGGCTTTTGATTGTAACCTGCAGGTCCCAAGTTCGAATCACGTCCAGTCCCAAACCTTTTTTGTTTTTTTTTGAAAATCCGGATCCCTGCCAGTGTATACACAAAATAAAATCGCTCGGGAATATTAATGAATTTGAAATTCGTCCCAGTGGTTAGAGCTTTGGATTGATGGGTTAGGGGTCGTGGGTTCGAACCTGGGTCACCTCTACTTTTTCTGTTTTTTTTAGTGTTGCGATTTTGGGGCATGGGGTCAATTAAAACTTGTCTAAAGGAGTTTCTTAGGAATGTTTAAACCCGTAAAATGTATTTTGACTATTAAACTCGTGAACTTTGATGTTTTGAACTAAAATATAGTTTTAATATATATATTCGTATATATATTTATTTAAAAATCATGGGTTTTACCTAAAGAGAAATATATATATATATATATATATATATATATATATATATATATATATACACGCATAGTAGGTTTGTTAAAATGATTGGTATTTTCGTGAACATTTAAATATATGGTCCACGTTTGTAAACTCGTTATTAGCATTGATTGCGCGTGTGGTTTGTAAAGATTATATAAATATATTTATTTTGGCCCTTAAATTTAGAAAGCATATATTGTTGGTATATAATATTTTTTTTTCCGTGTCATTTCGATAATCACTCGGATTTGGCAAACGTGCCATCCTTGACTTGTTCTAGACTTCGCGATCATTCGTTTTCGTCGATTACGCTAGACTTAGTCGTTTTTAGTCAAACACACACACTTATATTATTATGCTCGTTAGGTGGTTGGTAGAACAAGCTGCTATTTGCTATTTTTGCTGTTGTTGATTGTCTGGATTTGCTGTGCACCCTAAGGTGAGTTTCACGGCCCCATTTTACATATTTTAATCCTGTTGGGGGAGATTAAAATGCAAACACTTGAATCTGTTAGATAATTATATCACCTGAATGATAGTGGCACACATATGATAAAGTCCTCACTTTTAGAGTTCCTGTCAATGTGACATCAGCGGGAACTTATTTGGTAGATCTACTGGGCCTGACAAGCCCCACCCGGGTCATTCGCGCTGACTCGATTGGATATTGAATGGGTGTTATATACTTCTTAGTCTTAACGAGGCACAATTGAACTTGTCGAGCTTCAGTAACTGGATAGCTAGTTTATCTAGTCAAACGTGCACCGATTTTTTGAAAATAGCCTAGCTAGCTATTGATATATTATCTGGATTTTATTTTAACTGAACTTGAACATGAACTTGAACTGTTGTTGAACAGTCAACCTTGAACTTAAACTTGAACTGTCGAGGAACAGTTGATTTACACTAAATTGGGACTGTTGTTGAACAGTCGATTTACATTAACTGGAACTGTTTTTGAACTGATAAACCTGTGAACTCACCAACCTTTGTGTTGACACTTTTTAGCATGTTATTCTCAGGTTGCAGATGTTCGAGTATCACGAGTACGCATGCATGAGACTTTGAACCACTTTTAGTGTCTTTGAACAAGCAATGTCACATTGGGTGATGACGTTTTACATAAATAATTTAATTGTATTTACGCTTCCGCAATTATAACACTCTGATTTTATATTGTAATGAAATATGAAACGTTTTTATTAATTACTGATCGTTTGGTGTAACTAATGGACGACGATCCTGGTTTGTCACGCTCCCTGCAGCGCGTTATCGCGCGTGGGATTTTTGGGGGTGTGAGATCTACACTTTTACTTGCCTAACGGCCAGTACCTTCCGTTTTGATCCCCAAAATCTGTCTCTAAGACCTTCGTTTTTGAGTTTGAAGTTTTGACGTTTGATTGTTCAACTTCAAAATGAATGATTATCAAGCATTTACAGCTGCTCAGACTTTAATGCAACTCATAATGAGTTATGCTAATGAAATAGGAACAACTCACAAAGTTCCCAAGTTGCTAAGATTGGAAGATTACCATAATTGGAAGAAACGATTTGAATCATACATATTTTCTCAAGATGTGGATTGTTGGATTCCGATTGAAAAGGAGCATGAGTATCCAATGCTAAGTGCTAAAAATTCAAAGCTGATAATTTTGATTCTGAAGAAAGGAAACTTTTTGCAAGAGAGAAGAAAACTTATAGTTTTCTTACAATGACATTACCTAAAGATTTGATGCATCAGTTTAAGAATTATACAACTTGTAAGGAATTGTGGGATGCTATTGCAGAAATGTGTGAGGGTACTGAGAAATATAAAATTACTCGAAAGAAAGTTTTGAAGAAAGAATTTGATAACTTTAGGGCATTGTGAGAATGAGAAAATGTCAGACTTGATTGTAAGATCTTCACATTTAATAAAGTAACTTAAAGTTGTGGAAGTTACAAAGGAGAATGATGAATTAAAAGAGAAATTTTTTGAAGCTTTACCTAACAAATGGGAAAATTATGTTATGATGTTAACACATGATCCAAATTATTCAAGCTGGACATTCAATCAATTGACAAGCAAATTACAAGCTCGTGAAATGGAAATGATAGTAAAAAAAGTCAGCACATCCTTCCAGTCAGAATCCTGAATTGTACTTTGGTGAAAATTCTGCTACTGCGAATGCTAAATCTAAGTCAAATCCTAGTCCGAGTTTTAATCCAGCTCCAACAGCTCTTTTTGCTGGGAAGTATGAAAATTCTAGTTATTCTTCAGGTTGTAGTTTTACTATTCCTGATCAATCAACAAACAATTCTAGTTATGCTCAAACAACTGAAGATTTAGCTGCATTGATATCTTCTTTCATATCATTTTCGTCTGGATCAATATTCGGTCAAATTAGTGAAGCTGGTTTGTTTGGAGACGACTTAGATCAGTTGGATGATGATCGAGTGCCTGAGTTAGATTTGAATTGACAATTTGCAATGACAGTTGAAAGAGGTAGAAGATTCTTGAAGAAACATGGAAAGAAATATTTTAATCAAGGAGGGAAACTTGGGTTTGATAAGTCAAAGATTAAACGTTTCAAGTGTTCCAAATTTAGACATTTTGCTTATAAATGTAATCAATCATCATCTGAAAAATGTTATTCAGATAAGCATGTTCACAATACAGAAACTAAGGCTATGGTAGCTCAGAAAGATTTTGATGAGTGGGCACAATTTGCAGCAGAAAATCCAGATTTAGCTGGTTTTGTCTGTCACTCTCAAGCAAATGATACTAGAATGGAAACTATGTCTGAACCTAGTTTCACTGGTACTCACATATCGCGTTAGTGGCAAATGTGCAAGTTACATCAAGTGATTCTGAGTCTAAAGTAAGTGGTTATACGTCTACTTATGAATTCTGTTCACAAAAGGAAAGAAAGATTCGGGAAATGGTTAAAGAAAAAGAAGTTGTGATTGTTGAAAACAACAAGACGGAAGAAGAGTTGAAAATTTACAAGAACGAATGTGAAGATTCTATTGAGTTTGTTAAGACTAAAGAGAATTTAATCACAGAAAAGAGTATGTTGATGGAAGAGTTTGAAGAACTTCAGAAAAGATTTGAAGAAATGTGTGTTGAAGATAAAGAACAGATTTTGAAATTGCAAAATGAAAATGCAGAGTTGGTTACCCAGATTTCGACATTGCTCGCTAGTAAAGAAGATTTAATCAAGAATGCTAAAAAATGGGAGAAATAAGCAAAGGAAGTAACAAAATATTTTGACGCTTTGTTTAACAAATCAAAAGCAAAGTTGGATTTGCTTCAGAAGTCTTATGCTGAAATTCAGGAAGTTTATGATGAAATTACTGCTTTGGAAAAGCAACATCAAGTGGCACATTCCGAATTACAAGATAAAGTCGCAAGATTGACAAAAGAAAACAAGTTGTTGACAAGGAATGTTGATATTTATCAAGAGAGGGTGAATAAAATTACTCAAGAATTGTATGATGCACATGATAATATGCGAAGAGAAAAATCATTAAACAGAGTTTCAGAGCAATTAATTGAGTCCGAACAGGCATTGGGTGAAGCACAGAAGAAGATATCAGATTTGTTAGAACACAATCTAAATATAATAGAAAACAGTCAAGTATTAGAAGAAAAGATAAGACATATCCTCAAAAGAGAAAGGATATTGAAATCTGTATGAAATACAGATTTCTGTATTCATACATAACTACTCCGGAAATTTCGAAGTAGTTCTGACAGATCAAACTCAACAGAAATCCTCATTTCTGTAGAAGGCTTCTAAAGGGAAGCATCAACAGTCTTCAAAGAAGAGTCCTGAAGGAGTTCTAGACTATCAAAAGATAAAATTACGAGAAGAACAATTCTGCCTTTGTGTGAGGAACAAGCAAATTGAACACCAACTTGGCATTAATCACTGAAGCAGTTGAAGACAGTTGAAAAAGATATAAATTGAATATTCTCAATTTATCTCTATATACTCTGACACACTCCAAATTCAACCATCCTCAACCACCTTATCCAATTGCAACTTGCTGCATCTTCCTATAAATATAAAGCTAACTTCACTAAACAAGGCAAGACAACAAGCATACAATTCAATATCTTCTGAAAGCAATTACAACTTACTCCGATAGAAAAGTTATTTATGTTGATACATTGTTATACTATAAACTCGTGTAAACCATTATTCCCTTTTATGAATTGATGTCTTCCAATTTGATTTACTTTCCGCAACTTGCTTATCTTGTCTAAATCAAATTGTACCAACATTGTTAAAGAGCCCCTCACGGGACCCAACAATTGGTATCAGAGCATACTGAATAATCAATATTCAAAGACCCTGCTCTTTAACATCTTCTCCTTAACACTCTCTCAAAAATTTCTTCAAGCTGGAACAATGGAAAATCACTTGGCTCATTGGCAAAACCCCCTATGCTTGCTAGGGAGGAATATCCATAGTGGAAAACCAGAATTACCCCTGTTGGAATGCATAGCCAAGGGACCCCGTTGTCCCACAGTCGACATTCCTGAGATAAAGGAAACTGAAACCTCAGCCTGTGTTCCCGCTCACACCATCCCCAAAGAAAGAAAATGGGGAGTGAGGAGGACAAGACAAAAGAAATTAATAAGGACAGAGCCAAGACAGACCTCATTATGGCTCTTCCTCATGAGATATTATGTGAAGTTGACTGCAATACCTCAGCCAAGGGCATATTGGATGTCCTTGAGAAACTCTTCGATTAGGAGGGGGGGTCATTTGAAAAGGAACAAAAGAACTAAAACAGTGAATGAATATGAATCTTTCAAGTCACTCCCAAGCGAGTCACTCTTAAACACCTACAATCGTTTTGCCACAATAATTAACAATCTGAGAAAGTTCAATGTTTCTAAACTTAATGAGGAAACAAACATTAAGTTTATCAAAAGCCTTCCTCATGAATGGAGAAGTCTAACCATGACTCTTCAATCAACTTTGGATTTAGAAGAAAAAAACCTAAATGATCTCTTATGTACTTTAGACAAGAGTCTAAAATATTGGACATCTCAAAATCTAAAGTTGTTCCACTGGCTCTTTACTCTGAAAGGAGGAAAAGAAACACCAAACAAGAGCCAACACACTCAAAGACAAAAGAATTAAGTGACTCAGAAAATTAATATTCAGGAAATGATACAGAAAACGAGTCATTTGAAAAGTCACTAGCATTACTGACCAAACGGTTTGGAAGATTCAAAAAGAATCCTTCCTGGTCAACAAGAAACAATTTCTCAAAAACTGAAGAAAGCTAGAAACAAACATCTGAATATAATAAACCTGAAGTTGACAAGAGTGAGATAAAGTGCTTCAAATGTGGAATAATGGGCCACTATGCCTCAGAATGCAAAAATAAGAAACCCAAAGATGCAGCATACTCATTGTCAAAAAGTGGCTTTAGCCACGGTTTTTTTCGAAAACGCCTAGCCACGGTTTTAAAAAAACGTGGCTAAAGGTAAGAAACACTAGTTTTAGCCACACATATTTTGTACCCGTGGCCAAATATATACCCTTTGGACCCTTTAGCCACGTATTTTTTTGTTTATGTGACAACAACAATCAGGTGCAGTAGTTTAGCCTGTAGGATCGTTATTAGTTAGAGTTAAACTAAAACAAAAGCCCTTTACTTGCAAATATAACCCTGCGGAATTAAAGTTATATTTCACTTTACTTAAGCGAGATTTAGTTCTTGTGTATACTGTAAAAGCTTGATTTGCAGAAAGATAGTAACAACGAAGTAACAAATACTCGGCACTATTTGCATTAACTAAAAGCTACACTATTACAAGTTCGTGTATCTGTGTGTTGTAAACTATAAGCTAACTAAGCTATATATAGTGCTAATGAGATCAATGACAGCCATTGATCTCATGCGATCTAATCTAGACCGTAAACAATAAAGTCAAATACAAACTACCAAAAGAATAAACATCGGCAATTGGAATATCTTGCGTGTTTGCAGCAACATACTACTTTAGGAGAGCGGCTTGAATCAGATATGGAAGCATACGAGAAGCTTTTGTAGGATTGGACTTGCTTAAAAAACATCTCAGTAAAAATCCGGTTGAACTCATTATCTGGTGGATAATCGAGTTCACCCGGAATATTCGCTAAAGGACAAAACTGCTTCTTTCCGCTTGAACTGCCAGTTCCGCTTGAAGTGAGAATTCCGCTTCAACTTCAGCCGGAACATAACAAAATTGGCATTCAGCCGGAAATCTTCCAAGCGCAATATTCCTTACAATCTCCCCATAAGCTGATGCTATCAAATTCCAATGTTTATCTTCAAAAATTGACTTGTACCCAAAAGTCTTTTTCTTCTTAACCTACTTGTCCGTGGTTTTGATGTTGGCATCCAGGTTTTGAGAAAGCTCTTTTGAATATGTTTTGGTCACCTTCACATACTTGAAAGATTCCCAGTCCATTTTGCTCCAGTCTTCTTGAACAGAAATGGACTCATGAACTGTGAAGGTGCCATCAGCTCTGTGAACATAGAATAGCTTCTCTTCTTCTTCCCAAATGATAAATTTTATCTCACTTGCAGTCTCTTCTTCTTCTTCTGCTGAGTCATCATCTATATTACTTCTATATAGCATTCCACAGTTCAGCACAGTTGGCTCAATGAGAAGCCTTAACATATGCTCAACTCTTGAAGGACTCAGAATTTCTCTAGGCTTTAGAATGATGTCAGTCATTTGCAGCAGAGAAAGGAATGTAGTGGCCTTGCGAGCATTTACCACCTAAGTTGTGCCATTTGCCAAATTGAAGCTGAAATCAAAAGTAGCTTTCATCTACTGTCCAACCCATAATCTTGTTCTTTCTGGGTGGAGCTTTTCTTCTTTTCTTTTGATCACTTTTGCTCTTGTCATGCATCATCTTCCCTTTTCTCATCATCCTTTCTTCATCAGAATCATTTGCTGATTCTTGCACAATAGGTCTTTGGCCTTTGGCAGATGATGAAGAAGGGCCAGTTTGAACTTCAGTAGGTTTGGTGATGGTGGTAGAAGGTTCTTTGATGGTGAGTGGAGGTAGGGAAGTTTGTGTTGGTGGTTTAATGGCTTCTGGTGTAGGGCTTCAAGGAGGAGAAGGTGGGAAACTATCAGAAAAATCCAAGGTAGGAGGAGGCTTCTTCTTAAGGGGAATAATAGGGGTAAAATTGTCAGTTCTGTATCTTTGGTTGCAGCCTTCTTGGAAATTGAAGGTGGTTTGTATGGAATAAGGGCAAATGACTGTGGAAGTGATGAAGCTGTTGTAGATATGAGGCTTGGATCATATGTGAAAGAAGGTGGAGGTGGCATATCTGCATCATCAGTGAATTCAGGTTTAACATTTAAGTTTGATGATGTACCTGAAGTGAATTCTGAAGGTGCAGGCATCACAAGCTTTGGATTAACTGCAGCTATGTCTCCTTTGAGCTCATAAAATATTGTATCAATCAGGTTGCGAAGTTCTCTGACTTTCAACTGAGCTATCTCTTCTTCTGTTTTCAGTTTCTTGATCACAAGAGCCCTCTTTATCTTTTTCAACAGTGAGTAGTTTTCATCATTCCTTGTTAGCTTGGTAAGCATCTGTGAGGCAATGGAGATCAGTTTTTGCCTATCAACCTTAGTCATTTCTTCCAAGTTGTAGTCCTTGAATCTCCAATTGAAGGAGCTAGTCTTTGCTTCTTCCAACAGCCTTTCAATAACTCCATCCTGAGAATGCAGATCCAGTTCCTCTTGAAGTTCTTGGGCTAGCCTCTCATCCTCAGCTACCCTTTTTGCATCTTCCACCATCATCAACATAGCTTTAGCTTCAGGAGATTGAACCACCTGTTGAATAGTTCTTGGAATATCAGTTTGAACAGGTTCGGCACTCCTTAAAGCTATCAATGTTGCAGCTATGTCTTCAGCTTCATTGCTTCCCTGTTCTTCCGGTTGATCCATAAGTGACTGATTAGACCCATCAATGCCAAATATTGAGTTGCCAGGGCCATAAACTTCCACCTGGGTTGCAGTTTGGGTTTCCGGTTGAACAACCAGTTGAGCTTCCGCCTGAACTTCCGCTTGGACGATGTTGGAGCCTTCAGTCACCACTTGAGGTTTTGTGACTTCAGGTTCTTTATCATCAATTTCTAGTACCTCCGTCCATTCATCTTCACCAATTAGGTTCTCATCACCACCTTCTGATACAGTGGCCACTGCAACATTGCTGGTGGAGGCAGTTTTCCTCTCCCTATGATCACTGGCTCTTTCATCCGGAAATATGACATTTGTCAGCAGACTTGTGATCATGTTGATGTGCTCAGGGAGAGCACCAGCGATTAGCATTGAAGATTGCACCAGTTCAGTGAGGTTGGGATCTTCAAATGGAGAAATTGCAATCAATTGACTGCTCTTCATATTTACCCAACTCTCTTCAACTGTGAAGGGTTTGACACCAACTCTCTTGCAGGCTGTAGCTCTGACTTCAGCCGGAATTCTTTCAGTTTCTCCTATTTCAATGATAACAGGTGTAGAAGTCAACTTCTCCCCCAGTTTGATAGTATCAGCTTCAACAGCTTCTATGTTAGGGTTTGAAGGACCTGCCTCGGCTTCAGTTGGAGTAGCTTTGACCAAAGTAGCAACAGTTGAGTTTAAGTGATCAACCTGTGCTTGAAGGTTCAGGTACAGTTTCTTCAATTCAGGTAGTGTAAACATGTCCTCAACTGGCTTTTTACCAGTATCCCTGGACAAAACCAAGCTATCAATCCTAGATTGATCAGCAGTGGTACCCACGGCTTCTTGGCACCTGGGATTCTCTTTATCTGTTTCAGCCACCCTTGGTTCCAATGAAGGACTTCTAGGTGCTGATTCAGAGAAGATTGCCGCAGATTGGGTCTTATTGATGTTACTGCTGGCACCAAGATCTAGTGGGGATCCTTGGGCAGCAGCAGCCCTTTCTGCATGAATCTCTTCAAAACTCCTGAGATTCACCTCCGGTGAGGAGTGGGGGCTCAATGCTACATTGTGTCTTGGCCTATCAATGTGTTCTCATGTAATGAGGTAGGTGAGTTAATAACACATTCATTTAGGCCAAGATTGAGAGCACTGTCACTTCTAGGTGATAGGGGTTGTAGGGGTGAAAATTGTTCAGATGGGGAAGGTACATCTGCATATAATGACTCCCCCTCAAATGAAGGTTCATCCCTAAGAGAGAATCCCACTTTTACCAGTTTCCGTTTAGGCTTTTTGCCTTGAACGGGGTTAGAAGCTTTAGGTTGGCTGGTGGTACTAGGTTGAGGAGACCTAGTGACCACAGTTCTCTGTCTCTTAAAAATGACAGGAAGTGATTCGGTTGAGGAAGTGGCAGTGGTAGTGTTTGTGGAAGCTTTCCTCTTTTTGGATTGAAAAGTTTTTAGAGTAGAGGAAGCTGGGACAGATGTGGGATTAGAGACCATTGGGTTTGTGGTTCTGTCATCTTGAGCAGGATGCTCAGTAGCTGCTATAGTTTCCGTTTGAACCTCAGCAGGAGCAGGTTCATTGGGAAACTGCCTTGGGATTGGTAGGGGATAGTCAGTGTCCCTTCCAAGAAATGCAGTCTTATTTAAAGCTAAGTTTGAAAAAGTTTTCTCATTTAGAAGTTTAGATTGCAGAATTGTACCAACCCAAACAATTTGGGGGTATTCTTCTTTGAGAACATGTGTCAGAAATCTAGGGTACACATAAACATATTCAGATTGGATGTTTGATTTTAGGGCTTGAAAAATTAGGTTAGAAAAATTGAAGTTTTCACCCTTTACCACAGCATAGAAGGCAGAGGCCTGTTCACTAGCAAGCTCCATTTGTATGGTAATTGCCCTTTCTTGATAGTTTTGCTTTGCAGGGAACCACCATATCCAATATCTCTGAACAGTCGAAGATATTTCTTGGAATCGACGACTTCATATCCACTGTCATCCCTCAGTTTCAACACTTTTCGCACTTTGGCTTCATCAATTTCCACTTCTGCGCCCTGAACGGTTGACACAATCTTGTCACTACCGTTGACCCCTTCAGTACCCCTAGCATGAGACCAAAAGTCTTCCATAACTTCTTCAAAAATTTCTGCCTCAACAGTGAGCGCGTGATGAAGATGAGATTGATTTAGGAAGTCTATCATGCCGTTGTAGATGTCTGTCTTGCTTGGTGGTTCTAGGTACGCCACCAAGTTATGTTCTACGGGAAACTTGGAGTCAGTGACGGGCTTCTTGCCACTTGCCTTCGCTTTCGGAGCCATTGTTGAAATAGGATTTGAGAAAGCTTGACGGTTATCGGAGGTTGAACGGAGAGGGTTTGAGAGAAATTTGGGAGTAAATTCTGAGTGGGGTTGAGAGAAATGGGGAAAGTGACGGTAAATTAGGGCTTTTTACCTTTTTCGGTGATGACGTGGAGGAGAGAGGTTTTAAACAGACGGTTCAGTAACTGATGGGACAGGTACTTTGTGGGTTATACGGTACAACCGGGTCAAGCATGTCTTTATCCAAAAGTAAATTTACTGAAACCTCGGATTTTAAACAGTTAAAAAATTAATGGGTAAATAAATGTATATCCGCTTAGAAAGTTGTGCCTTCCGGGTTATTAAATGAGACTTTGACTTTGTTGACCCGGAAGTTCAAGCGGAACCCATTTCTCCTTTATTTTAAAAACCATAATTCTTCCGTTTGAACTGCAAGCGGATGATTTTTCCGCTTAGAAATTACCAAAGAGATCCTTATGAATGTCTGGTCAACCATAAAAGTAAACACTGAAACTGTGAACAAGAAGTAATGGATTGAAGCACTTATTGAAAATGAAGATCGATCCACAACAACACTACGGTTTTCAGAAGAAGACTTCAGGCAAGTCGTTGATCTCAAAACATCAAAAGATCCTACACAACCCCCAAATAAAACAGAAATTCTCAAAATCATCAATTCTTTGAATAAAGGGACAAGCTTTACCACAGTCTCAGGAATAAATATCAATCAACTAGAGAGAAAGTGGAAGCTGATGATGCACACTCTCATCTACAGCCTAACTGCAAAAGTTGGATCATCAGATTAGGCTAGTGAATCAGTATACTCCATAAGGGTCGCTCTAATCCTAAATAAAAGAGTAGATTATGGAGCTATACTCTGGAGGAATTTGGTTAAAAGAACTAAAGACAAACACAAGGAAATGAAAGAAATTGCTCACATTCCATTTCTTAGATTCCTTTCTTTACTCATCTTCAAAAAGTCTTAGGAAGAGTCATTAGCTATGACAGGAGCTAAGCATAACTCAAGCATTCTGAAAATTCTAAAGAAGTTTGAATCAGGTATAGTCCATCTTATATCCTCTGTACCTTCTTCATTGCTATCAAATATACCAGATGAATCCCCATTTCTGATAAAGTACAAAGAAGGAATAGAACTACAGAAATAGAACTCATCTAAGCCTGAACAACAAATCCCCAGACACAGCCCACAAACATCCTAGTTTTCTGAATCAGTCGATATGAACAGAGATTTCCACTTTAGTCCACCAAACTCTCCACCTCACATCCATATTCCCGAAATAGCCACCAAGCCTAGCATGTTTGATGACTCTGAAAGTCATCAACAAGCACCAACAAGTGGAGACTCAATGAGTCAAGGAAACTTGGAAGGAATCCATAGGGATTGGTTCCCTAATGATTCTACACATGAATATTCTGAAAAGAATATTGAAACAATACACAAGTCTGAATCCTCAAAGATGGAGACAATGAATGAAGAAGACCTAGGATCTCGAGACATCTCTGGTTCTTTAGGCACTAACAAAATTCTCAACAGAGAATTTGTTAGCCAAACAGCTGGGCATGTGTTGTCCACTGGTGTGTTAGAAGGAGAAAGATCATATGTTGATCCCTTTCCAAGCTTACCCAATGTCCTACTCAAAACTGATCTCTTAAATTTTTCTCAAACAATCAAAGAGAATATATCTAACTTCAAAAGAGATCAGAAAATTGACCTTCATGAACTAGAAAAACTCAATTCCTCAAACTCAGAAAAGCTCATGAAGGTGGAAAGAAACACAGCTCAAAACACCAATCACCCAAATACTCTAACAGATGAGCTAAAGACTTGGAGAGAAGAACTCAGAGAAAAGGCCAACCAGATATTAGAAGAGATCAACAAAAGCCTCCAATAGCTGCCATCTGTAGACACAAGTGTTGATGAATAAATGATCAAAACCATGTCTACAGAACTATTGAACAAGACAACAACTCTTGAAGATATGTGCAAAAATCAAGCAAAGGAGGCACATGAGGTAATAAAATTGGTCAGAAGCAACCTGACAAGAAATCAAATTACTTCAGTGAATCTAGAAATCAAACACTCTTTCCAAGAAGATCAAATGAGAGAAATAGAAAGAGAATGGAAACAGAAGATAAAAGGAACAGGTGAGAAAAGAAAGCCTGCCTCTATCCTTGTTCAACCCCCAACAAAGAAGACAAAGCTTCAAGATGAGGACCCAAGTAAACAGCAAGAGGAGGAAGAACAACTCAACAGAAAAATTCAAAGAAATGCAGACCTCCATCTCAAGCTTATGAAGGTATGCCTCCACCTCCACCTCCACCTCCTTCTCCCCATAAATCTCCATCAAAAACATCCAAGAGAGCAAATACTTTTGAACCACTCTCCACCGAAACAACAAAGAAAAATCCAGCAAAGTAGACTCAAAAATCCAGCAAAGTAGACTCAAATACAATCATCCAAGAGAGCAAATACATTTGAAGATTATTACACCAAAAACAGAACATGCAAAAAGTTATCTGGGAAGAAGTTAGAGAGCTACAAGAAAGACTACTCAAGAAAGAGGAGGATAGACCCTCAATGAGTCCTCTCTCTAGAAAGGCATTTGATAGGACCACTGGAAATCCAGTTGAGGAAGATCCAATCTACATAATGCCTACAATAATTGAGTTCATATAGATCAAAGCGTAATCAATGACAAGACATTTATGGGTAGATCACTTCAACCGGTACAGAGTTAAGACACATGGTGAAAACTTCAAGGAATTCATTGACAAAGATCTGCACCAGTTCAACCCGTTACAGTTGATTTCATTTATAGGGTACTTCTCAAATCAACCTTAAAAAACTAAAAGAGTAAGCAGTACTTTATATCAAGGCATTGAAGCTGGAAAAAGAATGTTTAGAAGACAAACTCAAGTTGATGTTGAATTAGCAAAGAACTCTGACATCCCTCTCCTGTTTTTGACAAAACCAAATGAAGACATCCCTCCTGGAATCTCATGGAGAGGGTCAGGAACAACATTTCTTGGTCAAATTCCTGGTGTATGCTTCAGATACCACTCTGAAGAAAGAAGATTCTTCAGACTAAAAGAAAAACAGAAGTACACAAATATGGCCTTAGATTTCTTCCTATTTATCTTAGAGAAATGCAGGACAAACGACAACAGAATGAAGGAAGTCATTAAAACAAAAATTGAAGCCTTAATGAAAGAGAGAACAGTCTTTCGAACCCTGTAGGGAGAATGCTCTAAAAACTACAACTTTATAATTAACTCACTCACTGGTAGGGAAAAGATTAGAAAACATTTGTAAAACTTCATTTACTAATTCTGTAGAATGATCTATGAAAATGATCTATGCACCTTTTACTTTCTTTTTTGTTCATTTTCTTCAAATACTAAGGGGGGGGGGGTTGTTAGAACATAATGTAAATGTAACGGAAAACAGTCAAGTATTAGAAGAAAAGATAAGACATATCCTCAAAAGAGAAAGGATATTAAAATCTGTATGAAATACAAATTTCCGTATTCATACAGAGCTACTCCGGAAATTCCAAAGTAGTTCTGTACAGATCAAACTCTACAGTAATCCTCATTTCTGTAGAAGGCTTCTAATGGGAAGCATCAACAGTCTTCAAAGAAAAGTATTGAAGGAGTTCTGGACTATTAGAAGATAAAAATTATGAGAAGAACAATGCTGCCTTTGTGTGATGAACAAGCAAATTGAACACCAACTTGGCATTAATCACTGAAGCAGTTGAAGATAGTTGAAAAAGATATAATTTGAATATCCTCAATTTATCTCTATAAACTCTGACACACTCCAAATTCAACCATCCTCAACCACCTTATCCAATTGCAACTTGCTGTATCTTCTTATAAATAGCAAGCTGACTTCATCAAACAAGGCAAGACAACAAGCATACAATTCAATATCTTCTCAAAGCAATTACAACTTACTCCCATAGAAATGTTATTTCTGTTGATACATTGTTCTATTATAAACTTGTGTAAACCATTATTTACATTTGAGATATACAGAAAAACCCTTTTTATGAATTGTTGTCTTCCAATTTGATTTACTTTCCGCAACTTGTTTATCTTGTCTAAATCAAATTGTACCAACATTGTTAAAGAGCCCCTCACGGGACCCAACAAGATTTGAATGTTGAAATTCTAGATCTAAATCGATAATTGAATAATCTGAAGAATTCGCATTCATTTACGAGTTATTTGTGCAAAGATGAGAATTTTAAGAAAGTTTTAGAGGTGAAGAACATAATCAAGTTCCGCATCCGGTTATTCAAACTGATCCTCTTGCTGATGTTCACACTTCTGATGCAAAGCAAGATTATTCTGAATTTCCTACTAAGAAATCTGACAAGAAGAAATCAAAGCCCTCTAACAAGCAAGTAGAAAGTGAGAAAGATGAAGAGAAGGTGTTTGAAGACAAAGTGGTTGCTGAGTTGGTACAAGCTAATAATTTAAAGGCTATGAAAGCTTCTTTTACTCAAACTGCTAAGTTGGATCTTCTGGTTCTCAAGTGGAATTATCAAAGCTACCAGGTTACAAACTTTCAGGTCTGGGTAGTAATAATCAGACACTTGAGAAGAATGACAAGAAGAATATGCCAAAGAAGATTTCAAAAGAAAAGCAGGATACCAGTCTTGATCACATTTATCATTTAGCTCAGGTTTTCATATCAACAATGGAGAAAGGATTCTAGGGTAAACAACACAAGAAGGATTCCTCTGAAGGTTCTTCCAGAGTTGGTCAACAATTCAAAGATTCTTCTTCATCTGGATCAAATTCTACTCCTCGAAGTCCTACTTCAAAATGGGTGCATGCTAACCGATTTCAAGCTTTTGATGATTTCTATGATAATCTGGATTCTGATGATGTATGTCAAGCATTTCAGGAAAAACAGAAACCAAAGCGATCATATCGCTTGTGCTATCAATGTCGCCGACTTTTTACTGAGTCAACACCTTCATTGATGTATCTGGCAGAGTTTTTACTGAGTCAACATCTTCAGACTTTAAATCTCAAAAGAAACAATTTTTCAAATATGATTCAAGTTTTGGTGGTTCATCACCTAATGATGACTAAGTTCAAACTGAAAAAGTTAAAATGCAGTGGCGATCTAAGATGGTCTGCAAGGCTGCTAATGATTTTACTGAAAGACATTGGTCGACCAGAAGCCGTGTGCTTCGGGTCATTTAAAAACTAATTGTTTTGTCCATTGTGTAGGTACTTCAAGAAGACCTGTTAGAGATTGTGAAGTTCAAGCTTCCAACAGTTGCTGAGAGTGGAGTTTCTTGCGTAATTTAAATTCAATGCTTCATATTACAAAACTGAAAGTTTTTCTGAAAACTTAAACTGAAAGGTATCAGTATCGATTGGTCAATTTTCTTTCGTGTGTAGTTTAGGGGGAGAAAATTGAAAAACCAAAAAAATAAGTATTTCTGTTTTGTTAAAATGAAAAATCCAAAAATAGAGTTTTCATTTTAAGGGGGAGAAAAATAGAAAATACAAAAATATTGAAAAATGAGAAATTATATCCGACATAATTGGGAAATGATGGTATATTGACTTACTTGTCTGACTCATGGATAAATTAGATGAAAAAGCCATAAGATCGTTTGCTCGATATGCTTGGTAGGCTCGACATTAAATCAGAAAGTATTCAGATATGATATACACTAAATACTAATGCTTGACCAAGTGGGCATCATCTTGAAACGTGTCTCAAGATATTGAAGTGTCTCAGGATATTGAATAGATATGTGAACAAGAAAATGAGAAGTCAGTGTGTATACATATGTTCATTTTGCAAAGATATAAACTTGTTTGATTTTCTTTATTTTCTTAAATGATCGAACTATATCTGCGTATCCACAAGATCGACCCGATAGTTGTTCATTTAAGGTTCTGCTTTATTTTTCTTTGGTGTTTCATATAATTCATCGGACTTTCTCTGCGTGTCCACAAGACCGACCTGATTGTTTTTATTTTCATATTTTGTTAAATCTGAGGCCTTATATGCGTATCGAAAAAACGACCTTAAGGTAGACGATTGAACCTTCTTATTTCTTTTTGCATGGAACACGGTTAACGATATCATGAATTCAATCAGTATGTGTTTATTGATACCTGATATGTGCGTCGTGTGAAGTATTGAGCAACGTGTGAAGTATCGAGCAAGGAACAAGTTCATGCCAAATTAGGTCTGGCCGAATCTGGTCCGAACCTGAAGTTCGGACTGGCCGAACCTCAGGTTCGGAGGGAGTTCGGTCTAGCAGGCTATATATAGAAGTGTGTTCTTTGTATTAAGCAGTCCTGAGCGTGTGAGATTTCTGTTGAGTGTGTGTTTCTGAGAGTGTTTCTCTGAGTCTGTTTCTGAGTGTTTGCTGATTGTAATTGTTCTTCGTTGATCAATAAAACAATCGGTTAATTACGTTTCAATGTCCAATTAGCTAGATCGAGTAGACGATTCGATGCTCACGCATTTTCAAATGGTATCAGAGCTTTCTGGTTCACTCTACTGATCTGTGGTTGCTATTTTCGGATTTTTGAACGTTTTTGAAATTTTCTCGAGTTGGTTTACGTGATTTCAATCATTTTTGTCGTGCATTTCGTGTCAAATTTGTTACTAATTCATTCCTAATCAGTTTTTTCTGTCCTACTACTGCAAATCTCATCAAAATTCGTCCAAAATCGAATGTTTTTGAAAGATTATGTCGAGGTTCAGCGGGTTCTGGTCAGGTTCGGAGTAACTGCTCCAAAGGTCAAAGTTTGGATCTTGTACTAGTTCGGTGTAGGTTCGGAGTGTTGTTCGGACAGAGTTCGGTGCTTAGTGGTTCGGATAGAGTTCGGACGGCTGATTTAGGCTCGGACGAAGTTCGGACGAGGTTCGGAGGTCAGTGATAGGTTCGGAGCAAGTTCGGCTGACAGAATTCAAATTTTTCAACGATGTCGGAATTTAAAGCATTTGCGGTGATGCAGAATGCGATGCAAACTATGCTAAATTTTGACAATGAAATCGGAACAAGTCAGAAAGTTCCCAAATTGTTGAAGCTAGAAGATTATCAAAATTGGAAGAAACGATTTAACGCTTACATAAGTACAAATGATATCGATTTGTGGATCCCGCTTAAGAAGCTTTATCAACATCCAACAGATGCGGGAGATTTCAAAGAAGTTCATACCTTTGATCTTGCTGAAAGAAAATCATACGAGCTTGAACAAAAAGCATACGGTTATCTTACAATGGCATTACCCACTGAGTTGCTTCATCAATTTAGCACTTGTAAGAAATCTAAGCAATTGTTGGATGCTTTATCAGCAAGGGGTGAAGGTAATGATGATTACAAGAAGAGTCGGAAGAAAGTTTTAAACAAAGAGTTTGGTAATTTTCAGAATTATGACAATGAAAACATTATTGCTCTCGTTTCAAGGCTGTCACACTTGATTAGTGAATTAAAGGTGGTTGGGATTGAGAAAACCAATGCTGATTTGAATGAAAAGATTTTGGAAGCTTTGCCTGAAAAATGGGAAAACTATGTTTTCCTACTCACTCATGATAAGGATTATTCTACAATGACATTTCACGAGCTTACTGGGAAACTTCATGCTCGGGAAATGGAAATGTTAAACTCAAAGAAGTCAACTGCTACTTTGCAGAATCCTGAATTGTATCATGGTGAGAATAGTGCTAGAATGAATGCAAAAGCTAAGCCAAATTTGAGTTCTGCTCCAAATATTGCTTTCTTGTCAGGAAGTTCAGGAAATTCTGATAACAATTCTTCACGGGGTTGTAGCTTTACAATTCCAAATTCATCAAGTCGGAATGTGTTTTCTGTTGAATCAACAGATGATTGTGCCAAAATGATTTCTGCATTGATTTCATCATCTTTTGGGTTGATTATCAAGAATGTTGCTGATGCAAAATTAACCAGCGATGATCTTGATGCACTCGATGATGATCAATTAACTGAATTGGATATATCTTGGCAATATGCTATGTTATGTCAAAGATCGAAGAGGTTTTTCAAGAAACATAGACGAAATAATTCTGGTGACAAATTAGGTTTTGACAAGTCAAAGTTAAAATGTTATAAATGTTCACAACTTGGACATTTTGCCAAAGAATGTCCACATGCTAATAAACCTGGTTTTACTCAATCATCCAAGCCTAGTTTTTCTCAATCATCATCTAGTAACACAGGCAAGACAACAGCGCTAACAGTTCAACAAGATGCTATTTATGATTGGGGTAAACAATTTGGTTGTGATCCAATAGCTTTGATTGTTACTCATGTTGAACAACATGACTATAATTCAGATACTAGTTCAACACAAAGTTCTTATGCATCTGCTGAGAATATGGAGAGTCTGATGAAAGAAAATACTTCATTATTGCATGAAATTCAAAAGCTTTCTGAGGAATTCAAGGCAGTAAAGGAAGAATTAGAGGTGTCTAAAACCAATGAGAAGGAGTTGATGTTGAAAAATGAATCTTTGTTAAAAGAAGTGAGTATGCTTAACGCAAATCTTTATTCCGTCAAAGAAAATGAACAGATGCTTGCTGATAGAATTGACATCTTAGAAGAACAGAAGGAGGATTTGTTCAACCAAATAAATAAATGGAAGTTTGATGCTGAAGATGCTACTTCGGATTTCCAAAATTTGTTTGAAATATCCAAAATTAAGCTTGATTTGCTTACCAAGAATGCTGAAGAATCCGCTGCTCAAATTGAAGCATATCAAGTTGACATGGCAAAATTATTGGATGAGAAGCGGGAGTTGGTTAGTGTGAATAAAGTTCAAACAGCAAATTTGGAGATTCAAAGGCGAAATGAAGCTAAACTAAAGAAAGAGTTGTTTGAAGGCTTGGAAAATCTTCGAATACAGAAGTTTGAAACTCATAAAGTTGCCAAAAGATTGATTGTTACTGAGAAAGAGTTAGTTGAAGCTCAACAGAAGATTTCTGATCTCAAAATTCAAGTAATTGATGCTAATAGATTGCTCAATAATGTGTCCAATTCTCAAGTTTTCATGAGCTTTTTAGCTAATGATGTCAATTTTGAGAAGATGTTTGATAAAACTACATCACCCCCGGCTCATATTAAAGAAGCATTCAAAGAAGTGAAGGAACAAGTTGAAGATTTTGATTATTCAAAGGTTTCATCATCTACTTCTGAGGTAGAAAAGGTTGTACCGAAAAAGAAAAACAAGAAGAACAACAACAAGAAGGAAAAGAAATCTGAGATTCCTCCTGCTCCGAAGTTTGTATCTGGTTCATCCTCTGCTGAAAATGAGAAGTCAGCTACTTCAAGTGACAAGTTTAAGTCACAACTTGACTTTAATGAGAAGATCTTCTATGATCAGAAGAATGTGACTGAAGTGAAGGCTGAATTTTCTCGATTAGCAAAGAATGGACATTCTAATTCTGAGGAGAAAGTTGTTGGAAAGCATGTGGGTCTGGGCTTTAAAGCAAAAGATGTAACAGATGAGAAGGCTCCAGAATCATCATCTCAAGATTGAAGAAATTGAAGCCGAAGCAAGTGAAGAAGGATGTGTTTAAGGCTGAAAAAGTTCAACCTGAGAGATTCTACAAGCTCAAAGGTTCTGATCAGCTTTTCTCTGATAAAGAATTTCCTCTTCATTGTGTTGATGCTCGAAAGATTTCTGAAGTTTTTGTGAAAGCTCAAGTTTCTCCTGATGGTTCTTTATCTCAAAACCCAACATCCAAATGGGTTCATGATCACAGACATCAGGTATATGATTCTCATTCTGATCATGTTCGAGATATTCCTATGTGTAATTCATCGCAGGTACATTACAAGTGGGACAAGACAAAGCGAATTTGTTATATTTGCCGCCAAACAGGGCATATGGCAAAATATTGTCCACTACCTGCTGATTCCCCACAACGGTTTCATAAGAAACCAGTTTTTGGTAAAATTTCCCAACAGAAATTCTTTGATGAAGGTGGCAGAGTTTTTAATGAAGTTAAACCTACATTCTTTCAAAAACAAAAACGTTTTGTTCCAATGTTTCGACAAATTCAACATGTAGGTTCATCATCACAGTCACCTGTGATAAGTTCATCACTAACTGAATTACCAAAATCACACCAATGGAAACCTAAGGTGGTTTCTAAGCAAAACCAGGACACTGGTCGATTAGAAGCAATCCGCTTCGGGTCGTTTATGAACTAATCAGTTTAACAGTGTGCAGGTGCTTCCTAAAGACCTATCGATGATTGCAAAGTTGTTGATGGAGGAGTATTCTGCTTAATTTAAATTTCATGATCAAATTTTCTAAAATCTGCATATTTTCTGAAATCTACAACTGCATAATATCCGTGTTGATTGATCTTTTTTTTTCTTTGCTTACAATTTTGTACTCAAAAGTCAAAAATAGAGTCTTGTTTTTATGTAAAATGAAAATACAAAAATAGAGTTTTCATTTAAAGGGGGGGGGGGATTGTAAGTAAGGGGGAGTATTTGAGAACAAGCATGTTATGGGAAGAAGGTGAATACATGCAAAATATATAAGGAAGGAAGGTAAATACATGCAAAATATAAAATTTGAGAAATTGATCATTGGGAAATGATGGTACATTGGCTTAAGTATCTGACTCATGGATAGAGTAGATGAAAGAGCCATAAGATCATTGTTTGATGTGCTTGGTAGGCACGGCAAATCAGAAAGTATTTAGATGTGATATTCACTATATACTAATGCTTAACCAAGTGGACAACATCTTGAAGCATATTTCATGACACAAAAAGAAAATGAGGTGAAAAGAAAATAAGGAGTCACTGTGTATACATGTGTTCATTTTGTAAAGATTTAAACTTGTTTGATTTTCTTTATTTTGTTAAACGATTGGACTTTCTCTGCGTATCGAAAGATCGACCTGATCGTTGTTCGTTTGACGTTCTGCTTTATTTTCTATGGTGTTTCATATAACTCATCGGACTTTCTCTGTGTGTACGGGAGTACCGACCTGATTGTTGTTGAGGTATACAACTTCAACTTGTTTTTTTTTATTATTTTGTTAAATCCGAGGCCTTATCTGCGTATCGAAAGATCGACCTTAAGGTAGACGATTTAAATTCTTATTTCTTTTTGCATGGAACACAGTTGACAGTATCATGAAAAATATTATGCATTGTGAAAAATCACAAGTGCTATCACACAAAAGGAAAAAGAAAGTCAAACAGAAAATGTCTGAGTATGTCTGATAGTGTGGGGTACACTGATTAAAGCAAATCTAATCAATACCTTAACATATCTAGATGTTATTAGTACGATTTTGCCTGAGTTTAATATGGACATATTATACCGGCAATCAGCATGACTTATGTGTTTCAATTAATTGAAATTGAAGTGTAGTTCAGTGCGTTATGACCAATATGATCCCGTATAGTGATCTTTCTCATACCAAAAATAGTGTTTGATTCTGTATTGTGATTTCATTTTATTTCAGAAAATTACAAAAAGATTTTCGGTGTTTTAGCATAAACTTTCGAAAAGCCAAAAAGATTTTGTTTCTGCTTTATTTTCGATCTGATCAACATGTGATACAAAATTCAAATTTCAGAATCATATCTTGGAGTTTCGAAGAGACGTTTTGCACCGAGATTATTTAAATATTGATGCAGGATGTTGAGGTGCAAGTGATCACAACTTCAAGTCTTCTGAAGCTATTGATAAAGACCAGAGATACACCAAACATTGTCAAGTAATCAAGATCAAGCTACGATCAAGTTGAGGAGGAGTTTGTTCGAAGATTCATTTCATCGGACGAACAGATACTACACTTGAGGGGGAGCTTGGTTGAAGATACAGATTTGATGATGTAGAAGAGTAGAGATACTGCACATGACGAGGGGGAGTTTGTTGATACCTGATATGTGCGTCGTGTGAAGTATTGAGCAACGTGTGAAGTATCGAGCAAGGAACAAATTCATGCCAAATTAGGTCTGGCCGAATCTGGTCCGAACCTGCAGTTCGGACTGGCCGAACCTCAGGTTTGGAGGTAGTTCGGTCCAGCGGGCTATATATAGTAGTGTGTTCTTTGTATTGAGCAGTCCTGAGCGTGTGAGATTTCTATTAAGTGTGTGTTTCTGAGTGTGTTTCTCTGAGTCTGTTTCTGAGTGTTTGCTGATTGTAATTGTTCTTCGTTGATCAATAAAACAATCGGTTAATTACGTTTCGATGTCCGATTAGCTAGATCGAGTAGACGATCTGATGCTCATGCATTTTCAGTGTTAAATCACATGTGAAGTCACAAAGTGTGATAAGCAAAAGCATATTTAGTATGTCTGATAGTGTGGGGTACACTGGGCAAAGCAATCTAATCAATACCTTAACATATCTAGATGTTATGAGTATGATTGTGCCAGAGTTTAAGATGGACAAATTATACCAGTAATCGACATGACTTATGTGCTGAAGTAATTGAAATTGAAGTGTAGTTAAGCATGTTATGTTCAATATGATCCTAAGTTATGATCTTTCTCGCAAAAGAAAAAAATAGTGTCGTATTCAGTATTGCATTTATGTTACGTATCTGAAAGTTTCAAAAAGATTTTAGGTGTGTTTTAGCATAAACTTAGAAAAATCAAAAAGATTTTCGGTGTTTTGATGTAAAGTTTCAAAAAAGTCAAAAAGATTTTGTTTCTTATTTGTTTTCGACCAATCGATACACGATACAAAATCACGTTTTCAAAACTATATCTTGGATTCTCGAAGAGAAGTTTTGCGCCAAGATTAAATTAATTTTCAAAATAAAAAGAAAGTCGCGTTTCTGTCTTATGAAATTACAGGTTTCTGGGTGGCAAGACTCAAGCATGGTGAAAAGGGGAGTTATTGAAGTATTTTTCACAAGTGGATCTTGAAGAACTAAATATTATTCAAGATTGATCCACCTATGCAAGCTCTATTGCTGATAATAAATTTCATGTTGAAAAATCGGATGCAGCAATGCTGAAGATTAAAGATGGAAGTTTAGTTAGCATGGATACACTATACATTAAGGGGGAGTTTGTTAGAGCATATTCCTATGCTACAATGTGTCTCGTGTATTGTATCTGATTCAGAGCATATGTGTGTGTCTTAGAGTCTGCGTACCATGGTTCGTACCATTTGGTATGGAGCCAACGTACCAATGGTATGTTGGATTGTACGCTGGGCTAGTGGTTACTATAAATAGATCGTGTTAGAGAGAGTTCTTTAACTAGTTCTGTCATTTCTATCTTCTTAACTGTGTGTAAACTGAGTGTGTTTCTCTCTCTAGATCTTGTAACCTCATCTTAGTGAATTCAATAAAGCAAAGCTTTATTTACCTTCGTGTTCATTGCGTTTGATCGAATCATGCAGTAGTAAGATCCGTTCGTGTACTTACACGAACCTATCGGTTATAGAATACTTACTGATTAATTGATGATATTTGGTTTTAAAATGCAGAATTAATTAACTAATTAATTTAACTAAAATTAACTACATTAAAATTAACTAATTACTAAAATTTACTAAAAATGGAAACTGCTAAGATTAGAAATTACTAAAAATGGAAAGCAACCTAACAAACTCAAAACTTAGAGACGAAACCCAAAGATGATGAAAATACCACCTAGACCTAGACTCCTAGTTAATGCTAACACTTCCCTTACTATGACAACTCCGATGGAACCAGGATCTAAAGATACAACCTATAGAAAACCTACGAGTCCCTGAAACACTCTCCGGACGTAACTAATAAGATTCCTAACGGTTGGATAACGCTCATTGATTAGTTAGTTCACTTTTTAAGTTCCTCCTAACCGATAAGTCTACCGCTCGATTAATTGGTTCACCTTTTTAGTATATGCCAATTCAATACCCTAACCACCCTTGAACTTAATCAAAGGCAGCTTAAAGCAATTGGAGCTACCTTTAACCACTATGAATGACACAACTAGCAAATTGATCAACTAATCTAGGGGAGTTCCTTTTGAGACAATCTGACCTAGACAATTAACCAACCCAACTAATTGACAAGCCTATCCCCTTTTTATGAAAACCCTAAAGATAACACCTTTGGATGCATTACCCAACCCGAAAGACATTCGAAGGCAATACAAACACCAATTGAAAATAAAAAACT
The DNA here is from genome assembly GCA_039602395.1 of Deinandra increscens subsp. villosa. Lineage (NCBI taxonomy): Eukaryota > Viridiplantae > Streptophyta > Magnoliopsida > Asterales > Asteraceae > Deinandra > Deinandra increscens. Next base: position 10,874,937 of record JBCNJP010000006.1, on the reverse strand, counting down.
CTAATTAAAATACGCATATGCAACATTCACAGCAGGTTAAAGGGATTTCAATAGAACATCAAGCAATCAAACAATTGTCATTATCAAGAAAAGTCGAAAAACATTAACTATTCGTCCATTAGTCTAGATGGTACAAACTTCTTAGCCAAGAATCATAGATATGTCGATAATATTAATAAAATCAGAATCTCTACTGGAAAACATAGTCTAGTTAAGAAGAAAAATAAGGGAACAATGGAAGTTAGAGAACCCCGAAACCAAAATCGGTGTCGAATGCTTCACCCCAATGCTCTTGATTGATCCTCACTTCTTCTCTGGCTTCAAATTCGTCTCCCACAGCTCTGGCATTCACCAGGCAACAAGTTATCTCGAAACAAACCCCTTAAGTTATATTTATAATTTTAGGGTATCCAGATTTTTAACCTCCAAGCGTATCGCTTGGAGGGCCTTAACACGGGCACGATACGCTTCGGGCCCCTAATAGTGACAAAATAGTCGGGCCGCATTTGTTGACTTCCGTTAACTGCACCGCCCCAAGCGTATCGCTTGGGGCTCCCTTCCTGGTACGCGATACGCGTAATTCCTCCAATTTCAACATTTTTTCTCTTTTAAATCTTGAACTTTCTCCTCATGCTCGTTTTTCCTCATTAACTGAGCTAAAGCTGCAAAATTATCACAAAACACACATTAAGACACTATAAACCATAAACAACAAAAAAACTCAAGGAAAACGACTCAAAATACTCATGAAATGACACAAAAACATAAAGGAAAACCAATGTGTTTTGCAACACATCAGTAGACCTGGAATTTTTCAAGGAGATAAGAGCGCCATTGAAGCTCTTAATTGGTTAGAAGAAGTGGAAGTTGCTCTTGATATTAGTGAATGCACAGAAAAGAATATGGTGAAGTTTGCTTCACAATCCTTTAAAGGAGCTGCACTGAATTGGTGGAAGACGATTTTGAACAGTAAGGTTAAGGCTAGGGCTTATGCTATGAGTTGGGAAAAATTCAGGAGATTGGTGATGGAAAAATTTGTGCCTGAAGATGAACTGGAAAGGTTGGAAAATGAATTTTCTAGCTAGAAAGGAAAGGACCTGATTATATCACTGACATAAACAGGTACAATGAACTGCTAAAATTTAGTTCCTCATATGGCCGAAACTGAGACTGCAAAGATTCGACGATTTGTGTGGGGGCTAAGTCCTAAAATTCGTGCAGACGTACGATCTGCCCGACCTCATACGTTAGCATCTGCTATTAGTTTGACTGGTACTTTAGCGGATGAGTGGATCAGATGATCCGGAAAGAAGATTGATAACTCTGGTCAAAAAAGTAAGTTTGGTAGTAATGATCGTCGTGATAGAGGTAGAGGTAGAGACGATAAGGAATATAAAAACGCGAAAGATAATTTGTAAAAGATGCAAAAAGGATGGACAAATTGCAACAAAATGTGATCATCCATTGACTTGCTTTTATTGTAATGAAGTTGGGCATAAAAGGCCTGATTGCCCAAAGATGAAAAAGGATAGCAGGGTCGGAGAAAAAGGGAATGAAGCTGGAAAGACTAATGCCCGAGTTTACATCATAAATGCAGAAGAAGCTCGTTAAAATGACAATGTCGTTCTTGGTATGTTTCTTGTTAATGGCATATTTGTTAATATATTATTTGATTTTGAAGCCAAAATTAAACTATTCTATACATAAGTTAGATAACCCTTATGTGGTAGAAACTGCTAGTGGCCTAGAAATAAGTATTTCCTATATACTGCCAGTTGCGATTAGATGATGCTTCTTTTGATTTAGAGTTATTGCCAATGAACTTAAGTGGCTTTGACATTGTGCTCGGCATGGATTGCCTCTCTCATCATGAAGCCAGGATTCGTTGTGATAAGAAAATTATAGAGGTGCAATCATTAGATGGAAATATGCATATAATTGTTGGTGATCATGAGAAAAAACCCATAAGAATTTTATCTATGCTTACAGTAGAAAAATGTTTCAAGAAGGGATGTCAGGCATACACAGCAAATTTGGTTGAAGTGTCAAAAGAGAAAAAGATTGAGGATGTACTAATTGTCTGAATATGTGGATGTGTTTCCCGGAGATTTACTAGGCTTGCCTCCAGACAGACAAGTAGAGTTTCAAATGGAATTATACCCTGGTACAACCCCTTTGTCTAAGGCACCATATAGGTTGGCTCCATCTGTAATGCAGGAATTGAAGAGTCAACTTCAGGAATTGTTAGATAAAGGATTTATTCAGCCTACTTCATCACCTTGGGGAGCACCAATATTATTTGTGAAAAAAAAAAGGATGGGTCAATGAGAATGTGTATTGATTATAGAGATCTAAATAAAGTTACCATTAAGAATAAATATCATTTACCTAGGATTGATGATTTGCTTGATCAACTACAAGGTGCTAATTATTTCTCTAATTGATTTAAGATCAGGATACGATCAGTTAAAGGTTAGAAAGGAAGAAATTCCAAAGACTGCATTTAGAACTAGATATGGACATTATGAATTCACTGCGATGCCATTTGGCTTGACAAATGCACCTGCCATTGTATGGATCTAGATAAATTTGCGATAGTCTTTATATATGATATCTTGATTTATTCTCGATCAAAAATTGATCATGAAAATCATCTTCGGAAGATGTTAGAACTACTCCGGCAAGAGAAATTGTATGCAAAGTTTTCAAAATGTAATTTTTGGCTCCGAAAAGTTCAATTCCTACGGCATGTTGCGAGTGGAGCTGGAATTCAAGTTGACTCGGCAAAGGTAGAAGCTATAATGAAATGGGAACATCCCAAATCTCCAACTGAAATTAGACGTTTTCTAGGATTGGCTGGATACTACCGAAGGTTCATTTGAGGTTTTTCAAAAATAGGTACTCCATTGACCGCCTTAACCCAAAAGAATGCTAAGTTTGAATGGAAACAAAAACATACCGATGCTTTCGAGCTACTGAAGCAAAAGTTAAGCTCTTCACCTATTCTCTCTTTACCCGATGGTTCTGAAGATTTTGTAGTCTATTATGATGCATCAACAAATGGACTCGGGTGTGTGCTAATGTAGAGAGATAAGGTAATTGCCTACGCATCAAGGAAACTAGAAACTAATGAAAAGAATTATACCACTCATGATTTAGAATTAGGAGTTGTAGTGTTTGCTCTAAAATTTTGGAGGCATTTCATTGTATGGCCCAAAATTTGTGGTATATTCTGATCATAAAAGCTTACAACATCTTTATAACCAAAAAGAATTAAATATGCGATAAAGAAGATGGATGGAAGTACTTAGTGATTATGATTGTGAAATTAGGTACCATCCTGGTAAGGAAAATGTAGTATCTGATGTAAGTACACGGGATGGATCGGTCTACCGGAGCGAAGTCAAACGAGTAATCTGAATCAACAAACACAAGGTAAATAACACTTCTTGTATTAGAAACAATCAGTGTACAATAAGGACTCCAGAATGCTCTCACCATAAACACACAGTTAAGTCTGATCTCACAGTTCTTTCTAAACAAAGAGACTCGACCTATCTATACTAAAATGGTGCGGCGTACCATTTAACTCAATGTACCAATTGGTACACTACGGCGTACCAACTGGTGCACCTCATGGTACGCTGGAGCATTCTTAACACGAACTCAACAACGTAAACAACAAACACCTAGAGCTAGCATTAGACATCAAAAACTTGTCCTAACAAACTCCCCCTTGTCTCATGCTAGTCTTCAGAAGCTTTCGTCTCAGTCTTCTTCCAAAATCTTCGTTTGTTGTGTCCAGAATGAATCCCAAAAGCATAACATACTTGTATTACCTTCTGAAAATTAGAGCACTTATTCTGAATCATCAACATGATACAAGATTTTGCTGTGATAGAGTTTGTTAATATCAGCTTTAGATAGATTCATCAACCACATCGGATCAAATATCCGAACCACCTTGTTGTTTTCTTTAATCATGATCATTGCTTCTCCAGTTCTGTTGTCATAATACTACCACTTCAAAGTTTGAATGAAATTCTGCTCTAATTTCTTCAACGGTATCTTCTTGAGCAGAACTGGCTTTCTGTACTTCAACACAATAAGCGGTTTTCCAGTTCTTGAATGGATTTTTGTTAGATGCTTTTCATACTTCGGTCTGTGAGGCTTCAATTATCTGAATCTTTCTTGACATTCTCTATGAAGCACTCCGTGAAAGAAATCAGCAAGACCATTTTTACCATGATTCAAGAATGACTTACTGGTCAATTCCCTCACATCACAGACTGGTAAAGTATCAAATCTTTTTTAATTCTTCAAGTAAATGACCCCGAACTCCTTTTTAATTGCATAACACTTTAGTTGAGAATCATACATCCAACTAATGATGTTACCAACAGCTTCAGCTTTGTTGTCGACATAACGTCTATGCTTTACAGGCTTCACTGGAAGTACATAATTCGCTTTGTATTCCCTCGTCATTTCATTAAATAACTTTCTACGATCCTGCTCTTCAGGGAAACTATCAGATTCATTCGTATCGGAGTTTTTCTCATATTTTTTCTTTTTCAACCCTTGTTCCGCTTCCTCTTCATCATCTTTGCCAAAGAAGTTAAAACCTGTAGAAGAATCATCATCTTTGAAATTTCCATACACTTTTGGATCATCAGGATATTCTTCACCAGTTATATCTTCAACTTCTATGTGTTCTTCCTTAATTTCAACATCTTCAATCGAATCATTTTCTTTATAAGGTTCAGCAACAGGAACATTATCAACTTCTTCCTCATTCAATACATATATCGCTACAAGTTGTTCTTTTGTAAAGGCATGAATAAACTCTCCTTCTTCAATCACACTTCGTGAAATCGGAATTACATCATATTCATCACCTCCAACAACCTTCTCCCCCTGGGATGTTCCAGTAGAAGTAGATGTATCAACGGAACTAGAAGTACCTGATCTACTCGTACCATCACCACCTACACCTCCTTCTGGGTCTTCCTCTTCATCATTCAAAAATTCCAGACCATCTCCTTTACAAGTTTCTTCAGTATTAATATCCCCCTGAGCAGGTAATGATTTTAGCAGAAAGCTTAGCTGCTCACCCAGAGAAGTAGACATTTGCATTAAACGACTAATCTCCCGATCTTTGACTTGATCACGATCCTTCAACATTTTAACAGTGTCTTTCAATTCTTGGATCTCCAAAGATCTTTTACGATCCGTCTCTTACAAGGATGTAACCTAAGATGTAAGCAAAGTAAATTGACAATCAACAGGAATAATATTCGATGAAGTAGGCTGAGAAGCTGTTGTTGTTGTAGCAGGAGCAACAGCTGCAGGAGCTTTGAATGTGATCTTTCGAATTTGAGCAGGTGGATTAACATAACTTGGAGTATCAGCAGAAGTGGTTGAAACTAGAACCAAATACTTTATACTCGATACTTTTTGCTTTTTGCTAGGTGAGTTACCAAGCAAAGCTCTCCTTGAATCAACAAGAAATGAACCACGCTTTACCAACATCTTCGGTCTATACATGGTCTTTAGATGCTTTACAGTTGCTTGCATTGGAGTTTTACCCTTTTCGGTAACATCAGCTCTTGAACCCAATTCTTCCACGTCAGGAACATAAGATGGATCAGTGTTGGTTTCAGAATCGTCATGCTGAGTTGTACGTTGTTCATACATTGATGTATCTTGATATTGAGACTTTAAATAAGCTATGTGAGCTTTCGAACCTTTTCTCACGAGCACGCCTCTGTTATTATGCATAAATTTCACATAATCTCCAGAATCTAAATCAGTGTCAGACGAACTAAGATCATCATCAGAATCAGATACATCAGCCATCAACTCATCATCTTGAGCATTAACAACAAATATGCTCAACTTCCTTAGCATTTACAGTTGGATCTTGAATCACTAGTTCTTGGTCGACTTGATCTTTATTAATTTGTTGTTGTTGTACAGGTTATTGATTTACAGGTCCTTGATTCTGAATTTGTGGTTCTGGGTTTGCAGCTTGATTTTGAACAACATCAACAGGCTCACCATTATCATCATACTCTAACTCATCATTCGAGCTATCATCATGTCTTGGAGCACCATTTGCAGGAGCCACATAATCTGCTTTAGCAAGATGTCCAATCAGTCTTTTAACCGGTGGAGGTACATTTACCCCTTTTTCGCTTCTGATAAATTGGCAATTTATTGACAGCCAACTCAATCATATGCTTCAGCTTCATAATAAATGCCGCATTCTTCGGAAATGCAGGATATGACTCATCAAGTATCATTTGAATAACCCTTGGATACATCATACTTTTCTTTTGTTTCATTGTTATGTTCTCCTCATGTAAGCAAATATCCAACCAGAATAATTGAATGTTCTATTCATCACCAAGGCTGTGAAAAAAGATAAAACTTTCATGTCAAATTCTTCATGACCTCTCAATCTGTTCCCAAAACATCTAATAAGAACATGAAGCAAGTATTTGTATGGTGGGCACACATTTGACTTGATAAACCACTTGGCAGTCAAATTCCCATCATATTTAATTCTTCTCAATAACCCGATAAGATCTGCTTCAGGAATTTCCATTGTATATGTTGCTTGATCATCCAAATGAAGTACTTGACGAACATCAGCCTCAGAAATAACAATATTAGTATTGTTTACCCTTGACTGAATAACTGGTGGAACAACCGTGAAATCTATCTGAGCTGCATTCCAGAAAGTATTGATTGTATCTTTGTAAGGTACACAATCATGCGTTGCTGCATAAAAGATACGGGATCTTTGCATAAACTCAAAGATGTTCCCAAAATGAGATCTCCACTTTGCGGACGCTCTAAGATACACACAAATATTATGATCCAAGCTTGATGGTAACATAGCCATATCTGAAAATTCACAAAAACAATTATCATTAAATTTATGTTGAATAATAAAAAATGCTAACGATTGACTCATCCTAGACTCGAAACGCTTAAACTTTGTGTAAAATCAAAGTCAACGGACCAATCATACCAACCAAACCATTGACCGGACCAATTTGTCAAACGTACCACATTGGTACGGGCGTACCAGTGAATCGAACAAACCATTGACCGGACCACTTTGGTCAAACGTACCACATTGGTACGGGCGTACCAACTAGTACGGCGGTAGAACAGCAGTCGAATGGTCTATTTGATTTTTTTCCGAACAATCAAGACATGGTATGTAAAATCGGTTACTGAGGGTTGCTTGTATATCAAAAATTGATTCTATAGGTACAAACAAATCAAGTTAACACGCCCTAAAACCCGTTTAACCGAAGATCGTCAAGGTTTTTGAGAAACCAAGCCCTAAAACTTTAAAAATCAAATGATTTACTAAACCAAACACAGAATCAAAACCATTAATGTGTGCGGATTTTGATTTCGAAGCTGTTGCAACAAGAATTATGAGCAGAGGTTAAGTATCACGGTAGAAATTCGAGAAAAACACTCAGCGGAGGTTAGGGTTCTTTGCAGAGAGAGAGAACGGAGATACGGAGTTTTTAACCAAGCGTACTAACTCACCCTTTATATAGGGTCAATGGTCCCGCCCAGCGTACCAATTGGTACGGGTGTACCATTGAATTTTTCATTTTAACCCCAAAACTTACTGTTTTTGACAATTTTCATCCATAATACATCTTTTTTTCAGTTTCGCTCAAATTTGATGTTGATAAACTGATTCAAGCTTCTATTATGGTTCAGAAAAACATAAAATTTTCCATTTTCCGTATTCAATTGATCTAAAACAATACAGAAACAAAATCTTTTTTGTATTTTATTTATTTTTAAATATCAAAACACACCAAAGTCTTTTTGTTTTTTTTTCTAATTTATGCTAAAACAACCCGAAAATCTTTTTGAGATATTCTAAAATGAAATAAACCAAAATATCAAAAATTAAATGCGATAAATTATATTTTTGTGAGAAAGATCGCAACATGAGATCATATCAGTAATATGTACTAAACACACTTTAATTTCAGTTTAATCAGCATGCAAGCCAAGTTGTTCACGAATACAACATTTTCATGTTTATTTTAGCCAAATCAAATCAATTTCTATAGTGTTCTGATCTGAATTAGGTATTCATTTATCCAACACATAAATCATGGTACCCACAAATTTAAGTAATTGATAATCTGACTTATTATATTTTTGTTTTTCCTCTTATTTATCACAGAATTTAAATACAGAGACAAGATGTTCATAATGTTTCAAGCAAAAAGAAAGCCGAACGTAAAATTGTCTACCTTAAGGTCAATGTTTCGATACGCAGGTAAGGCTTCAGATTTTAACAAAATAAGAAAAAGAAAACAAGTTGAAGCTGTATAATTCAACAGCAATGAGGTCCATACTCCCGTATACGCAGAGAAAGCCCGATGAATTATACGCAACACCAAGAAAAATAACGCAGAACCTCAAACGAACAACAATTAGGTCGGTCTTGTGTACACGAAGAGAAAGTCCGGTCGTTTGAGAAAAATAAAGAAAATCAAACAAGTGTAAATCTTTCAAAAGAAAGCATGCATACACTAGAAAAATCTCTTATTCTATTTTTGTTTTTTTAGAGAGTATCAGCATTATACAAGAACAAGAACAGTGTTTCACCACAGATTTCAGGCGAGCTTTATATTTATATCATACATGCATATATCAGATTTGATTAGCAAATTCAATGAAACAAGCAAGTACCTACAGCCTTTCTTCCTACTTTATCCATGGTCAATATCATACACTGATGTACTATCATTTCTCACAGGGGTTGGATCACATTTCTCAAATTTTGGATTTTTCAATTTTTTATGCTTTTTCGATTTTTTAACAACAAGAAATCACATTCTTTTTGTATTTACCATATATTCTCTCCTAAAAGGCAGAAAAACAAAGAAAAATAAAAGAAAAATTGATCAATTGAATCAAATTACTTGGCAGGCAAGCAAGTAATGCCATAGATTTGCAAAAGGAATTTAAAGCGGGTTTTATCAAAAGCTTTGGTAAACAGATCCGATTTTTTGAAATCAGTATGAATTTTCTGCAAATCAATTAACTTCTTCTCATAGCAGTCACGAATAAAATGCTATCGAATGTCAATATGCTTGGTCTTTGAATGTTCCACGGGGTTTTTCGTGATGCATATAACAGCTGAGTTATCAATAAAAATAGGAGTGGTCAGAAAGTTTAAACCGCTAAGCGCGTAACTGCTGTTGTATCCACAAAACCTGTGAATAGCAACTGGAAGCAGCAACATATTCTGTCTCCGTAGTAGATGTCACGACTGAGGTCTGTTTCTTGCACTACCATGATACAAGCCTCTCCCCCATAAATTGACAACTGACATTAGTGGATTAAAAATTAATTTTGCACCCGCCATAGTCTGAATCTGAGTAGGCTGATAACTCGAACTTATTATCATTAAGGTACCAGATGCCAAGATTCAGAAAACCCTTCAAATAAGAAAAGATCCTTTTCACTACTAGCAAATGAGAAGCCTTGGGGTCTGCCAAATACCTAGCACACATACAAACGACAAACATTATATCAGGTCTAGAAGCAGTAAGATAAATAAGCGACCCAATCATGGCTCGATACAGTGTTAACACTGTCACCAGACTCGTCCGACGCAAGACAATGATTAACCTGAATAAGAGTATTTGGAATGCGGACATCTCCAATCTTGAATCTGGCCAGGACATCATGAACATATTTTGTCTAGTGCAAAAAGATGCCTTTCTCTGACTGATTCACTTGAAGGCCCAAAACTTAATTCATCTCTCCCATGGAACTCATTTCAAACTTTGTTTGCATCGCAAGCTCAAATTCCTTGCAAAGCTTATCGTTTGTACTGCCGAAAATAATGTCATCGACATAAACTTGTACTAAAAACAGATAGTTCCCCGTCTTCTTCGAGAAAAGTGTGTAGTCAATTTCCCGCGCTTGAAACCATTTTCAAGTAGATAAAGTCTCATACCAAGCCCGTGGAGCTTGATGAAGACCGTACAAGGCTTTATCCAACTTGTAAACGCGCTCAGGGAAGTCAGGAACATAAAAACCAGGTGGTTTCTTAACATACACTTCTTCACAAATCTTCCTGTTTAGAAAAGCACTTTTAACATCCATCTGATACACGTTAAAGCCTTTGTATGCTGCAAATGCTAAGAAAATGCGAATCGCTTCAATCCGAGCTACTGGAGCGTAAACTTCATTGAAGTCGATCCCTTCTTTCCAAGAGTAGCCTTGAACCACCGATCGAGCTTTGTTTCTAACAATGATGCCTCGATCGTCTTTCTTACACTTAAACACGCAGCATGTACCGTAAGGTTCTTTGGAATTCTTGGGTTGATTAACAAGTTGCCAGACTCCCAATTTCTGGAATTGTTGCAATTCCTCGTGTATTGCCTCCACCCATGAAGAGTCTTGTAATGAGTCTTCAACAGTTGTAGGCTCAACTTGAGATAAGAAGCAGGAATGAAAAACTTCATCTTGAATCCCGAAATCATGTATTTTAGCAATTAATGCATCGACTGAACTGGATAATTGATGCCTCATGCGAACACCAGAATTTGGATCACCAGTACTATCTTGTGGATGAATGTTATGAATTCTAAGAGTAGGAACATCTGGAACCACAACATTTTCTTCAAGATTATTGATATTCAATTCCGTAACCTCCGAGTCAATATATGGAACAAAAGAACTAGTACTCGGTAACAAAACTGCATCATCAATTGGTCCCGACTCGACCTCATGAAAATCACTCTCCTCATCATCTGATGAACTAACATCCTCCAAATTTGTAATATTTTGACTAGAGGAAGATGACATAGTAGGAGCAACAGGAAGCTTCAGAATATTTGAACCATTCTGAAACATCGTATGATACACTATAGCAGCTATGTCCTCCTTTGAAATCTCATCATCAGAATCACTACGTGCAATTAATAGAGAAAGAATCAAAGAAATCTACATAATCAAAGCCACGAACAGAACCCGTTTTTGCTGTTGGAAAGGTATGTCTTTGGCAATCAACATGCAAACAATTCTCAATTATCTTGGAAGCATTATTATAAACTCTTTTCATTGGATGTTTGTATCCGACAAAAATTCCTTCAAAGACCTTTTCATCAAACTTGATAGCTTCCTTGAGAACTTTTGACAATAAGAACTCGATTAAGCACAAAACAAGTTGTAGCAACTGCCTCAGTCCAAAAGTAAATTGGTAAATGTGCATCAGCTAACATTGTCCGTGTTGTTTTTATCAACGACCAATTCTTTCTCTCAGCCACTCCATTTTGTTGAGGAGTATATGGCGCATTGAACTCTAGAATAATACCATGAAAATCACAGAATTCTGTCATACTTGCATTTTTGAATTCGGTTCCATTATCACGTCGAATGCGACAGATTCTATTTTTGTATGCAGATTCAAACTTTGAAAAAAATTCTGAATTATACCACAAGTTTCATCTTTTGTGCGCATAAACGCACACCCATGTTAAACGGGAAAAATCATATGTGATCACCAAACAATAATATTTACCATCAATGCTACAAACATTCAAAGGACCAAATAGATCCAAGTGAAGTAGCTCAAATGGTGTAACAATAGTATTGATACATTTGGAAGGATGTGATTTCTTCCGTTGCTCTTCTTTTTTACAAGAAACGTACACATCATGAAAAGTAAAGCGATTCTTTGTAACACCTTCTACCAGATCATGATTCACCAAGTAATTCATTTTTCGGTAGTTGATGTGTCCCATTCGGCGATGCCACATATTAGACTCTTATTCAGTGGCTTTAGAAATGAAACATGTTGCAGGAACTGCAGGAGAAGCATAATTCATGTTGAGCACCCAGAACTGCAAAAGAAGCATAATTCATTTTGAGCATTCATTTTTCGGTAGTTGATGTGTCCCGTGGTGCACGCATCACTATCCAGTCATCTGGGATTATGATTCCAGGCTTTAAAATCAAGCATTCAGAACTTGTGAAAGTAGTAGTGAACTGCTTGTCACAAATCTAAGAGACAGCAGATTGTGTTGCAACTCTTCCACAAATTATACTCTATTAAATATGACACTCTCATTCTCCATTTTTCCTTCACCGATAATTCTGCCGCCTTTGTTTCCAGCAAAAGTAACATTCCCACCATTAATTGGTTTTACATCAGACAGCAGGGAGATGTTACCCATCATGTGCCGGTAAGCGCCACTATCAACCACCCAAAAGTTGTGACAGCCTTTTTCCGAGCTCCCTGCACAGGTCAGTAGATAATTAGTTTAAAGTAGGACTAAAGCTTTCAGCTTTGGGTCGACCGGTATCCTCAGAAAAATCTTCAGTGGCTTTTGATGCCATCTTTGGTAGCCAGTTCTGTTTCAATGACGGAATAGAGGAGCCAGATGTAGAATCAGTGTTTGATGAATTACCAAAAGTACTTTTGTTATGTTTGAAGAAATTTCACGTATGAAATGATGCTTGGTAACCATCGGCTCGTCTACCATCTTTTCTTTTGAAACAGATTTTGAATCAGAGTCAGAATTTTCTGATTTGTTTGTTTTCGCAGCGGAACTCTTCTTTTTAGCAAGCACGGGACACTTTGGAAGTAAATGTCCCCGCTTATGACAATAAAAACATCTCCGACAATCAGGAATGAGAATTCCAATGGGATTCCCAAATTCATCTGTAGTACCGTAATCATGGATAGGAGGAATGATTTCGTTTGGTTTATGGGCCTTAAACACTCTAGAATGAAACTTTGGAAGTGGTTTGAACAATGGCCCAATATAACCAAAATCATTATAAAAACCATACTCATCATAACCACAATTTTATGAATAACGTTTTGGTTTGATGGGTTTGAAGGTAGATTGACCAGCATGTTTATATTATGAACCTTTACCAAAATCATCATAAAAACTGTAATCATCACAAAAACCATACGATTCATACTCAAAAGAACTTGTTTTTGATGAGAAATGACCAGGAAAATTATAAAAACTCTTTGGTGAATACTTTGGTGATTTTGAATTGGGTTTAGATTTCTGGTCATTTGGTGTGGACTTTGTCTTGAGCTTTGAAACATTTTCAAGATCAGGTACCACTTTCACTCCAGAAGCAACACTGAAAACTTTTGCAACACGTGTTGGATCAACAAAACACAAAGGAAAAGCAGCATCTGAGAAAATCGTATCACTTCCTTTCAAACAATAAATTTTTTTAGTGGTAGAAGATTCACTAATCTCATATTTTCCTTTCAGCGTATCATCAATTTTCTCAGATTTTGTGTCAAATGATTTGACACCTTTCTTATCATTCTTCTAAAATTTCTGAAATTTTGCCTGATTGACCTCAGAATTTTCAACATCATTTGATCCAAAACCGATTCCACTAAATTTAACTAATTTAGGAATAGGAACCGGAAGTGTGAAAACATCAGGCCTGGTTTGCTTTCCCTCATTTATTTCATATTTTTCATAAAACAAATCAAGACCTTTTGAAAAAATTTATGATTAAAACTCTTTCATTTTCTTTTTGGTTGACAAAATCTTCATTTTAGCTTCTAAGGGTGTTGGTTTAACCCCAGCCTCAGATTTAATCTCAGTGACAGATTGGACAACCGTAGGGTCACTAGATTCTGATTGGTTTGAAACAACATGATTTGGTTTTGAACCATGTTTTCCGGGCCTTTTCTTATACATGCCCTTGTGTCGGTCAGAAGACCCAAGCAAATTCTCAGTAAACTTAGAGTAATCAAACACAACTAACGGCTTGTTTTCAGTCTCAGTGGGTTCCAAGCCGTGAGAAATTGGTGGTGGAACTGAATTACACCCCGACTCTTTAATCACTTCTTTCAAAGTTTCATCTTCGCACAAATAACTTGCAAAGGAAGCTGAGTTTTCGAAGTTTTCAATTTTTTGTTTAAGATCCAAGATTTCAATATTCTGATCTGAAATTGTAGCCATAGCTTCTGCAAGTTTTTTCTCAGAAAAGATGTATTCCTCAGTTTTATTATTCAATTCAATTTTAGTGTCGGGAGTCAAAGCGTGTTCCTTTTTTAACTTATATGTTTTCGAGGCTGCAATATGACCTTGTTTAATTGTTTACTGATTAAACTGTGTCATAGATGTATGTGTTATATCTGAATTATGAACTGTGAAGTTATCGACTGTTGTGATTTTCCCCTTGCGAGTTAGTTTGGGTCATTTAGGTAACTCCCTTCTGGTTGGATTACCACGAGGCATATAAATAGTTCTATGGCCATAGGATTAACACTGGTTCACATATCATCTGGATTCTCTAACAATGGATTTAGGGAAGATATGTTATATATGTTTGGAACATACAGCGGAACTCGGGTGCATGTGTCTGAGTTTTGCTCCTGGTATGTATTTAGCATTAGCATTTGTAGTAGAAGTAGAAGGATTAGAGTTACTCCCCCTGAAGTCTTTGCACTTGTGAAGCACATTTATGATAAAAAAAAGTTTCTTGCTTTGTAGCTTGATTGTACTCTTTGGCAAAATGACCATAATTTTGACAATTAAAGCATCTGACTTTAGCTTTATCAAATCCAAGCTTTCCTTCAGGATTCAAATCTTTTCGTCCCGTTCTTTGCATAAACTTTTTACCTCTTCGAAGCAACATTGCCATGGACCAGTTGACATCCATTAATTCTAAATCATCAGCATCTATCTGTTCATAGCTCTTCATCTGTCAACTCAGCACTGGTTAACTTTCCCGCAATCACACCATCATATGATGATACCATGGCAGAGAACAATGCCATAAAATCATTTGATGTTTTTGCAGAAAATGGACTTTGACTTGATGCAAATGCAGATTGGCTTGAATGAACTGGATATGTAGCTGCAGCATTTTGAGTATAAGATTCCATGGATGGTCCGCTAGACACAATTGAATGCACAGCTGAAGAATTCTCCACATAAAAAGCAGTAGGAGCTGGATTTGAACTTGTTTTCACCTTAGCATGAACAATAGAAAGCTGTCTCTCCAAAGTAGATATCCGGGTCTTGTACTTGTGCTGGTAATGTCCTAACCCTGATCATATCTAATTCTCTTGCTAATAAATTCCTTGTCAATTCATCATAAGATACATCATCAAAGCCTTTGTCATGAGTTAACAACAAAATGTAACCTTCCCATTTAGCAGGTAATGCATTCAACAATTTTTCCTTCAATTCATTGGCTTCTTTCTTTACTCCAACTATCTCAAGTTTGCTCACCAAGTATGAAAGCGTTGAAACCAAATCATTGATAGTTTCATTTTAAAGATGACAAAAACTGTCATATGCTCTCAATAAGACCTTCTTTTTACTCTTTTTGTATTGCGCATTACCTTCACATCTATTACATAAAGCATCCCACAAATCTTTAGAAGTTGTATGC
>JBCNJP010000006.1:10765182-10858984 GCA_039602395.1 Deinandra increscens subsp. villosa | reverse complement strand
CCGCACTTTTGTCTTCTAAAGTTGCAGGTTTTTGTGTGTCAAGACTCAAGCATGGTGAAAGGGGGAGTTTGTTATATCTTTCACAAGTGGATCTTGAAGGTCAAAGATTTATTCAAGAATGATTCAGCCATGTAAGCTCTATTTCTGACAAGATTTCAAGTTGACGATCGGATG
Source organism: Deinandra increscens subsp. villosa (assembly GCA_039602395.1). Classification (NCBI taxonomy): domain Eukaryota; kingdom Viridiplantae; phylum Streptophyta; class Magnoliopsida; order Asterales; family Asteraceae; genus Deinandra; species Deinandra increscens. The sequence goes on along the minus strand of JBCNJP010000006.1, from coordinate 10,858,810 downwards.
CAACATTGTTGAAGATTGAAGACTAGAGATTTAGTTAGAAAAGATACACTACACGTTAAGGGGGAGTTTGTAGAAGCATATTCTTATGCTACGTTGTGTCTCGTGTATTGTATCTATGTAAGAGCATATGTGTGTGTGACTATGAAGGCAGCGGACCAGTTGGTTCTGCGTACCAAATGGTCCGCCCGGACCAGATGGTCCGGACATGGTCCGCAGCTCATTTAGTCGTACCTATAAATAGGTATCATGTGTAGAGAGTCTAGAACTTCTTGCCATATTCTACACTTCTGTGTGTGTGCTCTCAAGGCTTATTAATACAAATTCCATTTGTATTTACTTGTTTGATCTCGTCTTCATCTCGTTATCACGTGATTAGCAAACGATCCATCGCTCCCTGCGTCTACAGTTCCGGTGCGAGAGTTGCTTTACATAGTCTAGTGACTTATAAGAGTCACCTTTCTTCAGATATTTAAAGATCTAGCTTTGGACATGTAATTATTAAATTCCATCTTCGCAAGATTCAGGTCTTGGGATTGGAAGTTAGTTATGTAAGTGATGTGCGAAGGGGCGTTATGGTTACAAAATGTCAAGGTCTTTGTTGTGGCAAGTCATTAGTCTTGTGTTTATCAGTTTCAAGATGAAACTTTTGATCGTCGTACAAAACACTTAGTGCATGTCGGATTTAAACACACGTGAGTACAACTATTGTAGTCTAAGACTTCCAAGATGTGTTTAGGTATGCACATGTAATGGTAATGTGCACCAGAGGTGGTGTGACCATTCTACAATGTTATAATCAGCAAGTGATTATTCCTGTAGTAACTCAACTGGTGATTCGAACTCATATGAACAAGCGTTTGCCTGAAGCATAGGATTGATATGTTCATACAGTTGTAGATCGAAACGGCGATGTTTAACTTGGCTCGACTTGATTTAATATCTTCTTTTGACGTCGGATGGTTCAAAAGTCATAAGACTTTATAAATGACCGTTACGTGGTGCGTTTTCTCGTAACAAGTACGGTATACGCTTAAGGCATTATGGCTTCGATGGGATATGATAACCAAAGGGTTATCATGTCGCATTTAAGCTAGCCTAGATCAAATCAAGTGCACCAGGTTTTAAGGTATGTTGTTATGGGATTTTGAATTTAATCTAACAAAAGGTTGAATCAAATTCAAAGTAGATTAAAACAATCATGTATGTTTCGAAAATCAACCATTGTCAAAACATGTCATAATCAAAATCCAAGGAAAGCAATTTGTTCATCCTGGAAAACAGCCAGGGAAAACCAAACAAAACAAGTTGTTTCAAAATTAACAAGAATTGTTTTAAACCGAAAACTTGAGACACGAACTTTATTTAGGTACGAAAATCGCAGAATAGCTCAGTGTCATCTTGGCTTGCTTCCTCTCAGCTTCATGCACCTACAAAATGTAAAGTATGTCAAACATATATTTTGTAGGAATAAGTGAAGCATCATACAACATAATCTTATGTGTTTACCTGAGGAATTACCCGGCTGGGCTTTTCCGCTCTTCACCTTGGCAAGATATTCTGGGCAGTTTCTTTTCCAGTGCCCCATCTTGTGGCATTCAAAACACTCGCGCTGTTCAGGCGGCGGTGCCTTGGTTGCCTTATGCTTGCCCTTCTGGGAGCTTCCAGACGCTCTGGTGACAGCTGCCTTGCCTTTCTTCTTGTTCCCACGCCTACCCTTCTTTACTTCGGGCTTCTTGACGCCTCCTGATCGGATCGTAAGTACATCGGGTGCCTTGCCGTTAACAAAATTAACTTCAGCGGTTTTAAGCATACCGTGAAGTTCAGTCACTGACTTTACCATGCTATGCATGTTAAAGTTCACCCGGAAAGGGGTGAAGGCACTGGACAGTGAGTGAAGAATCAGGTCAGTCGCTATTTCGGCGGGAATGACGTAATTCAGTTTTGCTAAACGGTCGATGTAACTCTTCATCTTTAGGACATGAGGGCTGACAGGAGCGCCTTCGGCCATGCGATAACTAATAAGTGTCACAATGGTGTCATAGCGTTCCTGTCGGGCCTGAGTTTTAAACATGCCCCTCAGATCACCGATCATCTGAAAAGCAGTCATGTCTACCATGTTCTTCTGGATTTCAGATTCCATGGTGGCTAACATAAGACATGCGACATTTTTAGCATTTGTTCGCAATGTGGTATGGGCGTTTCGCGCCACGGCCGTGTAAGCTTCAGGTTCCTCAGGAACCTCGGCTTCTAACACGTTTTCCATGTTAGCCATTTTCAGGACGATTTTCAGATATTTTTCCCAATCAAGGAAGTTGGCGCCATTAAGTTTCTCCTTCTCAAGGAGAGACTTGAGATGGAAAATCACTTGGTTTGCACGGTTAGCCATCTGAAACAATAGGCAAATGTTTTAGTGTTTCGATGTTTGATTCGTATTCAAGGATGGCAAGCTAATCTTGAATAGGAATTGGGAATTCAGTTAGTTAGACAATTTCTCCAGGCAGCGTAAAGTGCTTTCAAAATTTCTAAGTAGCTGAATGGACAACGATTGTCACCTGTGACTGTCACAACTCCTGTTATGGGGCTTTCGCGAATGGATCAACGAAATACGTTTAGCCCCATCTATGTCCATTCTGTCTACATGCCGACCAGAGGTACGATGTTGAAATACTCCAATACCAAAGGTGCGTGTAAAGAAAATAGTAGTTGTCCTAAGTGGTCAGTGTGTGCGTACGGTGTTGAAATACTCCAATACGCTCACCTTGGAAGATACCCTAAACACCATGTGCGGTGTTGAAATACTCCAACACGGATGTATCGGTCAATATGTTCCAAGTTAGACTTGATATAGGATGGCATAGACTACCGGTTTTAGGCTTACCAGATAGGATTATATAGTCATATTTTAATGTTTAATGTGACAACAGATTTTATGAATCCTATCTCACTCGGGACGATCATTTAAATGACCTAAGTATTAACGATCTAAGTGTCGCGAGACGATAACCAATTTTAATAACGTTCGATTACTTTTTCGAAGAATCCGAATTTAATGTCGAATTAAATTGGTTAATAAGTTTTATAAAGTCGTAATAAAATTTGGACTTTTATTTAATTGATTGAAAAATTAGTTTTATATCAGTAAAACTAAGTTTGGATTTTTAGGTTGGCGTGTTAATCAAATTAAGACAAGCAAACACACATGTGCATATCCGGCCATGCAGGGGTTTCGATATTGTCAGAGCCTATGACAATATCGAGTAAGGGCAAGGGACATAAAAGTAAATCAACCACGAGAACAAAGAACTCCCTGATCGACTTAGTTACTCCCACTTGCTCCAACAAGCTCCTGCGTGTCATCAGGAAACGTCGATCTCGTTTTGACTTCTAGCCATTTTCGAAAATCCCATAAAGGGATAATCTTAAATGGGTCCTTGTATCAAGCTCGTCTCGTTCGTCCAGGCGAAGGTAAGCGATTACAAATTAAAATAAAACTATTCTATTTTAAGTAATTACAACTTCGAACGCAGTAAAAGTGGGCCAATCCAAAACAAAACAACATGGGCCAAAAGGGCCAAACCATAACGAATCCATGACAAAATTGAATGGGGTTGGGCCGAATATGCACGAAAGATAATTCAATCAATTATGTTGAATCGGATTATGTTTAGTGGATCCAAATCGACTAAACATATTTAAAAGGCGATTCATTCAATTTCGTGACTTTCGGGTTCAGAACCCCAGTTCGTGAAAGTATACCGGTTCAAGTCGACCGGTTGGGTTTACGTGTGGTGATCAAGGCTCTGATACCACTGTTGGGTTACGACTGTGGCATTCGGGTCTCGGTAATGGTATTTTTTTTTTGGAAATAATTATTTACGATGAATAATTATTTAATCAATTACCGAACATATTAAATTTGCTAATTAAATTAATAATTAATTTAATTGGCAGCGGAAAACGTTTTAATATGTTAACACGAAAAACCAGACAATTAACGTGAACCATAAGCAACAGGATTCGACAATCACCATACGCGCAAACAAGAAAACGCATTTATATAAAAACGCGACATATCGTAAAATAAATAAACGATTAAATCTAAACTAATAACAAGTTTAGATATACCTGAACGGTGATTCAAACAGACGTTCGAGACACCGAAGTCAACAGGTGACGCTAGGGTTTCGCAAGACGATTTGACGGGCAAATCGAAACGACCTCGCAGATACGGAATTCCCTCGGTGACACGGCATTGAAATCCCGTACGTCGGATAGGCGCGAAATTAGGGTTTCGCGGACGATGGCGGAACACGCGGGTGTCGCGGTTCGCGGCTAGGGTTTGTCGGCGGTGGAACCGGCGACGGCGAGGAGGGGCGGCGTCCGGCTCGGGTGACGGCGGCGAGCGACGGAGACGGTGACGGTAGCCCGGTGGTCGGCTGCGGCTGAGCTGCAGGCGGCGGCGGCTGGGTCGCGGCGGTGGACGGCAGCAGCGGCTCGCGAGACGGCGAACGGCGAGTGGCTGGCGGCGGCGACCGATGGCGGAGCAAGGGTGGTCGGCTGCTGCGGCGGCTCGGCTTGGGCTGCTGCGGCGGCTCGACTTGGTTGCTGCGGCGGCTCGGCAAATGGTGAACGAAGGATCAAACTTTCTCGCGAATGAATGAATCGATCAACAGAGAAAAAGAGGAGGACGGTGGCGGCTCGTGGGTGGCGGCGTCGAACGAGAGAGAGGGAGGGGAGGGGGCCGGAAATTTTAGTCTAGCGATTAGGGTTAGCCCCCTCCATTAATCAGATATATATATCTGATTAATTTTTCCGTTAAGTCCCTCGTGTTTGTTTAATCTTTTGTCGATCCATTTAATTTCCGAGATTAACATTTAAACCCTTTAAATGTTTCTCTGCCGACGTTTAACGAATATTAGACAAACTAATAGATCGTTTATTTCCGTCCATGACATTAATATTGTATGTCGTCTTTTGTCGCTTGATTAATCTTAATGATTAATAGTAAATTAAATAAGTAATTAATTATATATCTATTAAACTATTTAATAAACAAATAATTAATTCTTCTGCGAATTTGCCGGTTATAAAAGTAAGCGGTCTTAAATATCCGTTGCCTCCGGTGTAACTCTAACGGGTCTTAACCGGGTCGGGTACTTGATTTAGTCGGGTCTGGAAACCTAAATCCAACAAGCTTTACCTGGATGATAATTAATAGTGCATTCATAATCAATGAACAATTCCACCCATCTGCGTTACTTCATATTTAGCTCATTTTGGTTAAAGATATGCTGTAGTCGGTGTATATAGTACACTTGGTACCGTACAAGTAATGTCTCCAGATCTTTAACGCAAAGACTGCACCCCCCAACTCCAAATCATGAGTCGTAAGTTATTTTCATTATCCTGGAGCTGTCTTGATGCGTAAGCAATAACCTTATCGCGTTGCATGAGCACACATCCCATGCCTCTAATAGATGCATCACAATAGACCACGAAATCATCGGTTTCCTCTGGCAATGAAAGAATAGTTGCACTGCAAAGCTTTTCCTTCAAAAGCTGAAATACTGCATCCTGCTTTGCATCCCATTTATACACAATGCCTTTATGCGTTAACGCGGTCAAAGGTTGGGCAATTGAGGAAAACCCCTCAATAAAAATCGTCTGTAATAGCCCGCTAGACCGAGGAATTGGCGTACCTTAGTCGGCGTCTTTGCTACAGGCCAACTCTTAATCACCTCAATCTTTGACGAATCAACTTGAATCCCTGATTCATTTACGATATGACCCAGGAATTGCACTTCCCGAATCCAAAAATCACACTTCAAAACTTTGGCATAACTGCTCCTTTCTCAGGAAATCTAGAATGATACGAAGATGCTCGGCGTGATCTTCTCTCGTCTTAGAATAGATGAGAATGTCATCAATGAACACGATGACGAATCGATCCAGATACGATTTGCAGACTTGATTCATTAAAACCATGAATACTACACGCGTGTTGGTTAACCAAAAAGACAACCAAAAAATCGTAATGACCATACCTGGTTCTGAAAGCTGTTTTTGCTAAATCTTCATCTTGAACGCGTAGCTGATGATACCTGGATCTCAAATCATTCTTTAAATAATAACTCGAACCTTAAAGTTGATCAAACAAATCGTTGATACGTGGAAGAGGATAACGATTCTTCACGGTGACCTCATTCAACTCACGGTAATCGATACACATTCGAAAAGTACCGTCTTTCTTCTTGACAAACATAAGATGCGCTCCCCATGGCGATGAACTATGTCTAATAAAACCCTTCTCTAGCAAATCCTACAACTGAGCATACAACTCTTGGATTTTTCTTGGGGCTAAATGATAAGGTGCTCGAGCAATTGGCGATGCTCCTGGTGCTAAATCGATTGAAAGTCTATGTCACACCCCAAAAAATCCACCCGTAGAGTATCACCGCAAAAGGGGCGTGACATACCAGGATCAGAGTCACCAGACACACCGAACATACTATATGCATAAACCACCATTTAAAAGTTCAGAGTTTAAAGTTCATAATGTTAATCAAATCAGTTTTAGTGCGGAAGCGTAAAACAAACATAATTAAGTTTAAGAAGTTTAACACGCACACGACGTCCAATAGTTGAATGTTTAACCAAACATGCAGAGTTATGAATGAACCATGATTCCCTAAATGTGTTGCTTAGTGTGCTCTTAAGGACCTGAGAAGAAACATGCTATAAAAATGTCAACACGAGGTTGGTGAGTTCACATGTTTTACAAATAAACATTTCATAATTCAACCCGATTAAAAGCATGTAGTCTCCCTTTAGACCTACCCGTTCATACATTACATTTGATTTACTATACCGGTAGATGGCTAGTTTACAAGTTTGTAAAACCTAGTGATCATGTCCCTAGTACCGACTTACAATCTAACACTTTTGCATTTACGTCATGCATTGATGTCATGACTCCAATAGGACAATATAATACCCGTTCCTCTCCCCCGAAGGGCAAGCGTGAGCTAGAGCGACTAGCTCGGGATCATTAGGCCTAGTAGATCTACTAAATATTTCCTCGCTATCCGAGATATTAACTGGTACATACTAAAGGACTTCAATGGCAATATACAAATCACTACGGTCCACGGATGGTATAATAATTCAGTACAGTTTTACAGGAAAAGTCACCACATGTCTTCTCACCCTGGGTTTCAAAAACAGTAAAAGAGTAGGGGCCGTATACTCACCTTAGGGTGCAAATTTAGTAATTCCAGTAACCAACCAAACGATAGCAGTGAATCCTCTTAGACTTCACCTATGACACGAAACCGTGTGAGTGTCGATTATGTTGACCAACTGTCCCGACAATGCGTGAACAACAGACAAGTGGAATCGAATACACATTGGTGATTAAATTTAGTTTTTCTATGTTTAACCTAACACGTATCACACATACAAAACATTGTATTATGATGACATAACGTGTCACAATTGCTTACGACATTATCCCGCGTATACAATGTACGATCGATGGGGCAATCATACAAAGTTTTGTCATTCCCACCAAGGGAGGAGACTTAGGACTTGTACACGCGTATAACTCATAACCAATTTGACTTATGACATGCAAACACATAGCATAGTAATCTCATGCCCATATTCATGCATTTTCCTAGTTTATTTATTTTCCAATAAATATATATTTACCACATTTAGGCTAATTCCATGTTTATACATCATCATCATCACATGAAAATCACATAGATCATCATTCAACATATTTCAAACCATGCCATAGATTCCTAACCACATGCATGAATGCTATCTTGACCTAATAGGCCATTTTCACCATATTTTCATGTAAACAATTTTATAAAATAATCTACATGCATTTGAACATCAAGTTTACAAGTTTATACACTATCATGCATCCATTAACCTAAATGAAGCAACCTCATAGTAGACAACCGAAATCAAGTTTCCATCATAGATCTCATGTAAAGTTAGTAACTTTATTGCACATCAACCCTAGATCTATCATTACCAAGTCATTAGAACATAGATCTAGTAAAAATCATTAAGCTTTATCCACATGTATGCATGTTTTCTCATGCAAAACCCTAGATCTAGCATGTTGATGTACCTTAAAATATACATATTTTCTATGCAAATATTCCCCGCGTAGTGGGTAAAAATATGACTAACTAGCACAAGAAAACAACATTTTTGTCTTCTTTGTAGTTTTTCAGGTTTGATTGAGGCAAAATCACAAAAGAAGCAGAAAATGAAGAAAAACTGATCAAAAAGAGCAAACTGATGATTTCTGGAGCTCAACACGCCCCGTGCCCAAGTATGGCACGCCCCATGCCCTTCTCCAGCTCAGCCCCAACAACCTTCTGACACACACGACCCCGTGCCTCTGTAGCCTCTGCAACACACATACCTGTTCTGACATGGCACACCCCGTGCCGACAAGGAACGGCCCCATGGCTACTGACACAAAAGATACAAATCTTCGGGCTGACAAGGCACGCCCCGTGCCACTGACACGCACCCCCCGTGCGAAACTCAAAATCTGCCTATATAAGGAGGCCTTGGCCTCCATTCTTACTTGCTCAAGAGCATTAACTCATCTCTTCCCTCTAGTTCTACCATCTTTTATTTTTGAGCCATTTGTTTTAGTGTTCTTGTGTCTTCTCGTCAAAGATTATAAGAACTTCAACTTTTGGTGATAATGAATAGTTATTTGTCTATGAATCTTTCATTATCTCTTAAGCAAATCTTTCGGCTAACACTTGTTAGCCAGATTCTTACACTCGTTTGGGAATAAACGTGTATTTGGTCGGTTGATAAACTAGTTTTTGTAACCTTGCTTTAAGGTAAACTAATGACTTTATAAAAAACCTATTTATTGAAAGTTTATTATTAATCTTCTGAACCAAACGTGCTCTACGTATCACAAACCATTTGGGGAGTCGAAATCCCAAGGGCCGGACTTGTAACACCCGGTCGGGGGATGATGCATGAATCTTCGGGGGATGATGTATGAACCTTCGGGTGACCCGCGCCCCATGCTACATGATACGTTCGGGGTCCTTATGTCTATGATACGTTTGGGGTCCTTATGTCTAGGTAACCAACCGCCCTAACAACGTGCTGACGATAAGTGGACTCGAATACACATTGGTGATTGAATTTAGGTTTTCTATACTTAACCTAACACGTATCACACATACAACACATTGTATTATTATAAACATAACGTGTCTCAATTGCTTACGGCATTATCCCGCATATACGATGTACGATTGACGGGGCAATCATGTTGGGCTATACATAGTGAGGCATGAACATTAGACATGTGGGCTTACATTGACTTGGGCTTGAGGTGTTCTCGATTGGGCTTCATGGGCCGGTTCACTTACTTGGGTTTATGATTCTAGCTAGGGTTATTGTGTGGGTTGTATAAATACCAAGTAGTTTATGATTGTGGGTAGCCTTTGTGATTACGATTTTATGTTTCCATCTTGTATCCAAGATCGCAAACACATATCAATAGAAGATTGATCGGTTTTCATTTAAGATTTGATTGTTTTGCTTTGTCTTCATCTCATATCAAGTCTATTTCATCATCTTGTAGTTTGAATCATTCATAAACAAGGTTTCCACACTTGTTTGTGATAAAGATATCGTGAACAGTTGTTGTTTTGGGACCAACAATTGGTATCAGAGCTAAGAATCATCTGATTTGAGGTTCCACGATATTAGATTCGAGTGTTTGGCTGAAAAAGTGGAGGTTTTTCTGAGTTTTCTGGGCTGTTCTTGGTGTTTACGAGATCTGCTGGTGTTTACGATCAGTGTTCTTCATCAGTGTTGTGTTTACGATTGTGAAAAAGGTGTTTACGACATCAAGATTCAATCTTTAGGCGTTTACGATTGAGAAAAAGCTGTTTATGAGTTCAAGATTGAATTTTTAGGAGTTTACGACCTGGTTTACGACTTATAGTAGTTTACGAATGAGATTACGATCGGATTTGGGTTCACGATTTCGTTTACGACACGGAGGTGTTTGCGATTGTGTTTACGATCTGCAAGCCTGTCAAAATCGTAAACTGTTGTTTACGATCGGAAACACATTTGGACTTCCTTTTCTTAAGTTTTCCTATGTTTCATCATGGATTTTGAACCTAGCATGTATCAAAAACTGGACTTTGAGATTGGATCGACTACCCGTCCTCCCAGACTCACATCTGCTGACAACTTCCTTGAATGGAAATACAGATTTCAAAATCATTTGAAAAGTGTTGACTTGAGACTTTGGAGATCAGTTGTCAATGGGCCATTCATTCCTACTCACACTGAAGCGGGAAAAGTTGGAGTGGTGAAAACTGAAGCAGAATACTCAAATGATGATTGGGAAAAATGTAACAAGGACGAGAGATCATATGCTATTATGACAATGGCATTGACTCTAGAGATTGCTCAAGGGTTTAAAAAATACAAGACTGCAAAGAAACTCTGGGATGCTTTGGTGGTAGCATATGAAGGAAATCCCGATATCAAGGCGAGCCACAAACGGATGCTGAAGTAGAAGTTCAATTTGTTCATTCACATTCAAGGAGAGTCCTTTGAAGCTCAAGTTCAAAGATTTGTGTCCTTAATTACTGAAATATCAAGCTACGATGTTGAACCTGGACTGGAGGATAAAAATCTGAAACTCTTGAACAGTTTGCCCAAGTCCTGGAGTACCAACATTTCAATAATCAAAGACAACAACAAGCTGGATGAGTTATCTGTTGATGAGCTAATTAACAAACTGAAGTCAAAGATGATTGATGATAAACAGAGAGAGCTGAATCATCTAAGTTCACTTAGTATGGCATGCAAACTAAATCAGGCACTCCTATCTGAAGAAGTAGGGTCAAAACGGGTTGGAAGTTCGTCTGCAAATGATTCGAGTTCAAACTCAAAGTCAACTGCATTCGTGGCTCGATCCCAAACTAATTCTAGTGGAACGGTCAACCCTGATGAGGCAAATGCTACAAATGATCCCAACTTCACTCTTGGAATGGGATTTATGAATAGTTATCATGCCCTTATGGCTGGAACATTGGTACGTACTGAGATGTTGTCAGGAGAATGGAACCAGATTAATCCTAAAGATGTGGAAATGCTTGATGTTTTATGGCAAATGGCAATGCCAGTTTTCCGAGCAAAGAAGTTTATGGCAAAAACTGGGAAGACGCTGTGGAAGGATCAGGATAAGATAAAGATGGGTTTTGATAAGAGCAAGCTCAGATGCTTCAACTGTGATGAGTACAGGCATTTTGCAAGGGAATGTACCAATGGGTTTCGCAGATTAAGGAACTCAGTCTAACTCGTGCTATGATTGCTAAGATGGAGAATGATTCTGAGGAGGAGCATGCGTTTGTGGTCACTGAGGAGAAGTCAGGAGATAAGGAAGAGAACCTGGTTGAAGACTAGGAAGCATTTGCAGCCGAGGTCGACAACACAAAGGTATGTACTAATCCCACTTGTGCACGTTTAATTCCCGGCCTTAGACAACTTTGGAAGAATAGTGAGATAGAATTATTTGGTATGTAATGTTCTAGAAGTTCGTTTAAGGGTAGATGTGAAACGAGTGAGGAGAAAGTCAAAGCCCAGAAACTAGATATAGAGAAATACCAAACCCTTGCCTCTTAGAAGTCTGTCCTGTATGACAATGCTAAGTTAGAAATAACTGAGCTTAGGAAGCAGGTAGATGAACTTAAACATCAAAACAATGAGATGCAAGTGAAATTAGATGTGAATCAGATCAGAAACAAAAGAATGCTCCAAGCTGGTAAGGCTTTGTCCACCTGCCTAACTGATGTTCGATTTGGTAAGGATAGAGGAGGAATAGGAATTAGCTCATCTGAAAAAAATAAGAATGGTGTTCCCCAACCTGTGTCTAGAGATATAATAGGTATGATTTATGAGGAGGATCAGGTAGATTGATCTGAATCAGAAATGCATGAAGCAGGACCTCCCATAGACAATGTTTTGGTTGGTGTGAAACCCATGACTGAAGAGGAGTTAGAAAATGAGAAACATATGACCTATGGTTTGGGTAATCAGGATAAATCGGTGATATTCACTTGTGAACCGGGTCCATCCTAGGAATCTTTAAACGATATTGTTAGTTCTTCTGATGTTTTTGTTTCATGTGCAGATGAAGTAGGGATCAAAGATGTTTCCGGGAAGGATGCCGAATTCTTAAGAGTCAAAGAGTGTCATGAGTCTAGTAGTTTAATTTCTGATTTACCTAAGGACGATGTTTTGGCATCTGTGTCTGAACTTAATGCGTCCAAGTCAAAACAATTGATGTTGTCTATGTCTTCAAAACATGTTTCTAATTCTAATGAAGTAGTTAATGGTTTTAAAACTCGTGTGCCCAATACTAAAGCTGGTCGTGATTCTAAACCCAAGGAATTTGTTCCTTATCCCTAGGTTGTGTCTACTTTTAACAGAACGAGCAAGTCAAAATCAGAACAGTTTTGTTTAATCACGCAACCTGAAAAAGTTACAAAACATTTCATACACAGATGGGATGATAAGCCTGAATGGAAGTCATCATACCCAAGACGTTCGTATGTTTGTAGTCATGTGAATGGGCCTAGACTTATGAATTGTTTCCATTGTGGAAAACCAGGGCATTTTGCTGCAAATTGTTTAAATAGACCTTATCAACCATACTATCCGCAAAACCCACGGACTAGTATGTTGCAGAGAATGATGACAGGTGGAAATAAAAATCAGAAACAACAAGCTTTGTCTCAGGGGAAGCAGAGTTCAAAACCAATGAAGACAAAACAGTCTAAGGTTTTAAACACTAAAACTCCAGTGACAAAGCCTGTTGATGAAAAATGGAATGTGGCCAAAACTCCAAAACCAACTTACAAACCTAAAGGAGTTTACCAAAGAAAAGATAAGATGAAACCTGAACTTGTTGAAAAACAGGTGCCTAAAACAAGAAAAATTTCTCAACCTAAAGGTAAAACAAAGGTTAAGAAACATGTTTCTAAATCAAAAGATGTTTCTCAAACAAAACAAGTTGTTCAAACAAAATTGAAACTTGAGTGAACACCTATCAAGGAACCTGCAGGTAAAAAGGTCACATCTCCACAGAAGAAACCTGCAACTGTAAAGAATTCTAACAATGTGTCAAAACCACAGAAACACATTTTTTAGAAACCAAAAGTCAACACTCAAAGTTTGAGTGTAACTGAATCAAAATCAGGAATGTCCCTTAAATTAGTCAACTACATTGACTCCAAGGGAGTGCCCAGATCTGTTATGGCCTGGGTACCCGACTCTAACTGATCTTTGATTCATGTAGGGACAGCCAAGAAGAACCATCAACAATCTCTGGTACATTGATAGTGGTTGCTCCCGACATATGACCGGAGACTTATCACTTCTGGAAGAGGTTTAAGATTTCAATGGAGGAAGTGTTTCATTTGCTGGTGGAGTAGGTGGCAAGATCAGCAAGAAATGTGTGGTGAAGAATGGCAGTTTAACATTCTCTGATGTGCATTATGTGGAGGAATTGTCACATAGCCTGCTTAGTGTTTCGCAGATTTGTGATAGAGAATATTCTATTTTGTTCAATAACAAGGAATGTATTATTTATTCTCAAGCCTGGAGTCAAGATTCCTAAGGAGCATGTCTTGATGCGTACACCAAGACGAGGAAATTCTTATCTTCTTAACATGGGTAATCCTCCGCCATCTGATGTGGCCTGTCTTATTTCAAAGCAAAATGAAAATCTGGCATTATTATGGCATCGTCGTCTCGGATATGCCAACATGTTGGAACCTGGAGGTTGGTGATAACGCGAACACACAAACACGAGGACAAGATCAAAGGTAAAGCTGGAGAACCAACATGTATTTTGCTATTTATGTATTTGAACATTTCGGTTTGTAATAACTTAGTTAATGTTGAACTTTGAATATTTACCTTGAATGTTTGTTTATTATCTTATGTTGGTTCAGCTTGATTTACATTTGTGTTGATCTTGTGATTGTATGTTTGTTTGGTTGTTCAACACTTAGAATATTTTCATGCTTGAGTTGTACTTAACGATCAGGCCAAACTACTCTTAACGATCTGACCCTAGTTGTGCTTAACGATCTGCCTGACAAAGGTCTTAGCGACTTGAGTACATTGGCCTTAACGACTTGCGTGAGAAATATGTTGAACGATCTATCATTGTTTATCTTAACGACCTGCCTCCTCAATGACTAAGTAACGATCTGCCTCTCTAACGACCTGCCTCTCTAACGACCTGCCTCACATGTCTTAACGACTTGCCCTGATCATTTAGCCTTAACGACCTGAAGAACCAATCTATCGATCTAGTGAAACCTTAACGACTTGCCTATGATATGCTTAACGACCTGGCTAGTCTGAAGGAGCCTTAACAATTAGATACATTGTTCTTAACGACCTGGCTATGTGATCATAATGTGGCTAACGATCTGACCTGTGCATCTTAACGATCAGCAACTTGTGGTTAACGATCTAACAATAAGTGTTAGACGAATTTAATGATTCCTTGATGTGATGTGTGATTCTCCTTGTATTCTGTGCATAGACACTTGTGCTCCTCATAGGGTATATATAGGAATTCTAAGGAAACCCTAAACAAGCCTTGAGAGAACCTCCTGAGGAGCACTGTGTGTTTGTGTGTGTGTTCTTGGTGTTTTTGAGTTTCAAAGATTTCTTCAAACAATGGCAAGGCAACCAAGGATGATCATCACACGTGATTTCCGCACTCGTGTGATGAATCAAATGATGATCTATGGCTTGAAATCGGTCCTGACAATTGGTATTAGAGCCAAATCTTCAAGTTTGAGTTCTTGTCTCAAAATGAAGAAATCCATCATTTGAGTTATCAATCTTGGTTGTTTTGCTAGAACCTTGAGTTAATTCTTGGTAGAAATCACTCAAGGATTCCATTTCCATGCTTGAATCTCTGTAAAAACTCCATTTAATGGGTCAAATTTCCGATTTTAGTCAATACAGGGTTACGTTCTACGTAACCACTGTTATATGCTTTGAAAATCAAACTTGTTTTTGGGGTGTTTCTTTCATCAAACTGATTCTAAAATTGTGTTAGACTAGTGAAACTAAAGCTGTTGCAACTGATTTCTCTCAAAAACATCATATTTGAGGATTTTAGAGCAAATTTCTAAGTTTTAGTGTTCTTGTCATATACACACAAATCCTTGGATTTAAGCTACTTAGAGTGATTTTTGGAGCTTGATCCAGTTATGTTTTTGGTTTCTATACTGATTTCTAAACTTGTTGCACAAGCAATTTTGATTTTTACAAACCTTGATGTTTTCTTGATCTTGAACCCCCCAAGAACATCCTGATGAAATTTTTGGCTAAGTGATGAGAATTGACTTTTTTCAATTTTGTGACTAATAGTCAGATGTATGAGGCTAATTGTGTTCCTTATTGATTATTTTGTAGGATTTGGGTGATTTCAAGCATTCTACAACTTTTCAAGCAAGTGAACCAATTTTCAACCCGTTTGACCCGTTAGCTTCCTTTTGTCTTGAAATTGACTAGTGTTGATCATTTCAACATGTCGGATCACTTCACTCCTGCCACACAAGGCAATAATAGGCCTCCCAAACTCATGGGGGCAAGTGACTTCGATGATTGGAAGGCGAAATTCTTATCTTACTTGGAATTCGTTGACTTTGACCTGTTGACTTCTGTAGTCGAAGGTCCTGTTGTGTTTGAAGTGGAAGAGGCCACCATTGCTGGAACTACTACTGTCACTACTGGTGCTGATCCTCCACCTAAGAAGATGATTACCAAACCACAAAAGAAGTTGGATGCTGCTGAAAAGGTCCAATTGAAAACTGACATCCGTGCACTTGGGTGCATTAAGATGGCTATCAATGATGAGTTGCAATACCAATTTCGTGCTGCCACATCGGCTCATGAAATCTGGGAAGGCTTGGAAAAGAAATATGAAGGCAACCCGGCTACTAAGGAAAGAAGATTGGAAAAGATCAAGTTGGCGTTCAATACCTTCTCTCACAAGCAGGGCGAATCGTTTGAAACTCATGTCAATCGATTCCGCCGCATTATCACTGAGATGACGACAAAGAACATCCGGCCTGAAAATAGTGCCATCATCAAGAAGGTCCTTCACTCCTTTCCTCAAGATTTCGCTTCATATATGACTTACTTGCTCGACAATAATGATTATTCTACTGCCGACTACATGGATTTGATCGACAAGATACGTGAGTATGAAGTCCGAGCCGTTGAGCGCAACGGAAAGTCTCTCATGGGTATTGTGACTATTATGAGTTCTTCAATTGCTCCCAATGCTGCGTTCATTGCTCTCGACCTAGATGATGAGTCCCAATTCTCTATTCCTGTAAGTCAGAGCCCACCTACCACTACTTCTATTCCAGCTGCTCCTCCAACTGAAGCTGTCATTGCACATGTCACCGGTCAGACTTCAAATGTGACTTTTGTGCAACAATCTCCAACTGGTTACTTCGTTCAGCAATCATCTCCAGCATCCCAACCGAACACAAGCATGGATTCTGACTTATGCAATGCTTTTCTAGCTTGCATGAATTCTCAGATGTCCGGGAGTCTTGAGTCCATGACCGTCTGTCAAGAAGACATTGACCAAATTTCTGCTGATGATCTCGAGAAGATAGATATCAAATGGCAAATGGGTATGATAGCTGCCCGAACTCGGAAGTTCTTCAAGAAGACTGGAAGAAAGCTGTTTCAAGCTCCCTCAAGCACTAACATCGGCTTTGACAAGTCAAAAGTTCAATGTTACAACTGTCAAGAAATGGGGCACTTTGCACGTGAATGTCCTAAGCTGAGGACATGGAACGGGCAATCCAATTCTGGTGGAAGTAACCAGACTCATCAAAAGCAGGGTGGTGGTGGTAGCAATAAAGTCTCTTAACGAGCTCAAATGTCTCTCAACGAGGATCGTCATCTTCTCAACAACCACAAAGATCGGATGATAGCAATAAAGTTTTGGTAACACTTGAAGATACAAACTACAACTGGACCTCCTCGTCTCAGAATCTGTCTTCTAACCAGTCCAACTATGCACTTGTGGTGAATGCAAATGATGGAGAGATAGATGTGTCTAACATAATTGACCCTCTCTTTCCAACTAACTTCTGTTTGATGGCTGGAATTGATGATCTGACGGAAGACAAGGCTCAAGACACTGGAACTGTTACTGATGTGAGCTCATCCGAAGTTGAATCTGAGGCAAGTAAGAGGCTTGTAGAACTTCAACGTGAAACTATCCCTGATGAGGTAAAACTTGCTTTATGTTCTGATAAATGTGTTGAGGGTGTAGCTCGCTATCACGCTTACAACATTGAGTTGGTCAGTAAGGCGAAAGAGAGTGAGAGTCAAGTTGAGAAGTTAAAGGAAAACGAGAAGGACTTTTTGATTAAAATCAAGTCCTTACAAGATGACATTGAGGTCATGAAGCATATGGAAACAACTCTAACAATTCAAATAACTGATCTTTTAGAAAAACTAACTTCTCCGAGGAAGAGCTATGCTCAGGCTCGAGAAACCATTGATTTGTTAAAACTCAATCCGGCAACTCTTGGCAATGCCGTTGCTCGTGATATTTTTGCTAGACTTAAAACTGGACTTGGTTTGACACGGGAAATTGATATTAGTGCGGCCGAGCCTCCGCTTAACCATAACTATTATAAAATTCCCGAGTTAACCAAGATTAACTCAAAGAGTCACATAAGATTCATTAATCCTGAGTTGGTTCCGAGTGCTTCCGAAGTCCAAAAGATGGAAAATCAGCTCTCTACTCACACGAGTGGATCTGATCTCCCACCTACCGATATCGCACTTCACTTTGATGAAGTCAATTCTGACTTTTTACAAGATGTTGATACTAGTCTTTCTGAGACTCTGACCAAAGAGGCAGCTGAACATGAATTCCTTTATTTGTTGAAAACATCTGACGTGGATGGTCAATCGTTTTTGTTTTACGACAACTACGAGATTTGCAAAACTCCTGATGCTCCAAAACGAGCTAAGACCACACGAAGGCGAAAGCCTAAGCAGAATGCCAACAAGGGATTCACTGATCAGTCTGATGTGAATGAGGATGAGTTCAGTCGTGCATTTTCTGAAATGGCACTCAAACATGGTAAGACTGTCATGCACACACAAGCTGGTCTTGTGATCACCGATGGTAAGGTGAAGGCTATTCCAAGTGCTTCATCAGGAACTCCCTCTACATCAACACCACAAGCTGTGCAATCTCCTCAATCAAGCAAATCAAAGGCTAATGCTGAAAGTTCTACTCCCACTGGTGCCGTTGACTCTAAAGTAGAACTGGTAAAGATTGTCAAAGCAAAAATGAAGAGTGTTACAAAAGTAACTGATGCAACCTCTTCACCAACTGTTGAGTCTGTACAGATCGTGGTAGAGCCTTCTGTTCCAATGACAGAAAGTGCTGAAGCTGTTGTTGTTGAAAAGAAGAAAAGAACAAGAAGAAGGAAAAAGAAGGGTATTATCGATGATGAGAAGACTCCTGTTGCTTCATCTGTTGAACCCACATCTGTGGTTCCTGTTGCTGAATCTGCTGCTTTTGTTGTTCAAAATGCACCATCTGTGCAAAATGTTTGTGCTATCTGTGGCAACCCTCATCACGATGCAAGGGTGTGTATCTACAACCAAGGGTACAACACCTATGGCAACACACCAATGCTACCTATACACTATTACGAGCAACAAGAAACTGCTGGTCAGAATACACACCTCCACTCAAGAAACTATGGTAATTGCAGTGAAGACTTCATGGACTTGCGGGATGACTCTATGTTCCAATAGTCTTATCCCAACCAACCGTACATTCCGAGTCAAGCCCCGTATCTACCACAAGGCTTAGGGGGAAGCCTGTATTCAAATCAGCCTCACATAAGGCAACCACCAAGGATGAAAGCACCGAGTCCGACTCCAATCAGATCATGGAACCCAAAGCCAAGACCCGGGTTTCTACCAAGGCCATTTCTGTCTCAAAGGCCAATGATAGCTCCAAGGCCTGCAAACACCTCCATTCCACCTTCAGTTACTCCATCATCTTCATCATCTTCATCTGCACTGTCCTCATCAACTGTGAAGAAACTGGTTATCAAGAAGACCCAAGGTCAAAATGACCGAGGTCCCCTCTCAAACTAATCAATTTCTTTACTTGTGCAGGGACGTACCCGGAAAGCTGTAAACACATGGTACATGGACAGAGGGTGCTCCAGGCACATGACAGGGAACAAGGACTTGCTTATTTTATCTTACGATTATTGCTTTAGATTGCTAAATTGACTCACTTGAGTCTGTGTTGTTTGACTTGTTTTGGCTGAGAAAAATATTTTAGTATGTTTGCGTCTCGAGTCAAAATGTGTTATGACCAAAGGAATTTCATTTCATTCACTAGCATGTTTTTGAGGCTGTCTGCCGTGCCTGCACCTGTGGAAGATAAAACCAAAAATAGTGTCAATTCAGTAATTTTCAGTAAGTGTTTATACACATGTGCAGAGAAAATAGCAGAAAAATACCAAAAACATTGAATAAACTAAAACCTTTTTGGTCTATGGTCGGACAATATATGCGGAACATGATATGATTCTGGTCTTGTAGATCTAACCATAGGATATGATCCAACCGACCGGTAACTCTATCATTTGATGTGTTGGTAGGCTCAACATTGTCACACCCCCAGATAACCACTAACGGAGTTTATACCGTTAAGGGGTGCGGCTAGACCAGGATCCACAACCATTAGTTACAAATACTAAATGAATCAGAGTTAGTTCAAAAATCAGTTATAAAGTAAAGTCTCAAATACAACGCAGCGGAATAAAATATTGTCTTAGCACTAACCACGTGCTTTACAAATTCTTTGTTTAAAATTCCCAATTAAGTTTAACAGAAATAAAGTTGTCTTCACGTGCCATGCCAACCTGCTCCGGAATACTCTTTAGCGATCTGCAAAAGTTTAAACCATGCAAGTGTCAACCTAACGGCTGGTGAGTTCACAGTGGGCTTGTCATGCATTGGCCCGGTCTCATAATCATAATTTGTATCAAGGTATACTTACATAGTATTTGTTGGTGGAAAACAATGCAAAATGTTATGTCTTAGTTTATAAAGGAATTGTCCGTGACCTACGTCATCGGGTATGAACTAGTTTTGTAAAGTTAAAGTGCTCAACCGATATCGCGGGTAGCTAATCCGTTGTTCCATGCACTAAGGAGGTTTGCACCAAAGCTGACTATAATTTATTGTAGTGGCCGTGCCATCTAGTACTGCGGACCTACGTCATCGCGGTTTTGCCTCCCCCGTGTCCTCTCGGGATCACGGTCAGATAGGCTGATATTGTACCTCCGTGCACTCCCCGTGCCACGGGGCGGAGTTTGTCAAACTCCAGTAGATCTACCCAACATCCCCTCGCTTTACAATTAATGGTACATTTAGTTAAGGACTTTTAAGTTTTCAAGGCATCCTTAGAAATCATGTGATATCATGTGGTTTAGACTTTAACCTACACTAGCCATATTAAAACGGTTTACTGGATTCTCATGAATCTCAAAAGTGTTTTCAGTTTCGTTTTAGAAATCATTGTTTTGGTAATTCGCAAGTGCTTTCCATAAAGCACTTCAAGTTCATCAAGTGGGTGCCGAGCACTCCAAGTTTTCAGGTTTATCAGGGAGGTGCCTAGCACTCTCGAGTTTGTCAGCATTGTTTTACTTTTAGGTATTCGGTGTGACCCAAACGGGTTCACGGTAATCGGGTTAGTGACACTCACCTTTGGTTGCACTGCTACACTTGCTAATATTCCAAGTATGCTTAATGAAGACCTATGAACACGTTTAGGTATTAAGTATTAGTTTTGTGTCTAATCTCCACTTAACGTCACTATGGCCCATAACATAGCACGTTGGAACTATGACTCAACATACAGACACACGACACCGATGGTTGATCATCAATAAGGGTTCACATATTACAGAAATCATAGCATGTATCATCATGGCATAATCATGCAAGTCATGGCATAACATTCAAGCAATTTGCACAAGTTTGGATTTTAGTCTCAGTTTCGCTAGCAGTTTCGCTAGTCTGTTTCGCTGTGTGCACGGGCAGCACTTTCGCTAGGCAATACCTGATGACACAGTTTCGCTAGGCTAGTTTCGCTCGAAACTGTTGACACAGTTTCGCTAGCCTAGTTTCGCCCGAAACTGGTTTGAACTTTCGTTCAGGGAATTTCGCTCGATAGATTCGCTCGAGCTGGTCTGGTTGGCTTACCCGGCGACACTGCAGTTTCGCTGCATAGTGTCGCTGGATGAAGATATGCATAGTTTCGCTGGACAGTTTCGCCCAGAGAACACCACAGTTTCGCTGGTCGCGAAAAACATACGGATCAGCCTAAAAATCAACCTAACAGCTTCTATTTTACATGCAATTCATTGTTTAGCATACATAGGCATTTACCAACATAAATTAGTAAGCTTTAACACCTTAAACATGCATTTTGTCATCAAATCACCCAAAATACATATAAAACCCTAAAATGGCTAAAATAGCATAAATCTTTATCATGGATGGATTTCACACGTAAAGTTATCAACTTTATGGTAGATCTAGTAATCCTAAGCAACATATCAGAAGATCTAACAATAACACAGAGATCTAGGCATGCTTTATGAAGAAACACATAGAAAAGTATAGAAAATGGCATAAAGGAAATGTTTTGAGACTCACGATTCGATCAGGGAATCGAATGGATGTTGTCTTGGGCTGAGATCTTGGTTTCTCTTGATGGTTTTCGGCTGACCAGATTTCCAGAGAAGAATGTGTGTGTTTGTGGTGTAAATGAGGCAAATAGGAGAACTAGGGTTTATTAAGATTATTTATATCAGGGGCTAGTTTCGCTGGCAGTTTCGCTGGCCAAGCGAAACTAGCTCTGGTCACATTTAACTGATTTGGTTTAGCTGGCTACCGGGTGACACTACAGTTTCGCCCGGTAGTTTCGCTGGCTGCACAACTCAGGCAATTTTCACATAATCAAGGATTTACAATTCGTCATGCTATTCATAATATTAAATCATGCATTTTGAATCATATTGCACGTAATGACAACCATAATGAATACATAGCACATATGGGCGGGTTCGGTGATCAACCAAAGGACTTGGACGTATTCGGCCTAGTTAAGTATTAGTTACTAAGTTAACACTTATAACGTAACTAACGGAATTTGTCTAACGGAAGTAAACCTTGAAATTCTCGGATGTCACAAACATACTGAGAAGTAAACAAGTCTCTATGATAACACATTAATTTCATTGAGAAATGTGGACCTTGGAAGTTTAAACAGTGGCATATTCTTTAAAATTGCTCTTCTCAATAGTACTAGTAAGAAAACTCTATTCACACATCCTTTGTTTCTTCAGTATTAAGTTGACTTATTTTGAAACCAACACATGAGACTCATCTACTGAGGAAACTCTGACCATGAGTCTTATCCATAAATAAAGCTGAGACACATCTGCTGTGAGAAATCACTGACCTTGTGTTCTTACGCTCCATCATTCCATAAAATAAAGTGAGAGGTCATCTGCTGAGGAAACTCTGACCTTGACGCTCTCACCCTGCCAAAAATTCATTCATCTATAGTCATGAAAGAAGGGTTATCATGATTTCATGACTATATCCATGAAATAAGTCACTTAACACTAAAGAAAAGGGGGAAAGATTACTTTTAAAAGTGTGATTGAATCTGAAAAGCTATTTGATGATTGGTAGAATACTGTTAACCTCCAACCTAATAAGGACCCCATAAAATATTTCTCAGAACTGGACAGAAAACATGATAAATACATCACATGAGATAAGTTGAAAATTACCTTGTCTGAGCTTAAGTGGATAAACGATACCGACAATCTGATTTAGGGTATTGGATCCGAAAGGTGATTTGAATTGTAAGTGTCATTGATCACGTAATTGATCGGTATGATTCCTGCATAGTCTGACCACAACCATTCAAAATTATGTAAATTATGGATTTCTACCTTGAATTAGTGAAAAATAAGCCAAAGTGCTTATACTTCCAAGTTTGATGAAACATTGGCCAACTTGTGCAAAAGTCAAACTTATGTTGGTGGAAAATTGATCAACCTAAAAATCTTGGTAAATTCTTGAGTCTGGTGAAAAATTGACCAACTCGAATGAAAACGGATTTTTGGAATGTAAAATTTTGACCAACAAAGTCAAACTAGGTGTTAAGTTGTAGTTAAAATCAAACTTGTTGAAATCTCTAGTACTAATGGCATAAAGAATAAAACCTTATCTTCCTGGTAGGCATCGTGCGGGCATGACTATGTTTATCTTAATTTTTTTATAAATTTAAGCATTATTAGCTTTATGTTCAAGATCTAAAAGTTTGTATCTTCTGGTTAAAAAATTTCAAAAAGAAACCATTCAGAGTTGTTGGTCATAACGATTAGAGTACAACTTGAAAAATTTGCTAAGTTTGTGCTCTTAACGAATTGGCTAAACACTTAGATTTTAAAGTTGAGACCTGGCCTTAACGATCTGGTCTTATATGAACTTAACGATTTGGTAGGTCTCCTTTGAGAATTTTTTCCTTTACGCAAATTTTATGCGTGGTTAAACGATCAGACAATTTTGGCCTTAACGATTTGGGTCCCCATATTGGTCTTAACGACTTTAGTTAATGCCTTAAACGATCTGGTGACCAATTTGGCCTTAACGATTTAATGTCACTTAGAATTTTTGTTGTTCTTAACGATCTGATCAAATTGGCCTTAACGATCTAGCTTTCAGAATGGTCTTAACGATCTGGCAAAATTTGCCTTAACGATCTGATAGCCAGTTGGTCTTAACGATCAGGTCCTTTTTATGTTTTTACTTTTAACGATCAGTCTTGCCTCTTTATCAATTTGACCAAGGGAATGGTCTTAACGACTTGGGAATTTGCCTTAACGACCTGACCTTCCCAATCGGTCTTAACGATCAGACCCGATGAAGCCTTATGTTTTTCTTCTTTAACGAGCAGGGGTACAAGCTAACGGTCAGCCTTTGCTCTCGTTTCCTCTTAACGATTTGAGATAGGTTACCGACTTGACCCCCATACTTAGTTTTCTTTCCTAACCTATATATTCAAATCGAACCCCTCCATCCTCCTCACTCGTTCACGTATACGAAAACACACACAAACACTCCCGTTTCTCTTTCTCTTTGGCGATTTCGAACCAAGAAAATCCGATCCTCAAGAAAGTGAGATCGAACATTACTTTGTTCGCGTTTGGCTTGCACAATCCCTACGAAGTACTCGGTATGTGTTTGATTCTATGATTTTGAGTTTCCTTTGATTTCTGTGTATGATTCGTCTTAACGAACTCCATTTGAACCAAAACCCGAATTGATCGAAAAATTATCTTGAAAATCTCAGATTTTACATCCTTTGAGTTCGGAATTCTTCAATCTCATCAAAGTGCAAGGTAAATCCGAGTCCTTCTCTTCAATTTTGCGTTTTTAGAGTTCGGTTTGGGTCCAGGGGAGTTATACCGCCGCTATTCTTGAGAAACTATCATCTTTTTTTATTGTGAAAGTGTGGTGGGTTCTAGGTTAACATCAGTAGAAATTGATAGATAGTTGTATATCTTGGATAGGCGACTACTAATTTTTGATTTCAGCCAATCGATTAGGTGATCTAGATCCACTGTCAGGTAAGTTCATTAGGATGTAGTGGTAGAAATTTGAAATTTGTTATTACACCTGGTTAATTTTTATATTGAACCATGATCCAAACTAAAATAACCATTGATGTTGTTAATTTGAGATGAATGTTTAGCTTGATGTATGATAAGTTGATTTCTCATCTTAGCCTACAACTCATGTGTGTTAGTTTGTAGGATCTGTCTCACTCTTGTTGCCTTTAAAGATTAAATTATGTTAATATCAAGTAAATTTGATCTAATTGAGTTGTTGTTCAATACATGACTCTTTGGTCAAACTAATAGATATTTTACTTTTAGTATGTTCACTTGATGTCCAAGTGTATTGGAAATTGCTTAAAATGTGTCTGATTTATCTAAATTTATGTGATTAGGTTTAACATGTAGCAATTGAAATGCATAAGACTCAAAATTAAATGTTAGGATATACTTGTTTAATTGACTATGACTTCGCTTGATTAGTTCCAACACTTGTAAATGGAAGTTAGATAAACTCTCATTAGGTCATCAAAACTTCAAATTTGCATGACTTGTTGTAGAACTTTGTAGTAAGTCAGGGTGTCATTTACTTGTTAAAATTACTAAAATTATGCAGTGATAATGTGATTGACATGCTATCTGTTGATTTGTCTTAATTACTTGGTTTCAATTCCGTGTGATCTTTACAAACTATTAGAACATCAAAAGGTATGTTATTATTTGTTATTTAGGAACTTATGCATAATCAAGAAATAAGCTAATCAGGGGCATACCTTCACCTTATTGTTTTCATTTGTCATTAATATTATCAAATTATTGATCTACTTATGCTTGATCAAACACAGATTCTTTTGGAAACAGTAGCTCTCTGAACTCATTTATCTCTTATAGATCTTAGACATATTTAGATCTACTTCGAGGTATGTGCTTCTGTGAACTTTATCAAGTATGCTGAGGTCTTAAATGTCTCATTTGACTGTTATATTATAAACTCTATGTTCAAGTTGCTTCAGTTTTGATAGGTCTTTAGGATGAAATGTGTTAATTTGATATTGCATTTCTTCAAAATTAACCTGCATAACCTGATTATGAGATCTACTTCAAGATTAGCAATGAACCATTACCACTGTGTTATAATGATCTATCGTTGATATGATTGATAGTTACTCATTGAAGCTAGTTAGTAGAATTGATTTATTCATTATTCCTAACTTTGGCTCATGAATTGTCTCATGTCCTTGATTGATTGATTGTTGTGATGTATGGTCAAAATCTTTACCTATATTGGATTGCACTCTAATTGATATCATAGGGTTCAGAGTTCAATACTTAGGAATTGATCTGGCCTATATGTAATCTTACATCTATTTAATTAGGTCCATGTTAGTCGAGTCTTTAGTGTGTTGAGTATAGAACATGTGATTTCATTACGATGATCCAGTCTGACAAGTGCTTCTTGCTATGTCAATGTGTGTTGTGATTTGGGTGAATTGTATATCAGATAGTCACATGTTTAGGGGGAACAAACACATTATGTGGTCCACCTGAATAATTTGAGCATGATCATTTATTTGTTTTATTCTCATGTTTAAAATTCAAAATTTATAAGTTAAGTTTAAATTTTTTCAATTTATCACGAATGTTAATTTCTATGCTCAAAGTGACATCTTGTTAATTACTCCTCAAATTGCATTATATTGATCTGGTGCAAATTAGCCTCTGTCTAGGTAAAGTTTATGTTTCTTTTCACAGTTTATTCATGTTTTATGAATTGATTGAAAGTATGTATATCTGGTTCAATTATGGGTTCCCACAGATATCTGTTGCAAATGTTAATTGACTATGTGCTATGCCATTCTAGGAACCTGCTTAGTTGAACCCAAATACACCTTGATTTTACTTTAAACAGCTCTGTCATTATCCCGGTTTAGTGTTGACATGACATTTCATTGTAAAACCAATTGGCTGTAATTGTTTTGTTTCACTTGTGCAGATGCCTCCTAGACGAGCGGGGAACGAGCCATTAGGCTATGGTGTAGCCCACAATCAAATAAGCGTTTTCAACAGGAAATGGAAACATGCTGATGCCTTCGAGCAAACTTTTCAGATTCTGGAATACTCCAACTGGGGTTATTGTATTCTGTTAAATATTCTTATATACAAATCTATAGTGGAGAGTTTCTGGATGAATGCTCAAAAATTGGTAAATCAAGATGGGTCAGAACACTTGAGCTCCAGAATTCAGGAAACCGAAGTGGTGATGACAGCAAGTATGATCTGAACGGCCCTTCGCCTAGATGATGCTGATTGCCCTAATACTTACACTAAGCAGCAGTGGCATGAAAGCATGAGGAACATGGGTTATACTGGTCCACTTACAATTGATACAAATCCCATGGTTAAGAAACCTTTTGTTTCCTCTCAACTGGAGAAAAATGCTAGGCTTCTTCATTCTGACCTTCTCCCCGAGGAAGACAGGAACTGATGACTTCAAGGATGAACTGGCTCATGCCCTTCATGGTTTTGTTACCGGAACTGGCTACAACATGTCAAGGTTTCTCCTCAGAAGTATGATCAGAAACCTGACTCCTGCAGGTCGTGCTGAGAAGTTCATTATGTATCCCAAGTATCTGCAAGCCATCTTGAACCACTACTACCCAAACTTGGTGAAAGCAGGAGAAAAGTTTAATCCCCGAAGGACGGATCATGATTCTAACAGAAAATACCTGTTACCTGGAAATGAAGGACCAGATGCACCGTACTTTCAAAATTTGTTAGATACTATTGGTGATCAAGGTCACGCCCAGTATTACCAAAATTCAATGACTGCAACTGCAGCTGCTATCGCTCAAGCTCAGACAAATTTAAATGAGCCCGCAGCAGAGGCATATCCCTTTGCACATTTGGAACTTGCGACTGTTGGCCAAAACCAGTCACCTGATCACCAAGGCTCTGAGCACACTGATTCAGAAGAAAGTGAAAATGAGAGTGATGCTGGTGGATCTGAAGGTGACTCTGACAATAATTCAGACGGAAATTCAGATGGTGACGCCAGAATTGCTACAGTGCAATCATCACCTGAAGCATCCCAGCATGAAGCTGAAGCAAGCAGTTCTAAGTTTGAACCTTCTCAATCCAATTCTGGGGCTTCTGATGCTCGAGCCCCACCGAAAAAGAAACGGAAGACCGGAGCTGACACCACCGGATCTTCTCGTGCCAGAACACAGGGAGACAAACAATCTCAAGAAGAACCTTATTCCACAAGCGCTGATTCAGACAAGGTCGTCTATGAAGAGAAGCATTGGATAGTCACTTCTTATCCCAGACCGGCTAGGAAGAAGATGTTCTATGTGGAACACAAGAAACGTCTAGTAGAGCAAGCTAAGCTAGACGCTGCTGCTGATTCCACTAGTGCTGATAATGAACAACCTGTTGATCAAGAATGTCAGAATGTTCAAGACGAGCCGATGCCGGTCATTGCTGCTCAAACTGAACCTGCAACTGAAAAGATGGTGGAAGCTGTTGAGGCTAATGTTAACAAGTCTGCAGCAACTGAACCTGTGACTGTTGAAGCTGAAACAGAAGCTGTTACAGAACCTGTCACCCTCCCAAATGAACCGGCTGTTTCACCTAAAGAGGGTCAAATGGTGCAAATGATAGTAACTCCAGCCGCTGTCATTGCTACCCAACCTGAGGTAAGAACTAGCCTTGTTGCCGAAGCAGGAATTTCTAAAGCTGGACCGTCAGGTGTAAATCCTTATGATGTCCATGACTATGAGGAGATGAACTCAGAAATTGAGATCCTGACAATCCAAAACTCTCACCTTGAGGCCAAATTAAGAGCTGCAAATCAGACAATTCTGGATCAAGCGGTTGAGATTAGAAACTCAGGGAGTTGCTCGCTAAAGTGCATAGTGATAGGCAACTGGATGTTCCAAAAGATGGTAGAGAAGGAGTTGGGAATACAGGTACTGTTGGTTTATATAACTATTTATCAGATTATTCACGAGTACGCAGCGGATCGATCCTATGATTTAACCTAACTAACCGGATATAACATGTTTACCTTATGAGCTCGGATTGACTTGATCTCTTGGAGGATTTAATGCATATCCCTCTACGATCGCACACACGACACACCAATGTTATGTGCTAGCACTTGATCACGAACCTTCTTCTTCAAGCTTTGGTCAAACCATAATTTCGAACTCAAGGGAATTAGAAACCCTAGCCGAAATTTAGAAGAGGAGAGGAGGATGAGAGAATTAGGGTTTTGG
Organism: Deinandra increscens subsp. villosa; assembly: GCA_039602395.1. Taxonomy (NCBI): domain Eukaryota; kingdom Viridiplantae; phylum Streptophyta; class Magnoliopsida; order Asterales; family Asteraceae; genus Deinandra; species Deinandra increscens. The sequence goes on along the minus strand of JBCNJP010000006.1, from coordinate 10,829,709 downwards.
ATTTCTCTAATCACTTGGATAATATGGTCTCCAAAACCCTTAACCAAGGGGTTCTATTTATAGGGTTTAGATAACTTAGGGAACAAGATTAGGGCAACACAATGAGCCCTATGAGGCTTACGAATTTCTAGAATTCGTACAAGGCCTTTGGGCCTCCACCAACTTGTTCCTTAATTAATCTAGTCCAATTCCCTTCTCTTTAATTAATAACTAATGGCCCGTTAACAATTAACTATTAGTTTTTAATTAATTCCTCTTTAATAAATTAATTAACTATTAATTAATATTAATACATCTGGTGTCGAGACGTGTGACCCTGTAGGCTTAAATAATTTCCGGACATACGCTTACTATTACATGATCATATCCCTACAGCTCCCACTTGAGCTTGCAATAGTAAAGGTAATAACATTGGTTAGCGTCTAGCAACACGCCAATGCTCCCGGAAATATTTAAGTACAGTTTCTCAAAGCGTATTTAAATGGTTTAGTCATTTATTATCCCTTTGTTACGTACACCATGTGTAACACCCCAAAATCTAAAGGTAATAAATATATATGTTTTTATATATTTTTATGTGAAAATATGTGTCGTATATGTGTTTATGTGATTAACATGTTAAAATGTTAAGAAATGCGTATTTAAAGTTATAACAATAAACTATGCATAAGGTAAATCGGGTTAGATTATTTAAAAAAAAAAATAATATATGTTTATATGTTATATGAATGATTAGTCACCATGCTAGGTGTCAATTCTCATGATTAGTCACCATGCTAGGTGTCAATTCTCATGCTTAGTCACTAGGACACTTGTAAGAAGCATGTGAGACACTCTTGGCTATAAATAGACCATGGATCCATCCATTTTTCCTTGCTAATTCACCTAAAATCAACCTAAAACCTCTAAGAAACCTCAAGAACACCAAGAACACTCTAGCTTGCATTTTTGAAGATTCAAAGGGAGTTAGGAGCCCATCTTCTGGAATAGATCAAATTAAGGTATGTTTAACATAATCCTTCAATTAGTTGCATGATTCATAACACTTAGATATGCCTTTTAAGAATAATGCAAGATTAAGGTTCTTGAACATGTTTTGTTGAGATTGGGAGTTCTAGTGGGAATCATGGGTTGAAATTTGGTATGAAGCCTTAGAATAACATGTTTTAAGAAATCCTTAAGTTAATTTCATGTTTAAAGAAGGGTTGGTATGGTTTCACCATGTTGGTTTATCAAGAACAAGTAAACCAAAAACAAGAACATAAACATTGGTGTTTTGATCATAGTAATTCCGCCTCCTGGTCGTGATAACGCCTATACGGTCGGTCATGATCATCACCAAACTAAAACACAAATATGGGTGATATCTCATAGTAATCCCGCCTCCTGGTCGTGATAACGCCTATACGGTCGGTCATGAGAATCACTCATCAAGGGCATAAAGACTTGGGCAAGGGTAATAATATTCAACAAAAGAACATAATTATATATATGTACTAAGTATATATAAGTTAAAACATTGGTTTTGATAAAGTATTGAATGTACCGAGTTACTCGGATATCTAGAAGTTGGTGCGGACTGGAAGGGTGGCGCCTGTACACTGGGGTTTCTGGCATAGTGGCGTTGTCGCATAAATCCCAACTGGGACATGGCATACGCTTCACTGGGCGATCCCGAAGTGAGCGTTTACTTATAGGAATGCACCTCTTCATAAGTATCACTAAAAGAATACTTTTTCTCATAAGGGGCAAAACGGTTATTTAGACAAATGGATGTTAAACCAACAAGAGATTGGGTTTAGGATAATGGGGTTAGCCTTAATGACCGCTTGTAACCTCTAGGATGTCTTGCTAGGGACATCACGTTAAAGCAAGTTAGTTTCACGAAGGAATAAGGCAAGAAACTACTTCGCAACCTAAGGTGAGTTCTATGAGCCCTCTTTTAAATTGTTTAAATGCTTTAAACCATTTTGGGCTGATATACATAACGTTCTGTGAAAATACTTTCAATTGTTATAATTGCAAGTTATATGTATTGATTGTATGGTGATGATTAGAGGAAAGATAGATTGCCATTTCGGTGTTTCTAGTAGAATAGATTAAGGTTGGTAATCGAGAAAAGATTGGTGAGTAAGGGGCTTCTGAAACAAGAAGTTAAATAGTGTTGTCCCAATGGTGTCAAAACCAAGCGGCGTCAAAGCCAGAAAGCGTCAAAGCTAAGCGGCGTCAAAGCCAGATAGCGTCAAAGCTATATAGTGTCAAAACTAAAGGGACCATTGCTACACGATGTGTTCGTAAAGCAAATAGAAACACTATTTCCCTAAGATAGCATTTAATATGAGACAAGGATGACAAAGCAACAGAAGGTTAGTCTATACACGAGGTTAGAATATGTGAATATATGTGCTATATGCTTTGTGTTTGATTGTCTAATTGCAGAAATGTGTTTGACAAACCTAAGTGCCTTCGAAAGGTAAAGTTTTCCCAAAACGTAGAACTCACCAGCGTAAGCTGACTGGTTAAGTTATGTATGTCAGATGAGGCTGGACCTTCGGATCGAAAAGGGAAGGCTGAGATGTGAGCAGGAACTAGGTGGCATATACTATCAAGACAATGTCAAGCTATCAAGAGAAGACATTTTTGAAAACTGGCGTGGAGATGTTTATTTCTCTTTTGTATTTGTCTCTCTTACTATGTAATACTTGGCATATGAATAAACGTTTTTATTTCCGCTGCTTTAGTTATCTCTGTTGTACCTTGTGTTCATGAGTAAATCCGATGCGTGACCGCTCCTAGGGCCAAGTCTAGGAGTGGGCTTCACACCATGTTAAATATGGATATGGATCAAAGTCATTCCATACTTTAACGATTCTGTTCTCATTCTCACAACTAACTTAAGATTACCAAATTGCAAATCGAGACATCTCTAGATTTCATTTGGGCACGGCCATGCAAACATCTTAATTAGTCCAATGAGGGGCCCAGTGGTATCTGCTTCAGCACAAAACTGAAGGAACAAATCCTCTTGAATACACATGTCAAGTCACATACTTCACTACACTTACTGAAAATAGCCCTTTTGTACTACCTTATTCAGGATAGTTAGACCTATATCAAGTAGGTGCAATCCATACATGCATGACCTGCTTGTATCTCAACTCTAAGGATAAATAAAGCAACCATTTACGAATTTCACTTAATGACGCCGATCCATAAAGTGACAATTCGTTAGTGGGTCAGTCCAGTATGCATCCAATGAATACCATGTGAGTTTGGTGGGACCATCCTAACCAATCACTCAGATTTTGTTTTAGTTTAACTATATTCCCATATAGTTAATTGACAATGGACAATTTAGAATACTTAGTAAGTATTCATGGATTAAACATGCAAATATAGGACACAACTTAACCATTAAATGAAATCAAATATATCAAGTACTTTATTTCATTATATAAATAGAAATTATTTAACATCCCTTATCCAAATACTGAAACATCAAACATACATGATTTAACTAGCTAATCTAAGTCCCATTCCCTCGGCATGCCTTTCAAGTTTTGGTCTCGATAGAGCTTTCGTGAAAGGATTAGCTAAGTTAATATCCGTGTGAACTTTGAGTAACTTTATTTCACCAAGTTCGATATGCTCACGAACATAGTGATATCTCCTGGCATAGTGTCTGGCGCCCTTCTGAACTCCGGGTTCTTTGGCGATGATTAATGCACCCGAGTTATCGCAGTACATGTCGATAGGCAAGTTACTTGTGGGGACAATGTCAAGCCTACTAATAAAATTCCTTATCCAGATAGCCTCCATTGTAGCCTCTGACGCAGCAATGTACTCAGACTCTGTTACAGACATAGCAACTGTGGTTTGCTTCTTGCTCTTCCAATCCACAACGCCTCCATTTAGAACGAAGACGTACCCAGACTGAGACTTCGTGTCATCTCTATCAGTCTGAAATCCAGCATCACAGTATCCGGTCACTCTGAGCTCTTGATCTGGATTTCCCCCATACACCAAAAACAAATCTCTAGTAGCCCGTAGGTACTTGAGAATGGTCTTAACAGCAGTCCAGTGACTTTCACCTGGATTCTGTTGAAATCGGCTAACGATATTTTGCGTAAATGATATGTTAGGTCTAGTGCATCTCACCGCATACATTATAGAGCCTACAGCCGAAGCATAAGGAACTCTTTGCATACGTTTCACCTCATCAGGTGTAAAAGCACCTTGTTTGACAGATAGACCAAGTCCTTCCTGCATAGGTACTATACCACGCTTGGAATTCTCCATCTTGAATCGCTTCAAGATCTTATCAATATAAGCACTTTGACTTAGTCCAATCAACCGCTTAGTTCTATCTCTATAGATCTTGATTCCAAGAATAAATGCTGCTTCTCCCAAATCTTTCATGGCAAAACACTTTCCAAGATGGGATTTTACATCTTGCAACATTGGAATGTGTTTTCCTATAATCAATATGTCATCTACATATAAGACAAGGAAAGTAACATTACTCCCACTAGCTTTGCGATATACACATGGCTCATCGGGATTTTGAACGAAACCAAACTTTTTGATTTCTTCATCAAACCGTTTATTTCAACTTCTCGATGCTTGCTTTAGTCCATAAACGAAACTAAACTTTTTGTTGGGATGTTTTGGATCCACAAACCCCTCGGGTTGATCCATATAGACTTCTTCGTCCAAGTAACCATTTAAGAAGACAGTCTTAACATCCATTTGCCATATCTCAAAGTCATAGTATGCTGCTATGGCTAGGAGAATCCTAATAGCTCTAATGTCAGCAACTGGTGAAAAGGTCTCATCATAATCAACGCCAAAACGTTGAGTATATCCTTTCGCCACGAGACGAGCTTTATAGGTGTGTACATTTCCATCCATGTCGGTCTTCTTCTTGAAGAGCCATTTACTTCCAACGGTTCTTGCGTGAGGAGGAAGATCAACCAGGGCCCAAACGTGGTTATCTTGCATGGATTTCATTTCCACATTCGCAGCTTCAAGCCATTTGTCAGATTCTGGATCTGATAATGTAGCTTTGAAATTCGGAGGCTCATCAAGATCTCTTGCTACGTTTTCCTCGGATTCGACTAGACCAATCCATCTATCCGGTTGACGTATGACCCTTTCGGATCTACGAAGTGGAATCGCATCATCATCATCGACTTGAGGTTCATCACTTTGAACATCCCCCCCCCCCAAGTTGATGATTGCTAGTTATTTCAGAAGGTGAAACATCTTCCAATAGTTCTAAAATTCTCCCACTGTTCTCTTGAGCTATAAAATTCTTCTCAAAGAATTCAGCGTATCGAGCAACACGAACAGTGTTTTCGGAAGAATTATTGAAGTAGTAACCCATTGTTTCCTTTGGGTATCCTACGAAGATGCACTTAGTCGTCCTGGGTTGTAATTTGTCAGGCGTATCGCGCTTCACAAGTGCCTCACATCCCCAGACTCGTAAGTAAGACAACACAGGGACTTCTCCATGCCATAATTGATATGGTGTCTTTTCAACCTTCTTGGTTGGAACCATATTTAGAACGCGTACAACGGTTTCTAGAGCAAAATCCCAAAATGATAATGGGAGAGTTGTAAGGTTCATCATCGACCTCACCATCTCTAGTAAGGTACGATTCCTCCTCTCAGATACTCCATTATGCTGAGGTGTATAAGGAGGAGTAAGTTGTTGGACAATTCCACACGCTTTTAGATAATCCTTAAACTCTTGGCTTAAGTATTCACCACCACGATCCGATCGAAGGATCTTGATGGTCTTACCGAGTTGATTTTCAACTTCGTTCTTAAACTCTTTGAATGTTTCAAATACCTCATGTTTATGTTTAAGCAAGTAAACATAACCATAACGACTGAAATCATCTGTGAAAGTCACGAAGTAGCTAGCACCTTGTCTTGACACATGTCTAAATGGGCCACATACATCGGTATGGATGAGTCCAAGTAGCTCTTTTGCCCTTTGCGGCTTGTTCGGAAAGGGTTTTCTAGTCATCTTTCCTGATATACAGGAAACGCATTTGTCAAATGATTCATCATTTGATTTTAAGATCCCTTCACGTTGATGTCTTTCAATGCGGTTTTTGCCAACATGGGCAAGACGACAGTGCCATAGATAGGTAGAGTCCAAATTAGTTTTGGCTCGTTTGCTAACATGATACAATGAATTATTATTGTTGCAACCACGCATATCAATTTCATAAATGCCATTACAAGGGATCGCATCAAAATAATGAATATTATTCTTAGAAACTGAAATACTGATATTATTAAAAACATTAATATATCCTTGGTTTTTCAACAATGAAACTGAAATAACACCTCTAGTAATAGAAGGTGCATAATGACAATTGTATAAAACAATAATTAACCCAGAAGGAAGACCTAAATGAAATTCTCCTATAGCTTCCACAGCTGCTGGCAAACCATTTCCCACGAACAGCTGCAAAGCTCCAGGCTTCGGTTTCCTCCTGTTTCTAAGACCCTGCAACGTATTACAGATATGAGTTCCATAGCCGGTGTCATACACCCATGAATCACACTTAGAAAAGGAAAATAATTCAATTGTGAAGATACCTGAAGTACTAGCCCCGCTAGTATTCTTTCTCTTCTTCATCAACTCAGCTAGATAGGTAGGACAGTTCCTCTTCCAGTGTCCAACTTCACCACAATGGTGACAGATATGGTCTTTAGCCGGATGCTCTGTTGCGGCCGAAGGGGTTTGTTTGGTTTTAGGAACAAGCGCAACTGCCTTGCCTTTTCCTTTACCATCATTCTTGCCCTTCGCCTTTTGCGGTCGTTTAGCCTTTTGGATCTTTCCCCCCTTGATCATAAGAACTTGGGGTGTTTCAGTGGCCTTCTTAGGAATCGTTTTTTCATACTCGACAAGCATAGCATGAAGCTCAGGTATAGTCTTAGTCATACTATGCATGTTGTAGTTGCGCACAAAACCCTCAAAATCCTTCGTAAGAGATTTGAGGATCATGCCAACTGCCACAGCCTGATTATACCCATAATTGAGCGATTCCAATTTGTCAAAGTAGCTCTTCATCTTGAGCACATGACTACTGACCGATTTACCAGTTTCAAGCTTCAAGTCGTGGAGTTCCACAACTAGGTCGAACAATTCAACACCAGCTTGTTTTTCATACATCTTCTTTAGCTCTTTGATCATATCACAAGGTGTATGAAATTCGTATTGCTTCTGAAGATCGGGAGTCATACTCGAGATCATCATGCAAGCAACCTCATCGTATCTGCTATACTCTGCATTGTAGAACGCTTTCTCTTGATCAGAAGCATTAGCAGCTGGCTCGGTCGGCCAATGATTCTCAAGGACATCGGTCCTTCGTTCAACTCTAAGGACAATCCTCAGTTGACGGTACCAGTCATTGAAGTTAGATCCATTCAGCTTTTCTCTTTCAAACATTTGACGAAAAGCATGACCAACATTGTTTTGAGGAGGGTTTGTTGCCATCTACAAAACAGATTAAGTTCAAAAATCAGTATTTTCGATAATTAAGTCCTTAATAATTTAATTACCCAATGTTTAAATAACTTTAAACAATTAAGCTTATTAAGGCTAGGATCCTAATGACATGCCCTCATTTCATCAGTTGATCTGCTAGAAATGATGCATTCAAAAGGTAAGTGGCGATCAATAATTGTATTCCAAATACAATTCCTAGATTTTTTGGGACCTACAACTTGCACCAAGTGATTTGTAGTCATGTTTCATCCCACCTTTTGCCACAAGCTAAGGGTCTCACCGTCTAGCTCGCTTTAAGTCGTCCAACCAAGAACGCACAAATTGTCCACCATTGTGTACCAATGAGTGGGAATTTGTCTTGCTGATGCTAATCTACGATTGTGTACCAATGAGTAGAGTAACACCCACAAGTGTCCTTTACGAGTTGGGGTGGCAAAGATTTAAGTTTGATTGGGTCAAAACAATTTGATGTGATCAAAAGGTTATGTGTGAAGATTCATGCACATCTTCACCACATAATGTGATTATAAAATGCTTAGTTTGTCTTCCAAGTCAAAAGAGCTCGGTAGCTCCATTCGCAACACACAAAGAAGCGTAGGGGCGAGGTTTGCAAATTGCAATTAAAAAACCTACCCCTTTAGGGAAGCAGAGCGACCCGACTTATACATCTCTTAGAGTATGTTTGAATGGGTGAGCCGGTGTTTCTTTTGAACTTGTAGGACACAAATTTTATTTTATAAACAAATCATATTTCGATAGTTAGTAAGAAAATTTCAATTTTCATAAAACAATTTGCGATTTAAAACCTTTTTATTATGTCTCAATTATCACATAACACCACATAATCTTAGGGTTTCTAATTATCTTACATAATTTTAATTTTTTAATTCTCTCGTTTTAAGTAATAACCATGATCGTTTTGCATGAAACTTAATGGTTTTTACTTCTTTTTAAGTCATTAAAAATAAAAGGTACAACATGTTGGTTTCTAGTTATCTAATAACACATAAAAAAAAACTTGGATTAATATTTTGGATCTTTCAAGAAACTAATTTTGATCCAAATTAGGGTGTCCCGATTCGGCTAGAGGTTTTGATCCAATTAGGGTTTTCAATTTGGGCTGAAAACTAGGGTTTTCGATTTGGGCCAAATTAGGGTTTCCAAGTTTTTCGAAATTATGGTTTAAGATTTTCGAAAAACAGGGTTTATAATTTTCGAAAATTAGGGTTTCCTAATTTTCTGTTTTTACCAATTCGCAAAACGATTTTCTAATTGTAAAAACCTGATTTCTAATGGATCAAAAGCTAGAATCTTTATGGGGAAACATATCCCTAATTCTAAATTAGGGTTACCCCCCTTCCAAGTTTTTATACCCGGTAATTAATTAATTTCATAGGTGGCTCTGATACCACTGTTGGTTTATATAACTATTTATCAGATTATTCACGAGTACGTAGCGGATCGATCCTATGATTTAACCTAACCAACCGGATAGAACATGTTTACATTATGAGCTTGGATTGACTTGATCTCTTGGAGGATTTAATGCAAATCCCTCTACAATCGCACACACGACACACCAATGTTATGTGCTAGCACTTGATCACGAACCTTCTTCTTCAAGCTTTGGTCAAACCACAATTTCGAACTCAAGGGAATTAGAAACCCTAGCCGAAATTTAAAAGAGGAGAGGAGGAGGAGAGAATTAGGGTTTTGGATTTCTCTAATCACTTGGATTGAATGGTCTCCAAAACCCTTAACCAAGGGGTTCTATTTATAGGGTTTAGATAACTTAGGGAACAAGATTAGGGAAACACAATGAGCCCTATGAGGCTTACGAATTTCTAGAATTCGTACAAGGCCTTTGGGCCTCCACCAACTTGTTCCTTAATTAATCTAGTCCAATTCCCTTCTCTTTAATTAATAACTAATGGCCCGTTAACAATTAACTATTAGTTTTTAATTAATTCCTCTTTAATAATTCGTGATAAATATTAATTAACTATTAATTAATATTAATACATTTGGTGTCGAGACGTGTGACCCCGTAGGCTTAAATAATTTCCGGACATACGCTTACTATTACATGATCATATCCCTACAGGTACAAGCACACAGGCTGGTGAACAACCCTCAACAACCGAACCATCTGTTCAACCGAGTTTACATGCTCCTGGAACAGAATCGTTTATCCCACGTACTGATGAAAAAGGCCCACAAGACAGTGATTCTAACGACTCTGATGATGATGATTCTGATTCTGAAGTGGATGCATCATATGGTGACACATTCTTGAATAATGAACCATGTGAAGATGAAGAAATGCAAATGCAGATCTACAATAGCTTACGGTATCTGGTGCCACCGCCTGAAAATCTAAAGCTCACAAGGTTTACTATGGCTGCACTAGGAACTGTTGCTACTTCTTCCTCAGGAGCCCCACTGGCTATCACTGCTGGTGAAATTAGAATTGCTATAGACATTCCTAGGAGTGTATCATTACAGCTCCAACTTTCTCCTCCAGTCCAACCATCACAGACAAACCCATCTAGTGCATTGGTTCCAGCAATGGAATATATTCAGCATATGTCTGTTGACCCAGCCTTTCTAGATGCTGGTAGAGAAACTTTCAAGGACTTCTATTCTACTGTTCTTGCTACTGATCCCAGCTGCAGAAGCATCGTGACTGTCAATGATGAAAATCCAGAAGAGCAAGCTTTGGAAGATATCTCAGTAAATCCAGATGATTTGGATGACACCGAAGAATTGGGTGACCGTCTTGATCTACTGGTAAACTGGTCAAACCCTCTAAACTTCATAGATTTGGAGTTTGCTGGTGATGAGTATGATGAAGACATCCTAGACAATGTCAAGGAAGAAGAGTTCGAAGAAGAAGCAGAGATTGAAATGACCCACCTTGATCCCATATCTCCACTCAATGCAGTGCCATTTGTGGGAGAACAGGTAGAGATGGTGGAACATCAATTAGCTCTGGCCTTACCTTCCACTGAAAGAGATCAGAATGAATCATTAGACAGTGTCACTGAAGAGCAAACTTCTACTTTACCCTCCAACTCTGCTGAAGCTGCCACTGGTTCATCTATGATGGCTACTCAAGCCGTCCAGAGAAGACCATATCCCGAGGATATTTTTGGACCTGAGCCTGATGATAGTCCTACAAACCCTGGAAGAAACTGGTTGAACATGGCAAGCAGAATTGATCAAAACAGAGGCTTTTATCCATTATCCCTTGAAGAATATGAATACAAGATAGGGATAAGGCGAATCGCTCTGGAACGGTTAAGATATAATCCTATGGGTCTCCCTCCTCGACCAGAATCACCGTTGGTTGGTGATAACGTACCTGTGAACGTGGTGGATCCAGAGCTTCTGGAACAACCTACTGCTGTGCAACCTTCTGCAGAAACCGGTCCATTAGGTACCACTCGAACACCGAGTCGAAGAGATAAGGGGAAACAAAAGAGACACCGCAAGAGGAGTTCTAGATGCAGAGAATAAGCGGAGAGCTAAAGAAGAAGAGCATAGGTTAGCTCATCAGGCAAGGGCAGAGGAAATTTTGAAGGTGATTGATGATAGAGAAGCAGAAATACTTCGTCAAACCCGACACCTGAACACCACCATATTGGGAAACGACTCAATACCAATGGAGCTAAACTCAAATCTCACTGACCCTTTGATCCAGGTAATTCCCAATGAGACTGGCGATGGTGTACACCCTGATGACCACTCTGAGGCTGCAAGATACGTCAGAGCACTGGTAGAGCGTGGCTTATCCTTCCAATATCTCATGACTTTCAACACCTACCAAATTGTTGAGATGTACACTGATGAAATGGATATGGAAAAGCTACTGAAGGAGAACCCTCACTATAGTCTGAGAGACCCGAAGAAGGCATTTGTGAATCCGTATGCTGACACAGATCAAGATGTGGACTACATCCAATTCAATGACGGCTTGACGGTAAAACTTCATCAAATGCATACTAGATATCGGGCACCTCCAGCAGACCCAGATTGTCAACTACCCAGCCCTCCTAGTCCCAGATCTATCCAGGCCAAAGTCAACTCCATGACCAAACGAGAGCTTCGGGACTTCTTAACAGTCAGGAATGTTGCAAGAAAAGACTATATTTTCAAGCAAATACCCGGACTAAGAAAGATGGCCAAGCAATTCATAGATGATGACGCTGAGACCAGGAACATAAGAATCAATATGATGGAACAGGAGAGGGTAGAAAGTCATCGAGTCAAAGATGCTCCCACATTGGTAGACGAATGGAAGGAGATGCTCCCACACACTAAAGTTATGATGCAGTTCACTGCGCGTAAGCTCAAGGAGATGCCTTCTACTTCCGAGCATCCTGATGCAATGAATATACTGGGATGGAAGTATGATCACGAGTTCGGGGCTTTCATCGTTAAAAGAAGAAACAGGTTCATTCAATTCTTCGCAAACATCAGAGACCTCATGAAGCTCTTCTCCTGGGAACTTAAAGAATTGAGATGGTTCGACATTGTCAATCACTCAAACGCTGAGCTTGCTGTAATAGCTCAGAGTTTAGTGCATTCCACATACCTCAATAGGTATCACAAGCAGACCAGAGAGGAAGAGAAGAAGGAACATGAACGGTTTGAGAAGAGATGAGCTAAAGTCCCTTACAAGCAGATCTACTCCAACATTGGCAGGAACATAAAGACTAAGAATATTGAGGGTAATCTAAAGAAAAACCCAATCAAAGATTGGTACTACAGTGCTCAAACGCATGAGTTAGTGATTGAACGAGAAAATGCAGAACCGATCAGACTCTTTGCTGCCATAGAGCTCAGGCTGTTACCCATCTGTTACTTGCGTTGGATCTTTTATGGTCGTCTTGAAAGTGTTCCACCCAGATTGAAGCTCTATGAGGTAGTTGATGCAAATTACTTCCTACTGTTCCTTAAATGGTGGAGCAGGGAATGTATTAACGCCGGAAGGATGAAAACTGAAAGTCTGAAGAACTTGGAGAGGTGGGAAATAGACAGTCGCGGGATATGTCATTTGTGTAGAGGACCGGACAGGAAGCTTGAAATGTGGCACTACTCAGATCTGAAGAAATTTGCAAGAAAATATATTTGGATGCTGTGGAAAACCCAGATCTACTGCTATGACCGCAAGTATAACAGGTTGGCGAGAAGAAACTGTTGATACATAGTCCTGATCGTCATGTGAAGTATCGAATACAAGATGGATCACACAAGATAGCTGAGGTCTGAACTCTCAGCGAACCTGGAGTTCGGACAGCTCCGAGCTTGTGGCCGAACCTGAGGTTCGGCCAGTCGTATTTCAGCTTGTATAAATAGTTCATCTTGTATAGAATTGAGAGGGCTTCCGTGTCATAGTCTCTAAGTGTACTCTGTGGTTATCTATGTGGTTAATACAAGTCATTTGTATTTACTCTCTGTGTCTCATCTCGTATTTCATTGATTTCATCACGACTAAGTAGAAGATCCGTACGCTCACGCACTTTCAGATACTGGCGTTTCCTGTTGAAGCTTCTTGGACAGTTAAGATGATGATGATGGAGGTCGTTCGCATTACCACCAAAGGGGGAATTGTTAGAACCTGGAGGTTGGTAATAACGCGAACACACGAACACGAGGACAAGATCAAAGGTAAAGCTGGAGAACCAACATGTATTTTGCTATTTATGTATTTGAACATTTCGGTTTGTAATAACTTAGTTAATGTTGAACTTTGAATATTTACTTTGAATGTTTGTTTATTATCTTATGTTGGTTCAGCTTGATTTACATTTGTGTTGATCTTGTGATTGTATGTTTGTTTGGTTGTTCAACACTTAGAATATTTTCATGCTTGAGTTGTACTTAACGATCAGGCCAACCTACTCTTAATGATCTGACCCTAGTTGTGCTTAACGATCTGCTTGACAAAGGTCTTAACGACTTGAGTACATTGGCCTTAACGACTTGCGTGAGAAATATGTTGAACGATCTGTCATTGTTTATCTTAACGACCTGCCTCCTCAATGACTAAGTAACGATCTGCCTCTCTAACGACCTGCCACACATGTCTTAACGACTTGCCCTGATCATTTAGCCTTAACGACCTGAAGAACCAATCTATCGATCTGGTGAAACCTTAACGACTTGCCTATGATATCCTTAACGACCTGGCTAGTCTGAAGGAGCCTTGACGATCAGATACATTGTTCTTAACGACCTGGCTATGTGATCATAATGTGGCTAACGATCTGACCTGTGCATCTTAACGATCAGCAACTTGTGGTTAACGATCTGACAGTAAGTGTTAGACGAATTTAATGATTCCTTGATGTGATGTGTGATTCTCCTTGTATTCTGTGCATAGACACTTGTGCTCCTCATAGGGCATATATAGGAATTCTTAGGAAACCCTAAACAAGCCTTGAGAGAACCTCCTGAGGAGCACTGTGTGTTTGTGTCTGTGTTATTGGTGTTTTTGAGTTTCAGAGATTTCTTCAAACAATGGCAAGGCAATGTTGCTGATCCAACCAAGGATGATCATCACATGTGATTTCCGCACTCGTGTGATGAATCAAATGATGATCTACAGCTTGAAATCGGTCCTGACACAACATGAAGAATCTGACCAAAGTGGCAAAGGGAGAGCATGTTAGAAACCTCCCTATCAAGGACTTCACGTCAGTTGAGAAGTGTGTTGCATGTACTAAGGGGAAGCAGCACAAGTTACCACATCGTTCTAAAATGACAAACTCTATTTCGTCAGTGCTGCAACTACTTCATATGGATCTCTTCGGCCCAATGCAAGTACAAAGTATCAGCAAGTTCTCATATTGTCTGGTGATAGTGGATGACTTCTCTCGGTTTACTTGGGTTTTCTTTTTGTCAAACAAGCATGAAACTCCAGCACTGGTGAAACAGTTTGTTACTCTCATAGAGAATCAGATGAGCAAGAAAGTGAAGGCAATAAGATCAGACAACGGATCAGAGGTTAAGGATGTTGAATTGAATAGGTTTTGTAAAGAGAAAAGTATAGATAGGCAATACAGTGCACCGTACACACCTCAACAGAATGGTGTTGCTGAAAGAAGAAACAGAACACTCATTGAAGCTACAAGAACTATGCTGTGTGAAGCAAGATTGCCAATTTTCTTTTGGGCCAAAGCAGTCAACACTGCTTGTTATGTGCAAAATCGGGTACTTTTAAACAAGCGACATGAGAAGACGCCTTATGAGATTATTTATGGAGAAAAACCAAAGGTGGGGCACTTTAAGACATTCGGGTGTCCTTGCACAGTTCTAATTCAATCTGATGTGGGGAAATTCGAAGCAAAGGCTGATGAATGCTACTTTGTTGGGTATTCTGCAAATAGTGCTTATCGAGTCTACAACAAAACCACCAAAGTGATAATTGAGGCATTCAATGTTGACTGGTTGGAAGACTGTTGGTCCGAGATCAAACCGACAACACGATATTTGATCACAAATGAGTGCGGAAACCTCAAATGCGATTGATTCAAGAAACAAGTAGAAGAAATAGATTCAATCTATGAGAAAGATTGAATCTTGAATGATAAACACTACAAGTGAAGCTGATCGTAAACACTAAGAATGCAGAAATCGTAAACAGTAAAAATGTATTGAAAAGCTTGTGTAAATCATAAACACATGAGGCTTATATAGTGCCTCTTACAATAACCTAGCCCAATAGTAAACACATTAGGCCCAATCATAATCATAACAAAATCGGCCCACATGGCTCAAAACAATAACTAACTAAGCCCAAACCAACTAAAGCTAGCCCAATAACTAATGTTCATGCCTCAATAAAATATAGCCTAACAATCTTCCCCTAGGCATGAACCATTAGACCTTTTACGGCAGCAGCAGATCGAATCTGAATGTATTCTGAGTGTTGTTCGACCACCATCTGTTCGCCACCATCCGGTTTGCCGTCCCATGGAAGATTCCCACCCTCACAGCATTTTCCAAGTCATTTTCATCTCCGAGAATAGGCTGTGAAGCGAGCAGCTTGATATCCTTTTCTCCAAACCTTAGCAAATCCACCGGATCGTAAAAGCGAAACTGCCTCAGACCCTTGCATAGAACCACCACCTCGTGTGTCGTTGGATCATAACACCAGCAGTCAATGTTTTTGACCAAGGTACCATCTTCAATCTCGTCCAACATATTGATAACTCTTGTGCGTTTGGTGGGTGGTCTCCTTGCTTCACCAATAGGCTCTCCAGTCACTAGGTCAGTTTCAGTCTGGACCCACCTTACTTGCTTTAGATCAAAATTTGCAAAGTTATCGACTTGATGGCTCAGCAAATTGTTTCTAATAAGGTCTCCGTCAGGGCTGTTCCATCTGTTTATGTAGGGGGCTCGAAGCAGATTTCTGATCTCAGGCTCAGTCCAAGAATGGAATTGTGCACGAGTTCTATAATATTCAACTGGACTATAACCATCACGGATCACAGCAAATAATTTCTTCTCGGTATCGTAATGCCAGCATAAGATGGGTTCACAACTCCCCTTTTTGTCTAAAGCACTTCCTCCAAGATCAAGAGAGTACTGAGTGGGGGCTGGTCCTTGAAAGAATTCTTGGAACCAGTTGTCGTGACCTTCAGGAGCTTTGGAGATCACTCTTCCTCCTCTGGCATAATCAGACATCTCAATATTTTCATCTCCATCGTCTTCATTCATTGCTTTAGCACCTTGCACACCCTGTGATGAACTTTGTTCAGGGGCACTTGAAGATTTTGACTCCACGACACTTTTCAAGTCAGTAAATTTCTTCTTAAGATCCATCAAAGTCTCATAGAGCCACTTCATTCTATTTTTATCTGCCACCTCCTTTTCTCTCATCCTTCTGTTCTCATCCTTCAATGCCTTTATCTCATTTTCTCTGAATCGATTCTGAGATATCAAAAAGTTGATATGAGGATCAGTGCTTATCCTCAAATCAATTGGAAGTTCAGCAAATTGGAAGGGCCTGAAGCTAGGAATAGCTGTTGGCTGACTTATCACAGGAGCAGCGCTCACTTTCACTGGGCTTGGTACAACTAAAGAATGATCAACCTCTATAAATTGTCCTTCTTCTCGAACTGGGCTACATTTGGATAGAAGTGGAGTTTCAGTCTGAGCAGGAGCAGGTTGATCTTGAACATTTTTAGCAGCTGTTTCTTCTTGAGTACTGGGACCCTCAGAGCTGGGCCCCGCTGGATGCACTATCATTAAGCTTGAGCTTGTCTTTGACAGCTTGAATCTGATGCTTCTTGGATCTGACCTCTTTCTTGGAGAAGGTTCACGTGCAGGAATTGGTTCTTCAAGAACATCTTCAACATCCAGATTCAGCTCAGGAGGGGTTGTATCACTGCCTGATGATCCGATCATGTCATCCCTTGACCTTTTAAGATTAAGGGGCCCCAGATTCCCATAGATATCATCATCAGTAATCTCCTGACCTGCAAGTATATCATCCATTACATTCTCTTCATCGGAGGGTATTATTACATCATCTTCTTGTACATTAACAGCCGGAGTTGCTGTTATGTCTTGTTCTTCAGCAACGGATGCATTAACATTAGGCACAGCAGTTTCAGGTTCATCTTCATCAAACTCTTGTTCCCTTGCTACCTCTGGGAACGCACCCCTCTTTACCCATTCAAGTCTTCCCTGAAAGCTGTTTTTACCCTTTCTATCTTGGGTTTGAAGACCAAAAACCCCACAATCCATCACTTTGATGTCCAACTTCTCTATCCTTTCTTCAATCATCGGGTATTTCTTCATGACCACCATTTGCACAAACCTTGGTGTCATCAAAAACTGTTCTCTGGCACTCAGAAAGCAGTTCCATGAAGTTGATTCAGCTGATCAAAACTGGTTCTCTTGCCTAGAAATGACTTCTGCATATAATATGCCAGGCACCTCCAGTAATGGGGCAGTAGCTTCTTGAAGATAGGTGGAAACTTCCCCTCGTACCCCATAGATTGAGCACCAGCAAGAACAACCTCCTTCGGATACTTGATTGGATCAATGGCTTTATAAGTAATGTTTAGCCCTTGTCTGATATCTTCTTCCTCAATCACTACTTGTCTGTTCTGAACAGTTGCAGAAATACTTGTCTTGTCAGCATTCGCTCTTGCAGTACCCCAGAACTCCCTCACCAGCATCTCGTCAATAAGCACATTCGTCCTCAGGGCATAATTTATTTTGCAAGTGTTCATCCCGGCCACCAGAGAATAGAATAACTCCATATGCTTCTCTGGCGGGTCTTCCAGATACGCTGGGATGCAGTGATCCTGTTCAAACTTTATTTCTTCGTCTAGCATCTCTTCTGCCATCTAAGAAAGATAAGACATATGTACCAGACATATTCATCAACACTTAATTATGTTTGTCAATAACTTGAAGTTCAATTGATTATCACGTTTAACTTGTTAAGTTCTGAAAATTTCAATTTAAACGTTCAAGAGAAATATTTGATTTTGTAACACAATTTGACAAACACATTAATTTTAACTTAAAACCAATTAAGTTTGATGAGATTTAATCAAAAGAATTAGGTGTTTATGATTCTCATTAAAAGTTTAAGTGTGTTTATGATCCTTAAAACATGTTTACGATCCGATAGTTGGGTTTACGATTTAAAAATGAGTTCACGATCGGGTTCAAACTTGGTTCAATCGGAAACACTTAGCCCAATTGTAATCTCTACAAAACCCTTAGCCCGATCGTAAACGGCATCGAAATCACGAGATCGTAAACTCAGATCGTAATCGTCATCAGACACGTGGATCGTAATCGTCGATCGTAAACGACGATCGTAAACACCAAGAGTCGTCTCCTCCAATGCGACGATCGTAAACTCCGATTCTGCCATTAGAGAACCTGCAACTAACTCGAAAACGCATCAAACATCACAAACATGTACAATGAAGATTCATTACTACCTTTAAAGAGTTATAAACTCAAAACCGACTCCCAATCTCTCGAAATCGACTCGAAAAGAGTTAGAAGAACAGAGAGGATCACCGAGAGGACAAAAATTCACAAAATCTTCAAATGGGCTGACACAAAGACGATGAAACACTCGATTGATGGAGGGTTTAAGGTCAGAAATGGATTGCGAAGGCATCTGTGTGCTCGGATTTCAGAGAGGACGGCTGGAGGTGGGTTAGATCGGTTTTCCGGCGAGTGGCGGTGGCTAGGGTTTCTTTGAGGGCGGAATCGTAAACGAGAGATGGTGGATTGATCGTAAATGAGGAAAAGGAAACGGAAACCTGGTTTTGTTTATAAAAATTTTCATTTTGACCCCTCATGATTCAAAGACATTTTATTTAACACCCAAACCTCTTAAAACAAAAGGTTTTGATAAACCAAACTTACACTTAACCCCTCAAACTTTTAAAATCAAACAAGCTTACCCCAAACTTTGATAATTCTCATAAACATTTGAAAAATATTTGACTTTTGAGAATTTACGAAACTTCCCCTCAGACTCATACCCCGAGTATCTGATCTTGATCATAAAATAAAACTTTAAAAAATTTAAAGACTAAACAAAATTGAAAATGCACAAAATCAAGATAATCTAAATACTAGACAAAAACATACTTACCTTGAGATTGATGTTTTTCACGGATCAAACCAGACAAATCATTAACCGAGGAACCCTTTTCAGCTTCCGTTACTCGACGCTCTAGACATTTGCTCAAAATTTTTGAAACCATATAAACTCACATCCAGTTAAAAGTTTTAAGTGCTTAAGTTGTGGTACGTAATTACCGTCATGTTTAACTGTCCCCACACCCAATTGTTCATAGCAAAACCTACCCAACCTCAGAGTTTATTGAGGATTCACAAACCCCCAACTTGAGGAACCATGCAACACTGCTTTGACAACCACTTGTTTCTTATTTTCATGGATTATCGGTTGGTGATCAGGTCGGCCGCATAAGCACGCAGAGAAGACCAACAGAATAATTTTCTTTTCTTTTCTTTTTCTTTTTCACAATTTTCATATACTTTTTTTAAATCTTTTTCTATTTTCTGTGGTGTTGTCATTTACAGTATAAACATGGCGTGTGAGAAAGTGAATACTAGGTAAATACCACTCTCAACCCATTTTTGCTGGGTCTCAATTTTTTAAACTATGTAAACTAGGATGGAAACCTAAACATATATAAGAGTTAAGTTTACTGCACTTACAATGGATGACCATTGTTTTTGATTTAGCTTACCGAACATCATCTTTGAGACGTCTTTCACTTCTGCCTTACACGTGTCAGTCTCCGATCGTCATGGAAATTTATATCACTTCCTAACAACTCAAGGCAAACAAAAGACATCATAAAAACTTCAAACATATATTTTTTAGATTTTCTGAGACAATGATATTTCTTCCCCTGTTTTTATGAGGCTTTTGAAAACAAACACTATTTTTTTTTTAAAATTTTCTAAATATATATATATATATATATTTTTAAAGTTTTCTGAAAAGAAAAAAAATTTACAAATAAAATTTGATCAGATCATTCCTCGAAGGCAATCATCTTTAGGCCTTCAACACATGATTCAAAATTTGGACGAGGAAGGGGTTTTGTAAAAATGTCCGACACATTCTGATCGGAGCTTACCTTTTGAAGTTGAATTAGCTCCCGATCATAGCAATCACGTATGAAATGAACCTTTATGTCTATATGCTTGGTTTTGGAATGTTGGACAGGGTTTTTTACAATTTCCAGAGCAGCAACATCATCACAGAAGATAGGAGTGTTAACGAATTCCATACCGTAATCTGTGAGCTGGTTTTGGATCCATACTACCTGTGAAGTACCGGCAGATGCTGCCACGTACTCAGCTTCGGCAATTGATTTTGATACGGTATGCTGCTTTTTGCTCTGCCATGAGATGAGCCTATCTCCCAGGTACTGACATCCTCCAGTAGTAGATTTCCTGTCAAGGTCACTACCTCCAAGGTCACTACCTCCATAGTCACTGTCAGTAAAAGCATATAATTGAAAATCAGTGTTCTTTGGGTACCAAAGACCAAGCCTAGGCTTGCCCTTCAGATACCTAAAGATACGCTTAACAGCATATAAATGAGAAAGTTTAGGGTTGGCCTGATAGCGTGCACACACACAAACTGCATGCATGATGTCTGGCCTGCTGGCTGTCAAGTACATAAGTGATCCAATCATCGACCGATACTGGAATTCACTCACTGGTTCTCCATTAAGATCAGCTGACAAAAGTGGCCTGGATGCCATGGGAGTGGAAATGGGCTTGCAATCCTGCATCTTGAATTTCTCGAGAATCTCATTCACATACTTTGCCTGATGAATAAGAATTCCCGATTCATCCTGTTTTACTTGTAATGCAAGAAAGAAACTCATTTCACCTTGGTCACTCATTTCAAACTTTTTCCTCATAATCTCTTCAAATTCAGTGCACAATTCCTCGCTTGTTGATCCGTAGATAATGTCATCTACATAAACTTGCACCATGATTATGTCTTCCTTCACCCTCTTTCTGAACAGCGTTTGATCAACCACTCCTCTTGTATATCCATTCTCCACCAAGTGATTGGACAGAGTTTCATACCAGGTGCGCGGAGCTTGATGCAAACCATACAAGGCCTTATCCAGCAGATAAACATGATCAGGATTTTCTTCATCTATGAACCCTGGTGGTTGAGTTGCATAAACCTCTTCATTCATCTCTGCATAAAGGAAGGCAGTCTTCACATCCATCTGATGTACCGTAAAATTGAGATACGATGCCACAGCCAGAAAGATCCGAATTGCTTCTAATCTTGCCACCGGAGCGTATACCTCATCGTAGTCAATCCCATGAACTTGCCTGTGCCCTTGTACTATCAATCTCGCCTTGTTTCTGACAATAATTCCGGTGTCATCCTTTTTGTTCTTATATAACCACCTCGTAGGAATAACCTTCTTGTCAGCTGGCCTCTTCACAAGTCGCCACACTCCCAGCTTTGAGAACTGATTCAGTTCATTGTGCATGGCCTCCATCCAATTTGGATCTTTGAGAGAAACCATCACATTTGGAGGCTCAATCTGGGAAATGAAACAGGAGAACATGCAGAAGTTAATGTTTCCAGTGCGGCTTCTCGTTGTGAATCCTGCTGTCACTGGCCCTACCACGTTACCGAGTGGATGATCTTTGTTTATACGACTCTCTTGTACATCAGGCACTGAGGCAGTAACAGGCAAGTTAGTATTATTAACATTATCAGTCGTACCTGGGCCTTGAGAATCCACTGGAGCATCGCGTGTTCCTGAACATTCTGGAACATTTGCATTGGAATTTCGTGACGTCTCTGCCGATGCTCTTTCCACATGTGGCCTCACTTCAGAACTAGGAGCAGTGATATCTTCTTCTTCTCCCAGATTGTGGAGAACATTGGAGAATTTGAAACCTTCAAACAGCGATCCGTAGTCAAAGACCCAATCTGGTCCAGTACCCGAATCAGTTAGATTATCCTCCATCCAATCCACATCAAAGGTTTCAATAATCAATTTGGTGGTTTTGTTGTACACGCGATAAGCACTATTTGCTGAGTAACCGACAAAATAGCACTCATCAGCTTTGGCTTCGAATTTCCCTACATCGGACTGAATTAGCACCGTGCATGGACATCCGAAGGTCTTGAAGTACCCCACCCTTGGCTTTTCTCCATAAACAATCTGATATGGAGTCTTCTCGTGTCGCTTGTTCAGAAGTACTCTATTTTGCACATAACAAGCTGTATTCACCACTTCTGCCCAAAAGAAGATTGGTAGTTTTGCCTCACACATCATCGTTCTCGCTGCCTCAATGAGTGTCCTATTCCTTCTTTCTGCAACTCCATTCTGTTGTGGTGTATAAGGAGCACTGAACTGCCTTTCAATACCCTTCTCACCACAAAACATGTTCAACTCTGCATTCTTGAATTCCGTTCCATTGTCAGTTCTTATCCCCTTCACTCTCTTGTTCAGCTGGTTTTCTAAAAGTGTGACGAACTGTTTTACAAGGGTCGGAGTTTCGTACTTGTTTGATAAAAAGAAGACCCAAGTATAACGCGAATAGTCATCCACTAATACGAGACAATAAGAAAACTTGCTGATGCTTTGTACCTGCATGGGACCAAAAAGATCCATATGTAAGAGTTAAAGAACAGAAGAGACAGAGTTAACAACCTTTGGACGGTGTGGCAACTTGTGTTGCTTCCCCTTAGCACAAGCCACACATTTCTCCACAGACGAGAAATCTTTGATCGGTAAATTTCTAACGTGCTCTCCTTTAGCCAGCTTAGACAGATTCTTCATATTGGCATGCCCCAGGCGACGATGCCATAATAACGCTAAATTCTCATTCTGCTTTGAGATAAGACAGGCTTCTTCTGTAGTTGGAGGTTTGCCCAAATTCATCTGATAGGAATTTCCTCTTCTTGGTGTGCGCATTAAGATGCACTCCTCTGGAATTTCGAAGCCTGGCTTGAGGATTATGCGTTCCTTCTTGATGAACAGGACTGAAAAGTCTTTATCACACATTTGCGACACACTTAGTAAACTGTGAGACAGCTCCTCTACATAGTGTACGTCAGAAAACGTCAAGCTTCCACTCTTCACAACCCCTTTCTTACTGATTCTACCACCTACCCCACCTGCAAAAGATACTCCTCCACCATTGAAGTCTTGTACCTCTTCCAATAGGGATAAGTCTCCGGTCATGTGTCGGGAGCAACCGCTATCAACATACCAGAGATTGTTGATAGAACTACTTGGCAAAGCTTTGGAGTGATCCTTCCCTCTAATCATAAGAAAAGAAAGGTTTTGCTTCGTCTTTGCTTGAGTAAAGAAAGCTTTATACGGAGCCGGATAAAACAGTCTAATGTGAAAGCGTCTGTTCACGTCAGGCAATGGTTTGGTTTTGTTGATCTAATTGATGTCGAGATTGGGTGAGTGTTCAGTGTACTTTAGTAATAGGACGAAGGCTCTTGTGGGCGTACTCTTTGACCTGTCCACACATTGCAAGCAAATGTTTTTGAAAAGCGCTAGAAAGAGTGGTCCATATTACTACATATCTGTTCTACACTATGATATCGTGCTCTGATGTTTTTACAACTATCTTTAAAAAAGCAGATAGTTCACAGTGCTCAAAAATGGATCGACTGACAAAAAAAAGAAAGAAAAACAACGCATGGGAAAATTCATACAAACGGAACATAAAAATAAAAAAGAAAGAAAAAATATCATGGTAACATTCATACAAAAAGTTTCGTATTCAGTAAGAATTCATTTATTTCGCGGTACTGCAGTTCTCTTACTAATCGCTCTTCTTATACATTTCTGTACCCAGGTCATAACTGATCTGGGCACTCCTTTGGAGTCAATGTAGTTAACCAATTTGAAAGACATTCCTGCTTTAGATTCAGGTTTACTCAAAATTTGAGCATTGACTTTAGGTTTCCAAGTAGGTTGTTTCTGAGAGTTAGAACTGCTAGCTGAGTTCTTTGCTGGTGATTGTTTCTTTGATGGAGATGTGACCTTTTTGCCTTTTGACTTAACAATAGGTGTCCACTCAAGTTTCAATTTAGTATAAACCATCTGTTTTGTTTGAGTGACCACTTTTGGTTTTTCAATTATTGCTTTGCCCTTAGGTTTAGCAACAAGGTTGACTTTAGGCACTTGTTTCTCAAAAGGTTTTGTTTTCATTTTGTCTTTTCTTTGATAAACTCCCTTAGGTTTGTAAGAAGAGTTTGAAGGTCTAGTCACATTCCACTTTTCTTCAACATGCTTTGCCATCGGAGCTTTTGTGTTCAAAACCTTAGACTGTTCAGTCTTCATTGGTTCTAAAATCTGCTTCCCCTTAGACAAAGCTTGTTGTTTTTGGTTTTTTTTTTCTCCTGCCATCATTTTCTGCAACATACTGGTCCGTGGCTTGTGCGGACAGTATGGTTGATAAGGTCTATTTAAGCAGTTTGCAGCAAAATGTCATGGCTTCCCACATTGAAAACAATTCATAGGTCTAGGTCCATTTACATGGCTACACAAATATGAATGTCTTGGGTATGATGATTTCCACTCTGGCTTATCATCCCACTTGTGTATCACATGTTTTGTATCCCTTTCAGGTTGTGTGATCAGACAAAATTGTTCTGATTTAGTTTTGTTTGTTCTATTAAAAGCTGACACAACCTGAGGATAAGCAACAAAATCTTTGGGCTTGGTCTCACGGCCAATTTTTGGGTTAGGCACACGAATTTTAAAACCAGTCACTTTTTCATTTGATTCAGAAACATTTTTTAACACGGGTACAACTATTCGTTTTGACTTGGATGTTTCAAGTTCTGACACAAGTGCCATTACATCATCCTTAGGTAAATAAACACTAGAACTACTAGACACGTGACTCTCTTCCACTCTCTGACATTCTGCATCCTCCTTAGAAATGTCTTTGATTTCTACTTCATCTGCACAATAAATAGATACATCAGAAGAGCTCACACAATTATTCAGAGAAGTCTTTGATGGACCTGCTTCACACGTGTCTGTCATCACTCTATCCTTATCACCCAACCCATAAGTCATGTGTTTTTCATTTTCTATTTCCTCTTCTGTCATGGGCTTCACTCCAACCAAGTCACTATCTAAGGGAGGTCCTTCTTCATGCATTTCCGATGCAGATCTATCTATCTGATCCTCCTCCAAGATCATTCCTATTACATCTCTAGTTTTATCTTGAGGAACATCGTTCTGGTTTGCAAAGCTAATTCCTATGCCACCTTTGTCCTTACCCATTCTAACATCATTTATGCATGTGTTCAGAGATTTACTAGCCTGTAACATTCTTTTGCTTCTCATAAGATTCATATCAAGCTTCACCTGCAACTCATTGTTTTTATGCTTAAGGTCATCTATCTGCTTACTAAGCTCAGCTATTTCTAACTTAGCGTTGTCATATAGATAAGCGTTCTCAGTTGCTAGTTTCTTATATTTCACTATGTCTAATTTCTAGGCTTTAACCTTTTCTTCATTCTTTTGCCATCTACCTTTAAATGAGCTCCTTTCACATTTTACCTCAAACAATTCCAATTGAAAATTTTTGCAAAATTGTCTAAGACCAGTAAGTATACGATCACAAGTAGGGTTAGAACATACCTTGGTGTGATCTGCTGCTAAAGCTTCATTTTCCTCCATCGGGCTCTCCTCAGGTTCATCTTCAGTCACAACAAAAGCATGCTCTTTATCTTCATCCCTTTCCATGGCAGCAATCATTGCATGAGACATACTAAACTCTTTCAATTGAGGAGTCCAATCATAACCACCTCCTTCCTGAACAACCAGAGCCGTTGCTTCAACCTTACCTTTGACCTCAGCAGCATTCTTCTCTTCGACCTTCTCTTTCTTAGGCTTAGTGCACTCCCTAGCAAAATGCCAGTATTCATCACAATTGTAGCACCTCAGCTTGCTTTTGTCAAACCCCATCCTTATCTTGTCTTGATCTTTCCAGACGTTTCTCCCTGTCTTTGCCATGAATTTCTTTGCTCTGAAGACTGCCATAGCCATCTGCCATGAGACATCCAACATCTCAACATCTTCAGGATTTATCTGGTTCAGCTCACCAGACAACATATCAGTAGGCACAAGAGTTCCGGCCATGAGAGCATGGTAGCTGTTCATAAAACCCATACCAAGAGCAAAATTGGGATCATTTGTATCATCAGGGTTGACATTTCCACTTGAACTTCCTTGAGGTTGAGCCACAAAAGCAGTTGACTTTGCGACTGAGCTTGATCCATTTCCAGTTGACTTTACTTCATGCTTAGCCTCCACATCTTGTGACAACAGAGCTTGATTTAATTTCCCCGCCAAACTAAGAGAGCTTATATGGTTCAACTCTCTCTGCTTTTCATCAATTAGCTTGGACTTGAGTTTGTTGATCATTTCATCAAGAGACAGCTCACTCAGCTTGTTTTTATCCTTAATGATTGAGATATTGGTGTTCGAAGACTTTGGTAAACTATTCAGCAGCTTCAAATTCTTATCTTCAAATTCTGGTTCCACACCATAGCTTGACATTTCTGCCATCAGAGACACAAA
The DNA here is from genome assembly GCA_039602395.1 of Deinandra increscens subsp. villosa. Lineage (NCBI taxonomy): Eukaryota > Viridiplantae > Streptophyta > Magnoliopsida > Asterales > Asteraceae > Deinandra > Deinandra increscens. Next base: position 10,803,048 of record JBCNJP010000006.1, on the reverse strand, counting down.
CCTTTGCACTTGTGCTTCAAAAGATTCACCTTGGATATGGTTGAACATATTGAATTTCTATTTCAACATTTGCTTGCGACTTGCCTTAATGTCTGGATTTCCCTCGTAGGCCACAATCAAAGCATTCCAGAGATCCTTCGCTGTCTTGCAGTGCTTAAATCCTTGAGCAATGTCAGGTGTTAGTGCCATGGTCATAATTGCAAACGCCCTCTCAGCCTTGTTGCATCTTTCCCAGTCATCATCATCAAACTCTTCTTCAGTCTTAGCTTTTCCAGCTTTAGCTCCTTCTCCATGTGTAGGTACATGTGGTCCATTAATCACCGCTCTCCACAATCTTAAGTCAACACTCTTCAAGTGGTTTTCAAACCGATATTTCTATTCCAAAAAGTTATCCGCCGAGGTGAGTCTAGGTGGGCTTGTGATGGATCCAATTTCAAAATCCAGCTTCTGATACATACTTGGTTCGAAATCCATTACGATAGCAAAGGGAACCTAAATCTAAAGTCCAAACGTCCAAAAACTGAGATTACGATGTAAATCACTTGATTACGATCGTAAATAGCTGATTACGATCGTGAACACCTGTTTCCGATTAGGCCCAAAATCGCAAACACTTAACCGACTGAAAATATCGTAAACACTGATTACGATAGATGATTACGACTCCGATAGTCGTAAACACCATTTCCGATACGAGTGAGTCGTAAACACAGATTACGACACCGATTCCGATCACACAAAATCGTAAATGACAATCACGATAAGGTAAAGTCGTAAACACAAAACCAGCGGATCGTAAACACGATAAAGGTCCTGTCTTGAAATCGTAAACTCAATGATGATGAAGATGTTCAACTGCAGAAGTCGTAAACACGCTGAAACCCAGAAAACTCAATCGTAATCACGAAGAACAGCAGCAACAGAAATCGTAATCACCCAGAAACCCTTCAAATCTTCAATAACAAGAACTTTAACCCAGAAATCTGCTTGAATCAATATCGTGTGAGCCTCGAATCAATGATTCTTGGCTCTGATACCAATTGTTGGTCCGAGATCAAACCGACAACACGATATTTGATCACAAATGAGTGCGGAAACCTCAAATGCGATTGATTCAAGAAACAAGTAGAAGAAATAGATTCAATCTATGAGAAAGATTGAATCTTCAATGATAAACACTACAAGTGAAGCTGATCGTAAACACTAAGAATGCAGAAATCGTAAACAGCAAAAGTGTATTGAAAAGCTTGTGTAAATCATAAACACATGAGGCTTATATAGTGCCTCTTACAATAACCTAGCCCAATAGTAAACACATTAGGCCCAATCATAATCATAACAAAATCGGCCCACATGGCTCAAAACAATAACTAACTAAGCCCAAACCAACTAAAGCTAGCCCAATAACTAATGTTCATGCCTCAATAAAATATAGCCCAACAAAGACAATCCTACTGATGCTGGAAATGGGCCAGACTAGATCTTTGATTATGGGTCATTGTTTGAAGGTTTCAATTTCTCAAATATGTTTCCTAGTCTGGTAGAAGAAGAAGACATTATTGCTCCAACTCCTCAAGCAAGGCCATCTGTGGAAAATGTTAGTGATAATGTATCAGCAGCAGCTTCTAAGGATGATAATGCGGATGTTCCAGAATCTTCAGGAACTCATGATGATTAGAAGGAGAAAGAAACCCAAGGTATGAATGATAATATTAATGATACTAATCTGCCTGTCTTTGTTTCAGTATCAGATGTTTAAGCAACAAGAATCAACAGAGATCATCCTCTTAGCAATGTGGTTGGACCAGTGTCAGCAGGTGTCACTACTAGAAGCCGCATGGGTGACATCAACTTCTGCATGTTCTCATGTTTTATCTCTCAGATAGAGCCTCCAAATGTGATGGTAGCACTTAAAGATCGGAGTTGGATGGAGGCTATGCACGATGAATTGAATCAATTTTCAAAATTAGGTGTGTGGTATCTAGTGAAAAGACCAGAAAATAAGAAGGTTATACCCACAAGATGGTTATATAAGAACAAGAAAGATGATACAGGTGTAATTGTGAGGAACAAAGCCAGGTTGATTGTCCAAGGTCATAGACAGGTTTACGGGATCGATTATGATGAGGTGTATGCACCAGTGGCTAGATTGGAAGCATTTCGAATATTCCTTGCAGTAGCAACGTATCTCAACTTCACTGTGCATCAGATTGATGTAAAGACAGCTTTTCTTTATGCTTAAATGAATGAAGAGGTCTATGTGGCTCAACCGCCAGGGTTTGTGGACGAGGAACGTCCAGATCACGTGTATCTTCTGGATAAAGCTCTATATGGTTTGCATCAAGCTCCACGCACGTGGTATGAGACTCTATCAAAACATTTGGTGGAGAATGGTTATACAAGGGGAGTGGTTGATCAAACCTTGTTCAGAAAAAAGGTGAAAGAAGATATCATTATGGTGCAAGTTTATGTGGATGACATCATCTACGGGTCAATAAATGAAGAGTTATGCACCGAATTTGAAGATATCATGAGACAGAAATTTGAGATGAGTGATCAAGGGGAGATGAACTTTTTCTTGGCATTGCAAGTTAAACAAGATGTATCTGGGATTCTCATTTATCAAGCAAAATATGTGAATAAAATTCTGGAAAAGAATAAGATGCAGGACTCCAAGCCCATCTCTACTCCCATGGCATCCCGGCCTCTACAGACAGCAGATGCAGATGGGGAATCAGTGAGTGAATTCATGTATCGTTCAATGATCGGGTCACTCATGTATTTGACAGCAAGCAGGCCAGATATCATGCACGCAGTGTGTGTGTGTGCACGCTACCAGGCTAATCCTAAACTCTCTCATTTAACTGTTGTTAAACATATTTTTAGGTATCTGAAGGGCAGACCTCAGCTTGGGCTTTGGTACCCTAAGAATACTGATTTTCAATTATTTGAATTTACTGACAGTGATTATGGAGGTAGTGATCTTGACAGGAAATCTACTACTGGTGGGTGTCAATATTTGGGAGACAGACTCATTTCATGGCAGAGCAAGAAGCAGCATACTGTTTCCAAATCAACTGCAGAAGCTGAATATGTGGCAGCTTCAGCTGGATGCTCGCAGGTAGTATGGATTCAGAATCAGCTCACTGACTACGGTATGGAATTCCTTAATACGCCAATTTTTTTATAATGCTCCTGCTCTGCAAATTGTCAAGAATCATGTTCAATATTCCAAAACAAAGCACATAGATATCAAGGTACATTTCATCCATGATTGCTATGATAGGAAGTTGATTCAGCTCGAAAAGGTAAACTCCGATCAAAATGTTTCTGACCTTTTCACAAAACCCCTTCTTCGTCAAAATTTTGAAATGTGTGTTGAAGGCCTGAGGATGATTGCCTTCGAGGAATGCACTGATCAAAACAGTTTGTACATAGTTTTTGTTTTCAATTTCTTTTGCTTTATTCAATTAAAAAAAATGTGTGTGTTTATATCTCAAAAGTCTCATAAAAATAGGGGAAGAAATGTTATAGTTTCAGAAAATCTAAAAATCTGTATGAGTTTTTTATGAAGTCTTTTATGTTTGTCTTGAGTTGGTAGGAAGTGATATAAATGTCCAAGACAATCGGAGACTGACACGTGTAAAGCTGAAGTAAAAGATTGCTTAAAGATGATATGTCGGTAAGCTCAACCCAAAACTATGATCATCAATGTAAGTGCAGTAAATTTAAATCTATATACGTTTAGTTTCCCTTCCTAGTTTACATGGTTTAAAAAAACTGAGTCCCAAGCAAAAATGGGTTAAGAGTGGTAACTACCTAGTATTTACTCTCTCACACGCCGTGTTTATGCTGTTATGACAACATCACAGAAAAGAGAAAGAAAAAGAAAAATGAAAAGAAAAAGAAAAATGAAAAGAAAAAGAAAAAGAAAAATGACGGTAATATTGTACCATGATCAAGCATTTCAAAATGACTGGATGTGAGTTTATGCGGTCAAATATACTGGCAATCGTCTAGAGCGTCGAGTACGGAAGTTGAAAAGGGTTCCTCAGTCAAAGATAAGTCTGGTATGATCCATGAAAATCATCACCTTCAAGGCAAGTATATATTTAATTTCGGTATTAGGTTATCTTTTTTTTTATGTTCTTATCTTTTTTTCTAAGTTTCTGACTGATTAAAATCTCAATTTTTTTATGATCAAGATCAGGTTCTTGGGGTATGAGTCTGAGGGGAAGTGTTGTAACGCTCAAGTTTTTCAAAATTAACCTTTGTTCAAGTGATTTTTCATTTAAAAGAGGTTTGGGCACATTTGAAATGTTTTGTGAAACTTGGGGGGGGGGGGGGGGCATTATCGAAATTTTATTAACAAAACCACCAAAACCCCTCATTTACGATCTCTCACAGTTTACGATTCCCTCTCCTATTCTCTCTGCGTTTACGATTCAACCACCAGAATCCCTAACCGCCGCCCCTCTTCCACCGGAAAATCGATATCCGGCTAGCTCCGACTGTTATCGGTTGAAATCGAGTACACCACCGCCTTCGCCCTCTCATTCCGACCATAGAACACTCTTCAAATAACCGTTTCCTCTTCAAATCTTCAAGTGATTTTGTTTCTCTTTTCTCCCGGTTGCTAATCCTCTTTTTCTTTAAATTTTGCTTCGGCCTCTCAAGATTCGGAACCAATTCTGTGTTTGGGATAGTTAAAAGGTAGTATTAGAGGTTTCTTTTGCATCAATTTTGGTGTTTGATGTTGGTGGACTTATGCGTTTACGATTATCGTGAGGAAGAAGACGACGTTTCGTCGTTTACGACCGCGTTTACGATCGACCATGTATACGATCCGATGACATTTACGATCAGATGGCGTTCACGAATCCGTGTGTTTTCGATAAAATATTGTTTACGATTAGGGATATGGTTTACGACTGGACTTTACTTCACCCTAATCGTGAACCCAAATTCGGATCGTAAACCTATTAAGATTTTGATTTAAAATCGTAAACGATCAAATAATCACAAAATGGTTTTAAAATCTCATCAAACTTAATTTGTTTTAAGATAAAATTGAACAATTAATTTTAAGAGTGTGTTGTGTTAATCCATGAAACAAAATCTATTTCTCTTCAAGGTTTCATTTGAAAGATTAGAACCTAATAGAGTGATGTGATTAAACCTGATGCACTTGTCTTGGTTTCTCAGATGGCAGAAGAGATGATTGAGGAAGAAATTCACTTTGAAAGAGATCATTGCATACCTGCTTATCTAGATGACCCTCCAGAGAAACACATGCAGTTGTTCTACTCTCTAGTTGCAGGGATGAATGTTTGCAAGATCAATCATGCTCTCAGGGCGCATGTGCTGATAGATGAAAAATTGGTGAGAGAACTCTGGGGAACTGCCAGGGCAAACGCTGACAAAACAAGGATCACTGCAACTGTTCAAAACTGCGGAATTGAGATCCTTGAAGAAGATATTCGCTAGGGGTTGAATATTACTGATAGAGCATAAGATAAAATGGATATTCGAAGAATGAAGTGTTAGAGGGTGCACGTCTTTTGGGATATGAAGGAAAATTCCCACCAATATTCAAGAAGCTATTGCCACACTACTGGAGGTGTTTGGCCCACTACTTACAGAAATCATTCTTGGGAAAGAGAACAAGCTTCGATCAACTGAACAAGGTGCATGGCACAGCATTTGTTGCACTTTCATTGGATTGGGAATACAGCTTTTCAAAGATGATGCTCTTAGATTGGGTGGGTAATGCTGACTTGAGTGCTAGAGAGCAATTTCTCATGACTCCAAGATTTGTACACATGGTGGTGATGAGGAAGTATCCAATATACAAGAAAGGGTTGAGAAACTAGATATAAAATTCATGGATGATGGTGTGTTTGGTCTACAAACTCAAGATAGAAGGGGAAATAGCACTTTTCAAGGAAGACCTGAGTGGGCCTGAGTTTGCAAGGGAACAAGAACTAGAAGCAGATCCGCTACCTGAAGAACCTGCGGCCAATTATTTTGTTACTGAAGATCATGATGTTCTAGTGGCTGTTCAGGGGGAACCAGAGAATATACCTTCAGATGAGGAGAATGTGATGGATGATATTTTCCCAGAGGATGAGAATTTGGCGGATGACATTTATGGAGATCTGGAGCCAATCAGTCACAAAAGAACAAGGGATGACTTAAGTTCTTCTTCAAATGGTGGTTCAATCCCGCGAGAGTTAGATGATAATGTTGCTGATGATGATGTGTTTGCAGAACCTAATCCTGTGCCTGAACCCTCACCAAGAAAGAAATATGATCCAAGATCTATCAGGTCCAAGTTTCAAAAGACAAGCTCGAACCTGATGGTATTTGAAACATCAGGTGCAAATGTTCAGAATGATGAGGTGTCTGAACCTCCAATTGTTGAGAGCACACTTCAAGTTGATGATCAAGTTGATACCCAAGAAACAACTCCAAATCAAACTGAAAGTCCTATTCTGAATGAACAAAGCCCAGTTCATGAGGAAAGACAATTCTTTGAAGTTGATAGCTCGTTTGTTGAGCCCAGTCCCGTAAGGATAAATTTTTCTACTGAATCCAGCCAGCCCCCAATCATTCCAAGTTTTCGTCCATATCAAACACTTGTTGGAGAAAGTGTTCAATCTAGTGATCTCCCTGTAGACCTTCGGATAAGTGCTGATCCTCAAATAAACTTTCTGTTATCTCAAAACAGGAAGAGAGAGGAAGAGATAAAAGAGCTTAAGGAAGAACACAAGAGGTTGAAGGAAAAGGAGAGTAAGAATGAAGCAAGTATTGGGTATATGTATGCTGGGTTTCTTGAATTAAGGAAGAAGTTAGAAGAATTAAAAGGGACTGGTAGCCAAAATGCACAGGGTGACCCAGGGCAGAGTTCTTCACTGTTGATACATGGTCCTTGATCGTCATGTGAAGTATCGAATACAAGACGATCACACATAATAGCTGAGGTCTGAACTCCCAGCGAACCTGGAGTTCGGACGGCTCCGAATGTGTGGCCGAACCTCAGGTTCGACTAGTCGTATTTCAGTACTATAAATATGTTCGTCTTGTGTTGTATTCAAGAACAGTCTAAGCTTCCGTGTCATATTCTCTGATTGTACTCTGTGGTTATCTCTGTGGTTAATACAAGTTATTTGTATTTACTCTCCGTGTTTTACACGTTTACATTGATTTCATTACGACTAAGTAGAAGATCCGTACGCTCACGCACTTTCAAGTGGTATCAGAGCATTAGGTTTGCTCTACTAGTCGGAAATCAGTGTTTTTTTTCGGAGTTTTGAGTTCAAATTCACGTTTGTTGCGAAAATGTCAATCATTTTTGAGTTCGTTTGATCGTCCCAAGTGTGTTTTTCGTCAAAAATTTGTTTCTAGATCGTTTCTATCGAGTTTGCTTGAATTCCTGTCGAAAATTCCAGTCAAAAACGTTGAAAACAGAGAAAATGAGGTCGAGTGAAATCTGTCTCGTTTGAGGTTCGGACAACTTCGGAGTAACCGCTCCGAACTCTAGGTTCGGATGAAGTTCGGTCTTTATTTAGGTTCGGTGAGAGATCGGTCTAGGTTCGGAAAGAGTTCGGTGGTCTCTCGGAGCTAGTTCGGAGTTTTTGGTTTTTGTTCGTCCGGAGGTCAGGTTCGGAGAGAGTTCGGCGTTGTTAAGTTCGGACAATGTTCGGAGTCAGCTCGAAGGAGGTTCGGACGAGGTTCGGAGTGAACAGTAACCAGTTTTTCGAAAATGTTCGATTTTCAAGCGTTCGCGGCTATTCAAAATTCGGTTCAAGCTACGATGCAGACAATGATTAACTATGATAATGAAATCGGAACAAGTCAGAAAGTTCCCAAATTACTTAAATTAGAAGATTATCATAGTTGGGTAACACGATTTGAAGGGTTTGTTTCCGCAAATGATATCAATATGTGGTTATCGTATTCTGAACAATATACATATCCTAAGGATGAGGATGGGGAACCAATTCTTCAAAGGAAGCTTTCTGGTGAACAAAAGAAAGCATATCAAGCTGAGAAAAAGGCTTATGGCACTTTAACAATGGCTTTGCCTACTGATTTACTACATCAATTTTCAAGCAACTATACTACAAAGAGTTTGTGGGATGCTCTAGAAAAGCGATGTGAAGGCAATGACCAGTACAAGAAAAGTCGACAAAAGGTGTTGAAGAAGGAATTTGATAGATTCAAGCATTATCAAAATGAATCGATTCCAAATCTGATTGCAAGATTTGCACATTTAATGAGTGAAATGAAGTTGGTGAATCTTACAAAAGACGAAGCAGATAGAAAAGAAAAGATTATGGAAGCTCTACTAGAGAAGTGGGAAAATTATGTGATGATGATTACTAATGATAAGGATTATCCAAAGTTGTCTTTTAATGATCTGATTCAAAGAATCCAAGCTAGGGATATGGAGTTAAAAGTAAACAAGTCACTTCCTGAGCAAATTCAGAATCCTGCGGTGTATTATGGCAACAATGATTCAACTTTGAATGCTGGAAAGTCTAATATTCTTAGTTCTGCACCCCCTACAGCATTCCTGGCAGGTAAATCTGACACTCCAAGTTATTCATCTGCTGGTTGTACTGTGTCAATTCCTAGTTCTTCGACTCAAAATGCATTGTCTGTTCAAACTGTCGATGATTATAATGCGTTGATGTCTGTATTGGTATCTTCATACTTTGGTGTTATCACTGGTGCTGTGAGTAATGCAGAATTAGCAAATGAAGATTACGATCAGATTGATTATGATCATTTGGAGGAAATGGATCTGAATTGGCAATATGCTATGTTGGTTCGTAGAACAAAGAAATTTTTCAATAGAACTGGTAAGAAGAGACTAAATCAGGAATGAAAGATTGGATTGGACAAATCTAAGGTGAAATGTTATAAGTGTTCCGTTTATGGTCACTTTGCTCGAGAATGTCCAAGTTCTGCAGAAAGTAAATTGAAGACGGGTCAGCATGCACATTTAGTTTTTCATCCATCAGATAAAGCTGAAAAGGTTGAACAGAAATCTGCTACTCTTGCTCATGATTGGACTGATACATTTATGCATCCAGATGGATTTGCCTGGAATGCAGATTCAGAAATTAAAAAGAATCATACTCCAATCTCAATTGCTTTAACTGTTCAACATGCTGATGATGACAGTTTTTTAACTGAGTCTGATACTTCTTCAAGTATATCTTTGGTTCAAGAAGAATTACCTAAGACTTCTGAGAATTCAAAAGATGATGAATTTAAATGTTATAAATGTGAGAAGTTGCTCAAGGAAATTGCAAGTTTTGAACAATATCGCCAAATCTCAACTGAAGAAATTGTGGTGTTAAAGAAAGAGTTGGAGGATTTTCAAAATAAATATTATGAGTTGGTTCATAGTCATGAAGATGTTTTGAAGGAAAAGGCTCAATTGGCTGAAGAGTGTGAGAAAGCCAAAGCTGAAGCGTTAGACGCAGCTCAAGATTTTGAGACTCTGTTTGAGAAAAGATATCCGGTTCAGCAAAAATATGAAGAGGCTACTGCTCTTATTGCAAAAACTGATGTTATTGTTGAGAAGCTTTAAAATAAGATCTCTATGCTTCAAGATGAAAATGTTCTTTACAGAGACAAGAATGAAGTGTTAACAAAAGATGTTGAGATTACAAACAAAAGAGAGAAAATGTGCTTGAAGAATTATATGCTGAATGTGAGATCCGGAAGTTACAAACTTATGAGTATGATGATCTCAATGCAAAATTCATCAAGTCACAACAAGAGGTGTTTGAAGGTCAACATAAAATTAATGACTTGAAATTGGAGATTTTGGAGTTGAAAAGGCAAGTTAAGAATTGTAATTTGTCACCGACATTGCTAAATTTCTTATACAAGCAGGATCAGAGTTCCGAGAAGTCTAAGGAAGAAAATATTCACTTGGTACCTCAACCAGTGGATTTGATTGAAGTTACTTCTGCTCAGATTGATCCATGCAATGAATTACATGATTATTCAAAGTTTGCTACTCCACCCACGAAGAACAAGTCTAAGTCCAAAAAGAAGGAGAAACCTTTGGGTGAAGCTCCAAAGTTTACTTCAAAATCTGTTTTGCTGGAAAATGAAAAAGTTTTTGATAAGGTTGCTTCGAGTTCTTCATCCGAAACTGACGAAGAAAAGGTTTTGATTGAAAAGAACAAGCTGAAGGATATCAAAGCCAAATTTACTAGTGATGCTAAGTCAAGAATTGCTTCAGGTTCTTCGTCCAATTCTTCAAAGACTCAAGGATCTAAACACAAAGGTTTAGGTTACAAAGTGTTGGAAGAATCGGTTCAAGCAAAGAAATCAGTGAAGGCTGAGAAGGTTCCTAAAGCAAACGTTATAAAGAAATCACCATCTCAGAAGGAGTTTTCTTATTATTCTGGAAGATCTTCATCTTCAAGGAGTCCATCTCCTATGTATGATTCTTCTGATGGTTTCTTTGATCACTTTCATTCTGAACATTCATCTGATTCTCAAAAATCAAAACAATTTTCAAACAATTTTAGAGAACGACTGTGTTATGTATGTCGTCAACCAGGACATTTCGCTGCTGATTGTCCGACGACTGCATATATCCACAAAACTGCAAAATATGTGGATAACAAAGGTCACATTTTTGATGAACCGTGGTCCCCAAATATTAAATCAACTCGTAAATCATCTTGGTCTAAACCAAATACGTCAGTTGAATCTGATTCGGGTTTTGATAAAAAATTACAAATTTTACAAATTTGGAAACCAAAAGTTGTTTCCAAGGCCAACAAGGACTTTGTGGAAGACACCGGGCGACCCGACGCTGTTGATTCGGGTCGATCCCAACGCTACTAATGTTTTATTTGGTGTCAAGCAGGTGTTTCAGGAAGATCTCTCGGTGATTGGAAAATTGTTGATTGTGAAATATCTGTTTCTAATTAAATTGAATTTCAATATCAATTTTGTTTTTCAAAATGCTAATCTGCTAGTATTCGTGTTGGTTGATCAATTTTTCTTGTTTTTCACTTCGTCTCATTCTGAGGGGGAGTTTGTTTTTGCAAAAATACAAAAAATAGTGTGTTGTTTTTCAAATAGTAAAAATGAAAATCTATAAATAGAGTTGTCATTTTTAGGGGGAGACATTTGAAAAAGACAAACACATTGAAAAATGAGAAATTGTATCCGACATGATTGGGAAATGATGGTAGATTGGTTGACAGTATCTGACTCATGGATAAAGTAGATGAAAAGCCATAAGATCATTTGATCGATGTGCAAGGTAGGCTCGGCAAATCAGAAAGTATACAAATGTGATATACACTAAATCTGATGCTTGACCTAGTGGACAACATCTTGATGCATATCTCATGATATATCAAGAAAAAGATGTGTTAAAAATAAAATGTGAAGTCACTGTGTATACATGTGTTCATTTTGCAAAGATTTAAACTTGTTTGATTTTCTTTATTTTGTCAAACGATCGGACTTTCTCTGCGTGTCGAAAGACTGACCTGATCGTTGTTCGTTTGACGTTCTGCTTTATTTTCTTTGGTGTTTCGTATAACTCATTGGACTTTCTCTGCATGTACGAGAGTACCGACCTGATTGTTGTTGAGTTATACAATTTCAACTTGTTTTATTTTCTTTTTTTGTTAAATCTGAGGCCTTATCTGCGTATCGAAAGATCGACCTTAAGGTAGACGATATAACGTTCTTATTTCTTTTTGCATTGAACACAGTTGACTATATCATGGTTACGATCATTATGTGATTAAAGTCAAAAATGAATCACAAAATGTGATAAGCAAAAGCATATCTGAGTATGTCTGATAGTGTGGGGTACCTGGTCAATGCAAATCTAATCAATACCTTAACATATCCAGATGTTATGAGTATGATTGTGCCAGAGTTTAAAGTTGGACAAATTATATCTGCAATCGTCATGGCTTATGTGCTTCAATAATTGAAATTGAAGTGTAGTTCAGCATGTTATGACCAATATGATCCCAAGTTGTGATCTTTCTCACAAAAGACAAAAATAGTGTCTAATTCGGTATTGTTTTACTTTTCTTATCAAAAATACCAAAAAGATTTTAGGTGTGTTTTGATATAAAATTTCTTAAAAGCCAAAAAGATTTTGTTTCTAATTTGTTTTCGATTGATCAACACGAAATACAAAATCATTTTTGAAAATCAAAATATCTTGGAGTCTCGAAGAGACATTTTGCACCAAGATTATTTATGTTGGCAGGTTTCTAAGTGGGAAGAGAACATCACAACTTCAAGTCTTCTGAAGTTTGTTGATAAAGAGATTTCACACGATGCAATATCAAGTATTCAAGATTGAACTCATCGTCAAGATCGAGGAAGATTTTGATTGAAGATACAAGATACAAGTTTGATACAGAAGATGATACTGCACATGCCGAGGGGGGGTTTGTTGATACATGGTCCTTGATCGTCATGTGAAGTATCGAATACAAGACGGATCACACATAATAGCTGAGGTCCGAACTCCCAGCGAACCTGGAGTTCGGACGGCTCCGAATGTGTGGCCGAACCTCGGGTTCGGCTGGTCGTATTTCAGTACTATAAATATGTTCGTCTTGTGTTGTATTCAAGAACAGTCTAAGCTTCCGTGTCATATTCTCTGATTGTACTCTGTGGTTATCTCTGTGGTTAATACAAGTCATTTGTATTTACTCTATGTGTTTTTCACGTTTACATTGATTTCATTACGACTAAGTAGAAGATCCGTACGCTCACGCACTTTCATTCACAAGGTGCACAAACTGCTGAAGTAGTGCCAGTAGATGAGGGTGATGACTCCATAGAGATCTCTGATTATGTTCAAGGAGGAAGATTCATCTCAAAGGCACTGGAAAGTCATGATAATTGGTTCAAAGACTTCTTCTAAGGACCTTACTCTTGATGTGGGAGAAAGTGAAATCGACAAAAGGGGGAGTCGTGAACGTGTTGGCATTATGATGTAGAGAAGAAACTGTTTGCTGTGATCAGAGACGGGTACAGTCGAGTACTACAGAACTCGGGATCAATTTCACTCTTGGACAGAGACGGAGATGAGAAATTTGCTGAGGGCTCCGTTTATTAACAGATGGAGGAATGCACATGGAGACCTAGTTCGTGACAATCTGATGAGCCATCTTGAAGAAAACTTTGCAAACTTTGACCTCAAGTAAATAAGATGGGTCCAGACTGGAACTGATCCTGTCACAAATGAGCCTATTGGAGAAGTGAGGCGTCCTCCCACCTAAAGAACACGAGTGATCAATATGCTCGACGAGATTAAAGATGGTACACTTGTGAGAAATTTTGATAATTGGTTTTATGATCCAACAACTCATGTGGTGGTGGTAGTTTGCAAGAAGATGCGAGAATTTTGCTTCTATGATCCAGTCGATTTGCTAAGGTTTGGAGAACGTGATATCAAACTCCTGGCCACCCAACTTATTCTTGGTGATGACCTTGATTATGAAAATGCTATAAGGGTGGGAATCTTTCATGGAACAGCAAATCGGATTGTGGAACGTGAATGGTGGTCAAGGAAGGAGTATCACACCTTCCGATTTGATTTGCTTCTTCCTTAGACAGTCTAATGGTTCATGCATAGGGGAAGATTGTTGGGCTATACATAGTGAGGCATGAACATTAGACATGTGGGCTTACATTGACTTGGGCTTAAGGTGTTCTCGATTGGGCTTCATGGGCCGGTTCACTTACTTGGGTTTATTATTCTAGCTAGGGTTATTGTGTGGGTTGTATAAATACCAAGTAGTTTATGATTGTGGGTAGCCTTTGTGATTACGATTTTCTGTTTCCATCTTGTATCCACGATCGCAAACACATATCAATAGAAGATTGATCGGTTTTCATTCAAGATTTGATTGTTTTGCTTTGTCTTCATCTCATATCAAGTCTATTTCATCATCTTCTAGTTTGAATCATTCACAAACAAGGTTTCCGCACTTGTTTGCGATAAATATATCGTGAACAGTTGTTGTTTCAGGACCAACAAATCACACAAATTATTGTCATTCCCACTGAGGTAGGAGACTTAGGACTAGTACACTCGTATAATCCATAACAAGTTTGACTAATGACATGCAACCACATAATCAAGTAATCTCATGCTCATATTCATGCATTTTCATGATTATTTATTTTCTGATAAATATAACATGTAGGCTAATTCCATTATTATACATCATCATCATCTCATGTAAGTCACATAGATCGTTCATTTACACATTTCAAGCCATGTCATAGATTCCTAACCACATGCATGAATGCCATCTTGACCTAAAAGGCCATTTTCACCATATTTTCATGCAAATAATTTTTATAAAATAGTCCTCATGCATTTGAACATCAAGTTCACAACTTTATACACTATCATGCATCCATTAACCTAGATCAAGTAAAATCATAGTAGATCTTACACAAATCAAGTGCCTTTATTCAAAAGTCCTAGATCTAGCATGTATCATCATATCATGCACAAAGCCATGTTCTTGATTCAAAGATGAAATCTTTACCATCATAAACACTAGATTTATACTTGATATCATCATAACAACACAAATCAGACCTAGATCCATCATAAAGCTTAGATCTTCACATCTTTAACACAAGCAAAACAAGGTAAAACACATACCGAAAGGATGTAAGATGATCAAGGATGAAATCAGGGCTTGATTCTTGAATAAAATCAAGGATCTTGATGTTGATTGAGTATGTGAGTGTTAATGGTTGTAAATGAGGCTGATGGGACGTCTGGAAGTGATGAAATGGAGAGGTGATGGCTAATGATGCTAAAATAGGGAAATTTTATGGTTTTGCTAGAAGCATCCTTCAAGCGTATCACTTGGAGCCTTGGGTTGCTCTAGGCGATACGCCTAGAGCTCCCTTCTGACAGCCCCTCTGACTTTTGTTGACCGCAACCCGTTTTGTTCGTTTTTGGCATTTTTTGGTCACGGTTTTCAATCTTTACTCCCATTTTTAATTCAGCATCATTTTTATCACATCGAATCCAATAAAATCAAGTATCAACTTACCATATAACAATTTACAATCATGCAATTAAATTCACGTATCAGTTTGCACGTATTTCACGACACATAGAAGTTTTCAATTTATCACCAATGTTTTGAGACTCCGACTTGTGTGTGATGTTTGTGAAGTGTTTTAAGGCTACTAGACTCTTCTAATACCTTAATTAACATACTAAGCCTATATACGCACCTCCCGGTTTGTCAGTTTTATCAGTTTTTATCCGTTTTAAGGCTCGGGTCCCACCCAAAGGGCCAGAATGTCACACATAGCAAGGCCATGGCTGCGAATTCTGGATATAAATTCAGTTTTGGAAGAGTTAAGAATCACATAACTTCCCTTGGGTACCAAATAAGTAAATTCCATCTTGTTTCATGTGTAGGTGAGTAGAATTTGAGTTCAAAATTGTAACACCCACACCCATTTTATGACTACTTTAACATAGTTTATATTAGGTCTCAAAAGATTAACAATCATTAGATACATTAAGTTGTATCACCACACTAAGACATCACTATCCGAGTGTGGCTTTCAAAACTATAAGATTTGATGTCATAAAAGGCCTCATAAGGCTCTATACAAATATTACTATTTCAACACAATATGTCCTAAAATACTTCATCATTGATGTTCGGTTCCTCAAAAACTTGGATTGATTACTTGCTCGATCCACCCGACTCATTACCTACCACAGTACTAGTAACACTTTAGTCATTGTGATATTATATGACAACTAGAACAACAAACAAGTGGTTAGAATTGCATAACGAAAAATAAAAAATTGAGTTGAAGTTACCCCTCGCGTACCGCCAGGGAGCTTTGCGTAACGCGAGGGTTCCAAGCGTATCGCTTGGATCTGCATGTGTTCCAGGCGATACGCATGGGGCGTACTTTCCAGGGATTCAACATATTTTTCCCAGTTCCATTCTTAGTTTATTTTGTGTAGATTTCACCATATTTCACCCATCCGAATTTTTGTGTATCTTTAGCCCATTTTAATTCCCATAACAACCAAGACATTCTTATGGATGGGATCCCATCAATATGTATAATCGTCACAAACTACCACATGAAAAGAGTCCCAACCTGTTGACTCGTTAAGATCAAACCGTACCAACAATCAACTTACCTTAGGTGAAGTTAAATTTGTGAAGTCAAATGTATCACCTTGCGGTTATAATCCAGTTAGCATGGAATTTCGATAGCCAATCCATTCCCAACACAACTTTAAATTCTTTAATTGAGATTGGTATAAGGTCGACTTGGTACTCCTCGTCTCGATGGAAATTTTACAATTACGACATATATCAAAGACAAAAAGGCTTTTACTATCCGCTCTTTTTAATTCTAACGGAATTTTATAACTTATCGGTAATAAAGGAAGGGTGTCAAGCAAAATCGAATGAAACAAACGATCTGCTCGCACCTGTATCAAACAACACATATGCATGCATGGAATTTACAAGGAAAGTACCCGCAACCACTCCTTTCTCGACTTTAGCATCATCCATCTTTAGCTGAAAAGCCCTCCCCTTAGCCTTGGGGATATCCACTTTTCCTCCACTTTGGCCCGCCCCCTGATTCAAGTTTGGGCACTCACTCCAACGACGTCTCGGTTTTCCGCAACCATAGCACAAACTAGTAGGGTTGGGGCATTGAGCCACCCCGTGCCCCGTCTTCCCATAATTGTAGCAAGGTTTATTCTTCAAATAACACTCACCCTTATGCAAGCGGCCACAATGCTTGCACCTTGGGGTTCCACTACTTTTACTTTCTGATTTCTTAGAGGACTTAGTTGTCTTTTGCTTCTTAGAAGAAGTTAAACTACCTTCACCTGCTTGTTTTCCCCCTCTTTCAACTTGTTTCTTCAACTCATGCTCCCGGTCACGGGCAACACTGATTACCTCTTCAAGAGTCTTCCATCGGGTAGCTGCTATAAACTCCTGATAATCTTTATGCAACATATTATTGAACTGATTGATCTTCAGCCTTTCATTTTTGAGTATTGCATCTCAAAACTTTACTCGATCCAGGAAAAAGCCCACAACTTCATCAATAGCAGCAGCCCTCTTTTACGTTAACATAGAACAAACCCCATTGGATGGGATATTCTTAAGGCATTCCACAATGCAAAGTAGTCGAGCCTGACGTGGATGCTGCAATATATAGGCCTAAGATGCAATGATGAGGCGCTCTGTATTTGTTAATTTAATTTAATAGGTATAACATGTGGAAAATATGATATGTAGAACACGTCAAACACTGATTTGAAATGATACTAAACCATAAAATTATAAGAACACCCCCACCACTACAGCAGATTTAAGCCACTTCACCTCACAATAATAATAATAAAAAAAATAAGTAGGGACTAAACCAATCTATCCAACAAGCCAGAAAAAGGGAAAGGATCGAGCTCTGCTTCCGCCATCTTCCAGATCTTAACAGACGCCTTCACACTGATTCCGGTAGCGTTGTTTAACAAAAACACCTTAGCAGCGCCGTAGATGGCCGTCGTCGGGTACACTTTCGATGTCACCACCGTTCTTCTGTTCTGTGCAAACCCCTCCACTATCGAATGGTCCACTTGCAAGCAGCATAACATATCAACATCAATTTCAACGGATTCAACAACCACCGTACGTAAATTCAAATTGATTCAGATCTTAGATCTGTGTTGGATTTCGAATTGAAATCGCGGAATCGATCTTACAAACCGTCAAATTTCACATACCAGTAACCTCATGTTGTATTTTTCGCCTTGGAGAACCGGAACACTGCTTCCATACACCCATTTTCCTACGTCTTTATCCTTGGATGATCTGCATAAGTTTATATTCGAGATCGGATCAAACACTGACTGATGATGAATGATTTGAGGCAAACAGATCATGGAGATGAGAAGTAAAACAAATACAAAACCTTGTTTCATCAGCACAGAAGTAAGTTCTTGAGGATCCATTTGTATCTTTTGCAATATAGAAATCCACTGGAAGTTGCTCAGAGCGTTGGGCGTCGGCTAGAACCACCACACCAAATGGTCCCAACACACCCCTCCCAACCGAACCTTCACTAGTCGTGCAGTTGAACAACACATCGGCCTCAAGCGTCGATTCCAACATCTTTTCATCAATTTCAAATGTCGCAACTATATCCAACTGCAACGGTTGAAAAATATAAAGATATCCACGTTAGGTTTAGAACTATTACTAAATTGAACAAGCTATTGTCACACACGATAACTACAACATTTTAGTTGTATGGTAACTTTGACACGAGAAATAAAATTAGTTTATTGTTATTTAAACTAAAATGAGATTTTATGTTCGTGTGTAAGTGTGTTGTGTAATGTTATGACGCTTATTTTTATTTTTATAGGTTTTACATCTAATCGAGAATATGTTATTATATTCACTATCCAAAAACTAAAAACGCTATATTAAAGTATTACTTGCGTGACTTAGTTGCAATCACTAAACCATTTAAATATTAAACAAATAAACATTAATATAAAATTACCTTCCAAGTTCACTGCTTGTTGAATCACCCCTTGCTCGCTTGTGACTTTGTTCTTTTAACCGGTTAAACAAACTTGCGTTGGGAGTTCTTGATTGCGATGACGCGTTCGATTCCATTGCGGTTTGAATAGGATTGGTGTCCCCATATCTACGCAAATAATGATCGTAGAGGTGTTGAAAGTGGGTTTTAAAATCAATAACCATGTTAGTAGCCGCCATTGGATTTTTTTTGTCCACCATCCCAAAACCGTAGCAAATATCGGTTAGCAAAGTCTCCACACCCAATTGATTGAAACACGGGTTTAAAGCTAGAGCACAAGAAAAAACCGGTGGCATTTCTATAAAGATCATCATCACTAGAAAATAACTCACCTATTTTTTTGCTTATAAAATACAATTGCGGAAGCACCAAGCAACTAGTCGGAAAATACACCCCCGACAAAGTGACGTTGTCGTTAAAAAAGCTTCAAGTAAAGCGGTTAAACTCTCAAGTAATTCCCAATAAAAAAAACGATCAATATTTGCATTTTTAGACGCGAGCTCCCCATGAAACAAATCTAACCCGGACCGTTGTTTCAAAGCACTTAGAAACATTATACAAGTCGAATTCCATCGAGTTTCAACATCCCAATTAGCCGCGTAACAAGGCGTCTTAATCGCTTCACATGTCCTTCTACATTGAAGGGCTCTTGCTCAACCACTCATAAAGATATCTTTCAACATTTTTCAAAAACTATCAACAACCGACTTAACTTTTTCAACTTCTAAACCATCCTTCACCACCAAATTAATTATGTGAGCAACACATCTAGAGTGGAAAAAAGCGCCCGAACGAAATGGTTTATATCTTAGAATTAAACGATTCACGGCATTGGTGTTATTTGATGCATTATCAAACGAGATGGAAACCAACTTATCTTGCAAACCGTAATGTTGAATGATCCCATCCAACATTTGATAAAGAGCCGCACCGGTGTGGGGGTAGCCATAAGTCTCAAATGGTATAACACGTTTCATCATCATCCAACTTTCGGGATCAATCCAATGGGCGGTTACACACAAATACGACAACGGTGACCCATGAGGAGCCCACCACACATCGGTGGTGAGGCTATCCCCGGTTTTTAAAGCCGCAAAACCGGTCACTAACTTTTCTTTACATTCTTTCCAACGCTTCATACAATCACGACGAATAGTAGCATGACTTATTTGTCTATATTGAGGTTGGAGAGCACGTTGAATATACCTTGTCAAAATCAGTAACAAGAGAATGAAATTAGTGAATTAATAATCAGTTACAATTTAGCTTGATTAACTTATCCACCATTGGATAGTTATCGATGATACTCCTTTACAAATAGGATTGAAACTTCTTATTGAAGCCAGTTTGGTACAGCCTAACAACAATATATATAAACTATAAGTTATCGACATATATAATTATTATTTATAACCATAAAATAGTTTTTACTTTTACATGTTCTTCTCGTTAGTACTACCTTTTTATATTCGCAGAGATACTAGTTCGAACCTTATTTCTAAGCAAGACTAATAGAACCCATAAAATATAAAAAACTGGGTTATTTCATGTATAAATGTACAGGAAATTTTTTGCTAGTAATCTGCTCAAAATTGGGTATATTCAAATTGGGTTGTCAAAATACCTTGTCAAAATCGGGTTATCGAACATGTTGAAGGGTAGTCCGCGTTGGATGATCACGTTCCCTAGTAGCTCTCTGTTATGATCCGAAGAGTAAGTCCAAGCCACTCCATCCGTACCCATTTGCGGTTGATTCTTACCCGGATGGTTTTTCACCGCATCACAATGCACTAACAAGTGTTGTCTCAATATAGAGTTTGTCGTCGCACTCAAGAACTTGTTACAACCGTGACAAAGAGCCATTTCTTTCCCATTTGACATATCACACAAATCCATGTGACTAAAGATATCTTTCGATAGGTTGGTTGTTTTCACTCTTAAAACAGTGAGGGGGGCTCGGGCTGCGGTTGCATTAGTTCCGGCAGGGGTATTAGCTTGAGTCGACTTTCCGGCAGGGATATTAGGTTGGCCTTGAGTCCACAATCCGGCAGGAGTTGGAGAGGGATGAAAATGGCGAAAAATAAGGGTTGATTACGACTTGGTGAGTGTAATCGACGAAGATGAAAAAAGAGAAAAAGAAGGTGAATTAGTTTTCTAGGATTGAGATATGTGTCTAGAATATGTAAAGTCAAAAGCAATCTAGGAAAATTTAATAATTTACATAAATAAATCGATTCCCAATCAAATAATCGATTTTGAAAATCGATTAAAATAAACCGATTTAAAATCGATGTGCAATATATTTTTATGAATCGATTTGTAATCGTCGGTTAGATATAAACCGAAATCGGTTTATGAATAATCGATTTTTTTCGGTTACGGTTTCGGTTATTAATCAGTGACGGTTCGGTTAATCGGTTATTCTGTACACGGCTACTCTTAGATACGGCATTAATTTTTTAAAAAAAATTACACCATAAAAACAAGCGTTTTTTAATCTTTAAAACGCCTACAGTGTTGTTATATATAAAATAAAAAAAATCTCTTTCAAATGTTTAGATTATTGTGTCAAACTGCTCTATGTCATATTGTGTTAAAAATTTTGGGACATAAAAAGTCAAAAATGCCCTTCCATCTTTTGTTTTTTTTAGTTGGAAAAATGGATTTTAATAATACAAGTTTTACCTTGTTGGCGGATAATAATACGAGTTTTGAAATTTCCTCACAATAATACGAGTTTTGTGGGTATTGGATTCTAATGATACACCGTTATTTTTTTACTAACGGTGTTAGTCTGTTGCCTACGTGGCAGGTGCCACGTTAGGTGCCACGTAGGAGGAAAATAGTCCACGTCAGATGCCACGTAGGCAACAGACTAACACCATTAGTAAAAAAGTAACGGTGTATCATTAGAATCCAATACCCACAAAACTGTATTTTTGTGAGGAAATTTCAAAACTCGTATTATTATTCGTCAACAAGTTAAAACTTGTATTACTAAAATCCATTTTTCCTTTTTAGTTTCTCTCTTTAACTCTACACAGGAAAATTTTGGGTCATAGATCTTCATTTAATTGAATAACTAATGGCTATGATTCCTTGTTATCCTTCTTATCTAAATTAAACTTCTCACAATAACCTCACCCATTATTAAACTTCTCATTTGAACTTCTACCCCATTAAGTAATCCAAACTAGTCAAAATAGTAATACTAGATGCTTTTCTTCACTTTAAGAGTTATTAAGCTTTATTTAATCTTAAACACACTTAGCACACTTAATTTAAACATACAAAGCACACTTAATTAGACGAGATGGATCCTTCAGACTTATTGTTTCTCTGGTGGATTGTGAAAAGTGATATTGATATTTTGCAGGTTGTGGTAAAGATCATTCGCTGGGATAGGATCAAAAATAGATTCTCGACCCTTAATCGAAAAAAGTAGAAAGCTTGTTGTTGAGTGGTAAGTCGACGAGGAGGTCGCAGTAATCTCAAATTAGGTACGAGCTTGGAAAATTTTGAAAAAGTGTTATAGTAGTATAAACCCAGACAAAGGCACATTATAGTAGTCTGGGTATATCTAACGCAAACAATATTTTACCTGATTGGTGCCCACTACCTAGTATGACCTATGGCTCTGCGTTCCTTCGTTATCTTTTATGTGTTTAGTATCGTTTAGGTGTGGATACTTGCCTGTGTTTTGTGGGTGGTTTCGAGCCGGGGGTCTTTTTGGGTGCGACCTCTTTACCCTTAAGGTAAAGGTAAGGTTTGTCATCTTCTTAGCCTCCCCAGACCTTGTACTTTGGGTGTGATTTTACTGGATATATTGTTGTTGTATTGTATTAGTGACTAAGATATGTCATAGGTCTCGTGAATTTATAGGTAGTAG
This sequence comes from Deinandra increscens subsp. villosa, assembly GCA_039602395.1. Classification (NCBI taxonomy): domain Eukaryota; kingdom Viridiplantae; phylum Streptophyta; class Magnoliopsida; order Asterales; family Asteraceae; genus Deinandra; species Deinandra increscens. Next base: position 10,780,505 of record JBCNJP010000006.1, on the reverse strand, counting down.
GTTCCTAAACAAGTTAATTTTTTTTTTTTGAAACAACAAAACTATTCTTAGAAGACACTAGCCAGAGGTTAGCACCCAAAATGAAATTACATAGTCAAAACAACAAAAACAAAAAACAACACCCAGGTGATGAATAAACATGACATAAAAAGACACATCCCATCCAATTTTATCTTTAGATCCACCTAAGAGATCAGCACAATAGCAGCAGCCATCTTTTATGTTAACATAGAACAAACCCCATTGGATGGGATATTCTTAAGGCATTCCACAATGCAAAGTAGTCGAGCCTGACGTGGATGCTGCAATATATAGGCCTAAGATGCAATGATGAGGCGCTCTGTATTTGTTAATTAAATTTAATAGGTATAACATGTGGAAAATATGATATGTAGAACACGTCAAACACTGATATGAAATGATACTAAACCATAAAATTACAAGAACACCCCCACCACTATAGCAGATTTATGCCACTTCACCTCACAATAATAATAATAACAATAATAAAAATAAGTAGGGACTAAACCAATCTATCCAACAAGCCAGAAAAAGGGAAAGGATCGAGCTCTGCTTCCGCCATCTTCCAGATCTTGACAGATGCCTTCACACTGATTCCGGTAGCGTTGTTGAACAAAAACACCTTAGCAGCGCCGTAGATGGCCATCGTCGGGTACACTCTCGATGTCACCACCGTTCTTCCGTTCTGTGCAAACCCCTCCACTATCGAATGGTCCACCTGCAAGCAGCATAACATATCAACATCAATTTCAACGGATTCAACAACCACCGTACGTAAATTCAAATTGATTCAGATCTTAGATTTATGTTGGATTTCGAATTGTAATTGCGGAATCGATCTTACAAACCGTCAAATTTCACATACCAGTAACCTCATGTTGTATTTTTCGCCTTGAAGAACCGGAACACTGCTTCCATACACCCATTTTCCTACGTCTTTATCCTTGGATGATCTGCATAAGTTTATATTCGAGATCGGATCAAACACTGATTTACTAATGATGAATGATTTGAGGCAAACAGATCATGGAGATCAGAAATGAAACAAATACAAAACCTTGTTTCGTCAGCACAGAAGTAAGTTCTTGAGGATCCATCTGTATCTTTTGCAATATAGAAATACACTGGAAGTTGCTCAGAGCGTTGGGCGTCGGCTAGAACCACCACACCAAATGGTCCCAATACACCCCTCCCAACCGAACCTTCGCTAGTCGTGCAGTTGAACAACACATCGGCCTCAAGCGTCGATTCCAACATCTTTTCATCAATTTCAAATGTCGCAACTATATCCAACTGCAACGGTTGAAAAATATAAAGATATCCACGTTAGGTTTAGAACTATTAGAAAAGTGAACAAGCTATTGTCACACACGATAACTATAACATTTTAGTTGTATGGTAACTTTGACACGAGAAATAAAATTAGTTTATTGCTATTTAAACTAAAATGAGATTTTATGTTCGTGTGTAAGTGTGTTGTGTAATGTTATGACGCTTATTTTTATTTTTATAGGTTTTATATCTAATTGAAAATATGTTATTATATTCATTATCCAAAAAACTAAAAACGCTATATTAAAGTATTACCTGCGTGGCTGTGCCTATCTCGAGGGGAATTAGTGACCCGGGTTGGAGCTCGACGTCTTTAAATTCATCATATTTCTTCGATCTCAGTTTTTCCGTTTCTTCAATCGGCCATTGAATCAAATTGGCTTTTGTTTTTGTGTCTAAAACGATGGTTCTTGGAATATTCTATAAATGAAAAAGGCAGAATAAAATATCAATAAATACAAAAATGCAAATTTTACAGGTGAAAATGACATACCAAAATGTTAGCCCATCCCTTCGAAAGGTCATACTTTTGGGGATCAGTTTCTCCAACGTAGCCCCAGAGTACCCTTCTCTGCTTATGTTGGTCATAAAACGTCTTGGATGCGTAAAATTTTCCGTAATCGTATCTCAACCCGATACCCACGTCATTTTCTGGATCGTCTGGATACCACTTGTCGGTCACCACATCATAAGTACCAATCGCGTACCAATCATGTCGATCTTCGTCACCACTCTGTTTCAACACGTGTTTAACATTCGGCCCGTTATCCACCATGTCCAATCCGTTTGTGTGTGTGGTGGACACCGGGTAAAGATCAACACATTCCCACATACCCGTGTGAGGAACCGCGTGAAGCACCTCCTCTTGCAGTTCGAAATGCGTAAAATTAGTGGTATGGTAAATCAAAGCACAACCAATAGTCTCGTTGTGTTTGGACCCCATTACCATTCTATATTCGCCATCGGGCCCCATCCATAAAGTGGACGGGTCCCGAAAGTCCTTGAACCCCACACCTGGCGGTGGGAACAAAACCGGGTTCCCTTCATACTTTTTCCATTCGAGGAGGAGTGGATCTGATGAATTGACCGCGTACGCTAAGCACTGTAATTGGGAGAGATCGTACGCATTGCCCGTGTAAAGCATGATGATCTGACCGTTAGGTAGGACCGTAGCCGAACCGGTCATGACACCTTCGATGTCGTACCAATGGTCTGGAACCATGGCGAAAGGGAGATGGAACCAGTTGATCATGTCTTTGGAAATCGAGTGACCCCATGTGATGTTGCCCCAGATGGCAGAATCTGGATTGTACTGATAAAATAGATGGTACCATCCCATGTGATACATTGGACCTGCAACACACTCAATCATTTTCGTTCTATTTTAGGAAATGTTTTGAACTCTAGCATTTGGTCCGTACAATAATTCAACATATCATAATCACCAACAACCCTATCTTTTTCCTACTTTTTTAGATGATATTTTAAACTTATTATATTAATTATTAGATATTTATAGTTGGAAACATCTTTAATAGTGACGAAACAAGAAGTTTTTATTTTTTACCTGCCACAACTAAACTAAAGCATTAACATTATTATTTTTTTCTTTTAAAAACTAATATTTTATATATAAAAATTAAATAAATTCTAATGACAAATAGGCAAATAAATTCTAATGACAAATAGGCAATTGACGCTTTTAACACTCAGCCTCCAATAATTACGGACTTTAAATTACTATAATAGTATTAACTATTACAAACTTAGGTGAATAGTTCTTTTGTGTTATTTGGTGTGATGGTTAGATGTCACATGACAATGACAAACTCGTATAGATTATTAATTATTATTAACTTTCGTTTATGTTTTCATCGTTTTAGTTTCTAATCGTGGTGTTTACGTATTACTTTTTTCTTTTACTTTCTTTATTATTTTAGTTTAACGTACGTAATTGCTCACTTTTTTTATATTTGGTTTATTTACGTTACGTTTTAACAATTAAACTTTATTGTATACATCTATTAACCCGTCAGAATGCGTGAATAATGAAATATAGTTACATAATAAATTATAAATTTATATTAATATAATTATGCAAGTGTGTTGAGTGCTTACCATCAGGATCTAAAAGCAAGAATCGTCCACATCGTCAAGTATATACCGCCACCATGGAAAACAAAAGATTAGAGAATTTGAATCAGATTAAATAATATAAACTGTTAATCGGATTAAATAATATAAGTTGTTAGTTTAGTTATAGTAAGCTTCAATTCAATTCGTACCGCTAATGAAGTTTTTATCGGGTTGAAAATGGTACGCAGATCGTTGCCACTCAACGTCGGCATTTGAATCCAACTTTCCGGGAGCCTGTTTCCGCTCAGTTTTTGGCAACTGAGTGGTGAAAGAGGCGGCGGCGGAGGGTTTATCTCCGTCGTTGTTGGCCGCCGGTGGTGTCTGGTTGTTGATTACAGCAACCAGAGAGCAGATTACGAGAACGGAAACAAGGATCCCGGAAAGAACTTTGGCTACGGATAGACGACGACGACCTGCCGGAGATCCGGCGAGTGTTTGGCGGTTTTCAGGGTCGTCGTGGAGAATGAGAGGGGTGGTGGTGGTGGTAGGTGAAGCCATGTGATGGTGGTTTCACTACTACTACTACTTACACGCAGTTTAGTGTGTTTTGGTGTGTGAAGATGGGGGTGATTAGTGGGGGGTTTTATAGAATTTCGGAAGTGAGAAATTATCATTCTCCAAGTGAAGTGAAAGTGAAAGTGACTCCTCTCGTGTCCGTCAAACTAATAATTATAATCCATGTCGACAAATTACATGTTGTAAATTTGAATGGAAAAATAATAAAACCAAAAATCTTGTTAAATTAGTTGGAAAAATATAAGTGATATTTGTTTATCTTAAAAGCTATAAAGGAAAACATGTGATTTGGTGCGTACATGGTGCCTAACTCATGTTTCTTAAACCAGCCTGAGCTCTTTTTCACTACACAAGGATGTCATCGTAATGTTGTGGACCCGATCTACATCATGTGACGGACTTCATACTCACATGAAACGCCCTCGTGTTTCGTCTATAATCATTAAGATTTACTAGTTTTGTAATGCCTTGTTACAAAAGTGTCTATCGGTGCATGTAGATTGCCCTAGCTAGTAGCCAATTAGATTAAAGGAGTCAATTGTTAACATTTTAGTATTTTACATATATGAAGGTGTGCAGTGCAAATGGGGTTTTGTGATATGATGGTTGTATTCACAAAGGCTAATTATGACTAGTAAGTGATTCCTTATCACCTGAGATTTCTTTCTTTTCTTTTTTCTTTTTTTTATTACTAAAGGGCCAAGCCCAGCAAAAATTTATATCTATCCAAAATATTTACTAGATATTAGAGATAATTATTATAAGAGGACATGTCCCTCTAACTAATATTGGAGATAAATAAGTGATTCCTTATGACCTGAATTTGACGACCTCTAAATGTGTATGGTACTAGGATGTATCACCTTCAGGGGTTGGGTTCAATTGGTAAAGCCATCGGAGTTAAGGTGTTGCTCTCCTTCAGGGCCAATGGTTCTAGCCCTGTCAAAACAAAAAAATATAATGAAAGATGTTGAAAGCTGCCTCTGCACAGAACAATGGAGTCCGTATCTTAAATTCATGCAACCTAATTAAGCCATACGATACAGCATACATTAGAAATTACTTTTTTTTGAACGCGGGCCGGCCCAATGGGCCATCTATTTCGAATCTGGTCTTAGATGTATATTAATAGAATCTGTTGAAAGAATGTTATAGGGTTGTCTTGTAGTTCATTTGGTAAGTCTATTCACGCATTATTCGCTGCTCATGTTCGAAGCATGTTGCCATCCGTTTTATTGTATATTTTTTTCCCTATTCTCTACGTATATCAAGGTTGCAGAAATCGTTTGGCAGTATCTTGACGGTTAACTGGTGTTAAGCGATTAATCGGAGACCCTAAATGATTACAAAAGTATATATATAATATAGGGTTGGGTTCATTGTAGACACCCTTAAAAGTGTAGACAGGTAGACACCCTTCATTACCATTGGATCATAAAACAAGCTTCAAGGGTACGATTGTCAATCACAAATTTCATTAAATCGTTTCAATCGACCGCCCCGTCCTCCAATCGACCTACTGTCGACACCGACGAATGACGACCATCGTGCCTACCGGACATCTTTCACTCCACCTCTCTCCTTTAATTCCCCGTTACAAACCCTAGATTCTGTCTCCAACACTCTCAATTCCATATCGTATGTGCAATTGACGTATTCACCTTCAAATTTCTTACCCACACAGCCGCCTCTTTGCTTCAGCTCGTTCATGATAATGATTGGGAATCAGATATTGATAGCATTTCAGGTAAATCTCGCCATGATGTTATGGATGTTCGCTCTAATTTGGTTGTTTTGTTGTCTCCGATTTGTAAATCGTTTTCACAGGATTTTTTACTCAAAGTAATAAACACTATGTGTATTAGTACAACCTAAAGTTTTATTGTTAGTTCCTACAAGTGTTGCATTATTTTAGGAGGGGGGGGGGGGGGGGGGGGGGGTATGCGATTAACAAGGGTTCTGTCATCCTTTTGATTGGTTAATTGCCCATCAAGTTTTGTGTATGCTATTATTAATCATTTTGAATATATATTGAGCATAGGTTTTGATATAAATTGGTACATGTTCTTTCGAGTTTGCTTTTTATGGTTTAAAAATTAAATTCAGTTGTATATCCAGGCACCAAAGGGCTTGTAGCAATAGCTGAGATTTGAAAGGTGTAATGGATTCAGTAGTAGAGTTAGATGGTATGTGTATTAGTAATTGAAAAAAAAATTAAATCCAGACACTGGTTTTGGGTGTTATCAGAGGATGGATTTGGTGGTGTTTGTTCCCACTATCCCAGTATGCATATACTCAACTGTTTATACTTTATACTCCTGAAGTTAAACCTCTTTCTATATTTTATCTTAAATACAGGGGCTACTTAGAAAGCATCATGACTCGATAATAGATAATCTTTGTTGGTTGATGAGTCTTATGGTGATTCTTTCTTGAGACATTACGTTTTATCCGTTAGCATCTACTACAACAGAGGAGCAAGTAGGGAGACACAACTATTGTTTTAGACCTAAATTCTTCCTTTAAATCTTAGCATAACATACACCCGAGTACCCGACCAACTTATCAAGTCAAAATTGACACTCACTGGTCTTTCAACAGCATGTGCGTTGATATTTTATAGTTGACGATCTCCTATCCGAAGGTTTGTTTGACTTCATGTGATTCTTGCTTATCTTGGAAGTTGTCTATAATCATAAATGTTTAATTTCCACTTAGCCACTTTCAGTGTCGTTTTAATCGGTACAACATATCTCCAAATAGTATAAATCTGTTAGCTTTTGTTTACTAAAATGTTCTAAACCATACATAGACTTGTGTGTATGTATAAGCATGTATGATTGTTCTGTAAATTTAGTTGGATTTATGACCATGCAGATCAGTTTTGTTTCTCTTTTAACCCTTAGCAGGGTATAGTAGTATGGAATGGTCAATCGGGGTTTGATATAGTTGTGCTCAAATTTGAAGGACATATAAATTGGATTTGATCTAGTTGTTCACATGTGTTTTATAGCAGAAATGCTCTTAACTGACTTGGTTGATTAGTAGATATGAGTTGAGTGAAGCATATGCACGGATCTTCCTGTGCCAATTTGTCATTTTAGTATACAAGTGGCTTGCAAATTACATTAATGTGGTCAGCCTATTATCTGGCTGTTGTTGAATATATTTCTTACTTTTTTTTCTTTCAGATTTATCTTCCTATGGAGCATTTTATTTCAATGCCACTTGTACAGGGGCTACTCAGGAATTCACAGTTCCGGATTCTTTCATATATGAAATTATTAACTCTTATTTCACATGTGAAATTACTTTATTTTGTTTATGAAATTACTCTATTTCGCCTGTGAAGTTTCTTTATTTTACATTCCATTGAAATAAAATCAAAAGCTTTAACACTTTGAACACTTTATTTGTGATATAAAATGTAATAGAACTCTTATTTTTGCATTAGAAATTATTCTATTTCTCATTTGAAACTACCATAAAACTCTTATTTTGCATGTGAGATTACTCTATTTCTCATGTGAAACTACTTTATTTCATATTCATTGAAATAAAATCATAAGCTAAACACTTTTAATAAAATGTGAAATATAATGACAAGTTTCATAGTAAACACCTTAAAAAGTGTAGAACCATAAAACTCTTATTTCGCATTTGTAATGACTTTATTTCGCTTGTGAAATTACTCTATTTCGCATGTGAAATTTCTATTTCATATTCCATTGAAATAAAATCACAAGCTTTAACACTTTTAATCAAATGTGAAATATAATAGCAAGTTTCATAGTAAACACCCTAAAAAGTGTAGAACCATAAAAGTCATAGTTTGTATGTGAAATTACTCTATTTCTCATGTGAAATTACTCTATTTCTCATGTGAGATTACTATATTTCGCATATGAAATTACTTTATTTTGCATGTAAAATTTCTCTATTTAATATTCCATTGAAATAAAATCACAAGTTTTAACACTTCTAATAAAATGTGAAATATAGACCATAGAACACTTATTTCATATGTGGAATTACTTTATTTCGCATGTGAAATTACTCTATTTCGTATGTGAAATTTCTATATTTCATATTTCATTGTAATAAAGTGTATGGGAAAATTATACCAAAACTTATTGCACAATTAAGTTAATATAATATTTACAAGCAAAAAATTACCTATATGTTTAATAAGTGGTGTAATAGAAATTTGAATGTGTTTAAATAGTAAATGAACATCACGAAAGAGGGAGTTACATATTTTATTATTGACATTCATTGTACACACCCTAAAAAGTGTAGAACCATAAAACATTTTGACCCATAGCAAAAATTTAACCAACCAATTTTGTAACAATTACTTTTTTCTCTGTAAAAAAATTTTAGCCTACCAATTTTGGAACTAGTTAAATTAATCTTGTAGAAAGAAAAAAAATAGCTCTACTTAAAATATAACAATTCACATGTGAAATAGACTGATTTTGCATGTAAAATTGACTGATTTCGCATGCGAAATTGAGTTCATTTGTTATTGTTTTATCTTATATACCTGCAGATTTTGACACATACTAAATAATTTAACCAATGTTAAAAATTTAACCAACCAAAAAGTATCACTAAATGACGTTAAAGAGAGACTTGGATATTTTTAATGAAGTTCATAGTAAACACCATATGTGTATAACCATAGAACTCTTATTTCGCGTGCGAAATTACTCTATTTCGCATGTGAAACTACACTATATCATATTGCATTGAAATAAAATCATGTTTTTAACACTTTTAATAACTTTATTTGGGAAATAAAATGTAATGAAAAGTATCACCAAATGTATTGTACAATTAAATTTATAATATTTACATGTAAAAAATTACCCATGTGTTTAACAAGTGGTTTCGTGTTTTAATAGTAAATAGACGTTAAAGAGGGATCTGGATATTTTATTTATATGATTCATAGTAAACATCGTAAAAAGTGTAGAATCATAGAACTGTATTTCTATGTATTCTATTTCACATGTGAACTTACTATATTTCGCATGTTAAATTACACTATATCATATTGCATTGAAATAAAATCGCTAAGTTTTAACACTGTAATAACTTTATTTGGGAAATAAAATGTCACGAAAAATATCACCAAATGTATTGCATAATTAAATTTATAATATTTACATGTAAAAAATTATCTATATGTTTAACAAGTGGGGAGATAGTTACTTAACGGTGTTTGAATAGTAAATAAATGACATTAAAAGGGTAATTAGATATTTTATTAATGAGGTTCAAAGTAAACAATATAAAAAGTGGAGAACCATATATCTCTAATTTCATATATGAAGTTACTCTATTTCTCATGTGAAATTACTATATTTCGCATGTGAAATTACTTTATTTCGCATGTGAAATTACTCTATTTTGCATGAATTTACATTATTTCGAATCTGAAAGTACACTATATCATATTGCATTGAAATAAAATCAAAAGTTTTAACACTATTAATAACTTTATTTGTGAAATATATTGTAATGACAAATTCACCATATTTATTGCACAACTAAATCTATAATATTCACATGTAAAGTTTACCTATTTGTTTCACAAGTTGTTCCGTGTTTGAATAGTAAATAGGCGTTAAAAGGACTTAGATATTTTATTAATGAGGTTCATAGTAAACACCCTAAAAAGTGTAGAGACCATAGAACTCGTATTTCACATGTGAAATTATTCTATTTCACATGTGAAATTACTATATTTCGCATGTGAAATTACACAATCATATTGCATTGAAATAAAATCACAAGTTTGAATAATTTTAGTAACTTTATTTGTGAAATAAAATGTAATCATATTTATATATTGAAAAAAACGGATATTGTGTCATTATTCTTTTCTTTTTGTATTTCATATTTATATATTTTTATCCAACTTCAAAAAAAAAAAAAAAAAAAATGTAATCAAAAGTTTCACCAAGTTTATTGCACAATTAAATTTATAATATTTACATGTAAAAAATGTAAAAAAATTACCTATATGTTTAAAACGCACATACATGAGCAACAGATGGGCCAAACCCATCCTTAACCTAGACCTGACATTAGCATATCTACTAAGAAGGGCCCGAACACATTCTGGGGATCCAGCGCGCTGCAAGAGCAAAGACAAACAGTGGGTCCCCATCTTTATCAAGAACATCAACATTTGCTTTTGGATAATTTAAGATAGCCCCTAAAGTTCAGCACAACCAAGTGAAGAGCAGTTTGGCCGTCAACATTTTGTGCTTCAAGCACGGAATGAATGGAGTTGCCATCGTTTTTTTGATAAAGCCCTTTTTAGCAACTCACTGTATTAAGACATGAGAGAAACCGTAAATTACATGATGAAACAAAAATGCATAAAACGTAAGTATTATAATTTATAAAGTAAGTACAGAAGCTACTGACATCACACCAGAAACATTGCCTTCACAAATCATTTTATGTAGGAGTCTTTGGTAATCATGGACAACTTCTAAGTCAGTTGGAGGAGGAGGTGGCAACCCATTTGCTTTTGGGTAATACATTTACATCACTGTATTTTTAAAGAAAAATGTAAACGTATGTTTAATGATTGTTATTCTGTGATGTTTACTACTCAAAATCAGATAATTATTTGTAACAAAACAGACTATGTGCTTCTGTTGTAGTGTAGTTTGAAGTTGAAATAACTAGAAAATCATGCATGCGGATATTGGACAAATTCCTATTATTGAAGATATTAATATATACACTGGCAAAAGATTAACACTTTTTCCAAAATAAAAGTAGAGTTGGTGAAATGGAAGTAAAAAAAAAAATTCGAGTTAAGTCAAAAGAAAACGTAAGTAGCTAATTTTATTTTCTCCGTAAACAAACATTTTTGTTGCAGCTAGTATGAAACTAATCACTTCACCTCTCGGGTTAGATAACAGAAGCAAAGTCCATTTATCCCATCTTTCATTTTGAATTCTTAAAAGCAATGTAGCAAAAGTGGGAGTTTTTGAATCTTTAGGAATAGTGGGATCGATCATCTTATAGCCTTCATATGTCCGATCACCACTTTATCGTCCTCAATTTGGAGAACAGATTAGAGAACCTAAAATCAGTTTCCTAAAGTAAACTTATTTGGTTAAAGCTAATAAACATAAAACGGGTCAAACGGGTTAAAAGCCATCTTAAGAGTTTTCAGACATTGAAATGCATAGAATTACAGTTTTTGTTATCAATATAATCATATTATTTATTTCTAAGATTCAAAAAGATGAATAAGAAATGATCTTATAGTTTACCATATAACCCAATCTGCGTAGAAAAAATAATCAAATCATGCATCTTCACTTTCTCGTCTCAGGCTTTAAAGAAACCGATTTCTCCATTGCAACCAGGCAAAGCCCCTGCAATCCAAACAAGGGTTCTTGTCAAGGTAATACAAATGAATTATTTCCAATGCGAAATATGCTTATTTCACATACGAAATACACTGGAGTAGAACATTCCAACTTACAAACATAAAAAAATATGAAGCAAAAGCTAAATCAATCATAAATTGAAAAAAAGTAAACAACTAAAATGAAAACCAAAAGAGATTTTCAATAATCTTCTATATCATCTTAAACTTACAAAATATCAGAACGTATATTTGTGGCATCTTCCGGTTCTGTTTCCAAATCAAATTTAAACTAAATTAAACAATTTTTTTGAACCATTACTAATAACAATAGAGATTTTTTAAGCCGATAGTTACTAATAATTAATATTTTGAACCAATTGAACACTAGAAACGAAAGCCCCAAAAAATGGATCGTTACTCTAAAACCCTAAAATTCGAAAAACAAAGAGGAACTTACGTCAATGATAAAAACCAGAAATCAAAAGCGAACTTCGTCGATGATGAACAATTAGAGAAGAGATCCTTTAGAAGAAGAGAAAAGGTTGAAGAAGAATCGTCGATGAGGGTGAATCCAGATGAAATTGGATGAACGGAAAAAAGAAAAGCAATCCAGAAGAAGGCATAAACATAAAATGAGAAAAGACGGCATTGCCCCTCCGTGTAGTTTCATTTAAAACCCTATTAAATTAAGTAAATCAATCAGAACCCTTGGATTAAAATGATCTAATAGTAATTAAGGGTGTCTACTAGTCTACACTTATAGAGGTGTCTACAATAAACTTTTCACATATAATATATATATATATATATATATAGTTCTCTACATATATCAAAGGTTGCAGAAATCGTTTGGCAGTATCTTGACGGTTAACTGTTGTTAAACGATTAATCGGAGACCCTAAATGATTACAAAAGTATATAATATAATATATATATATATATATATATATATATATATATATATATATATATATACTAGTGGGGTACCCGCGCGTTGCGGCGGGCGACAGTTCGTAGGGCGTTATTTGTCTTATGTTCGCGCGTTCAGCGACAACGACAATGTATAATGCGATATTCGTTTATGTTTTCTGCTAGTTAATCAATCCTCTTGTGGTATATTTTATTGTACATTTGTTAGTTTTCGTATTCGTAACATCAGGGAAACTCACTCAATGCGGTGATGGCGACAATTAACCAACAAAGTACTTGTTTTCTGTTAATTTATCAATCATCTCATTATAGCGTGTTATTCGTCTTTTGTACGCGTGCTGGGACGACGCGACAATTTACTACGCGATATTCGTTCAAATGAGCCTAGCAGATCTCTTTTAAATAATAACAAACACACGAATAAGGTTGACGATTTACAACACGATATTCGTTCAAATAAGCCTAACAGATCTCATTTAAATATATCCCCACTAAAAGTTTCTCAGATACCAACCCGTTGCTCATAATAACTAAACCGATCAAATATAAGATTATTTAAGCTTCTGAAACTTGTTGAAAGAATGAAAATTTTAAGTTAATCCGACGATTGAATATATTGTCAATAACGAATAGCCAATATTATTAAACAAATGATGTTTATAGTACAATAAAAATTAAAAATATACATGCACATAGTATAGCGCTCCATTTTATTTAATGTATACACATTTAACTATAAAAAATTTCTTACAAAAATTAAGTTTTGATTCATTTAGCTAAATATACAATCCTACCTTCATTTTTAATTTTAATATTCATCGCGACGCGACAACGACAATACGACATTTAGCTAAATATACAATCCTACCTTCACTTTTAATTTTAATATTCATCGCGATGCAGCAACAACAATACGACGGCAACAACCAATCAACGTGATACCTATTTTTTGGTTACTTTATCAATCCTTTTGACTAAAAACTCACCAAGAAGTAATTTCACAAAATAAACAACTTTAGAATCATGATGACGCATCAGAAGTGACAAAGATTAAAGATGAAATGGGGTGTTTGGGATTGCCTATTTAGGGTGTTTAGGACTTTAGAGAGTGGTTATCAAAAATGTTTACTTTGGGTATGTGGTTTTGGATACCATAATACACTTCATTGTATATAAAACATATATCATATCATAACAAAACATACATGGAAAGACGACCACTTATAAGAAATAAAAATCAAAACACCTAAAATATGAATGGAGAGCCAAATTCAAAACAAGGTATATGATACATGAAATGATGAAATTACCACCCGAGATAAACAAATATAAAGATAAGCATGTCATAAGAATCTTATGGTTTGAGTGTGGCTCGGACGTCAACAAACCTAATGATTCTTACTATTTTTTGTAAGAAACACAAACGTAGCCATAAAAAAAACAACAATTTATGAATATACACATTAATTAATATGTATAAAAAAAACAAAATGTCTTCACAAACATCCTAGATCTAACAACCTGCAAAACCATGGAAATGATGGAGAGTTTCATCTAACACCTTTCATTCTTGTGTTTGCATTATTAAAATACTAAATTACACATGGAAACTTCTATATTACAGATTTGAAATACTTTACACAATATGTTGTATTACACATATTTTGAAATGCAAACACAATATTTAAAAATATGACATTTACGTATTTCTTTTTTTAAACCCTCTTGAGGCAATAAAAACTGCACTGATCCAAAACACTTGCCAAAACAAAGGCATTCGCTGCATTTAAAGACATACATTCAAATATATGTAGACAACACCACATTAGAAAATCCAATGTTTAGCAACCTTGATATTTACCTTGTGAATATAGCAATTCTTCTGGCCTACTTCCAACTGAGCAGCTAAAGTCACATTAAACATTAAACTGAGCATCTAAACAATACAATTGACCCAAATTAATAGCTTAAAATTAAACCAAATATAAGGTGTTTAGTACTAACATTTGAGGTCAAAAGAGCCAATCATCATGTAGTTTGTTACATGGTAGGAAGTAGGAACCTGCTATTAAAATCAAAATTAAATTAGAGTGAGTCCATTAAACAAACAGGAATGTAGAAAGATGTATTAATGAGGGCATCAAAAACCTCTGTTCATCTAAGTCTGTAAAATCTGCTCTAAGGACCTTTCTACATACGGAATGAAGATGATTTCATATTTATACATATGTAGAACAAATGTTAAAATCGAAACTAAATAGAGTTGGTTTTATATTTCTAATTCTCTAAAGATAATTCAACAAAACTGTAGCACAATTTTATTACAACAATGTAGAACTTTAAGGGTACATAAAATGGCCTCATGGCAAAATATGATTCTTCACCTATTAACTATGATTCTAACTAACATGAAATTACCCTTTCTACTTATGCATAAGAAGTGTAAAAGGTAAACCTGATTGGCCCTTTAATTCTCTATAAAAGGAAGCTTCAGCCAAGTAACTTGCAACAAATAAATATTTATTACAACAATGCAAAAGCTTGAAGGTGGATAAAATCACATACCCTCTCGAGGATATAATCTCCACGCAGCAACACATAAACTTATTTGAAAGCCCCAAATTTGATAAACCTGTCATGAGATCTACAGTTTCCATAAAGAAAATCACGGGAAAATAAAACTTCCGTCTAAGAAGCAATTTAATAAACACCTTTTTTGCTCTATTTTACGTAAGAAGAAACACCTACTCGCCAAGTTTCCTGATGATTCAAGTTCCAAACCTTACCTGGAGGAGCCTCCAGCCCTAATCACTGTATTGTTGTCTGCACATTCGTTGAATTGTCTGTAATGCAATATCAAAAGGCGGTTAAAAAGAAAGAACACCTCAAATTTCTATGCTTTTTAGTTTTTATTTCCACAGCGTGTAACAACCTGCTTGACTTGATCATAGCTTGCTAACTCAACAACATTTATTATAGCATT
>JBCNJP010000006.1:10745290-10764682 GCA_039602395.1 Deinandra increscens subsp. villosa | reverse complement strand
CAAGAAGTAAGCGCCTTCAACATTCGGCAAAAAGAGAGAGACTTGGAGAGGCTCAAGCAACCAATCCCCGATGACGAGACCCTCCCGAAGCCTCGCATTACAAATCCGTGAGGAAATCATGGTGCGATATAATCTCAAGATGTAATTTTTTTTAAGAATCTAGTTGTCTTTATTAATTTTTATGTGTTTTTTTTTTTTGAATCTTGTACTTTTTTTAATGAATTTTCTAGTTTTTTTTTTAAATGTTTTAGTTTATAATATATTTAATATTATATTATATAAAAAAATGATTAAAAAAAATAATTTGGTAATCATTGTATGGGGGGTTATAAGTTTTTACCACTACACCATTTTAAACATGGAGTCCCTCCTGATGACGTGGACGTCACATGACGCATAACCCCACAAAAGGGCTCCATCCACTACACATAGCCGGCTATTAGGGGTTAAGTAACCTCACATGTATTTAATGCGACGATATATTTGTCATTTAACTTAGGTCGGTGATTTCAAATGCATGTGAGGTTACTTAACATAAAAAAAAACGGTGACCAAACATGAAATTTTTTTATCAAACCACACACACGATTTATACAACCCTGCTCATAAAGGTTTGGACCAAGTTGGTAATATTTTTTTTCATGGGGATCAAACCTGCAATTTGATTGAACACGTGGACCATTTATATAACTCTCTCATAAATATGACTAAATTTGTAAATTTTCAATTCTACAAACCAAACTTACAATTTGATCAACATATGGCCATTTCTAAATTAAAAATCAATATTCTAAAATGTTAAGTTATAGTTTTCTATAAATTAAAAATCAATATATAGGTCAATTAGACGAGGGAAAAGGTAATGATAAAGGTATAAAAAAGTATTATTTAATTGTGGTTGTGAGTAGAAGAGAGAGAAAAAATAAATCTAATTAAGGTTTGAAGAGAGAGAAAAGGTAATGATAAAGGTATAAAAAAATATTATTTAATTGTGGTTGTGAGTAGAAGATAGATAAAAAATAATGATAATATATAAATTATAGAGTATAAGGATAGAGAATGGATTTGAATGCTTAGAGAATAGGAGTTGTGAATGCTCTTAGTTTCTAGTTTACCAAAACCGGTGACCCTTTAATTGCTATAATCACATCATATCATCATACTCTATATTTCATATCATACCATCATATCATCGTATATTCATACTATACAACTAAATACAATTTTTTCAATCCACATGTGATGTGTCAAACTCTCATTAACGTCAGTACGCCACATAGAAAAAATCTTATGTGTTCTTTTCTAAGAATTTAGAATTAAAGTATTATGGACAATAACAATTTAAATTGTTATTTAATATTTGATTTGAATTTCTAAATTTTCATAAACACATACAATTTCGAAAAGTCAATATAAAGAACTTTAATTTATTTTTAAACATTACTTCTTTTTAAAATGTTTTAAACATTAAATATTTTCATAGCTTACGCAAATTTAAGTTATGTTTTAATTTTTTTTTAAATTCAACCTATCGGTTCATAATATCGAATTGGTAATTATCGATATTAACTAAATCTAATTAAGAACATAGAATTGGTACTTAGTTTATCATTTTTTTTTAAAACATTGTATTTATATGTATATTTTTATTAGCATCTTTAATTTCAAATTCAAATTTGATGAGATTTAAATTCAAATTTAAGTGGCTAAAATTTATATAATTACAGATTTTGTTTATTTTTGTAAATATTCACCTCATATTCTAAATTCTTGACATGTTTCCGGCATTCTAAATGAATTCTTTTTATATTTTTAACCATGAAGCAGCTTTGTTGTCATAGATTTCTTGATTACCAGAGAGTCGATGTCTCGTGGTTTATGAAGGGAGCTTTTGAAATTAGTAATTGGTGTAAGAAGTACGGAAAGAACATAACTTTGGTGAAAATATAACTCTTAGTGGTCATTAGATTAATAATCTTGAAAATAGCATTTTGTGTTTTTTATTTACAATGGCTATATGTGTTTGTGAGTCCAAAGAACATTTTGGTTAGCGTGATACTTATAATGGCATTTGAATTCTTTGAAGTATCTTTAGTCGACAGTAATTGAAAATAACTCCATTAAAGTAATAGGAAGTGTTTACACGGTAAAGTTATTTTGAAATCTGTACAACAGAAAATTTAGTTTTATGGCTACACGTGTTTGGAATGTTATTAATGTTCCCAAATGTTTTGCTTATTATCTTCGGTTTGTTGGTACGCCCATTAGAATATGCATATGGTTTATGATCTTCACTAAATTTATTAATTAATTTCTAACTTATTTAGTGTTATGTTATATTTCATTTCATGTTTTTTAAATTATAAACTTTGATATTTACCTTGGTGATTGGCTAATTAGATGGATATGTAACTATATTTACTTAACACTATCTTTATAACTTAATATACAAATTAAAGTAGTTTTTTTTATATTTTAATGTACATTACCTAAGTTTTCTTTTAAATCTGAATAGATAACTAAAACCGAATCAAGTTTGGATTATAGTAACATGAAAATTGATGAATATCACATAAAAATTATTTTATTTAACACAAAATTGATGAATATCACATATATTTTAGCGTAATATACAAATTAAAGTTGTTTTTTTTTGTTTTGAGGCTCTTAAAAATTGACATCATTGTTGCTTGTGGTATAAGAGCATTCATAATGGATTCTCTATCTTAAACTTTATTTTTAAAATTTAGAACTTTATTTTTAAAATTTAGAACTTTATTTTATTTTCTTCTTCATTGAAATCTCCATCTGATTATCTCCATCTCTATAATATAAAGTTTGATAAACGAAGATTCTCTAAATATGAAAAAGCATATTTGTTGATTCTAAAAGTCTAAAACTTTTTGTGAGTGTTTAAAAAGGAGAAAATATAATAAAATTTTTGTTTGTGAGAGAATGTAATGTGGTAGATCATACAAAATTTAACAAAAACTTAAAAAAAATATGATGTTTAGTTAAATAATAGAGATGAAGATTCCATTATAAATGTTTTCAGATGGGATGGAATTCCCTTGTGAGTAACCGGGACAACAACAAAACACGTAACACAAATGCTAAAAAGTGATAGTGGTGGAATCTTAGAGGTCGGTGTAGTTGTGATGACCGTGCCACTAATGAGGAGAAACAAATAAGGATATGCAGGGCGGATTCAAGATTGTTTTTCTGTGTTTTTTTCTTTTGGTCGAAATACTAAAAAATAAATGTTAAATTTATGGCTTAGTCTGTTCGGGTTGGGTTGGGTAAGGTTGATCACACAATAACAATACGAATATACGCTAATTATATGCGTGAAGTTAACTTGGTGGATAGTTTGGAAGACACGGCAATCTATTCATTTTCCAACCAAGCAAAGTTCGGAACGATGGTATGTTTATAATTCTTTTTTGTGGTTCACCTCTAGAAATCATAAGATCATGGTTCATTGGAACGATTGGATGATTAATCCTCTTCTTTTCTTGTAATTTTTAGCTCTTTTATGAGCTAGTCATAATAAAATTTTACTACTGTTCTAAAAAACTATTTTGATGAAAGCACTTGTGATTGAATATTATTTTAACTAAACACATTTAGTATGGCATAGAAAAAAACATATAAATGTTAAAATTAAAAAAAAATCTTGTAAAGGAAAAAAAAAAGTTTCAAAGACAAACAAACATGTGAAAACTGGTCCTTTATAACCAAATCATGTAGCACAATTTAATTTAAATGATGTCTATATTAACCGGTTAGATGTTTGTCTTTTCATTAGTAGAATTTAAGTTGGAATCCCTTGCCTATAATGTTTTTTTTTTTTTAAATATTGACAGTCTATATCGGTAAAAAAAAAAAAAAAACCCGCTACCAACATGAATAGAACTGTCAATCTTTGGGAATTCACTCTAGTTTTTTTTTTTTTATTACAATAATCCACTCAACTAATATGTGGGGATTCACTAAAGTTTTTATATACATATTTTTAGAAAAAAAAAATCAAAACACAATGGATTCACCGCCTCTGAGCATAGGGTACCGTCGTGATGGTGGTTCGGCCGAAGCTTAAAGGGTGGTGTCGTCCTGATTCCTCACCCCACCTAATATGTAATGGTATAACATCGTCGACGTGACAATGGTACTGATCTTTGTTATGGTAAGACTTCGTCTACCCATAGTGGTGGACCTAGGCTCTGTCAATAGGGTTTGGCCGACATCCATGAATTTTTCAGTTTTAGAGCTATATATATGATTTGTTCTCAACCGACCCCTGAGAAATCATATGACCGACCCCCATGATATAAAAGAAGAGTATTCACCAGAAAATTTCTAGCTGATGCAAAGCTTAAAGATAAAAAATGGATTTACAGAGAATGAAATGGTGAAGAAAAAGATGGATACCTTTGCATATTTTTATATATTTATGTTAATCATTAAACCCATTTTTCAAAGGAAAATATACACTTTCTCTCTCTATCATTTATCATCTCAAGTTATTCTCAACCTTTATCATCTAAGTTGCTGTTTGTTTGAGTTTGAACCAGGTCTGAATCTGACGGATTCAGATGAGGGTCTGGTTTAGAGGTGTTTGTTTGACGTCTGAAGGCGTCGGTGGTTTGACCGAATTAGAGCTTTAACGTCTGTTTGATTCCACGTTGGGAACTAGTCTGAACCCATGCAGACGTCAAGCGGGGTGAGCTGAAGGGGAAAAGACCGAAAAAAGATGAAAGGAAGGGGCATATGTCGAGCTGGGCGGGTTGAAGGGGAAAAAGACTGAAAAATGAAGGAAAAGAGAGCCGAGTTTTAGGAAACGAATGGAAGGAAAACAACCAACAAGGTCGTCAACAAAAACTTGTCTCGCATGTAGCGCGGGCATCGCATTGTTTTTAAGGGATTTCAACCAAATCTGCACCCTCTTGCGTTTGGGTAGATGTCGGAGTAAAACATAACATAAGAACTTAATATGTCATAAAGGTTTGCATATATAAACTAACCAATTTTTTGTTCCCACACCATTGTGGGACAAGTTAAATGAAAGATAATTATTAGAATCAGATATCTCATTTGGAGATCAAACCAAACAACACTTACTGGTTTAGCATTACACGGTTCAGAGTCTCTTACCCAATCAGACATTTTACTGGTTCAACACTTAATGAAACAGACATTACCAAACATCCCCTAAACTTAATAGTTATTATTATATTATTATTATTTCCTTTTCGTCGTTTGGGGAAAACTTATTTGATTCTTTTTTTAGGTATAAAATATGTAAAGTGACAACAATAAAACTTAAAGTAAAATTCTAATTTAGTTTCTGTTAAAATAATTTCTAATACAATTTACTTTTCACATTATATATATATTTAGTCAATTCATTTAGTATAGTTAATTTATTTTGTTTATTTTTCTATTTATTTACGGAGGATGTGAAGGTAGAAGGTAATACTAGTAGCTAATAGGATTGTGTTACGTAAGAAAATAAAATAAATATAGTATAAAGGTATAAAAATGCAATAGACAAGCTGAAGTGTGTGAAAAAAATAGTAGAGTTGATTTTTTATCTATAAAGTTTTACGCAATGGTCCCACATAATAAGCCGCCCCACATATACAAATTCCCCCTTGCTCCCACTCAATCTCTAAACCCACGACTTCCTTTCATCCACTCCCGACTACTAGAAATGCAAGAAGTAGCCGTTCTTGTAGTGTAGACACATGCCGTAGCGGCGCCGCCCGACTAGCCGAGGCTCATACCTCCTGCCCTTAAGATTATCAAAATAATCATATATAACTCATTGGGGATCTAGTGACAAGTGAATTTTTTATTCCGCCATAAAGCGTGGAAGAAAGAAGAAAGAATAGGTGTTTTATTTCTTTATATTATGTAACCCGAACCGAATTAATATAAAAAGGTTCGAATAAAATTAATATTTAGAGATAGATAACACACGTGCTTTTAAAATTTCCAACTCCATGAACATTTTTCTTGGGTTCACCACTCTCTACCCACATGTCAGAGTTGTGGCGAATACATCACCCTCAACCTTCGGAACAAACTAGATTTCAAACATCCACATTAACGATAAATTTTTTTTTTTTAAATTTCACTAAAAGCCTGTATGTTGAAAAGTTAAAGAGGTAAAAAGAAAAAAAGAAAAAAAAAATGTAAATCAAGGAACAGTAAAACACCAAACTGGAAAGAGAACGACAAATTTGTTTGGTACAAATGACAATAGAGGAAACACATGTGAACCGTTGGTTGCTAATCAAATCATGTCTCGTACACTAATTATTGTTGATATTTCGTTTTCCTCTTTTCAAAGTACAACATCAATAATCGCTTAGTGAGGGCTAACGTGGTGTTGCTGGGTATTTTTTTTTCCTTTTATTAATCAAATGATTATATATATGTATATATATATATGGAGAGGATCATTTGAGAACAAATTGAGTTTGAGAACTAAAAAGAACCATTCTAAGCCACTAGTTTAAACCCCCCATGAATTATAGTTGTCCCCACCTAAAATTAGTGGTTGAGATTTAGTTTTTAAAATTCGCAAAACAAAAAAGTTCTCATTTGAACATAACCCTATATATATATTGTCCTATACACGTTTACAAGTTGGTTTTCAATCCAAATGTTTTTTTTAATATATATTTATATAAACATAACGAATTTAGTATAAGAGTTTCTAGTATAACAAATACAGTCATGTACCATAACTTTTACATTTTAAGTTTAATACTTTTAGCGTCCGGTTTCTAATGTTAACGTTGTTACGCATTATTTCGTATTTTCGTTTTATTTATGTAGCGTTATAACAAAGCAACTGTTTTGTGTGTCCGCGTTGTCTCTGGGTACAGTCATGTAACATAACTTTTAGGTACAAGACTCGATGCTTTAAGCGTTTTAATTTTAAAGTCGTTACTCAGTTTTTTATATTTTCATTCTCTTTATGTAGTGTTATAGCAAATACAACTGCTTCGTGTAACCGTATTATCCCCGCAACAATATACGAATAACAAATGTAGTTACCACATTTATTATTCATTCTCTGCCGCGCTTAACTTCTGATAACATTAAAACATGTAACTTGGACATATTTAGGGTCTACAAGTGTAATATTACTCTCTATAAATAAGAGAGATCCAAAATGTAACCAAAATCATAACCTACACAATCAACACAAAACATTTTACACAAAATATTATTGCCTTGATTTAAATAATAAACATTACAACTCTCACATAATTTGCTAAGTGAGATGGTTCTAATTGCTTCTTGTTTTTAGGCTAAAATAAGCATATATATAACTTTAGAATCCATGCATTTTATTAATCCTAACTTTGGGATATAAAAACATGAACTTAGGGCTAGGAATGTCTTATGTAAACTTGAACCATGTTTAAAAGGTTTATTATCAGTTCATTGCTATAAATATATTACTTAACCATCGTGATGTTATTTATTTCTAAACGAGTTAAACTTGATTACAATTTGCCGGAAAATTTTTAAGTATCCACAAGCTCGTTTTTATTCATATGGAAAAGTAATTTCTAACATTAAAAAAATGGTAAGTAAAGCAGGTGACTTGTTACGGGCCTACAAACAATTAAATCGACACGAGCAAATATTTTGGACCGTTAATTTGTGCTTCGATCTATAAATATCAGCAGAACTGTTTTGTTTAATGTATTTACATTACATATAGCATCTGATATGTTACATCATACACATATTTAATCATTTCTATGCAACGGATGAAAATTAAAGCATATTCGACGGTCCAGAAACACTGTCTAGACTTTTTTATTTAAACTTTCTTTTTTATATTGGTGTACCAAACGAACTTGCAATTATGCAATTAATTATTTGGAAAATGCGGATAGTCAAATAATGTAATCTCTATTTAGAGTAAATTACAAATTACGTCCTTTATAGTTATTAAAATTATGAATTTTAACATTTTTCAAAACTAATTACACGAAACAACCTTTAAAGTTATTTTATTTTTGAAAATGGACATTTTCACTAACTGGCATCCAAATTAAACGTTAAGTGGGCACATAATTGGCACATGCTAGGGTAGAAAGGTAATTTTACCCTTAAAAAAAACCACGCACCTATACTCATGATTGTCTTGATAAACCCTTCAAAATTGATAAACCATTATTTCTTTTGAATGACGATTCCATAAACCCATCCCCTGATTAAACGCTTGTTCTTCCAAGAAATTGAGAACCATGGATGTTGCTTCTATTAGTTTAGTTTTAAGGAACAGAGATTCAATTTTATGTTACTTTTACAACATGGGGGCAATTTCACTCATCCTGATCAAGTATTAAAATCGATTAAAAAAAACGATGTCCATGTTAGTTTTAAGGAAAACGATTCTTTGCATACTTGTAATTGGGGGCGGATCGAGATGATTGGAATGCACAGAGATGAAGGGATCGAGATTATGAAAGAAAAAAATACAGAGAGAATGGTTCATGGTTCACGGGATCGAGATAGATGAATTTGTTGGGATTTTGAATACAGAAAAGAGAGATAATGGTTTCAGATTTTGAAGAAGTAAAGAACCCTAAAAATTGGGTCTTTATAAAGGGAAGATTATGAGGTTGAGATTGTTGCTTCTTAAAAAACAAATATAAAAATAAAAAAAAACGATCAGGAGTATAGGTTCGTGGGCTTTTAAAGGGTAAAATTACCCTTTTACCCTAGCATGTGCCAATCATGTGCCCACTTAACGGTCAATTTGGATGCCAGTTAGTGAAAATGTCCATTTCTGAAAAGAAAATAAATTTAAAGGTTGTCTCGTGTAATTAGTTTTGAGAAATGTTAAAATCCATAATTTCAATAACTATAAAGGATGTAATCCGTAATTTACTCCTCCATTTACCAGTCATATCTTCTATCAACCGGCATCTGACCTAATATTACGGGGATAATAATTTAGAGTTTTGGATTTTTGAAATCTTAAGTTCAAATCCGACTTATCGCGCGGGGGGGGGGGGGGGTTCTTAAGTGATGGGTTTTCTTCTTGAAGGTGTTTTTGGGTGAGTTAAGCCTAGGGTGTCAGATCCAGTATAAATGGTTACTATCAAATTTCAGGAAGGCTCGCTCGGATATGAGAGATTTTGGGGTAGTTCCAAACACTGATAAAAAAAAGAAAGAAAAAAGACCTTAATACCCTTATCTTAAAAGTAATTAAAAACTTAAAATAAAAACAAATTTAATTAAAAGAATGGGAGAAGCCATCACGTTTGATAGAGAATGGGAGAAGCCACAAAGGGTAAAGCCCCATCACCGTCTATTTTCGGCCAGTGCTTCAGAGTCTTTCACACATTCTAGCGACCCTCATTCCAGTTATTGACCAGTAACCTTTGTTCAAGATTATATAAGTATCCGGTACTCTTATGCCGGACCCTTGATTTCGCGATTCGTCGTTGGCATGGATTCACGATTCACCGTTTCCGGTGGATTCATGATTCGTCTTCGGTACTCTTGTGTGTTACATTTGATTTCATTGTCGAAAAAAGGGATTCATCGTTGATGTTCATCTTCCTCAGTTGGGCTCGATTCGTGATTCTTCGTTGGCGGTGGATTCCGATCTGTCTGTGGTACTCTTGTGCCAGACCATTAAATTCGTTTTCGAAAAAAGGGATTCATCGTCAGCGTTCATCTTCTTCCAATCGTCATTCATCTTCCTCCATGCATTTTCTATCTGTTATGAATATCACCGGTGGGTTTTTAGAATTAAAGGATCTCAGATATACTTTCCCCGACCATAGTTCTCTTCGTTATGAACCTGTTAGTAAAAATGTTCTGGTGTCATATGATGTATCTAGTTATGGTGTGCTAGTTGCTAGAGTGTTCGTGTTGAGTGTATGTACTATGTGTGGGAAAATTAGAACCACCGAATGAGTAACGAATGGCAACCAAATCAAGTCATTCGACGGGCATCTCATACAGTAGAGGTTTTCCTATAAATAGGAATCTTATTCTCCGCATATGAGACTTTTGAAACGTCCGCTAAAGTGTGTGTTTGTCATTCGGTGGTCTGTGTTTGTCCAGTTCATCGGTGGCTAATAAACATCACTTTGCTCACTGATTTGTGCGTTTCTAAGTTTGATACACTGAACAAGTTTCCTACCACCCACTTACGGAACCAAAGTGTGTTAGGACCGATTTTCACTACGAGAATCTCGATCTTGAGCAAGAACGAGTTCGGATTCGAAAACTCAAAAAAAAAACAAATGAAGAAGATGATGATGATGAATCATAGATAATCATAAACAAGAAAGATGATGAACAATATCGAATGATTTCATTAATCGAAAGATTACAATCAATGAATCATGAAGAACACTCTCTCTCTCTAGAATACATGACTCACTCTCTCTCTTGAATGGGAATCTCACACTCTACAAGAAATTCATCATCTCCACATTCGGAGACTCCTTTACTTGTAATGGGCACCCTCACTATATATAGTGAGGGTGACTAACGACAGAAATACATAACTGAATAAACGAAATTACAAGTAAAGTAAATAACATAAATTGATAATTAAATCAAAGCTGATTAAATTAATCCGAAGCTTGACTCGCTCGAACCGATCTTCCGTTGACTTTTACGTTGACCGTTGACCCGAACGGTTGACTTTTCCAGAAAACGGTCTTCGGTCCAAACTCGCAAGCCTCGATCATCACAACTCAGTCTCTAAATCGATTCACATGGATTCTTCAGTCAAATGCTTCGGTAAACAGATTTGATGGCGTCAGTCACCAAGATTTTTGTTCCAACAATTTCCCCTTTGACTGATGCTTTCAAATCTGTTCAACTGCTGAAGAATCGCTCTGCCGTACATCTTCAATGAGAAACTGATAAACCGGAGACAATCTGTCGTAGAGATTCCCCCTCTGAATAAGCTTCTTCTGTTCTTGTTGCTCCAGTTCGAGATCCAAGTGTTCCGCTCACTCGGTTCACACGGTCGGGTACAATACTGAGAAAATGCTACATCTCGGAGTCCAAACCGCAACAAACTGAATCAGATAAACCAGTTTGACACCGAACATGCTCCAACTTCAGATAATCGACCCGATATCCAAATTCATAATAATTCCTCCTATTTCTCTAAATCTCCCCAAAAACATCAAGTCGGAAGCGTAAAAACAGATGCGGAGAGTCGAACCGTCGCGATCGGTTGCCTAGAGAAACCGGATAAACAATCTTGAAATCGGACAATCTTACGAAAAACCGGAAGCCGGATGCTGACAGTTGTGAATAATCTGCCTGACTGAGGTTGGATGCGAACATAAATAAACTTGTTAAATTTCTTCAAGAAACGGTCATCTGAGAGATTTAATCGGATAAATTCGAATATTAACTGAGATTCCAGTTAATCCGGTTAGTTGACGACAGCGCTGCATCCACTAAAAATAAACCGTGAGATATAACGAGAAAGCCGAGTAATTAACCGGATAATAAAGCTAACCCGTCAGTGATCGATAGCAAACGTTACGCGCGACGTCAATAAACGAGAACCCCAATAAAATTAAATAAATCCGAGACCAATAAAAATATTTTTTCTGAAATTCCGTCGCGGCATTATCTCGTTCGTCTCGAAAAACTGATAAGAAAATCGCCCGCGTTTGACGAAATATGCTGAAAATAATTATTGGAATTAAATCCCTCAAAAAAAAACCTTAATCCATGTCAAATGAAGAGGACCAATCAGATTTGAGAATTGAATCTCATCTCACGGCTGGGAAAAATTGGATCTAAGGGTTGATACAGCTCAATCCGTGTGAGGGGGTTCTTGACCAATGGGATTCCGACAGCCAACAGCCTTTAACGGCTGTATTTTGCGCCTGGGACCCACGTGGTTTTCTCTCACCAGTCAGAGATGGACAGCGATAAAAGAAAGAAGGCTATCAACGTCTCTTTAGAGACAACTGGGTCCCGCGTGAATTCAATCAGCCAATTAAATGGCGACAACCACACAGCCCAACGGCTCTTTATCCACATCAGGGTCCCACACGCTTTGCTCTCCACCAACCACAGATCAACAGCAAATAGGGTTTGACCGTAGGAAAGAGAAAAACAATCTCCAAACAGCCTATCAACGCATGACACGTAACCAGCTGTCTCAAGAATTCGTCTTCAACATTTCCGAAACCCTAGCTCGCCGGAGTTGCTGAACCCATCGCCGGAAAACCGTATTTCGCTCGCATCTCCCATAATACTTAACCAAATTTGACGAAATTTATACCCCCGAACTCGTATCGACTTCCTCTACAACCCTGGACGTTCAAAATCCTCTGAAACGAACTTGAATAAAAACCCGGAAACAAGTCCGCTAACCTTCTCAAGTCCGCTAAAGCTTATTTAAGTCCGCTAAGGGTTCTGAGAAGTTCGCTAAGGACCAAGTCCGCTAAGCAGAAATCAAGTTCGCTAAAGAACTCAACAAGTCCGCTAAGGCATGATGAAGTTCGCTAAAGAGACCTTCAAGTCCGCTAGGAACAGTAGAAGTTCGCTAGGAACATCTTCAAAGCCTCAAGAACTGATGAATAAATCTGGAAAACACGAAGAACACGAAGAACTTACTTGTTAACTTGAATCTGCCCAAAACCGTAAGGAAAACCCGTAATGATGCACGAAACATGAAGCTGAACCATTCACGAGATTATTGTGGCCACCAACAACCCATAAACAGCAGCTAATCGGATCAAAACAGCTCCCAAATCTGGAAATCTTCAAGAACACGAAGAACACACACTTACACCGTCAGTGTGTGTTTTTCCAGATCCGCTCAAACCGTTGAGATTCAGATGAAACGGATGCTTCCAATGGATCGGGAACGCGTTTTTCACTGAGAATCATACCTCACTTCATCCAAAAACATGAAGAATAGCCCAGAAAATGAAGAATCAAGCTCCAAAATCTTCAAAAACCCCAAATACGGGAAAAACCCCAAAGTTACGAAAAAATGAGCTCGGATCTTCAATTTTCTCACAGATTTGAACAAGTAGAATATAGAATTACATCTAAATGAACTCCAGAACACGAATCCATCATCCATATCATCAGAATCCATCCAGAATCGAAGAAAAAATAGAAAAAAGTCTCTAAATATAAGTTTTCTCATCTTCACTATTCAAGCTCAAAATCTCAGATTCGAGTGACCAGATTCACGGTGAGATGAATCTGATCGGTACCCGCTCTGATACCATTTGTTAGGACCGATTTTCACTACGAGAATCTCGATCTTGAGCAAGAACAAGGTTCGAATGAGAAAAACTCAAAAAAACAAATGAAGAAGATGATGATGATGAATCATGAATAATCATAAACAAGAAAGATGATGAACATAGTCGAATGATTTCATATAACCGAATGATTAGTTACAAGAAATCATGAAGAACACACACTCTCTCTCTAGAAACCATGACTCACTCTCTCTCTAGAATGGAAATCTCACACTCTACAAGAAATTCATCATCTCCCCATTCGGAGACTCCTTTACTTGTAATGGGCACCCTCACTATATATAGTGAGGGTGACTAACAACAGAAAAACATGACGAATGAACGAAATTACAAGTAAAGCAAATAACGTAAATTGATAATTAAATCAAAGCTGATTAAATTAATCCGAAGCTTGACTCGCTCGAACCGATCTTCCGTTGACTTTTACGTTGACCGTTGACCCGAACGGTTGACTTTTCCGGAAAACGGTCTTCGGTCCAATCTTGCAAGCCTCGAGCATCACATCCCAGTCTCTAAATCGATTCACATGGATTCTTCAGTCGAATGCTTCGGTAAACAGATTTGATGGCGTCAGTCACATAGATTTTTGTTCCAACAATTTCCCCCTTGACTGATGCTTTCAAATCTGTTCAACTGCTGAAGAATCGCTCTGCCGTACATCTTCAATGAGAAACTGATAAACCGGAGACAATCTGATGTAGAGATTCCCCCTCTGAATAAGCTTCTTCTGTTCTTGTTGCTCCAGTTCGAGATCCAAGTGCTGCAGCTCACTCGGTTCACACGGTCGGGTACAATACTGAGAAAATACTACATCTCGGAGTCCAAACCGCAACAGACTGAATCAGATAAACCAGTTTGACACCAAACATGCTCTAACTTCGAATAATCGACCCGATAATCCAGTTCCATAATAATTCCTCTTATTTCTCTAAATCTCTCCAAAAACATCAAGTCGGAAGCGTAAAAACAGATGCGGAGAGTCGAACCGTCGCGATCGGTTGCCTAGAGAAACCAGATAAATAATCTTGAAATCGGACAGTCTCGCGAAAAACCGGAAGCCGGATGCTGACAGTTGTGAATAATCTGCTTGACTGAGGTTGGATGCGAAAATAAAAGTAAATGTCAAATTTCTTCAAGAAACGGTCATCCGAGAGATTTAATCGGATAAATTCGAATATTAACTGAGATTCCAGTTAATCCGGTTAGTTGACGACAGCGCTGCATCCACTAAAAATAAACCGTGAGATATAACGAGAAAGCCGAGTAATTAACCGGATAATAAAGCTAACCCGTCAGTGATCGATAGCAAACGTTGCGCGCGACGTCAATAAACGAGAACCCCAATAAAATGAAATAAATCCGTGACCAATAAATTTTCTGAAATTCCGTCGCGGCTTCATCTCGTAAGTCTCGTTGAGAAACTAATACGAAAATACCCGCATTTAACGAAAATGTTGAAAAATAAATTAGTAGTAATTAAATCTTTAAAAAGACCATAATCCATGTCAATAAAAATGAGCCAATGAAAATGGAGCCTCAAATCTGATCCAACGGCTGAAATGATGAGGATCCGATGGTTGTAAAGCTTGATCCAAGTTATTGGCGGCTGGCCAATAAAATTTCAGCAGCAGAAAGCACACTTTATGATCCGACGGCTGGAGATTTAAAGAAATTCAACGGTGCAGATCTGGATCCGAGTGAAATAGGCGCCAGCCAATCAGATGGAGGCACGCCTACTGTCTTCAACGTCTCTTTAGAGACAGCTGGGGTCCCACCGTTTCTCAGCACCAATCAGAGGGAGACAAGAAGATGGGGTTAACGGCTCCTTTTAAGAAGCTGGTCCCACCGAATTCTGTCTCAACCAATAGAAATCTAACAGCAATAAAACTTCAATTGAATTCTTTATATCAGCCTGGTCCCACGAGATGAATCCAACCAATGAAATGGCAGCAGCGTATACACATCCAACGGATCCTTTGTTTGACCCTGGCCCACAAACTCTCCAGCTACCAATCAGAATTCGACAAAGGAGAGAGATTGCAATAACAAACATTCCCTTGTAGCCAATCGGGGAAGGCCACGTCACAGTCTGTCATCCTCAACCTCTCGAACGACCGAAACCCTAATCACATGCCGGAAAATCGCGAAACCCACCGGAAAAACGTATTCTTGCCATATCTCCCATGATTCTCAACGAAAATCTTCGAATTTTATACCGTTAGACTCGTAGCTTCATGCTCTACAAGCCTGTACGTTCAAAATCTTCTAAAACGAACTCGAGCGAAGACCCAGTAAACAAGTTCGCTAACGAAACAAGTACGCTAAGCTTTCCAGAAGTCCGCTAAAGCATACAGAGAAGTTCGCTAAGGACCAAGTCCGCTAAGGCAAACTTCAAGTCCGCTAAAAACTGAGAAGTTCGCTAAAGCATGAAGAAGTCCGCTAACGACGTCAAGTTCGCTAAGAACTGAGGAAGTTCGCTAAGAGCATCTCTTCGATCCTTGAATCAGTCTCGAGAATGAATGGAAACGAACGATTCTTGTCACAAATCTGTTGTAGAACGTGTTATGGCCACTCACTCATCCAAAACAGCAGCAAAAACCAATCGATTCAACCTTCAAAATCTGCAAATCTTCAAGAACACGAAGAACACACACTTACACCGTCAGTGTGTGTTTTTCCAGATCTGCCCAAACGGTTGAGATTCAGAAAAAACGGATGCTTCCAATGGATCGGGAACGCGTTTTCCACTGAGAATCATACCTTACTTCATCCAAAAACATGAAGAAATGCCCAGAAAATGAAGAATCAAGCTCCAAAATCTTCAAAAACTTCAAATACGGGAAAAACTTCAAAGTTCCAAAAATAACTTCGGATCTTCATTTTTCCACCAGAACTGAAGATGTAGAACATAAATAAACATAAAGATGAACTCCAGAACACGAATCGATCATCCATATCACCAGAATCCATCCAGAAATGAAGAAAAAAATAGAAAAAAGTCTCTAAAATAAGTTTTCTCATCTTCACCCATTCAAGCTCAAAATCACAGATTCGAGTGACCAGATTCACGGTGAGATGAATCTGATCGGTACCCGCTCTGATACCATTTGTTAGGACCGATTTTCACTACGAGAATCTCGATCTTGAGCAAGAACATGGTTCGGATTCGAAAACCTCAAAGCAAATGAAGAAGATGATGATGATGAATCATGAATAATCATATACAAGAAAAATGATGAACATAGTCGAATGATTTCATTAATCGAAAGATTACAATCAATGAATCATGAAGAACACACAATCTCTCTCTAGAAAATCCATGACTCACTCTCTCTCTCTAGAATGGAAATCTCACACTCTACAAGAAATTCATCATCTCCACATTCGGAGACTCCTTTACTTGTAATGGGCACCCTCACTATATATAGTGAGGGTGACTAACAACAGAAAAACATGACGAATGAACGAAATTACAAGTAAAGCAAATAACGTAAATTGATAATTAAATCAAAGCTGATTAAATTAATCCGAAGCTTGACTCGCTCGAACCGATCTTCCGTTGACTTTTACGTTGACCGTTGACCCGAACGGTTGACTTTTCCGGAAAACGGTCTTCGGTCCAATCTTGCAAGCCTCGAGCATCACATCCCAGTCTCTAAATCGATTCACATGGATTCTTCAGTCGAATGCTTCGGTAAACAGATTTGATGGCGTCAGTCACATAGATTTTTGTTCCAACAAAGTGCAAGGATAACGAACTTAAGAGCTCTAATTTCAATCTTCCTTCACCAATTTCATGAAAAAGCATGATGGAGGTTTAGTTTTATAAATGTATTATTAGAACTGATTATGTTATATCCGATCTAAATCACGACCAATCAAACTAAGGCCCACCGACACTGATGTTTTGAATATCATCGAGACAAACCAATCGTCGGTGGTAGCACCATACTGATCGGATGTCACACCCCGAGAAAATGACTGAATGTGGGCATGTGACTGATTTGGCATCATGGTCATGGTTATGAATGATGACGTCTAATGAACATTTAATTTAACCATTTGTCTTCTGAAAATGTAAGTTTCAAACATTTAAATTAAACATCTAAAATGTGGCAGCGGAATTTAAAGTAGTGGTTACATGATAAGTTTTCCAAAAGACATAGTCATGAGATTTATAAACATAACTACCCTAAGGCGTAATGCGTCTAAATCTCCAAAATGAAATGCATGAACACACGGCAGGCAGACCATGATATGACAAGCAGGATCGGAACAGAAAAACATAGAGTTGCAGTCTTTAATCACCTGAGAATTCAAGAATAAAAAGAGTCAACAGAATTGTTGGTGAGTTTCACAGGTTTAATGACACCGAACTGTTTGAAATCATGTTTGAAATGTTTGGTTTGTCATGATATTAGTTTGTTTGACACTGTTGTTGTAAAAATTGAGCATGAACCTTGAATTCAAAACTAACTGTTTCCCCACTTCTGGTATTCTTCCCCAAGAATACCGAATGACCAGAATAACAAATGTACCCCTTGACTATAACCGTGGAGTCATGACTGGAGCGACCGAGTCAGAGTAGGGTCGTCAACCCAAATAGATCTATTCACAAGCTATCGTTTCGAATGAACTAATTGAATCCAATTAATAGTGGGACTTAGGCATATAACATGAATCAATATGAATACACAGATTGGGGAAATGAAAAGAACATGCAATCATTACGTCGTACAGTTATCATAATATCAGACAGTTTGAAATTGAAAAGCATTCATTGAATTCTCCCCCAAGTTAGAAAACAGAAATGGAAAAGGGGCCGTGAAGACTCACATGTTTGTAGGTGGATGACAGGTATGTTAGGTTGAACTTAGCCTAGCAAACGTCTACAAAGTAATGTTATGACGTATTAGGGTTTGGCTATCTTGAGTTAGTGAATACGTCACTCAATGTTCAAGGTTAAGTCTCGACTGGTTATTACCCAATGATGGTGATGGAAATCCTAGGACTTATTTATTGTCAAATAAATAGTATTGAAGTTGATGGGGTTTATTATTTATTTGAATAAATAAATAATGATTACGTTTGAAAAATAAATATTGAATAATATGGATTATTTTTCATTAAACGTTAAGAAAAATCGTAAATATTTAATTCACTAAATATTTGTAAGGTTTTGGACTTTTCGATTAATAAATATAATCTTCCTTAGTATGAAGAAATGTTTCCAAAAATATACGAAGTTATATTTTGGTAAAATTAAGTGTGGGTTCGTCCGGTAGTTAACCGGTTTCGCCGGTTTGACTGTTATGACGATGTTATGACGTTTTAGGTTTTCCTAACACTTAGGATTTGTTAGTAGACTTGTTTTAATGTGTTTTAGGGTTTTGAGTTGCCAAATTAATTAATGGAAGTTTAACTTGTAAAATCCGACGTTTTCGAGTAACAGAAAGTTACAGTTTTTGTCCGGTTTGTTTATAAAACGTGTTTTTCTCCATTTGAACCTTATAAAATATTTTTATATCTCAAACTAACATGTTTCATGTTTTGGACTAGACCCAAGTCCAAATTGAAAATAAGTTGCAATTTTTATCGAAACGTCGTAGTTAAGATATTTAACCGTTTTGTTTCCAAGTGTTTGACTTCTCGAATTATTTAGTATGTTTAGAAAAATACCTTTGGCATCCCTAATAATACATTACAAGTCCTAAGTGGTCACAACTTGTCAAAAGTCTTAAACTTAATTTTTCATAAAAAAAATAAATGGTATTTATGTCATGAAAATTCTATGCTTTTATTTTCTTGAAGTTTTATGTTTAAATCTTTGGTAAACACTTTTATGACTCAAAATCACCCTTTAGTAAACTTTGGTTTTGGTTTGGAGTCAAATTACAAGTGTTTGGAGATTTGGAAAAATATATATTTTTCTGCATGACAGCAGTTTTATGACACGCAGAATATGTGTGTCATCTCTGTTCAGTGTTCTTGTTCATATAGTTCACAGATGACAGCAGATTTATGACACGCAGAATGTGTGTCATCTCTGCCCAGTTTCATAAACTTATATTTTTCATGAAATTTC
>JBCNJP010000006.1:10544853-10744790 GCA_039602395.1 Deinandra increscens subsp. villosa | reverse complement strand
TTAGTTACTAAATTAACACTTATAACGTAACTAACGGATTTGTCTAACGGAAGTAAACCTTGAAATTCTCGGATGTCACATATGATCTCACCTGAACCTTGATTTCAAATACTAACGGTTTACCCACCCGGCATCTCTTGCCCAGAGATGTTAAACAGAGCAGAATAACTGACGTGTACCCCCAGACAATCTGGAGTCAGAACTGGAGCTACCAGTTAGGGTAGGGTTGTCAACCCAAATAGATCTATTCACTAGCTATCGTTTCGTACAGAACTAATTGAAATCAATTAATGATGGGATTTCGGTTGTACAAACGTTTATAACGATAATGTACCAAGTTGGGCAATCAGTAAGAGAACAAGTAGTCATACGGCTAACAGATAACCCATAATATTAAGTAAAAAGCATTTAATCAGTTTTTCATGATTTCTCCCCCAAGTATAAAACAGTTAAAAGGAAAAGGGGCCGTGAAACTCACTGGTTTAGCAGATAATCGGGATTTAAGCAGCGAAGGACGGTAGCACGTAACGCCCTAAATAATTAAATAACATGTGCATAAGGTCTATGATCATTTGAGTAACATAAGTCACCCAAGTGATACCGGTCAAGTCTTGACGTTTTAAGTCCGGTTGTATTATTGAAAATTCGTTAACTTGTATTTATTTAATTAAATACGTTCATTTATATTTATGTCCAATAAATATAAACCAATAATCATTTTTCAATAATTTAGTCAAGTCTTGAATATCGAGTAAAAGAAATAATAATGTTTATTATTATTTTCGTGAGTTTGAATAATTATTTTTAATTAAATAATTACTTATTCGTTTTGTTAATCTTGCAAGTTATAATTACCTTAAATAATTATGATTAACAATCATTTGATGAATAAAACCAAGTTTAAGTTCCTTGTAAATAATTATTTGTCAAAAATAATTATTAACGTTTGTTTTATTTATAAAACATGAATCTTTAGGAAAAACATTTAAAGTTTTAAACGTTTAATCATTTTCAAAGGTAAATTAATATTTCAAGTTCATGAAATATTATATGGAAAACGTTGATAAGAATATTTATGACGACGCTTGGATTTATAACATTTAGTTTATAAAACTTGACTTTTATTTAAAATCTCCGACGAACGTTAGTCCATCTTTGGTTACTTTGTTTTTATTCAAGTAACATTAAAAGTCCTTGTAAGTATTTTTAAACCAATGATTTGCCTTGGTTTATGTTTATAAAAATCTTTTATGAAAACATTTATTTTCAAATGTAATCTTTTTATAAAAAAATGTCCATTTCTAGCAAGTTTCAAGAAAGGTTAAAACTTGTAATAAATCCAAGTATTTATGTCAAATTAATCATTTGACATAAATATTATTCTTATCAAATTTAGCATTTATTTTTATTCTTTTTGTCCAATCATTTAATCATTTGTAACACATTAAATATGTTACATGGCTATTTGAGGAAATATATACTTTGATCTATTTTCATAAATCACTAGTTACTTGGTGATTTAAGGTTTATTTCCAAGATTAGGTCCATATATTTGTTTATTATGATTTCATGTAACAAGTTAACATAATATATATAACATGGATTTTATTGTTAGTTAACATTTTCAATAAATAACATGAATTAATAAATAATCAACCAACATATATGTGTTGGGACCAAAAATATATTTAAATGCAATCTACTAACATAAAAATGTTAGGACATGAAACATAATTAAATCTACTAACACATTACATGTGTTAGGACCAAAAGCAAATAATAACAAGTAATATTATTTAGTCTTTTTAACTCAAGGTTATGTAAATTGCATATGAGTAATCATGATGATCTTAGGTGCACTTGAATACTTTCCATAGATTTCTTCAAGTGTTTCACCCCATTCTCTTGGCTACTTTAAGTTCCTAGAACACCATGAGAATGTTTGAAGATCATAAAGAAGAATGGAGGTTTAAGAAGAGAGATTTTGATGATTAACTCAATATGCAAGTGTTACATTCACATTTTATTAATTATGAAGGGGCTTGAGTTTGCAAACAACCAACTTGAAATCCATGGATTTCATTAGATCTAGGTGCACAAGGTTACTATCCATAAGGCTTCACCATTGTGTTTCACCATCTTAAATCTTAGAAGAAAAAGAGATTAAGAAGAGAGTTGGGTTGGTTGTTGCAAGCAAGCATTCCAAGATAGAATTACATGAACATTTTGATCTAGATTTTAAGAGTGTTAATGTGTTTAAGTTGTCAAGACTTGAGAGGTTGATCATGGGTAACAACATGATAGAAAAATATGGAGAAAAGAGGTGTAGGAGACTCACAAAGTGAGCTCAAGAAAACCGAGAGAAGAAGGGGGTGTTGGTGGCGGATTCCGGCGAGGGGGCGGCGTCCGGCGGCAGGGGCGGTGGCAGCCGGCGGTGGGTGGTGGTTGGCGGCGGTGGTCGGCCGAAAGTGGTGGTGGTGGCCAGTTCTTGTGGAGGGGACAAGAAGGAGAGATGGTTGTGTTGGTGCAAAGGGAACAAGGAGCTTAGCCTCCTTTTTATAGGTCTTAATCAAGTAATTAACCATTGGACAATTATGTGTTGTCAAGCCCACATAATTCCCTAGCTTTTGTTAATTAGTTGGTTAGTTTTTATAAAAGTTGTGAAGCTTTTATAAAATATAAATGGGTTAGGAGTGCATAAAAATCACAACTTTTTAAAATATAACCCAATTATATTTAATCCAATTAAATGGTGATTTTTATTTTTATAAACATTGAGAGTCCAAGTTTTATAAAAATATTAGTGTTTAATGATTTGGTTAAGTTTTTATAAAACTTGTTAAAATGTTGGGCTTAAAACAAATTTTACTTATTTGTTTTTATTTGGGCCGAAGCCCAAATCGGTTTAAGCATGAGAATGGGCCGAAGCCCAATTGTTTTCGGGTGAGGACTGGGCCGAAGCCCAGTTAATGTTTGCGTGGTGGATTGGGCCGAAGCCCAATCGAGTCGTGGGGCGGATTGGGCCGAAACCCAATCGGGTTCGGGTCGGGCCGGTTCTCGGCCTTGGGCCGGGCTCTCGGTTCGTGGGCCGTGAAGGGGAAAGGGGAGGGAGATTGGGCCGGTTCGGGGTTTTACTCGGTTAGCCGACACGAACCTTCGGTTAAGTTTTTGGGTCGATCCGAACATTTTTGGGCTTATCGGGCTTACCGGGCCCAATAGGCTAAACGGTTTGGAAATTGGCTAAGTCTTGACAACTTAACACTTGTTTGAAGTTCGTAAAAACGTTTTATCAGTTTATAACGGTTTGATAAAATATAAAATGTCAAATTTTATATTTAATTTCTTATTATTAAAATTCCATTAATAATAATATGTTATAGTCATAATTCACAGTTTTTCAACGCGAATTTTCATATCAGTTAATCGGTTATTCATTCACAGCTAATTAGGTAATTTTAACAATTAAATCACGTAATTATCACATAATGAAAAGTCAACAAAAGTCAACGGAGAGAGAGTTGACCTGGTTTTGGTCCGGTTGTCACAGTTACATATGTAACATTTGGATGCGTTACATCTCTAAGACAGCTTAAGCATTATAAAGTTACATCTGTATAGTTGTTAAAAATGTTACATGTGTAAGTTTATCTGACGTATTAGTATTATAGATTGCAAAAAAAAAAGTTACATATGTAACATTATAATTATAGCTAACTTTTTATGCCACATTTATGACAAACATTTGCTGAACTGCAAAATATGCAACTAATTCCAAAAACATAAACAGCTTAATACAAAACCAAAAAGGTCACATACCATATGTTGTAGAGTAGTGTTGGTTAGCTGACTAAATACCATACAGAAATACGCATAAAAGAAAAGTAAAAGAACAAATTGTTTAGATAAGTTAAACTGGGATAGTGTTTCTGCTGGTTATTATAGACTACTTCAGATAACAATTGATCTTGGACTTCAATAGATTGGCATCAGACAGCATGATCACCGAAACATACTTCTTTCGCAGCTTCCTCAACTGAGCTTTCCTTGTAGGACCATGGCTTGCAAACTCACATTCAAATACCTCGTTCCGTCCCATATACTTTTCCATGTGTCTCATACAGAAAATAATATTGTCACAAAAGTTTGAAGCTGTAGCCCAGTCTATTGCAACCCTTTCAATAGATGACGACGTTATTTTGTCAGACTTAGGGTGTTTGATGTTGTCTAAGTAACCACAAAAAAGTTGTTTCTGCATAAATGATAAATCAGATTTATATCAAAACTTACATGTATAAATATAAATTTAATGAAACATAAGTTACCATCTTGTAGGCGGAACCATTCTTCTCATAAGAACCATGATCGATTAAATTGATCAACGGCTTGTTTGGGCATAAACTGTCAATGACAGATATGGCTGGATACTTTAGTTCAAAAACAAGAAGGTAATAGAGTTCTGACTCTTCAACAGGGATAAACACCATATCAACACCCTTAAGATCACGTGTGATGTTATTCATTTTAACAAGTGTGTCCACGTTTTTAACAAATTTATCAAGCCTAGCAGCTTCATCAGTGTCAACATCATACAGCGTCCACTGGTCCTTTGGAGAAAAACATTAAAAAATGTTATTGATAATAATATGTAGCATATATTGTTAAACTGACGTAACTTTAGTATACTGTGTACGAAAAGTTACATATGTAACCTTATCACTATATATGTAACTTTTGTGCTAAAATGTTAAGTATGTAAGATTTAGTTAAAAAATGTACATATATCGAAAGGTTACATATGTAAAGATTTCAATATAGGTTGCTACTTCAAATAACTTGCATATTTAAAAAGTTACATTTGTAGATTTGTGTAAAATGTTACATGTGAAAGTTTAACTAACTTTAGTATACAGTACACGGGAAGTTACATGTGTAACGTTATAAATAAATATGTAACTTTTTTGATATCTGTATAAAACATGTATTTTCCAGATAAGGTTAAGCTGTATAAATGTTACATATGTAACATTCTGCCAAAATGTTACATATGTAATATTTTGTAGTACCCAATAACTTGATTAACAAGTGTACATATATCAAAAAATTACATACGTAAACATTTTAATGGGTTACATTTGTAGAATTGTGTAGAAAAGTTACATGTGTAAGTTTTGCTGAAACATTAGTATACAGTGTAAGTAAAGTTACATATGTAACCTTATGACTATATCTAACTTTTTATATCCATATGTAAAAGTATTGTATTTTCCAGAAAAGGTTAGCTGTATAAATGTTACATTTGTAGTTTTCTACTAAAATGATACATATTTAAGATTTATAGTCCTAAAAAATTCTTGGTAAAAGT
This sequence comes from Deinandra increscens subsp. villosa, assembly GCA_039602395.1. Lineage (NCBI taxonomy): Eukaryota > Viridiplantae > Streptophyta > Magnoliopsida > Asterales > Asteraceae > Deinandra > Deinandra increscens. The sequence goes on along the minus strand of JBCNJP010000006.1, from coordinate 10,739,428 downwards.
GTACGTATATCAAAAAGTTACATTTGTAACTTTATACAAACAAGTTGCATCTGTAACTTCAGTATACAAAGTATAAGTTTAATAAGCTCACAATGATATGGGGAGGTAAAAATAAACGGTGAGGAGACGAATCAGATCGTTTCTTCTCATCCCAGTTCATAACATCAGTGAAAGCTTTGAGGACATTAGAGTCAACATTTGAAATGTAATTGAGTGTTGACATGGTTGACTTTGAAACTTGGGCACCAGTGATACTATAAAATACCGAATCACTGCTCAAAAAGAAATTTTAAAAAAAAATAAGTTAACTCACATAAAGAAATGTTATTAAAAAAACATATATTAATCTGTAACTTATTTTTTCCAGATATAAAGGTTCGTTGTTATAGGATGATGGTACCTTCACATGATGAAGGTACCTTGCATCTAGAAATTTCCTCGTATAAAATGGACAATGTTATGAGAATACCTTGCATCTAGAAATTTCCTCGTATTATTCACAGACTTCCTTTTGTTCCTATAATATATTACAGTTTATATTGTAATTGTTCCACCAATAAAATAAGAACATAAAATGTAAATTAACAAATATATCAAATATATCAAATACCTTGGGGGTGTGGGGGGAGTTTCTTTCATTATTAGATCCCAGAGATTGTTTTCCTCCTTGGTGAATGGAATTTCAATAGTTACACCCCTATCAAAATAAGGGGACTTCAGATAACTTGAAAAAGCTATTTCTCTTTGTGTGCGAACTCTTTTCCCCTTTGGATCATGATCAGCTTTGTCCAAGTTATGGGAAGATGATGTTTGCTGTTCATCAAGCTCTGTCTGCCTCAGAGGGTTTATTCTTGTAGAATCTAACTTTTTCAGATGGACTTCCTCCCATGAATGCACAGAAGTTAGAGGCTTGGCATCAATACATTTAATAATGTTCCCGTCTAATAGACAAAAACTTATTGCAATAAATTACATTTGTATAATTTTAAACAATTAAACGAAAGAACAAAAAAAAAATTAAACATTAAAAGGCCTATGGATAAAGGTAAAAGTTTTTTTATAGTACCTGGCTCTTCAGAAATAACATATGGATATAAATCTGCTGAAGTTTTAACGTTTGGGCAGCCTACATAAAAGTAAAAATAAAAAAAAGTTACATATGTAATCTTTTATTGAAACTCAAATTAACATTTGTATAATATGAGACAACAAATATCTACCAGGTAATTGCAAATTGAGAGCCACTGATGAATCTATACGAAGTGATGATTTTTTCTCTGGCGTACCTATGCGAAATGGTTAGCAAAATTAGAATAACATTTAAAAAAAATTACTTAATAAAAAAGAACTTACCCAAATCTACAATCGGGATTATTGCATTAGAATAACTGGCTGTCGTACTTTTATCATCAATGACAGGGCTATCAACAGGGAGAGGGATTTGGCTAACTCCCAAACTGAAACCATCCATATCAGAAGCCAAATTGGGTTCAATAAAAATGTCCTCTGAGGGGGTATTTATATCCTTCAACACATCAGAAATTATATCATTAGGTTCAGCTTGCACTGAAGTATCAAACACGATCGGAGAACCTTCGTGGACATTTGCACCACCAACATTTGACTTTTCAGCATCATTGTTATTAGCAACATTATCAACTGTGGCACATTGTTCATCTTCATATGTATAAAAAAAAATTAAGAAAATCATGGTGTGGGCATAAGTTACAATTAATTTCAAAAACTTAACACTTTAAGCTAATTTTTACAGTATTAAAAAATAGACCTGTGTTAATTTCTATCTTCTCATTCTCAACTGATTCATTGTGAACAACCACACTGTCAGGCTGAACTGCTGATTTTTCTGCATCTTCTTCGTTTGATAAGTCATTTGCACCTGAACCTTTATAATCCACACACATTGAAACACAGTGTTGTTGAAACTCCACATCATACAATTGAATTTAGTTATAATAAAAAAATGGTTCCGTATATATATATATGAAAACAAAAAATGTTACATGTGTAACTATATTTTAAACCTGATATGGGAGTTTGAAACAAGGGAGATCCATGATGATCATAAGCATTATTATGTGAGTTAGATTCCTCCTCTGATCCACTTGATTCATCACCTGACTTTGATTCTTCGTCCGACTGAACTTCTTCATCTTTTTCGTCATCAGATTCTTCTTCACCAGAATCGTTGGTTTCTTCATCATGTGTGGGATCTCCTGTAAAATGTTACAAGTGAAACTAATTATATATATATGTATGTTTATAAATGTTACATGTGTAACTTTTAATAACCTGATGTGTCACCTTGTGACTGATTAGGCTCATGAATGTGGCTATCTTGATTAGCAGACCTGGGATGCTCCTCTGACTGAGTATCTTCATGGTTTGAAAACTTATCTTCTTCGTTTGACAATTCATTTGCACCTGAACCTTTATAATCCACAAACATTGAAACATAGTGTTGTTGAATTTACTTATAATAACAAATGCTTCCGTATATATACATATGTAATAAAAAAATGTTACATGTGTAACTAAATTTTAAACCTGAGATGGGAGTTTGAAACAGGGGAGATCCATGACGATCATAAGCCTTATTTGGTGAGTTAGATTCCTCCTCTGTTCCACTTGATTCATCACCTGACTTTGATTCTTCCTCCGACTGAACTTCTTCATCTTTTTTTTCAACTTCCAAATCATTTTCTTCTTCGTCATCAGATTCGTCTTCACCTGAATCGTTGGGTTCTTCATCATGTGAAGGATCTCCTGTAAAATGATAAATTCAAACTAATTATATATATATATATATATTTATAAAAGTTACATGTGTAACTTTTAAAAAAAATATTAATATTTCATATATAAAAATTATAAAAGGTATAAACGATGGATATCATTAACTGAATTGATTCATCACCTGACTTTGACTGCTCCTCCGACTGACTATCTTCAGTGGCTGACTTAGTGGACTGCTGTGACTCACTTTCTTCACCGTCCGATCCATTATCTTCTTGTTCACCAGTATCTTCATCACCTGATTCATTTGTTTCTTCATCATGGGGGACATTGCCTATAAAAAATAAGAAAAAATGAAAACAAATATATATATATATATATATATATATATATATATATCATTATGGTGAACCGATTCATTATAGTACAATAAATGGAAATGCAAACATAAACCATTGATTTTGTGTACAAGTTTGTTATTACCTTCATTGCCACTATCAGTATCATAATCTGATTGATGATCTTCTCCGTGGTTTGCATCATCTCCACTATCGTGCAGCTCTTCCTTATTTTCATCATCTGATGCATCTTCTGACGAACTATTATCAGACTGAAGATCGTCTCCCACCTGGTTTTTTTTAGTTTTCTTTAAAAAGCCTATTAATAAAAAAATAGAGGAACACATTTGATTAAAAATATTAAAAAAAAATCTACATAAACAAAAGAGTATATATATTATGGGAGATTTAATATAAATATTTACCTGCAGAAGTACTAGATTTGTCCTCAAATATGGTGTCATATTTTTTTTGTAACAAAATAACCTCAGGTGCTCCGGGGAATTCTTCAATCAGATTACGTATAGATGTGTCAGCTGACACAATGGCTGATAATAGACAATCAATATTCTTTGATGCCTCTGAAAGCATCTCCTATAACAACGAAAATCATAATTATGGTTACACTTCAAGAGATAGATAAAAACGTATATAGTTAAAAGTAATCAAAATTGCAAAAAACATACCGATAACGAGACAAATAAACCAGATTCAACCAACACTGAGGTACCATCATCCACTACATGAGACAACTCTTTTTTTTCTCCACGGCCAAAACCACCATTACGTGCCTCCATTTTTTGCCTAACCTGCAAATTCTCCATGTTCCAAAAAGAGATAGCATTTTTGTCCTCATCAATATCCATACCTTCACACACAAAACTGTCAACATACAAAAGCTGTTTTCACAAATAAATGAAAACAGAAAAAAAGTTAGAAATTGTAAAATTTTATATATAAACAATGAAGGAGGGAGATATATATAATATAACTAACCGTGAGAATTGTTAAAGGACCATTAAAATTTGAAGAAGGCTTCCAACCATTCTTACAATCCTTCAACACTTGCAAAATGTATTCACAGAAGTTTATATCTGACCAATCAATGTCAGAATATACTTTCTTGGCAATCTTTTGTTTAACTCTGCCTTGACTGGAGCAGTCAACCATGACACAAATAAAACACATCAAGAAGTCCATGCGGAAATTAAATGAATCCTCATCGGGAGAACTCATAACCTGGTCAACCAACTCCGTCGGGGACACATCCTTGTTCGGGTAACGCTTCCTCCATTCATTTACAGCAGGATCTCTACGTTTAGATCTTTTACTCTTCAAAAAACTTTTGGAACCCATTGGAATACCCAATAATTTGTTGATTGAAACACTATCAACCTTAACAGAACTTGTGGCAGCTTTAATCTCCATTTCTTTGGGATCGAAATTGTCAACAACAAAATAACCAATCTTTGATGGAATACCATCACACTTAAATGTGAGCAACTGGCCAAATCCCATGTTATAAACAGAATCCCGTTGCTTAGGTTTAAGAATAGATATCAACCTAGCGAATTGAGCAGGAGAAGACCTAGTTTTAAGGCCAGGCATGGTATGTAATGATATTTTTGGAACTGGATCAACCATTACATCCTTGTTTACACATGCTTTCCTTTTCTTCCCTCTATTCTTTGAACTTGAAGCTGCTAATAATAACAAACAGTTATTACGGATGTGAACATACTAAAAAGTTACATATGTAGATATCCAATAGGTTTGTTGAAGATGAACATATGTAACATTTAATTACAAAAAGTTACATATTTATATTACTAAACATTGTGCAGATATGGCAGCCTGTGAAAACATAACAAAATATAAAGCTTATAAAACTATATAAAAATAATGATTACCCTTCCTTTCAAACAAAGCTTGAAGTGGAATATCGTCAGAATCATCATTAGGTTGATTATCCATATCATCATTTTTGCCTATGTTGATGATAAAATACAAAAAATCATAATGTGTTGTCAATGATAAAATGTTATAAAAAATTTGTGAACCAAAAGTAACATGTGATGTTTAGTAAATGAGAAACAAACAAAAGTACTCTTTTTCTTTTTCACGTGTTTATTAAGCTTATAAAACTATATATCAAAATGATTACCCTTTCTTTTAAACAAAGCTTGAAGTGGAATATCGTCAGAATCATCATTAGGTTGTTCATCCATATCGTCATTTTTCCCTGTGTTGATGATAAATACAAAAAATTATAATGTGTTGTCAATGATAAAATGTAGAAAGGGTATTTTTGTGATCCAAAAGTAACATGTGATGTTTAATAAATGAGAAACAAACAAAATTACTCTTTTTCTTTTTCACGTGTTTGATCACTTGTGGGTCCTCAGGAGAATCAGGAATTGTTAAGTTTGCAAGCGGACCTGAAAGTACATAATAATATAAATCACGAAATTTAAAAAAATAAAAAACTACCCATTCTTATCTATGACAAAATAATCTCATTAAAATACTAATTTGTGATGAAATACTCTACCAAATCACAAAATTGAAATATATCAAAAATTGGGGGGAAATCTAATTAATACAATGTATAATGAATTACCTTGTAATTTTGCCTTCCCCTTTCCAGTAACATGATTAAAATCACCAGTAACAACATCAATGGGTTGACTATTACAGAAAAAACAATCGATTACATGAGAATTTATAACATAATATCGATATATATAATTCAAAAATTCAAAATGAGGGATCAAAATTTAATACATTACGGGGGTCGACGTTGCTGTACAGGGCATAGATGAGGAAGGCATTGAAGTTGAAGCAGTAGATGTTGATTTCCTGTTTGTATGCGTTCTGCTAACTTGAAATTGACTGTCGTATTTAACATACGAATCAGACGGTGGACCATCGCCGCGCCATACCATACGGTATCTCTTGGTCTTCGACTTCGATTTCTCTTTGTGCTTCTTACTCTTGATATACATTGGGTTAAACTTTAATTTCTTCTTACCCTTCTTAGAACCAGAAGAAAGCAATCGATGAAATGACTTCATCTCAAGGATTGTTTGAAATCTTGAATGTCGAAGAGAGATTAGGTTTGAAAACTGAATTTTGTATGAGAGAGATTAGGTTTGAAAACTGTGATGGTATGAAATCTTGAATGTCGAAGAGAAATCGAAAGGGTGTTGTACGGTGGGACAGTAAAAAGAAACCGCCAACAGGTGTGTTGTACGGTGGGAGTGTGCATCGGGAGAGGGGACAAAAAGTTTCTCCATAATGCCCCTAAAAGCAACTTTATAAGTAATTAAGGGTAATAACTTAATTCTAAATTCAAGAATAAATAAGAGCCTTTGGATTAACTTGATCAATGGTTAAAAAGGTGGTTCCAATGGTTCTCCAACTCAAGGAGGGTTCCAAAATATCTTTTCCATATATATATATATATATATATATATATATATATATATATATATATAGTGAAAAGTTTATTGTAGACATCTCCATAAGTGTAGACAGGTAGACACTTTTTTTCACCATTAGATCTCTTGATCTAATGGTTATAATTAATTTCTTTTTTATTTTTTTTCTTTTTTTCTTTTTTCTCATTGTTCAGAAAATTTCACATGTGAAAACACATGTGAAATAGGGTGTCTACCTGTCTATACTTATGAGTGTGTCTACAATGAACCTCACCCTATATATATATATATATATATATATATATATATATATATATATATATATATATATATATAGGAAGAGATCATTGGAAAACCCTCTAAATATTGGAAAACCTAGAAAACCCTTTTCAACCAATCACATTATTTCTTTCTTTTTTTTTATTTTTCTTTTATATAAAGGGTATTATGGTAAGTTGACATAATCTATTTTTGTAAACTATTTTTTTTTTAATTTCCTTTAACTAATATCCTATTTTCATGGTTCAAATTAATATCTTCCTATAGAATTCTCCATATCTTAATCACGTTGATTCATTCTCAAACCCTAATCTCAATCAATTTCACTTCTCCAATTCATCGGTTCCTTCTGAAGATCACGAAATTATGATTTTTCTAGTTCATCAACAATGAAGAAATTATGATTTTTCCAGTTCACGAAATTTGGTGGTGACGGTGAATGATGTCGTCAGAAAATGTTTAATTTCTGGTGTTGAGGGTTTTCTATTCAATTCCTCGTCCTCAAGTTCTGGTGCTGAGATTTAAGAAGATTCTTCTGCAACACTAGTCAAATCTGACGGTGACGACACCGAAAAAAAGTTCAACTTATGAATTGATTACACCGATGTAACAAATTTTGTTTAAAAATGGTGTAACTTTAGTCTTCAACATGTGATTACACTGGTGTAACTTTAGTCTTTAACATGTGATTACATTGGTGTAACACTGGTGTAACATGTGATTACATTGGTGTAACATAGGTTGTATCTCATCTACATCTCAATTTAAAAAAATGGTTACATAAGTGTAACTTTAAAAATGTGATTACACTGGTGTAACTTTAGTCTTCAACATGTGATTACATTGGTGTAACATGTGATTAAACTGCTGTAACATATGTTGTATCTCATCTACATCTCAATTTAGAAATGGTTACATAAGTGTAACTTTTGTCTACAACACGTGATTACACTGGTGTAACAAATTTTGTTTCATCTCAATTTCTCATAACAACGTTGACGAAAGTAATGATAGCAATGAAGAGGTTATACACTGGTGTAACAAAATTTGTTTCATTTCAACTTCTCGTCATAACATTGACGTTTTTTCCTTCTTAAAAAATATACATGAAATTATTGTTACACTTATGTAACAACAGTAAAACGAGAGTGATGAACTTAAACGTTTTTTTGTAAGGTATGTTTAAAGTTTTTCTATAACTTGGTCCAGAAATTTGAAATTAAAGGAGAGAGAGAGAGAGAGAGAGATGGAGATGGGGAGAGAGAATGAGAGATTTTAGGAAAGAGAAGATTGGAGAGAGAAAACTAATTAAAACATTAATTAATAGAATTATGATTTGTCTATTATAACCTCCATTAAACTAATACATTTACAATCTTGCCCTCCTCTAATCTCGACCATCAATTTTAAATCAATGGCTAGAAAAGGGTTTTCCAGGTTTTCTAAAAAATAAAGATTTTCCATAGATCCATACCCTATATATATATATATATATATATATATATATATATATATATATATATATATATAGGGAAAGAGTATTTTGGAACCCACGTTGAGTTGAGGAAACTTTGGAACCTCGTCAAAAACGAGGTTAAAAAAACGTTTTTTTTTTCTAAATTTTTTTATGGTGGTTCTTTAGGTTATAAACTACTCGTATATGAAAAAAATCAAAAAACCGCCTAGTAGATTTTTTTTAAAAAAATCTCAAAAAAGATTGGTTACATATGTAACTTTTATGTGTAAATGCATATATATACAGTTTACACATGAAAGTTACATATGTAACATTTTTTTTTATATTTTTTTTTTAAAAATCTACTAGGCGGTTTTTTGATTTTTTTTCATATACGAGTAGTTTATAACCTAAAGAACCACCATAAAAAAATTTAGAAAAAAAAACGTTTTTTTAACCTCGTTTTTGACGAGGTTCCAAAGTTTCCTCAACTCAACGTGGGTTCCAAATTACCCCAACCCTATATATATATATATATATATATATATATATATATATATATACAAGTTATATATAAGGAAATCCTCCCCATTGATTTGAATGCTTCCCCCCTGAAAATTAATGGCTCACAATGGTTCTTAAAAGTTCTCAAAGAAAAAAGTTCTCATTTGAACCTTATATATATATGGTGAGGTTCATTGTAGACACTTTCGCATGTGAAATAACTCTTTTTAACATGTGAAACGTTCTGAACAATGAGAAAAAAGCAAAAAAAAAGAAATTAATCACAACCATTAGATCTTGAGATCTAATGGTGAAAAGTGGTGTCTACATGTCTACACTTATAGGGGTGTCTACAATGAAATTTTCATTAATCACAACCATTAGGATCCTACGAAAACACATCTTTTTGTGAAAACTGCGAAAACACATATTAAAACTCACGTAACTTTTTCATACGTTAACGATTTTTCATAAAATTTGCGCCAAAAGCCTTAGAATTACGTTATCTTTAAATCTGTAGCAAAATATTAAAAAAAAACTGAACGTTTTTTTCCCCGTGTGATGCACATGTGCATCATATAATTAAAAAAAAGTTATAAAATGCTATTTTTTTCTTTAAATCTAAAGATAACACAACTATAAGATTTAGGGTGCAATTTCTTTTTAAACTATTAATGTATATCACATGTATGAGCGTTTTTTTTTGTATGATGCACATGTGCATCATTCAATAAAAACGCAAAAAAATAATGAAAATATATGACATATGGTGCGACTAAGAAAAAAAGGTATTAACTCATACTAAAAGTATGAGTTTTTTTTGTGATACACATGTGCACCACACAAAAAAATATTTAAAAAAATAAAAAAAGCGTTAAGTTTTCTAAAACTTTTATAGGATTAAAGATAATATAATTTTAAAACTTTTGGTGCAAATTTTAAAAAAAATATTAACGTACGAAAAAGTTATGTAGGTTTTAAGATTTGTTTACGCATTTCTCACAAAAAAGGGTGTTTTCACAGGATCCTTCCCCTATATATATATATATATATATATATATATATATATATATATATATAAACTTGTGGTAGTTTTGAGATCTCTATTGTTATGGATGATTTAGTATATTGACATGAAACTCCGTTGTATATATATATATATAGGGAATGGTTCCGTGTAGACCCCTTAAATTTTGTAGTCCCCGTAGACCCCTATAAAACTCAATAAAAATAAAACTCAGTGTTGTAAATTTGTTTTTTTTTATTACGATAAGCTTTTAAGAACCAAAAAAATAAATAAATAAATTAAAATAAAACAAAAAACATTAAAAATCGAACATTTTAAGACAATGAGTTTTAAAATAATGAGTTTTAAACGCAACACTGAGTTTTATTGAGTTTTAAACTCATTGATTTTTAAAACTCATTGTCTTAATATGTTCAATTTTTAATGTTTTTCGTTTTTCTTTTTTTTAATTGTCTTTTTTTGTTCTTAAAAGCTTATCACAAATAAAAAAAAACTAAATTAACAAAACTGAGTTTTATTTTTAGTGAGTTTTAATGAGTTTTATTGAGTTTTATAAGGGGTCTACGGGGTTTACAAAAAATAAGGGGTCTACACGGATCTTTTACCTATATATATATATATATATATATATATATATATATATATATATATATATATTATTTTCACCTCACTACGATACATATATTTGTATATATTTCACTTCCCGAATCTCCATGGAAAAATATAAATTAAACCTTAATGGATTTCCAAAACTATTTGAGTAAACGCTTTTGGTGATTTTGGATAAACGTCATTGATAACTTGTTTTGAATAAACGATTTTTATCACACGTCGAGTTTGGAAAACAGCCCACGCGTCACATCTAGACTTATTTGATAACGAGACCGTCGTCTAGGCTACGTTACTTATGTTGGGTCACACACTTATGTTTATAAACTCAATAGGTGCTCGGTAGTTAAACAAGACCTGAAGTCTTATTAAAATATTACAGCGCACCCTAAGGTGAGTTCACAACTCTATTTATGTTACATCCGGTTTGAGATGGTAACGCGCATTGATAAACTGCTTGCTATTAGATTAAAGATAATGCCACTATATATCGCATGTTTACTAGAATGTTACACTAACTTAAGTCCTTACAAGTCGAACCATTAATAGTGAATAGCGAGGTGATATTGAGTAGTACTACTGGGGTTAGACAAACCCCACTCAGCGGACACGAGATGCACCACTCGACTGGTGGTCGGACTGAGAACAATGTCAGCCTAAACATACCGTTGCTCTGGTGGGCATGGGGAAGGCAAAACGCGTAGGTTGTACCTGCGTGCATTATTCAGCTTCGGTTACGAACCATTTAGTGACATGAAAATAGACTAGCTATCTACGATATGGTTTATGCCTACATAATACTTACATTACTATGTACGAACAATAACTGTCGTGTTCGTGTGACATTATTATTTACGGATAAGGATTGTCGTATCCATGGAACATTACACTTGTGTATACTTTACTTACGTGAACTCACCATCCTTTGGTTGACACTTCCTCTTTAAACATGTTTCTCTCAGGTCGCAGGTGTCCGAGTATCACGAGTATGCATGCATGAGCCTTTAAAACCCTGTTATGGTTTTACTACAAGTTACGTTATTTTGAATGACAAAGTTTTGTGTAAATACTAAATACTTTCCTTATGCTTTCGCGTTTGTAAAACACGGAAATTATATTATAATTTAATATGATACAAATGTTTTGATATTTAATGGTTGTTTGGTGTGACTAATGGACTGGATCCTGGTTTGCTCACACCCACACGATAAAACTCCGTTAGTGAAAATTGGGGGTGTGACAATAACATTCCATAATCAAAATATATGCTTTGTTCAGTTACATTCCATAACCAAAATACTTGCCTAAAAGAGGTTCATTACATTCCATAACAGGTTGATTCATATCAGTCATTACCAAAACAAAAGGTTAATGCCGATTACAGTCATACATTCATATCAGACATACCTATTACAATGATTAATTCCAAATCCAAAAGACAACCAAAACAATGACAACAAATATGTAATTCTTCATTGTGCATTCGGACATCGACATCTGTTTTAAACTCTTATTCTCCTCCTCAGGCTTCATTTTTTCAACCTCCAAATTATCAATCTTCAATTCCATTGCTTCATTCCTCATTTCTTGTACTGTCTCCACGCCCAATGGCATAATGAACTTGATCCTTCCACATGAAAAAGCTACAATTGAAATTCTGTAAATAATTTGTCAATGATGTGACCTATTTTACATAAAAGATCATATTTTTAACTCACCGGCCACAGTGGACATCCATAAAACTGATGACCTCTTCTTGGACTACGAAAACCAGCTACTCTTTTAATCGCAGCCATATCGTGGAAGCACAGCAGGTTACCCTCAAAATCAAACCTTATAATGTTTGGATTGCGGTTCGAAGCCATCGTCTTAGTTGATGAGGGAGGAGGTATATCTGATTTGGTCGAAGTGTCTACTGGAAGGAAATTAGGGTTTGATTTTGGGGAACGATACGGTTTACGAGTTTTTATTTGAAGTGGAGCATACCATGTAGGTAGTTAAGGATACACGTCACACTCCACGTAGGATTCCAATTAACCTCATCATTATCAGAGTAACAACATTTCATTATAAACACCAACCTCATTAATTGGTATTACTCTTAACAATTTTTGAAACTCATATTATTGTCCACCAATGACATAAAACTTGTATTATTAAAATCCAATTTTTCTTTTTATTTCGATTTTAATTTTAGAACCACCAAGTCATGCTCTAGGTGTTTCACATAAACATAAAAAGTTTACCTGACATTTTATTAAAACAACTATCATTTCATTGATGTTTGTTTCAATTCAAGCCTTAGAAAATACAAAAAAAAAGATGTAAATAATTAGAGACATATATACATTCTTTTTAGTACTAATAAAAATTAATAACCAAGTATTTCACATAAACATAAAAAGTTTACCTGACATTTCATAAACAAAAGTTAGAGTTAGTTTTAACTCAAAATGCTTATAAATGTAAAAGGTTTAAGGAAATTCTCGGTCTGACATGTGTATTTTTTTTTAAAAAAAATTGTATTTTAGTCATTGAGTCTTACGTTCTAATCATTATGTCTTATGTTTCAGGTAATTGCGTAATATGTATTCATAATTGTGTTTTATGTTTTTACTTCAAGATATTTTATCATTGTGTTTGTGTATTATGTAAATTTGGTATTATTTTATTATTCTGTTTTACATATTACAGGTACACAATGGTGTTATTTCACAATTATTCTGTCTAAAACTAATCATTTTAGAAAAGCACAATAACTAACAGAAAGTCACAATGACGCAATAAAAAACACAAGGAGCTTAAAATGTAATTTTTTTTAATTTTATATATAGTAACATTGTACTCATTTTAAATATAAAAAACTCTTGTTTTTATGGTTAATTAAAAAAAATATCGTATATAAAAAGTTATGAATGTTTAAAAAATAAAAAAACTGAATAAAAAGTTAATAAAAGTTGCCAAGGCTAAAATGTGTTTCCATTACTTTTTTTATTACCAATTTAATCTCAACAATAATTCTAATTTAATAACAAATCTAATGTTATTAAATCTTTCTTATACTTAGATTAATGAGGATTCTTAAATTTAATATTTAATATGCTTTTTAAAATAATATTAACCCTTTTTAAAGGAAGGTTATAGAAGATAACATATATAGTGAAAGAAAGAATGCCCGTCTTGCCCGTCTTGTGTGTCACATTTAAAAGTAGTATGTATGATTGTGTATGTGGTTTCTATACTTTTTCTATTTAAATTTAGATTTTTTTTTGAAACAGCAATATCATTAAATCATAAACCGCCCGCCTAGCAAGTCACCAGGCAAAGGTGAACAAACAAACAAGGGATGGGATTATCCCAATCCTCCCAAACAAGGCTCATCTAATTCTCTTTATTTTTGACTAAAAAAAAACTAAGCATTTTATTTCTTTAACTAAAAAACGAATGCAAGTCTTCTTCCCTTCAAAGTTGGCTTCATTCCTCGCCTTCCATAAGACCCAACAAGTGGTGAGGATAACCGCAAAGAAAACTATTTTGGCTTTCCTATCAAACCTAGAATCTTCAACCACCAAAAGAAGATCTGAGAGCTCAAATGCGAGAATAGAAGGCACCTTACACCAATCCGCAATGTCGGCCCAAACCCCGGTAGGAACCTTGTATCCGAACATAAGATGGTATACCGATTCGTCTTCGATCTTCGAAACAAAGATGGCAGCTCAAATCGCTAATCACAATTCTCCGTTTCGCCAAGGTCTATTCGTGACTATAAGATCTTTCCACACTCTTCAAAAGAATATATTAATTTTATGGGGAAAAAAATATCTACAAATTTATTACTTAACCAAGGCCTCTTTCGTGGCTATAAGAAGTCAAATAAATTAATCTACTTTTGACATATGACTTAAGTGTTTTATATATTTGTTATATTTACTGATTGTGTATGTGGTTTCTATACTTTTTCTATTTAAATTTAGTTTTTTTAATAAACAGCGATATCATTAAGTTATAAACCGCCCGTCTAGCAAGTCACCAGGCAAAGGTGAACAAACAAATAAGGGATGGGATTACATATTAAATTTATCCCAATCCTCCCAAACAAGGCTCATCTAATTCTCTTTATTTTTGACTAATAAAAACTAAGACATTTTATTTTCTTTAACTAAAAAACGAATGCAAGTCTTCTTCCCTTCAAAGTTGGCTTCATTCCTCGCCTTCCATAAGACCCAACAAGTGGTGAGGATATCCGCAAAGAAAACTATTTTGGCTTTCCTATCAAACCTAGAATCTTCAACCACTAAAAGAAGATCCGAGAGCTCAAATGCGAGAATAGAAGGCACCTTACACCAATCCGCAATGTCGGCCCAAACCCCGGTAGGAACCTTGCATCCGAACATAAGATGGTATACCGATTCGTCTTCTTCGAAACAAAGATGGCAGCTTGAATCATTAATCACAATTCTCCGTTTCGCCAAGACCTCTTTCGTGGCTATAAGATGTTTTCACACTCTTCAAAAGAATATATTAATTTTATGGGGAAAAAAATATCTACAAATTTATTACTTAACCAAGGCCTCTTTCGTGGCTATAAGAAGTCAAATAAATTAATCTACTTTTGACATATGACTTAAGTGTTTTATATATTTGTTATATTTACGAATCTTGTTTTGAACAAATTTATTACTTAACCTATAATCTATTTCTCATATTGAATTGAAATGAAACAAGTTGGGCGGAGGGAGACATGGAGACGGCAGCGAAGGGCTAGTTTGTGGTGGTGCTGAGTGCGGGGCCCGCTAAACTATGAGGGTTGGGGCCACAACCAACTAACGGCTCAGAAAATATAATAAAATTCCAATTTAATAATTGCAATTTGCATCTGAATGATGAAAGCGGTAAAGGCGACAAGTTAAAAGGGAGTACAAAATTGACGAGTTGGACTACTGGCTTCATAACTGCCGTTCTTTTTCCCAAATCATTTTATTATATCAATCATGTCACGTTTTAATCTACCAATAATATAATAAATTCATTAAATTAATCATTAGCTTTTCTTTACGGCGAATATAAACTTAAAAAATGCTTTATGAAACCTGTATAGCATCATCGCTTGAGGCTTCCACTTTTTGTTACAAAATTCACTCGAGTTTGAATATGGGTGTTTATGATTCTTTCTAAAACTGTGAAACTTCAGTTTCGTATTGGTTGGTTTTAAACTGTAGCGAAAGGTTTTTTTCTTTTTATCAAACATCACACCAATGACCAAATCATAAAATTGATATATATTATATTCAACTCATATGTATCTTTTAGGGTAGCTAGGAGAGGCGACCACTTAGGACCCAGTAGGGCTGGAGGGGTTATATTATAGATAACAAGGTAGGATGTTTTGTAAAGGTGATGTTCGATCAACTCGGTAGATGTATGCCATATAACATATATGTTTAGAGTCTGATTCTTGTTTTCATAATTTTTTTTTCAGAGCAACTGATTTCATGAATACATATATGAGTTGTTCAGTTTATATGTTACGGGTCATTTGTTATACACGACTAGGGGCTCGAAATTTTCAGTTATTCTTAAAAAGGACCGTGATTAGATTAGTCTGTATATATTATAGTTTTCAGATATATTAAACTAATTTTTTTTATCCCCGTGTGTTCCACGGCTAGGTTTTAAAAAAAAAACTATCTTAATCTACGACAATTAGGCATTTTTATAACTATGTAAAAGTTTCTCATTAATTATATGTGTGTCAGAGTTTTTACGACAGTGAACATTTAAGCGGTGAGTTTCCTCTGGGATGGATGTGCAACACAGAGGATCTTGGTACTCGTATGGACTGCGGTCGAAACATGTCGTGATTAACATCTTTTGCCATGATAAGATCCCTGGGTAACCGGATGTTTGCAGTTAAAAAAAAAAGAAATCTAGTCACGGAAAATAAGAATTTAATTTATCATATTGAATAAAATACTTGGTAAATTTGAATTCAAACTTACTTAAAGTAAAAAGAATTATAATAGAATAAAATATTTTACATTACATGTATAATATTTAATTAAAATATTATTATGAATAAAGTATTAAAAACATTATATATATTAAAGTATTAAAATATATGTAATAAAATATATTATTTTAATAAAATATAATATATATGCAATAAAATATTAACGTTAATATTAAAATTTAGTATTTGGATAATTACTAACCTTAATATAAAAAATTTGTATTTGAATGATTACTTATTGGATAATTACTTATTAAAAGTTTAAACTAAATAAACGATAATATGGAAATTCAGTATCTGGATAATTATTTATTAAAATTTTGACTTAATCTAATATTTTGTGGTTTCGAGGCCACTGGTGACGCATACAATTCCTAGGGTAAGATCGGTGGTGACTGAATACTTGAACACGAGGGAGGGGGGAAATCGTTTAGGGATGTGGTCGCAGGAGAGCAGTCCATAATGAATAAAGCTCCCCTGCAATCGGTAATTTCGACAAAGGTGGTGGAGCCTATCACTCCCAAGTGGAAGTCTTTTGTGATTCCGGATGAAAGTGGCGACTACCCCTCATCGTTCTTCGACAGGGCTTTGCTCGGGGAGGCGAAAGACAGGGCCAACCTGTGTAGTGTTAAGCTCCTCAAGTCGGACGGAAGGGGTGTTGATTTTGATGTGGTTTATGTCGGGGGGCTACACGTTTTGTTGGTCTTCAACCATGCTTCGGAGGTTGAGGAATTCAGAGTGAACTCAGAAAATGGATGGAGGAAGTTCTTGGTTTCTTTGGATACCTGGGTTGGCCAGACCTGCCCTAGATTGAGGATTGTTGGCTTAAAAATTCTGGGGGTTCCTCTTCATCTAAGAGATGACTCCACGTATAACATGATCGCGTCGGGGTTTGGGAGAACTATATGGCCCTCACAGTCGTCATGGTTAACGGGGGACTGCGTCGGGGGGTCGATTCACGTTTTGTCTGAATCATGGAAATCGATAGACGAGTCTGTGGTTATATCATGGAAGGGCTCCTCTTTCAAAGTGATGGTAAAGGAAGACATGGATGTTTGGCTTCCACGTTTTGAGGAAGAAGAACAATTTTTCTCGCATTATGACAGGCTTGAAAAAGATACGCAGGAGGACGGCGAAGGAGGCGAGGACTGGGATGATTCCGACCTGGGTGAGGATAGGGGAGACGAGGAGTTGCCGTTCTTGGACGGCCTGGGGGCGGTGGTGTTCTCGATAATGAGCAGCAGGTGGGGAGGGAGAGTTCCCATAATGATAATGATCTTGCGAGTCACGAGGCTGGGTAGGCGGCTGTGATGTCAGAGGAGAGAGATACAGATCTTTTTGTGGGCCTGGCAGGGTTGCAATTACCCAAGTCTACGTAGGTGGGCCATGGTAAGTTAATGGGCCAGTCTTCAGCTTTTGGGCCTATTTTAATGAATGGGGGTTTGGACTCTAGTGAAGAGATGCCTAACGGGGCCCTTCTTCTAGACTTAAACAAAAGGTGTGAAAGCAATTCCCAGGAGAGTGATACATTGGTCAGAGACACTTTTCCTGTTCCTAGGGCTCAGTCGAGAGGGAAAAAAGGAGGGATTGTACACGGGGGGTGGGGGTAAAAGGCTGCACTGGGGAGCGATTGCAAAAGAGAAAGGTGCGAATTCCAGATCGTCGGCCATGTCTGGCGGGGAGAGGGAGATAGATTTGGTGGATAAAGTTACGAGTACCATTGGTGTGGGGGGCCGTGTTGGAATGAATATCGATGGGTGTGAGGAGCTTGTTGCCGGAGTTATTAAGGGGACGGGAGATCAGATTGGGTTTTAATGGACTTGTTGTGTATCAATAGCCGGGGTCTTGGGCGTATCAAGGTGGATTGGATTGCGCAAATGAAACGATCGTTCAGGTTCGACTTCTTATGTATTCAGGAAAGCAAGGTAGATTCCCCTTAAAGGGTGCCGTTTAGGGGGATTTGGGGGAACCAGGTGTGCGGTTGGGACTGTGTTCCTTCCTGTGGGCAGTCCGGGGGGTTGGTGTCGATTTGGAACCCGGCGAAATTCGATCTTAAAGGTACTGTGAAAATCCTAATTTCCTGTTGACTTATGGCGTTCTTGTTGGGGAGCAGACAAAGATTAACATCCTTAACGTCTATGCTCTCTAATCCTCCTCTGCTAAAAGAACCTTTTGGGGTGATATCTTAAATCTTATGGCCAATCGTTCGGGTTTGTGGTTGGTGGTCGGAGATCTCAACGAAGTCCGGGTTCCCGAGGATAGACTGACTATATTATGCGTTTAATGTTAGCAGCGCGAATTTCTTTCATGATTTTATTAACAACGCCGGGTTGATCGAGTATCGTATGGGTGGGTCCCGGTTCACATTCTCGTATGGGCAAAGGAAAATTTTCAGCAAGATTGATTAGGTGATGGTCTGTGGTGAGTTCCTCAATCGATGGCCGAATGCGGCCTTTAGGGCCCTCCCTCGGTTGTGGTCTGACCACATCCCGTTGTTCCTCAAGTGCACTGTGGAGGAGTTTGGGGCTATTCCATTTTGGGTGTTCAACTCGTGGCTTGATCATCCTGAGTTCCGGGGAGTGGTTTGTGGGGCTGCTGCAGGTGTGGATCCCAGGTGTAAGGCCGATAGAAGATTACTGGAAAAATTAAAAGCGATTAAATCGGCAATCAAACTGTGGAACACAGAGGTGAAATCTAAGGAAGGTCAGTTGAGGCAATCCTTGGTGGATGAGTGCGGCTATTGGGATGTGCTTTAGGAGTCCAGGGCCCTCTTCGATAGCGAGTTGGATTGTTGGGCCAAAGTCAAATCGAACCTTGCTGATTTGGACCATTCGAACCGGCTTGACTTGGTAAAAAAAGCTCGGGTTCGTTGGGCGTTCTATGGGAAGGAAAATTCCTCTTTTTTCCACGGTTTGATGAAATCCCGCATCGTGCGAAATCGCATTAATGGAATGGTTGTTGATGGTGCCTGGATTTCGGAACCAAATTTAATCAAACTACAAGCTGCATCCTTTTTTAAAAATAAATTCCAGAAGAGCAACAGGAGGTTGCCCTAGATTCTTTGTCAAGGAATAATTGGATTTGTGGGGCTGCTGCAGGTGTGGATCCCAGGTGTAAAGCCGATAGAAGATTACTGGAAAAATTAAAAGCGATTAAATCGGCAATCAAACTGTGGAACAAAGAGGTGAAATCTAAGGAAGGTCAGTTGAGGCAATCCTTGGTGGATGAGTGTGGCTATTGGAATGTGCTTTCGGAGTCCAGGGCCCTCTCCGATAGCGAGTTGGATTGTTGGGCCAAAGCCAAATTGAACCTTGTTGATTTGGATCATTCGAACGAGCTTGACTTGGCCCAAAAAGCTTGGGTTTGTTGGGCGTGCTATGGGGAGGAAAATTCCACTTTTTCCATGGTTTGATGAAATCCCGCATCGCGTGAAATCGCATTAACGGAATGGTTGTTGATGGTGCCTGGGTTTCGGAACCAAATTTAATCAAACTACAAGCTGCATCCTTATTTAAAAATAAATTCCAGAAGAGCAACAGGAGGTTGCCCCAGATTCTTTGTCACGGAATAATCGGATTTCATATGAGGATGCGGTTGGTTTAATTGCGTCGTTCTCCCGGGAGGAAATTAAATGTGAAGTTTGGGAGTGTGTGGGGGATAAGGCTCCGCGGCTGGATGGTTTTAATTTCCGGTTCTTCAAACGGTTTTGGGATATTTTTGAAGAGGATTTCATGGATGTGATGAATATGTTCCATCGGGATGATGCTTTTTCGAACTTATTCCAAAAAAGGATGACCCTCAAGGCTTTAATGACTTTAGACCCATTTGCCTCATGGGTTGTATTTGCAAAGTGGTGCCGAAAGTGCTCGCGAACCGAATTAAGTTGGTGCTTGGGCCCATTATCTCGGAAAGCCAAATGGCTTTCGTGGCGGGGCGAAATATTGTGGATGGCCCGTTAATTATCAATGAGGTGCTCTCTTGGTTAAAGAAATCCAAAAACCAAGCTTTGTTCTTTAAAATAGATTTTAATAAAGCATACAATTCAATCGAATGGGACTTTATTGATTCTATTCTTCACCAAATGAACTTTCCGGGCCTGTGGAGGAAATGGGTTAGAGGGGTGTTGGAGGCTTCTCGGACGTCAGTTTTGGTCAATGGATCCCCGTCGGGGGAGTTTGATTGCTTTAAAGGGGTGCATCAAGGCGAGCCGCTATCGCCTTTTCTTTTCATCATCGCCATGGAGGCGTTTCATTGGGTGATGGCGAAAGCAGGGGAGGGTGGTATCTTCCATGGAACTAAGCTCCCAAATCATGGCCCGGTTATCTCACACTTAATGTTCGCGGACGATGTGATGATTCTTGGCGAGTGGACGGAGTAGAATTTTGTGAATCTTGGGCGGATTTTATGGGGATTCTTCCTTGTTTCGGGATTGCGGGTCAACTTAAGCAAATGTAGCATCACTGGTATTAACGTGTCAAGCCATGAGGTGGAGAACAAGGCTGGGGTGTTGGGGTTGTGGCTTGGCGGATCTTCCCTTCGAGTACTTGGGGCCAACATGAACTTGGCGAAGAATTGGAGCAAGGTTGTTGACACTTTCAAGAAGAGATTGGCGGTTTGGAAGGCCAAAAAACTGTCTATGGGGGGCCGATTGGTCTTGGTGAAAGCGGTGCTTGGCTCTCTTCTGACTTACTATTTCTCGCTGTTTAAGGCTCCAAAAAATGTCTTGGAGACGCTCGAAAAGCTGAAGTTATGTTTCTTGTGGCGTGACGAGGATAGGAACAAAATCCATTGGGTCTCTCATAAGCAAATTCTTAAGCCAAAGCACGAGGGGGGGGGGTAAGGTTGGACCCGTTAATTAACTTCAATAGGAGCTGTTTGGCGAAGTGGCCATGGAAATTCAAGACGGAATGTGATCGGTTATGGCGAAGGGTGGTCGCTGCCATTCACACGAGGACGTCGCATGAGCAATTTTTACCAATTAGTCCTTCTGTGAATGGGATTTGGAAGGCTGTAATCAAATCCTCACGTGAATTGGGAAATTGTGGTATAGTTTTGCATGATTATATGGTGCAAATCAATGGGGAATGGCGCTGGGTAGAGGATCCGGATGGCAGATTCTCGGTCAAATCTTTAAGGAGATTGTTGACCACGCTGCGCGTTCAGGATGTAGAGTGGGAGTTTAGGTGGTCTAAGTTTGTCCCGGCGAAGGTAAACCTCTTGTTTTGGCGTGCTTTACTCGCTCGCTTACCAACAAAAGATGGTTTGGTTCGTCGAAACATCCCAATCGCTTCGGTGGAGTGTGTTCTATGCAGCAAAGGGAGGGAATCGGCTGACCACTTGTTTACGGGGTGCTCCTTTTGTGGGGTGGTGTGTGATGACCTGTCGTTGGGGTCATGCAAAAACCTAACTTTACCTATAGACAGGGTAAGTCGGGTATCGTATCCACGAGGAGCATGTGGTTAGTGTTATATATTTTGTTTGATTATTTAACTATATTAAACTAAACTAAAAACTAAGAAGTGTAAAAGTTGATTTTGATTTTTAAATAGGAAGGATAAAACGAGAATAACTATAAATAAAAATATAATCAGACCTAGGTTCAGGTTTACAAAATCTTAATCTTTCTCAACTGCTTAACTAGGACGTCCTTAAGGGGGACGGTGCGAAGGATTAGCATGTGACAACCCGAGTTCTAACTTAAGTGGTTATAACGTGCGAGTTACCGGATTCATTCACAATTAAAGGTTGTGACGTGTGAACCTTTTACATAAACTAAACCAGACTCGGTTTACCAACTAAACCAATCCTAGAGTTCATAAACAATGAAGAAACAACAAAGAAACCAAACCACCCTACACCTAGGTATGATCACAGAACGTTTAGCCAATCATAAAAATAAATAAAACAGATACTGTCACTATCATATCATTTATCAAAACAATCAACCAAACTCTATGAACACCCTAACTGAAATTAAATAATGAACAAAAAAAAATAGAAAACAAACTAATCTTTTCTCTTTCTCGGCTAAAAAGAAACATATCACAGCACCAGCCAAGCAGCCAGAGCCAAGAAGGCTGCTGCCTTCTTCCAGCCGTCCGTAACCCTTCTCTCGTCGAACTCCTCAATTCTCCATTCCTTGCTCACGTTTTATTTTGTGATGTAAATGTTTAAATGGGCCAAAGCCCATTCTGCCTTTCTTCCTCACGACAAAACTAAAACAAAACAATTTAATTAGTTTTTATTATTCTTTTATAATTTATTAATTAAATGGTTAGAAACACACATTCATACAAATGGTTATACACTTTCGCCCGTTAAAATGTTATGGCTCGGGGTCAACTTAATTAATCATTTAAGCTCATTTTCTCCATAACTTAATAAGCACCAATAATAATATAAAGCACTATAATTTGTAACCATATTGGTGTGTTTAGATGAAAATTAATATTAAATAAAGTATATCTAAACACCATTCATCACATTCCCCAACTTAAACCTTTTTCGTCCCGAAAAAGAGATACAATGGAATCAGAACTGGTATGCTAATCTTATCGCAATTCATTTCAGACAGGAACATTATAATACATTAACTGTGATTGTCAATATATTTGATCCACTTTAAACTCAACCCATCTAATCCCAACAAATGCATTGTGCTTAATAATGTACAAGTTTACCAGAATGTTTAACCGTCCCCACACCCGAGCATACATAGCAAAACCTACCCAACCTCATGGTTTATTGAGGATTCACTAACTCACAACTTGAGGAGACCATGCACCACCGTTATGACACAATAGAGATTAAGTCCAATTATTTTTTCCTTCTACGTGACATCCGGGACTTACCTCCCATTATTTTCTCAATTTTTTTTCTTTTTCTTTTTTCTTTTTTGCTTTTTTTTTCTTTTTCTTTTTTTTTCTTCTTTTTTTTTCATCTTTTTTTTTTCTTTTTTTTTCACAACTTTTTTTTCTTTACATAGTTTTTTGAACTACCAATTTTATTAGGTGATGGTGTCATAAAAACAGATGCATGGTGTGTGAGAAAGGAATACTGGGTATAAATACCACTCGCAACCCGTTTTTTCTGGGACTCAGTTTTTTAAACCATGCATATCGGGATGGGAAACTAAAAACATATATATTCAATTAAGATCATTGCACAAACATTGGAGTTCATAAGTTTGGGTCGAGCCTACCAACATATCACAAGTTAGATGTATTTTCTGCCCTAGAGATCCACTTCATGTATAAGCATCAACCTACCAATTTTTCTATCATCTTCCATATATGCAAAAACTCTTTTTCAGGACATTAATCTTTTTCAGCACATATCACCCCCAACTTTATTCACACAAGCAAATGAAAAAAAACTACACATGAACTAACTAATATAAACTAGCATGCAAACACACAAACATTAATCATTTTTAAGCAAACTTAGAAAAGGAACGAGATCACCTGATTCAGTAGTCGTGGCGAGATCTTCGAGTGTTGTGGCAATCTTCAAAGCCTATCTTATAATTCTGCAAAACTTAGCAAAATTTGTGTAGAAGCAAGCTTCTCAACGCGATTAGCACACAAAAGTTTTAAAATTTTGCAATTTTTTCATCTTTTAAACACGACTTAAAAACCATGACTTTGAACAAAAAACTAGTAACCCCCTTCCCCAACTTAAAACATTGCATTGTCCCAAATGCAACATTTAAGATCAAATTCAGTTAAAAATAATTAATTAAAAAAAACACACAAATAAAAATGAAAATCCTAAAACTCACTTTCGTAGGAATCACGGTTGCATTTAGCATATGCAACAAGCCTTTTAAACCCCTCAGTAGCCCGAGTGGACGAGTGAAGTCTCGTAAGGGTTTCTATTGAACATACCCACAAAGTTCGTCGGGTTGCCTCCCGGAAGCGCTAAGTTTTAGGTCCTCAGCCAGACCGTACCTGATATGATGCTTATGGTGGTCTCAGTGAACACTTTCCTACCGAGTTTCCAATAAATGCTCGATATCTGACATTCCGCTTCAATCTTCTGTTCTTCGTGAAGGACATGTCGCATGAATCACTGTGGGATATTTTCCTCACAAAATGCCCAATGTCGTACATACTAACCCTCCTCTTTGTTGGAATCACCTCATCCTTCTCAACTTTGTCAATTTGAATAATGTTTGGTGGAGGATTAGAATAACCTGCAAGAATCTCAGTCACGGGCTCCTGGTAAGGTGTTATATCTCCAACTGAGTTCAAGTCTCCAACATCTTGCTTTGGAAGACCAATAACCACTTCTTTCAACTCATGACCCCCAACAGTCTGCTTCACCTTCAGCACTACAGCAATTAAGGGAATCATCAGTGTGGTATTAACCTCCACAACCTCATCCCCCACTTGAGAAGGGAGCATCTTTTCAAGATCCTCCGTAGATGGTGAAATAGACTCTTCTTCTTGAATTTTCATCAATAATGCCTCACGTTTGAATTTTAAGAATTCAAATCGTAGTTGATCTGAAAGGGTGGGTCGTGATAACAACTCATCAGCCTTGGACAAAAGCAACTCCAACCGAGCGATGTTTTCTTCTTTAAATTGCCAAATATAATGAAACTGCTCATCATCATGGTTGGAAACATCATCCTGGTAACCTGCAAAAGATGTGACATTAACATTAGTTTCATGACTGATAGAATACACATCTGGCATCGAGTAGTTACACATCCCTGACTGAGAGTATGCTTGGGAATATGGAGAAGGAGGTTCATGGTACAAATGAGATGAGTGTGAATCTACATATTTCCTCTCATGATATTCATCCTCCATTTCATGCAAGTGGTCCGAACAATCAGCAGTTGAGTGGGAACGACTCTTGCAAAAGATGCAGTAACCGTTTTTCCAACTCGAGGGCGTCTCATACTCTTCATATCCACATAACTTTTTGTACCACCTGACGTACCCTGGACATTGCAAGGGCACATGATAAAGGCTCCCGCAACAAAAACATGCATCATCATCCTCATAATCATCCATGATGATGTCAAAATACTTGAGATTCTACTATGTCTACAAAGGCAACAACCTGCACACAAAATAAAATACCCGAGTAACAACGGACACAAATAAACAAATAAAAAAAAGAAACAAAAAGAAAAATATTTTTGGTTCTTTTTTTTTTTAAATCAAACTATCAAACAAGACAAATAACACTAAGCGCACTAGCTCCCCGGCAACGGCGCCATTTTGATGACCTGTCGTTGGGGTCATGCAAAAACCTAACTTTACCTATAGACAGGGTAAGTCGGGTATCGTATCCACGAGGAGCATGTGGTTAGTGTTATATATTTTGTTTGATTATTTAACTAAATTAAACTAAACTAAAAACTAAGAAGTGTGAAAGTTGATTTTGATTTTTAAATAGGAAAGATAAAACGAGAATAACTAAAAATAAAAATATAATCAGACTTAGGTTCAGGTTTACAAAATCTTAATCGTTCTCAACTGCTTAACTAGGACGTCCTTAAGGGGGACGGTGCGAATGATTAGCATGTGACAACCCGAGTTCTAACTTAAGTGGTTATAACGTGCGAGTTACCGGATTCATTCACAATTAAAGGTTGTGACGTGTGAACCTTTTACATAAACTAAACCAGACTCGGTTTACCAACTAAACCAATCCTAGAGTTCATAAACAATGAAGAAACAACAAAGAAACCAAACAACCCTACACCTAGGTATGATCACAGAACGTTTAGCCAATCATAAAAATAAATAAAACAGATACTGTCACTATCATATCATTTATCAAAACAATCAACCAAACTCTATGAACACCCTAATTGAAATTAGATATTGAGCAAAAAAAAAATAGAAAACAAACTAATATTTTCTCTTTCTCGGCTAAAAAGAAACATATCACTGCACCAGCCAAGCAGCCAAGAAGGCTGCTGCCTTCTTCCAGCCGTCCGTAACCCTTCTCTCGTCGAACTCCTCAATTCTCCATTCCTTGCTCACGTTTTATTTTGTGATGTAAATGTTTAAATGGGCCAAGGCCCATTCTGCCTTTCTTCCTCACGACAAAACTAAAACAAAACAATTTAATTAGTTTTTATTATTCTTTTATAATTTATTAATTTAATGGTTAGAAACACACATTCATACAAATGGTTATACACTTTCGCCCGTTAAAATGTTATGGCTCGGGGTCAACTTAATTAATCATTTAAGCTCATTTTCTCCATAACTTAATAAGCACCAATAATAATATAAAGCACTATAATTTGTAACCATATTGGTGTGTTTAGATGAAAATTAATATTAAATAAAGTATATCTAAACACCATTCATCAGTATGGCATCTCGTGGCGAGGTGGTGCCGGATTCCGAACCTGCTGTTATTCTCCGTTAAAGATTTGATGGTGGAGCATAAGGATGGTGGCATGAACAACGGGAAGGCCGAGGCGATTCGCACGATCATCCTTGCCAGGTGTTGGTGCATTTGGTTGGAGAGAAACAACGTCATCTTCAACAACAAAGTCCCTTTGACACATCGGGTGTTTATGGAGATCAAGACTTAGAGCTATCTTTGGTTCTCGAATAGGTGTTCCTCTTGTAATGTGGTTTGGGATAAGTGGGTAAGCTTTACCATGTAAGTCTGTCTTTGTGCCGGCCATAGCGCCTTGTTATGGTTCGGTTTGTTTGGTTATATTTTTGTCGTTCGAAAAAAAAATCTAAAATTTTGTGGTGATGAGAAGTATTATTTTTACTAATTAAAGTATGTTAAAACTTTTTTATTTATTATATAGTATAGATAGATTAGATATGATGATAGTTTTAGAATCAAAATGTTTATACTTGAAAACATCATGTAATTTATTAGTTGTTTATTACTAGTTTGTTTAATCAACTTGAAATTAAAATCGCCGTTAAAAAAAGAAAAACTTGAAATTAAAATCAGTGAGGTTAATTTTTAAACGAAGCAGCTATTTCGACATCCCTATACGCAGCATATTGCCAAATACGCTGCGTATTTGACCGCTATCAGACAGACCGACATTCCTTGTAACTGCTGACTAATGACGTGACCCTATACGCTGCGTATCAGGCAAAACGCAGCGTATAGGGTTTAGGATGAATTTAAATTTCGTTTTATTCTTTTATATATAATTTTTTTTAAAGTTTTGTGTTTGTTTGGTTTGTATATTAGGGTTTTGGTAAATTTAAAATAGTTTGTAGTTTTATATGTTAGGAGCCAATCACTAAATATTTGAAATAATTATTTGTGGACGTCTAAGCCCCTACTATTAAAATACAAATTATGAAGGCTCACACAAGAAAATATACAATTACTTAAAAAAGGTTTTACACGATACAAACATAAACTCAATAAATATAAAAATTGAAACCGGTTTATTGAGAAACAAAACCCGCTCAACCAATCCTACATCAGATTTTGTTTTGGAGGCTGGTTTTTGCCGGGATGTTTTGGATGCCTGTTACGTAAGTAGTCTTTGCCGGTCTTCGCACCTATCGGACATCGCACAACAAAGACTTGCATTAACCTATTATCTGGACTATTGCAGGAACTGAGAGAATGTGTGTCCAAGTCGTCTCTTAACATATGCAACCCCATGTCAAGATTTCGACTATCATTGGGCTTATAGTAGAACCAAATATTGGTCCTATTATCATACCCGAGATCCTGCATGATTAAGGACATATAAGAAAAATGAAACCTATTAACGTGTAGGTACTCAACGCAATGACACACACCGCCCACGTAACTCCTCCCAGGTGCATCCGTGAATTCACCTCCATGGTGAATCCTTAAGGTGAAATAATCTGCATTGCCTGCATATACAGCATCAACCAGTAACCCGCCCTCATGATCATTAGGCGAACGAATCGAATACAAACGTGGGTTAGTGGAAGCCATTACGAGTTTTGGAGTGGAAAATTTAAGTAGGGAAGATGAAAGAATGTGGGGAGTTTGGAATGAACCCTTCAAGTGTATATATAGTGGGATAATACGCTGCGTATGTATTAATACGCTGCGTATAGAATAATTGTTTAAGTTTTTTTTTAAATTTTTTTTCTTTAGTTTATGTATTTATTTTCATCAGCATGGCTTGAAAAGATGAAAACACTTTTCATCAGTAAAGGGTTTTTACAAGCTCTGTCTGTTTATATCCATGATGACCACACTTTCAAAAGCAATCCTCTTTTTTATAAGTAATTTTCTTTTTCACCAGTAGGCCACCAACAACCCACAAACATTCTTTACAAGCCCTGTCTGTTTATATCCATGATGACCACATTTTCAAAATCAATCCTCTTTTTTATAAGTAATTTTCTTTTTCACCAGTAGGCCACCAACAACCCACAAACATTCTTTACAAGCCTTGTCTGTTTATATCCATGATGACCACACTTTCAAAACCAATCCTCTTTTTTATAAGTAGTTTTATTTTTCATCAATAGGCCACCAACAACCCACAAACATTCTTTACAAGCCCTGTCTGTTTATATCCATGATGACCACACTTTCAAAATCAATCCTCTTTTTTATAAGTAGTTTTATTTTTCATCAATAGGCCACCAACAACCCACAAACATTCTTTACAAGCCCTGTCTGTTTATATCCATGATGACCACACCCTTTCAAAATCAATCCTCTTTTTTATAAGTAGTTTTATTTTTCATCAATAGGCCACCAACAACCCACAAACATTCTTTACAAGATTTTAAAGTTGGATTATAGTAGTGAAATTATTAGCGTACAGTTTTATAGCAAAGGCCCAAGAGAAGTTCTGAACCTTTTTAACTCCCTGCAGCCAATGTTAATGGAATATATATGCAGTGAAGGCCTTAGTCTAAGTTTGGAGGATTTTGTGTTTTCAAAGGATGCTATAAGAAGCATAGAAGACCAACTACTAGAAGTTGCACCTTTGTTATATCACCTGAATTTATCTTGATATTCTCATCCATGTTCAAACAACCACAGGTAAATAAAACTACATCAGATGTTGAAACAACCACAGGTAAGTTCAAAATAAAAAAAAAACATCACAGATGAGAACAACCACAAATGTTCAAAATAAATAAAAACATCACAGATCAGTCGTCGTCCTCGCCTGCATCATCCCGCCTGTACCGCCTGTTGTCATAGTTATACGGTGGGTCATTCTGCCCGTAGTCAAAATCCGGTCGTTGTGGCGGTGGAGGATAGTCCGTATAACCCTGATGGGCATAATACGCCAACTGCTGCTGGGTGTGGTAATCTTACCAGTGATGGTTCCAGGCGCACTCATTGTACTGCGTCTGTCTGATATTGTGCACGCCTAGGTCAATACTGTCCAACCTGTAAATCAAATTAAATAATTAAAAGTTAATTAGTAGATGAAAAATAAGTGAATAAAATTAATACAAAATATAGAGAAAAGCGGTCTAACCTGTCAGCCAAAGCATCAGGTAGCGCCAGCGCCGGATACTGATGTCGCCTCTCGTTCTGGGAGTGTGCTACTCCCTCATCAGCCATATAATCGTGTCCCGCACCAGAACCACTGCCTCCAGCGCCCCCAACATCGTGCCCAAAATGTTGCGGATGTTTGACACGGTAAAAATATTGTCCATCCTCACCCTGTAACTTAATTGCAACCTTAACGACGCAAAGGGCTTTGTGATCCAGCATGCGAGGGATCGTAACCGTTCCGACCCGATTAGCATTAGACATGTCAACACCAAGGTTATGGGCAATGGTAGTAACGAACCCTCCACAACAAATGTAGTCCGCCTTGGTGCTCGCCTGGGTGCTCAGGAGCTTTGCAAGACAGTGTGCAAGTGCAACCGACTGGTTGTTAGCCAGACAATACAAGAAAAACAGATCTTGTATGCCTACCACATCCTGACTCCTAACTCGTGGGATGATTGAATTAGAAATCAACTTTTGAAATAACTTCAAAAAAGAGTCCTCACAGCTCCCAATACGGTTGGTCCCCTTCGTTTTCCACCTCTCATCTGAAACTGTGTTCCACCACCCTTCCATTAGGTTCTGGTTAACGGCAGAAACAGCCTCACGGTACAGCGGAGTACCTAACTCGTCCGACGTGTATAACCCAGACACCGTCGCAAACTGCCTCAAAGTTAACTCATACGGTGTACCCCCAAGCCTAAAACGGACCTGATTTGTCTCAGGTTCGTGGCGTTTGAATGGTCCCTGAACTGGGACATTCTTCTTCCGAGGATTATAGAAGAATGTTGACAGGAACTCCATTATCAGAAAAAAGAACATATGGTTCCTAACCATCCCGAACAACCGTCTCCAGGGTCCATCCCCAACATACGACTCGAACCTCACCATGCCCTCACACTCAGCAAGAACACCCTCGTCTAGATACCGTTTACAGAAAACTGAAGAAGAATACCCGAAGAGCCGGGTGAAATGGGACGCCTCAAGCTCCAAGGCAAAAACAAAACTGTTTTAAAATTTTAAGAGTTATACCGTGTTTGTGTTTTAAATATTTTATATTTTATGTTGAAAATAAACGTCTCGTAAGAAATTAACATTGTTATAATAAGAGATTTTTAAGAGATTTGGTTTGGATGAAAAATTGTGGGAGATAATGAGAGATTTGTAGGAGAAATAATATCAGAAACACATACGCTACGTATTGCTAAATACGCAGTGTATTGTAATTAAAAACCCTAATCCTGTTCGGATAATGATGATGTCTTGATTAAAACATTCTATACACAGCATATATTTTAATAGGCAACGTATAGAATGTCTGCAGAATTAATTAGTGTCTAATACGCTGCGTATTATCTAATACGCAGCGTATAGGGATGTTTAATTAGCAGCACCCCTTTTAAATGGTGAGAAGCAATCATTGTAGTGTGAGACTACTTCTTTATTTGTATTTTTGGGACAATTACTTATGTATTTGGACTATCTTTTTTCTGTATTTTTCTGTATGTATTTGGATACTCATTAATATGGACATCTTGTTTTTATGTGTGATTTTGACTAACTAGTTATTGGGTGGTTTGTTTTTATATACTTAAATATATTTTAATTTATATTTCATGCATTTATATAAATATCCGCCCTTAGTAACGGTTCAATTCTAAATTTTAAAGGTTTCATTTTAATTTAATTTACACTAACTAAAACTATTACTAATAGTTTGACTCATGATTAAACTTAAAACCATCAAAATCATACAATGAACAAGTCTATTATATAGTAGTGTTTTTCTTTAAAAAAAATTGGTAATGTAAAAATAAACACGCAGAACGTATTTGTATAATGGATTAGACCGGTTAACATGTTGGTGTATTTAAATAAACGAGTTAATCAAATCATTTTAATTTATTAAAGGAAAATTGGCTTATATTAATTCTAGTTATCAGACATTGGTCGATAATAATCCCAGTTTTGATTTCTTCTCACAATAATCCCAATTATTAAACCAGTGACCTATATTGAACTGCCGTTAACTATAGACTAACCCAGTTAGTATGAGGGACTGTTTTTGTAATTTCTTAAAATAAAGGAACTGTTTTTTTAATGTGTTTTTTTATTGAGTTCTTATAAAAAAAACACATTTAAAAACAGTTAGAACCAAATCGGAGCTGAAACAGAGGAACTAGACACACACAAATTCGTCATCACCGACACCTCCACCGGAAAGTACAGTGACACCAAGGTAATCGACGATTACACTTTCATCATATCTCTAACCCTAAAACTCCAAGACGAGGCCAACACCACTGGTTGAATAGGAGTTCACGCCATTAGCGACATCGCTCCATATCCAACTTCGTCATTTCTCAAATCCAATTACTTGAATCGGTTCCCAGATCTGTTGCGTACGGATTCATGGCTTCTGGTTATGGATTTGTGCAAGATATGCCTTATGTTTATGTTCATGAGTTCACAAGGACTTCAATGGCGGGAAATGTTAGGAAATTTAGAGATGGATACATAAGTGTTTGGAATAAAATTACAAACCGTACAGATTTTGATGAAAGCTTGTTGTACACGAATAAAATTATCTCCTTCTTTCATATTTAAAGGTGGATACACAAGGTTAGGCGATTTCAATCCCTCTAGATAATTTTATGAATATTATTAGCAATTCAAACGCAATGTTGACGATGTTCGTGTGAAAGTCGACATTGGTGAAAGTCAAAATAAGGCTAGGGAGTTTGATGAAAGGAATGTATAAATATTTTATTTTTATTATTTTAAGGTAAAATGACTATTTTGCCTTCCTATGTTTTAGGCACATGTAAAAGTTAACCGACTTTATGGATAAAGTTAATGTAAAATGACAGATTCTACAAGATGTTTTGTTATAAAGGGTGTGTGGTGTAACTAATTCTTCTAAAGGACAAGATCCGTAATTAGTTATATTTATAAAGGACAAGATTTGTAATTTACTCTTTTTTATAAGTACTCAATTAAAGAAAACAGCCCATTCATTTTAAGAAATTACAAAAATAGTCCCTCACACTAACTAGGTTAGTTTATAGTTAATGGCGGTTCAATATAGGCCAATGGTTTAATAATTGAGATTATTGTGGGGAAAAATCAAAACTGGAATTATTATCGACTAATATGTGATAACTGAGATTAATATGAGCCAATTTATAAAGCAAAGTTGGTGTAGTGGTTAAAATCTTAAGCTTGTGGTTGAAGAGACCCAAGTTCAAACCCCACTTACACCAATTTGTGAGATATTGGTGGGCAATGAAGGATTGAGTCTTGTGTTTGATCCTGAGTCACAAGGGAGGGTTTACGGGCTTGCCCGGTTCCCGCCCGATAGTGCAAATGGGGGGGGGGGGGGGCGCTCCCGGGTTCCCTCGCTATGAGGTTTGAACTCGAGAGAGTGGGTAGGTCTAGGGTAACCAGTCCCGATACACCGCTTAATTAAAAATTGCCGTTCAAAAAAATATATATATGAGCCAATTTTTCTTTATTAAACGGGTTAAAAAGTCAATTCAAACACTGCCGTTTCAATTTAATACGTTAACACAAAGAAACACGATTTGTTTATTAAATAAGGGAAAATTGGAATTTTATAATACAAGTTTTAAGTGATTGGCGGATAATAATATGAGTTTCACATTTGCATCAAAATAATACGAATTAAACATGTTGGTGATTATAATGATACGCCATTATTTTTTTATCTTTCGATTAGGGTTCGATTAGGATAATAATATGAGGTTTCTTCATTTTCTTTTTGTTTCTTCTCTTATATTTCGATTAGAGTTGATTCGAACCCTAAATGAATGATAAAAAACTAACGATGTATCATTATAATCACCAACATGTTTAATTCGTATTATTGTGATATAAATGTGAAACTCATATTATTATCCGCCAATCACTTAAAACTTGTATTATTAAATTCCAACTTTCCATTAAATAAGTCAAATATGACAACCCAAAAAGTATTTATACTTAAATCAGGTTCTGTTCGTAAAAAAAAAAAAAAAAAACAAAACCTTTGATCAGGTTTATTTATTTTTCGACTCGTGCTAAAAACCGTCACAGCTAGTTTACAAACTTCACTTCACTTCACTTCAGTGCAACCCTACACCAAACTAAAGAGACGACTTTAAACCCAAGAATTTTCTTTCATTTCTCTTGATATTAATAGTAACAATGTTGTATCTATTTGAATCTAACAGAAAAGTTGTTTCCAAAAATAGTGGTGCAAATATTCTACGGGATTGCTACACAACGATTATAATTTATCAACAACTACTTAAGAATATATTTTCTCTCTTCGATTATTTAAACCATTTTTTTAAGTAATTAGTTGTTTTGATAATGAAATTTTAGATTTTTAGTGATTATTAGATATTGTTTAATCATGATTCACAATAGGTATTTTTAAATAGATGTCACATTGCCTTGACTACACTATATTAGAAAGGGAAAAAGACGAAACTAGCCGGTTTGACCACGGTTGGACGAGAAAGTCCCCCCCTTTTCAAAAAAGGACGAGAATAGCCGCATCCACGGTCGTCTATGACCTGCATCCACGGTCGTCCGACCGTCAAAACAGGTGTCAAAAACAACGGTCGTCCGACGAAAATACACGGTCGTCCCGCCCCCACGTACGGTCGTCCCGCCCCCCACGTACGGTCGTCCGCCCCCACGTACGGTCGTCCCGCCCCCACGTACGCACGTACGGTCGTCCGCCCCCACGTACGGTCGTCCTGCCCCCCCCCGTACGGTCGTCCGCCCCCACGTACGGTCGTTACGACGGTCAAAAACAACAGGTGTCGTTTTCTTATAGCTTCGTCTAGACGGTCGTCCGACCGTGAATGGCGTGGCCAGGACGACCGTGGAGCCGGCTATTTTGGTCCAACCGTGGTCAAACCGGCTAGTTTCGTCTTTTTCCCTATTAGAAATATACAAATGTGATTGATATATTATTTATAATTACAAAAGCTTCATACAACTGAAGTTTTTTTATCGTTTGATTTCAGATTTTCAAATACAATATTTTGTGTAATTACAAGGTTCTAGTTATGTTATGAAAAAAAAGTAAGTGATAAATAAGCTTTTTTTTTTATTATCAAGTAGGAAAGGTTTTTTTTTTTTTTTTTTTAATTTTATCTTTTTCTCTGTAAACTAACTAAAATATAAATCTTCATCATCTTGTTCCCTATTCAATTAAATTTACTTTTCCTTACAATTTTTCTTCCACTCACAATTTTTTAAAATAAAAAATAAAAAATATAGAGATAGAATAGGAATCTCTATGTTAATGGAATTGGAAACTTCTTTAGTTTTCCTATAAATTACACATTGAAAATGAATTTATACGACATTTTCATTGAATTATATTCTATTAATTTATTCAATCCAAACAACTAACAGATTCCGTTCGATTGAGTTCTAATGAATTATAAGACCCAAACTACTAACAAATTGATCGACTTAAATAGGTGTGTATGTTAAAAAAAATTATAAAAAAAAAGAACATGATTCAAAAGAAAATGTTTAGGACCTATCTTGTTAAGCGGCCCAAATGGGATCATCAGCCTAATAGGCCGGCCTGGTAGGTAATCTGTCCGAGTTTCCAGTCTGGTGGCTCGGATGCAAAGAAAACAGAGAAATATTGGTTTGTATTTGATACATTTTAAAGTTTAAACTCAAATTTTCTTCTATATTCATTATTTTATTTACAGCAGACACATTTGTTGTCAGGTATTGATTTTTATTTTAGTTAGAGTTAATTGTCATTTTCGTTCTTGAGATTTATAAAGTTTAGCCATTTCAAAACAATAAAGATTTTTTTTCTCCTCAGCTTCCTCCACGTTTCTAATTTCTGTCATTTTCGTCCCCATCACTAACTTTCGTTAAATACTTAACTAGAAACATGGATAGTTTTGTAAATGACATTATTATCTATTTTTTTGAACGACTTTAATCTCTAAAAAAACAAAAAACCCTACATCGCACACCCAAATCTTCGATCTCCAGAATCAGTCGACCTTCTGGCTTCACTTCTCATCATCATCTTCGCAAATCAGCCATGTGGGAAGATCGTTGGCGAGTTCGAGCAACTAATGAAGAATTCGACATTCATAATGCTTATGGTGAGTGTCCTACTCGATTCACAATTGAAGTCCACCATGGAGGTTTTTTTACTGATTTTCTAGGAATTAAATATGCTAAAGGTATTTTTACTTCGATTGACATGGTTTATTATTATCTTGTTTTCTCTAATATGTTTGCTGAAATCATGGAGGAAATCGGTTATTAAAAAAAGATGCAATTAGAAAGCATTATATAAATTCCATATGAATATTTAGATCTAGAGTTGAGGCCATTAGCAAACCTTGAGTTTAAGCAGTTAGTTAAGTATGGTTTGATGCATAAGATTGTTGAGGTTTATATGGAGATGCATAAGGATGTTAATCAAAGTCTAGAGGATGATAATGAAGATGAAGATTCTTACTACATAGTTGATGATGAAGACAATAGTCTGATTGATGTTCAAGTTGATATGGATGAATTTAAGTTGACTTTGAAGAGGATGAATTAAGTGATGAAGAAGATGAACAATTACCTGAAGAGGTTGATAGGGATGACTTTGATAGTGTTTCAGATTCTGATGATGCAACTCCATTAGAAATGACATTACACATGGTTAGAAGGAAGAACAAAGGTTTGAAAGTAAATTCTGATGATGTGTGTCCGTTTAAAGTTGGCCAAGTTTTTGGATCTAGACATGCCATTAAGGATATGGTTATAAGGCATGCTATTGAAACAAGAAGGCAATTGAATGTGTGCAAAAATGACAAAGTCAGATTTAGGATAGTGTGTTTGGGGTCAACCCAACACTTGGTAGTTGTGAAAGTAAAGAGGTAGGTGTGGAACATGTAGGGCCTTCAAAGAATACAAACAAAAAAGTTGGGTCTTCAAGTAAAGAAAAGGAAAAAGCTGAAAAGAAATAGATTCCCAAACCCACATGCCCTTGGGTTCTACACATATCCTTGGTGAAAAAAACTGTTGTTTAACTATTAAAACAATGGAGAGCAAACACACGTTTTTACAAACAAGAGAGGTGAGTTTATGTAGTATTAGTTGGATTGCAAAGGAGATTGAACCTACTTTGAGAGTAAACCCTAATCTTCTAATTAGAAGTATTCAAGAGATGCTGCAACAGAAGTTTAAGATTCAAATAACCTCTAATCAGATCTTTAGAGCCAAAATGAAAACAACACAGAAGATTGAAGGAGTTTTTAAAGGTCAATATGCAAGCCTAAGGGACTACTATGATGAGCTAATTAGATGCAATCCAGGTATTATTCAACTTATTAACTTTTAAATTGATTATTGTAATTCTAATTTGCTTGTTGTTGGTGATTAGGGTCAACATGTAAAATTGATATTGAACCAGAAACAAATCCAATCAGTCACTCCCACCAGGCAATTAGGAGGATTTACATATGTTTGAAAGGGTTAAAAAGAAGTCTGGAAACTGAGTGGCAGGGAGATCATTGGGCTGGATGGCTGTTTTATGAAGGGTCCTTATCTTGGACAAATTTTAACTGCAGTGGGAGTGGATGTAAATAATGGTATATACCCAGTTGCCTATGGTATTGTTGAATCTGAATGTGCAGCCTCTTGGTCATGGTTCTTGGGGGTACTTAGGTGATGATTTAGGTTTGGCTACTAGATCAAATTTTACGTTTATCAGTGACAAACATAAGGGACTTATTATATTAGTTCATTTACTTATATTCCGATATAGTAGCTAACATTTTGGTTATTTAATCAGGGGATAATACCTGCACTTTCTAGAATGTTTCCAAATGCAGAGCACATATATTGTGTTAGGCATATCCATGAAAACATGAAGCTGAGATGGAGGGGTACACTGTTTAGGGACCTCATTTGGAAGTGTGATCGTGCTGTAACACCACAAGAGTTTGATGTGGCTATGAAGGAAGTGTATGAAAAAAAAACAAGGATGCTCATGCTTGGTTGAAAGAGATTCCGTCAAGGCATTAGTCAATGTCTCATTTTAGTGATATGCATACTTACAGAGTTAGATATTCACAAACCATGTTCATTTTGTAGCCAACTTTGTTATTTATGAATTGAAATTTGATGCAGGGAGGTCAAAGTCAGATCTACTTATAAAAAACCTATGTGAGGTCTTTAACAGGCAGCTGAAAGGGGGAAGGATAAGCCTATTATCACTTGCCTTGAGTGATGGGATATACCCACGAATGGCCTCGAAGAAGGATAGAGACTCAAAGAAGGACACAACCAAAGCTTGAAGGAGAAGCATCTGGGCGGAAGGGCCTGCGTGAGAACAAAATGAATTAAAGTATTCCTCAAAGGTACAAATCCGATAGGATGGGACTAGCGCCGACCTCGGGAATAGGCAAGCGGTGATGTGACAGCCTCAAAGGACAAGGGGAGCCAGGGACGGGCTTCCTGGACCACGGAAGGGCTTCCGTACAAACAGTCTTCCCTGTTGGATGGAGAAGCTGCACGTCTGGGGGATTAAATGCTCCCTGCCGCATTAAATGCGGACATGATGGCTTCGAGTATAAAAGGAAAAGGTAAGCCGGGAAAGAAGGCAAGTTCTCCCCACTCCCTAACTCTCTTTCTACAATTCCGGCATACTTCCGACGAATGAACTCTTACTCTCACGCCGG
This sequence comes from Deinandra increscens subsp. villosa, assembly GCA_039602395.1. Lineage (NCBI taxonomy): Eukaryota > Viridiplantae > Streptophyta > Magnoliopsida > Asterales > Asteraceae > Deinandra > Deinandra increscens. The sequence continues at coordinate 10,700,821 of JBCNJP010000006.1, read as the reverse complement.
AGCTTGGTCACGAAGACCCCCTTCGGGGCCCTTCATGTCAAGGCTAACGGTGTTTCTTGTTTTGCAGGACACTCTAGCATCACTCAAAATATCTTAAAGTCGCTAACCAGGAAGAATACCACCCCCCAGGATTCTGGGACGCAACATTGAGTACATGAGAGAGTATCTAATGAAGAGGCTTGTTATTTTTAAGAATATTATTGCAAAGGCTGATGGTCCTCTTACTCCAAGAGTAGCCAAAAGGTTTGAATTTAACAAGAAAACGGCTTCTAACTACAGGGTGCTTTGGAATGGTGAGACAAAGTATCAAGTACAATTAACTGGTGCTAATTAAGATCAATGTATAGTTGAACTAGATAAGAAGACATGTTCATGCAGGAAGTGGGAGTTGACTGAGATCCAATGTAGGATTGTAGTTGCTTGTATATGGGATCGGCGTGATCATGGAGTTGGTGATGGTGTTGCAAAGAAGTGGGTTGATGAAGCATATTGGGTAGATACTTTGAAGAAGGTAGATGCACACACTATTGATCCAAGTAATGGGAAGAGGTTATGGAAACCCAATGAGTGCCCAACTACTTTAATTCCTCCAAAACATCACATTTAAGTTGGAATACCAACCAAAAAGAGAAAGAAAGTTGTTGATGAGTTAAGAAAGTCAAAAAAGTTGCAGAGGAGTTAAGCTAAATAATTGGAATTACTGGGAAGCTGCCAAGGAGAGGAAACAGTGTTGCTTATCACATTTGCATGCAAAAGGACCACAACAAGAGGACTTGTAGTCAAATGGTTCATGTTAATCAAGCGGATGGTGTTCAAAGTAAAGATTAAAGATGATGATTCTGGGTCAAAGTATCTTATTTTGAGTCACATTTTGGTCAAAGTACTTATTTTGGTATTTAAACTTATTTTGGTGTGTAACTTTGCTTAATACTTTGGTTTTGACCCAATTCATTTTTGGCAAAAATGATGTTTTAACCCATTTACATATGGCATATGAGTTTCTTGACGTTTTGAAACTTTGATGGTCAGAATATGAGTATTGTTAGAGTTAACCAACAATAACACTTTCTCTTTATTTGATGATGAGTATAACCAACAGCAACAACACAAGGGCTGATCCGAACTACTGCTGCTGATCCGAGGCTGCTGTTTTGACCCATTTAAAACTGGCCTGTTTAAAACTTTGAGAATGCTAATGGGAAAATTTTGATTATGGTGACTATTTAGCTGAGGCAGGACTTGCATAAAGCTGGAATGTTTCTTAAATGGGGTGATTTTTTACTCATCTTTAACTTGTTGGGTCAACTAAGGGTATTCATTGCTTCTGTGTTTGCATTATGAAGTTTGCAAGCATACCAGTTAGGTTTATAACCCATCAGCAACCCCAAAACATAATTTTTTTCTAACCAATATACCAAAGTAAACAAAACACTTCCATAAAACCAATTTAAAGTAAACAAAACACTTCCATTCCATTGATAATTGATTCCTACATACATCAGATTCAAGTGATAAAAAGCAACCAACTACACTAGCTAGTTGATTCCTTCCATTCAAAACACTTCCACTACTTATATCTAAAAACAAGTGACATACAAGATGAAAAGCAACCAACTACCCAAAAAATAAAAAAACAACTTTAGTCTTCTAATTCCATTTGATTTGATTCTAACAATTTCTTCAAGCTTGCATCCTACTTTTGGACAACAATCCTTTAAATCAATAGAATTACAAGGAGGCTCTGCCACACAACAAACCCACAGTTCCTCCTCTGTAATGAGTTGGTCTTAAACTAGTAAAATTGAAACAAAAAATAGAAGGATGCTGTGACACCCACTCCCACAAGGAGGGGTCACGTGTCGGATTTACTAATGAACACATGGCACAACAGATCTATTAAGCAGCGGAAAATTTAAAACTTTTATTTATATAAGCCAAGTACTACTGTAAGAGAGATATTGTTAATAATTACAACTAATTATAATAACGAAAACTATAACTAAGCCGCTTGCCAGAAACTCTTCCTTGATAGCTTTCCCGATTATTCCGTCCTTACAAGATCCGTGCCTTTACTTCTAAACGTCTCTGCAGAACCTAGCATACATACTTTTAAAAAGTCAGCTTACACTGGTGAGTTCTACCGTTTAGTTCAAAACCATTTTTAAGTGTTTACCTGGTTTTCACAACACATTTATCAATCAAACATAAATTCCTAACACATAATCACTATGATAATATATCCTATTATCTTAACCGTGACCCTAGGCTTAACTTCTAGGTCACTATATTTAACCAACTATTTTGGTTGTCCATGAAGAGTCCGCTCACCACTACACACTTCGTCCCATCTCGAAGGATAGTTAATACAACAACCCAATGCAACTCTGTCCGTACACGATTCCCTAAGCCACCACTATGGGGAAGTAGCGTCTCTTCATTCTTCATCTCCTTCGAAAGGTTCGCCCGCCACTGCAATCGTCATCCTACCTTGTCGCAAGATAGCTGTTGCGATGTCCGACTGCCGCTCCATCCATACACGGTTCCCTAAGCCACCACTATGGGGAAGCAATGGCCCTTCATCTTCAGTAGCAACACATGCTCTTACTCTAATAAGTCATAATAGCAACTCATGCTTTAACTCTATTAGGTTCTAGTAGCAACTCATGCTTTAATTCTATTAGGTCATTTTCTAAACTTAATGACTTAATCTCCAATCATGTATACTACCTACCCTTAGTTATATAACCAGATGTTTTAGGTTTGTTATTGAACAGTGATAAGGTATTCATATAGTACAACAAATGGACATCCCCCAATTTACCGTTAGTGTATGTATACAGGATGTACCAGCAGCATATCCTCCACACTTTCAATATACCGAGTAACTTATATTGCTATGTATATATATAGGATGTACCAGCGGCTTATCCACCACATATTAACACAAGCAAATGCACCACTTGTTCTCATATAATCATACATATTCACTATATGTTTACTAACAATTCCCTTGTCACTTGGCCACTTAATTTCAAAGCATGTATATACACATCACATTATAATCAACATAATTGCATAACACCTATAAGCAATTTAGCAACAACTTCATCACATAACATGTATATATCAATTCGCAATTAACAATTGAATATATATTCATCAATTATGTATGTATAACAACCCGAAAACATTCAAAACATTAAAACATTTAAAACTAGGCTTGCAAAACTCACATTATATCTTTAAGTGGTTCATTCAGACAAAACTTCTGCTATGGTCCCTAAATTAACCTAATCGTGTATCAGATCGCATTTATGCAAAGTTATATATATATATATATATATATATATATATATATATATATAGGGTGAGGTTCATTGTAGACACTTTCGCATGTGAAATAGCTCTTTTTCACATGTGAAAGTTTCTAATTAATGAGAAAAAATAAAAAAAGAAAAAAGAAAATTAATCACAACCATTAGATCTAGAGATCTAATGGTGAAAAAGGGTGTCTACCTGTCTACACTTATGGGGGTGTCTACAATGAACTTTTCACTATATATATATATATATTACTAGCATGGTTCCCGTGCGTTGCGGCGGCGACAATCAACCAACGCGATACTTTTTTTGTTAGTTTAACAATCATCTCGTGATATATTGTTTATAAGGTTAATTATTGTTGTTTTGTGAAAACTGATTGTGTTATATTCTCTTATACTTGGTATGCTTTTTTGCTTAATTATTTTGGGTTGACCTGAAAATATTTATTAGTTAGTTTGAATTTAAGTTAATCCTTTCTAACCGTTCAGTTATAAGTTCATTATTTTTTGGAGTGTGTTCCTTTTCGTTTTCTCCAACTATCTTCATTTTGCCTATTACATATAGATACGGTTGACATTTTTAAGTTTTAAGCATTTCATTTTATAAGATGAAACATTAAGTCACGTCTTGTTTTATGTCTAAAAAAACAAAGATAGAGAGTCGTGCATACAATTCTTGGCCTAAATATTAAACAGTTCTAACATTGATACCCCTCTTTTTAATTTATCCTTGAAATATGCGTTTCATTTCACAAGAAAAATTTATTTTGATTTTTGAACTTCCAGTCCCTCTAGTCTCGAGCTAGACGCATAAAAAAGCTTCATTTGAGTTGGAGTCATTGATTATATAAATTAAATTGTTAGCAAGTCATCTGATACGACTCGCATTCGAAATAAAAATTAGATGGGTATGGGTTAAAGTTGATGAATTTGATAAGATTAAAGTGTGTAATTGTTATTAAAATCTTGATTAGTTTCAATAACCAAGCCTTGAAAAAGTTACTCTAAAGACAGAAGTATATAAAAAAAAAGTTAATGGATCGGTCGCTTTTGTTATTTTACATACTTTACCACAAAAAGAATACATAGTAGTAATAATAATAGGAGAATATATTAAAAATATGAACATTTTATAAAGGGTAGAAATATGATGATAAAACTCAATTAATAACAACCCATAAGCTGTTGCAACTATGCCTTGCTGAGATTTTTGATGCCAACATACCTTCCCCAACAATTGCTCCTGATGTACACATATTTTTATGTGTTACTACAAATTCAAGGGAAATATTGTCAAATTAGAGGTGGCAATTTCAACCAACAATGAGTTATACTTGAAAAACGAATGTGATAGAAACTCCCATTCGGTTATATAAAATCATAAACCAATAATGAGTCGTACTTGAAAAATGAAAATGACTCACCTTGCATTCAGTTAACCATAAATAATTTAGTACCATAAAATGAAAATGACTCACCTTGCATTCAGTTAACCATAAATAATTTAGTACCATAAGGAAGTAGTTCCGAAAATAACATCACATAAATCAATGCATTTTCACACACAAAAAAAAAGAATAACACATTAGGTTAGTTAGGTATCTTTGAATGTAATAACCGCAAGACATTCTAATTCAAGATAAGATAGCAAATACTCTAGACATAGGCCTTCTAATAAACACTCATAATAAGGAGAGAAACTGAAGCATGTGAACCACTGTTCTACTAAGTCAGACGAATGGCAAATCTGCTCCAAGTTTCATATTTGTATTGATGCACAAGAAGTGTGAAAATGAACTTTGCATATGGTTGGTTTTATAGTTTTTTGAGTCTGGTCAATAATTCTATAAATAAAATTTAGCTAACTGTATCACACAGTTTTATTACAACAACACAGAACTTTAGAGCTACAAAAGATTTTCGGATTCACTTACTTGCAAACTAAGTTTTACCCCTTTGTAAATCACTATTCCTTAAACTTCAAGTTTAAGTATTTAATCTAATTTTTAGATATAACAAAAAAAGACCATTGAGATAACAAGAGATCGCAAAAAGTAGAACCCGACCAGATGACGGGTCTAAGATTAAGCCGCATATAACAGCTTAAGACCTATTAGCATGGACGAAATGGAAAAACTAAATGCATTCCGTCATCATGAATCATATGTATCATTTTGAAAACTTTACCTATCAAGTGTCTCCGCTTTCTTTATAATATAAGATTAAGCGAGCCTTGCAATTAGGGGTGTTCATGGTTCGGTTTCAAACCGCGAAACCGTTCAAACCGGTCATCGGTTCGGTTTCACGGTCGGTTTTTTATCTTAACGAACGGTCGGTCGGTTTCGAAAATTTTAAACCGTTGTGAACGGTTTGGTTTACGGTTTCTATGAAAAACCGGTCATAAAAAACCGGACCGGACCATGTACATATAATAAATAATATATAGTATATAAATATATATAAATTACATTGACTTGGTTTTTTTGTAATGAGATTTTGGGTTTTAGCGTTTAATAACAAAAAATCTAGAAATTTAGACATGTTTTCATCATGTTTTGGAGGTTACATGTTCTATCTAGAGGTGGATTTTGTATTAACAAATTAGAGATGACAAGTATAGTAGAATAGCTCATATTCTCATTCCCACATTTGATAAAGTTGATTTCGAATTTTCTTTTAATTTAAATTTTATATTCTAAACTTATATTGAATACCTAAATATCCTAAACCGTGAAACCAAACCGAAACCAAACCGGAAGTAACGGTTTGGTTTGGTTTGGTTATAATTTTTAATGGTTCGGTTTAGGTTTTTGATTATTAAAAACCGTAACTAACGGTTTGGTTTACGGTTTGACCCAAAAACCGTAAAAACCGGACCGCGAACACCCCTACTTGCAATTGCTTTTTCTCCGTTAACCAATAATCCGCTACTGACCACTCGTTCAATACCTGACACGGAGACAGGGTAGGCAAGTTTGAATAGATAAAAATGATGGTGTGTTAGAATATATATGGATATTGAGATCACTACATTCTAAGACCTAATTAAACAAAAAACACGAATCTTTGAATCTATTTGACCGAATTAGACACGGAGACAAACCTGCTGCGATACATTATTCAATTCTTGCGTAAAAAAATCATGCAACTTATTATTCTTCTCTAAGAACTCAATTACTAAGTTTAATGTATTGCAATTACTTATATTATCATGAAAACTAACCATATGCTAATGCAGAACAGAAAATGAAAGTACTGATATGAAGATTTAGTTTTAGAACCCCATTAGTGGAAATGGGTCAAACGGGTTATGAACATAGCAAGGCATACCTATAGCGATCTTTGCGAGAGAATACCTGCAATCAAATTAGAAAGAAAGGAACATAAAGAAAATAAGCAGAGGATAGAAGTTTCAGCATAAAATATGCCAATATAGTAGAAAGGAACATAAATAAAATAAACAAGGGATAGTAGTTTCAGCATAAAATGTGCCAACATAGTAGAAAGTAATATAAAGAATATAATCAAATGATAGAAGTTTGAGCACAAAAATGGGTCATTGGGTCGAACAAACAATTCATTCTTTGAATATGCACATGGTTTGTAGCTCACTAAAACCACAATAGAAACATACATAATTAAATAATATCTGATTTTGTTACCAAGTGTAAGTTTTATGTTACAGATGTGAGGACTTCATATGTTCTCTACTTGATCATGCTCTTTCCTGTGGATTCCAACTGTCAGACCTTGCTATAATTCATATGAAGTTAAAATCAATATAAGCACAGTCATAAAGAACAAATTTTGAGATTTTTATCAATTATGATTGAAGCTAAACAATCAACATACTTTCATTTTTATAAAAAAAAACTACGTACATTTGGTAATCTTGTTATGCTAACCACTCAATATATAACCATGTTGAAGTTTAAATACACTAAAAACACAACAAATTTCAAAGTAGGTCCATAACTGAATATATATCATGAAGAATATAAGCAAAAATATATAGATCAGAACACATTGTGTAATCGGATTTCAAAGTAGTTTTCTTAATGGTGTAAAATCCATATCCCTTTGCTTGAAAACAAGAATCTACAAATTTTATCAGCATCTAACACCATTACAATTGAAGTAAATCTAAAGATAACAAATTCATTCAACCCTTTTGATGAAAAACAACAAATTAATCTCAACTCTCATACTTCAAAGATCATTGTGAGGAAATTAAATGAAGGTTTCAAAACACCATGACAAAATCAAACATCAGATCCATGCTTGTCACATCCTCAAATTTCCACGTGCGGGGTTTATACCGCGAGGCGTGTGACAAACCAGGATCCGAGTCATTAGTCATACCAAACCATGCAAACACACCAAAATAGTTTAAGAAATGCGGAAGCGTAAAAATGTAAGTAAAAGTGTCGCGCAAAACACGCGCCCTCAAACCAAACACAAAAGATAATAAACCCAAACGTAAAAGTTGAAATGCAACTCAAAATGTTTAAACTGACATGTGATATGCATCCTAGTGTGCTCGTACCTCAATGACCTACGAAAGACATGCTATGTGGGTCAGCGCAAGGCTGGTGAGTTCATAATATCAATGCAAGAAAAGTAATAGTTTGTAAAGATGTTTGTACGATACATGTTTGTACCATGGTAATCATAATAGTAATTGTAGCTAGCAAGGCCAATAATGCTATCACTATGTGGTTCGCAACCGAAGCGTGACTGTTTGTGTTTGTAATGCCTTCCACCATCGCCTAACACGGACGATGATGATACTGTCTAGGCTAATTTTACACCTGTTCGACATCCAGTCGAGTTTGAGCTACTAACGCGGGCGGGGTTTGTCAAACCCAGTAGTACTACCAAAGATTACCTCGCTTTCTCATAAACTAACGGTTCGAAATGTAAGGACTTACAATTCGTGTTATGTGTGCACATACGTGATCAGCCATACAATTATATTACCAAAACTGTTTGTAGCATGTTCCTTCTCTAAATGCAATATTCAGAGAAAAATGTTCGAGAACTCACCTTTGGGAGCTCGGCAAGAAAGTTCAAATAAAACTGTTGATGAATTCTTACGAATCACCTATATGTTTGTGAACGGGTAAGACTACAGTGAATAAACAACGAGACTGACTCAATCGACCCTGATGACACGTTGGTGACTTGTTAACTGATGTGTTTGCTTGTTTAGTTAAACTTTCCAATTCTGAAAAGTCTCTATTTTACAAAAGTTTCCATATATAGCAAGCAACAAGTAAGTACACGTTATACATTTCCAGCATGCATCCTAAATTGATTGTAAAGCGATTAACAAGAAGCACGCACAGTTTCACAGTTTAAACATACATAGCACAAGGTTTCCTAAAATAATCATGTTAACCAAATACACTCGTTAACAATTTCTAAATTTCACCAACCCTATTTCCTGCAAGGTTTCCGCCTACATGTGTTAGATACTCGTGTAAAATTAAATTATTTAATTTAAATAACCAGACTTCTAATATCCCACAATTACGTGATCTATTTAACATGCAATGTATGTTGTGGTGTCATTAAATTATTAAGTGTATTACCCGCCATGAAAATGTACCTTCTATATATCACTAACAACAAGTATCACATGTATTATACAATTCATGGAGGATTGTAGATATCAAAACAAGGCAGGAACAAAAGAAAAGGAAAAAAGGAAGAAATACGCGCTGGGCGCTGGGTTAGAACCAGCGACCCTTCAATCCACAATGACACATACTACCAACTAGGCTAGGTTCATGTTTGTTTATTTAGTCCTGTCCCTAATTTATTAATCAGAATTCCGGTGTGAACTTCCTACTAATGAAACAGAATTAAAAAGAAGAATAAATGTTGCAGTGCGCTGGGTTAGAACTCGCGACCTCCCAGTCGCCAAACCAGAGCCTTAACCACTAGACCAGTTTCCGATTTATTGTTCTCATCCAGTCCCTTACAATTTTAAACACTCGCAAAACAGAGATCATCTTCCCCATATTTAACCTTCCCCATATTTAACCTAACCCTTCGGCCCCACAACAAACTTATATATATATATATATATATATATATATATATATATATATATATATATATACATATCGAGTTGCAGGTTTCAAAGAGCTATATAACACATATAATTTAATTCAAGTAGCATAAAAAATAATTTAAATGCATCACTGTTACTTTAGCCTAAGAATACTCATGACTTTATGTCACACCCCCAAATAACCACTAACGGAGTTTATACCGTTAAGGGGTGCGAGCAAACCAGGACCACAACCATTAGTTACAAATACTAAACGAATCAGAGTTAGTCCAAAGATATATCATAAACACAATCTCAAGTTACGCAGCGGAACAAAATATCATCTTAGCACTAACCACGTGCTTTACAAATCAGTGTATTAAATTCCCAATTTAGTTTAATTAAAATAAAAGTCTTCATGTGCCATGTCAACCTGCTCCGGATACTCTTCAGCGATCTGCAAAAGTTTAAACCACGCAAGTGTCAACCTAATGGTTGGTGAGTTCACAGTGGGCATGTCACGCATTGGCCCGGTCTCATAATCATAATCGAATCAACGTGTACTTGTGAAATATACATTTGTGAAAAGCAATGCTTAGTGTTATCCATAATCATATTATTGTGGTTTAGTAAAAGTATTGTCCGTAACCTACGTTATCGGGTATGTACTAGTTTTGTATAGTTAAAGTGCTCAACCGATATCGCGGGTAGCTAATCCGTTGTTCCATGCACTAAGGAAGTTTGTACCAAAGCTGACCATAAATTATTGTAGTGGCCGTGCCATCAGTACTGCGGACCTACGTCATCGCGGTTTTGCCTCCCCCGTGTCCTCTCGGGATCACGGTCAGATAGGCTGATATTGTACCTCCGTGCACTCCCCGTGCCACGGGGCGGAGTTTGTCAAACTCCAGTAGATCTACCCAACATCCCCTCGCTTTACAATTAATGATACAATTTATTTGAGGACTTTTAAGTTTCAAGGCATCCTTAGAAATCATGTGATATCATGTGGTTTAGACTTTAACCTACGCTAGTCATATTAAAAAAAGGTTTACCGGATTCTCATGAATCTCAAAAATGTTTTCGGTTTCGTTTCAGAAGTAGTTGTTTAAGTAATTTACAAGTGCTTCCCATAAAGCACTTCAAGTTCGTCAAGTGGGTGCCGAGCACTCCAAGTTTTCAGGTTCATCAGGGAGGTGCATAGCACTCATAAGGTTGTCAACATTGTTTTTCATTTAGTTATTCGTTGTGACCCAAACGGGTTCACGGTAATCGGGTTAGTGACACTCACCTTGGGTTGCACTGCTACACTTGTTAATAATCCAAGTATGCTTAACGAAGACCTATGAACACGTTTATGTCTTAAGTATTAGTTTTGTGTCTAATCTTCACTTAACGTCACTATGGCCCATAACATAGCACGTTGAAACTATGACTCGACATAACGACACACGACACCGATGGTTGATCATAAACAAGGGTTCATATACATCAGAAATCAAAGCATGTATCATCATGGCATAATCATGTAAGTCATGGCATAACATTCAAGCAAATTGCACAAGTTTGGATTTTGGTCTCAGTTTCGCTAGCAGTTTCGCTAGACAGTTTCGCTGTGTGCACGGGCAGCACTTTCGCTAGGCAATACCCGATGACACAGTTTCGCTAGGCTAGTTTCGCTCGAAACTGTTGGCACAGTTTCGCTAGCCTAGTTTCGCCCGAAACTGGTTTGAACTTTCGTTCAGGGAATTTCGCTCGGTAGATTCGCTCGAGCTGGTCTGGTCGGTTTACCCGGCGACACTATAGTTTCGCTGTATAGTGTCGCTGGAAGGAGATATACATAGTTTCGCTGGACAGTTTCGCCCAGAGAACATGACAGTTTCGCTAGTCGCGAAAAACATACGGATCAGCCTAAAAATCAACCTAACAGCTTCCATACTTCATGCAATTCATTGTTTAGCATACATAGGCATTTACCAACATAAATCAGTAAGCTTTAACACCTTAAACATGCATTTTCATCATCAAATCACCAAAATACATTCAAAACCCTAAAATGACCTAAATAGCATAAATCTTTATCATGGATCAGTTTCACACGTAAAGTTATCAACTTTATGGTGGATCTAGCATTCCTAAGCATTCCTACAGAAGATCTAATGATAACACAGAGATTTAGGCATGCTTTATGAAGAAACACATAGAAAAGCATAAAAATGGTGGTTTTGGGACTCACGGTTGATCTAGGATCGATGGATGATCTTCACAACTCGAGGTGATGGCTGATTCTTGATGGTTCTTGGTTGGAATCAGCTGGTCCAGAAGTTTCAGGAGAGTGTGTGTGTTTTGGAGAGAATGGTGCAAAAATGAGGCAACTAGGGTTTTATGTTAATATATATCAGGGCCTAGTTTCGCTGGCAGTTTCGCTGGCCAAGCGAAACTGGCTCTGATCACGAGTGAGCCGATAGACTGCCGGGCGACACTATAGTTTCGCCCGGTAGTTTCGCTGGTTACCAAAAGTGGTCAATTTCACATTCTAAGCAAGATAAACACGATTCATAAATTGTCATGCTATTCACAATACTAACTCATGTATTTAAATCACATTGCACGTAATGACAACAATAAATGAACACATAGCACATATGGACGGGTTTGGTGATCAACCAAAGGTCGTGGGCGTATTCGGCCTAGTTATGCATTAGTTACTAAGTTAATACTTATAACGTAACTAACGGAATTGTCTAACGGAAGTAAACCTTGAAGTTCTCGGATGTCACATCATCCCCTTGTAATTGGAATTTTCGTCCCGAAAATTATTCTTGCGTCGTAGCGTTTGCAGCCTCGGCTGTCGTCGTTGCTGTATTTGCTGGGGAAAGAAAGCAAAAGTTTTAGGGTCGCCACATCCTCCTCCTGTTAAAGGAATTTTGGTCCCCAAAATTAAATCATACCTTGAGTTTTTGTGGACGTTTGTTCGAACAAGTGAGGATACTTTTTCTTCATTTGGTCCTCTCGTTCCCAAGTATATTCAGGTCCACGCCTTGAGTTCCATCGCACCTTGACGATTGGAATCTTGCTACGTTTGAGGGCTTTCTCCTCGCGTCCCATGATTTCTACCGGTTGCTCAATAAATCTCAAATGTTCATCAATTTCCAATTGTCACACCCCCAATTTACCACTAATGGAGTTTATACCGTCGAGGGGTGCGACTAGACCAGGATCCACAACCATAGTTACAAATACTAAACGAATCAGGGTTAGTTCAAACACAAGATATAAATCAGAGTCTTAAATACACGCAGCGGAATAAAATATTGTCTTAGCACTAACCACGTGCTTTACATAAACAATGTTTTAAAATTCCCAAGTTTAGTTTAAACAGAAATAAATATCTTCTCGTGCCATGCCAACCTCCAGCGGATACTCCTTAGCGATCTGCAAAAGTTTAAACCACGCAAGTGTCAACCTAACGGTTGGTGAGTTCACAGTGGGCTTGTCATGCATTGGCCCGGTCTCATAATCATGATTCGTGTCAAGATGTACTTACAAAATATTTATTTGTGAAAAGCAATGCTCGTAATTAGATCTCAGTTTATAAATGGTTTGTCCGTGACCTACGTCATCGGGTATGTACTAGTTCCGTAAAGTTAAAGGACTCAACCGATATCGCGGGTAGCTAATCCGTTGTTCCATGCTCTAAGGAAGTTTGTACCAAAGCTGACTTATTTTGTGGGGGCCGAGCCATCCCGTACGGTGCGGACCTACGTCATTGCGGTTTTTGCCTCCCCCGTGTCCTCCCCGGGACTACGGTCAAATAGGCTGATATTGTTCCTCCGTGCACTCCCCGTGCCACGGGGCGGAGTTTGTCAAACTCCAGTAGATCTACCCAACATCCCCTCGCTTTACAATTAATGGTACAATTTTTAGTTGAGGACTTTTAAGTTATAAGGCATCCTTAGAAAACATGTGATATCATATGGTTCAGACTTTAACCTACACTAGCCATATTAAAACGTTTTCGGTTTTGTTTCAAAAATAGTTTGTTTAAGTCCACAAGTGTTTCCCATAAAACACTTCAGTTCATCAAGTGGGTGCCGAGCATTCCCGAGTTCTCTTGTTCATTAGTAGGTGCCTAGCACTCTAGAGTTTATTCAGCATTGTTTTTCGTTAAGTTATTCGGTGTGGCCCAAACAGGCTCACGGTAAACAAGTTAGTGACACTCACCTTTGGTTGCACTGCTACACTTCAAGTAATCCAAATTATTGTTGTTTAACGAAGACCTATGAACACGTTTAGGTCTTTAAGTATTAGTTTCGTGTCTAATCTTTACTTAACGTCACTATGGCCCATAACATAGCACGTTGCAACTATGACTCGACATACCGACACACGACACCAATGGTTGATCATAAACAAGGGTTCATATAAATCAGATATCAAGCATGTTTCATCATGGCATAATCATGTAAGTCATGGCATAACACTTAAGCAAATTTCACAAGTTTGGTTTTTAGGTCAGGTCTTAGTTTCGCTAGCACAGTTTCGCTAGGCAGTTTCGCTAGGTGCACGGGCAGCACTTTCGCTAGGCAATGCCCGGTGACACAGTTTCGCTAGGCTAGTTTCGCCCGAAACTGCTGACGCAGTTTCGCTAGCCTAGTTTCGCAGGGAAACTGGTTTGAACTTTCGTTCAGGTATTTCGCTCGGTAGTTTCGTTCGAGCAGGTCTGGTCAGTTTCGCTAGCGACACTATAGTTTCGCTCGGCAGTGTCGCTGAATGAAGGCCTAATTTCGCCACATAGTTTCGCCCAGAGAACACTCAGTTTCGCTGGTCGCGAAAAACATACGGATTTGCCTAAAAATCAACCTAACAGCTTCTGATCTTACATGCAATTCATTATTTAGCATACATAGGCATTTACCAACATAAATCAGCAAGCTTTAACACCTTAAACATGCATTTTGTCATCAAATCACCCAAAATACATATAAAACCCTAAAATGGCTAAAATAGCATAAATCTCTAACATGGTTGGATTTCAAACGTAAAGTTATCAACTTTATTACAGATCTAGCATCCTAAAGCATATTTACAGAAGATCAAGCAATATCATGAAGGTTTGGTCATGCTTTTTAAGAAAAAACACATATAAAACACAAAATGGAGGTTTTTGGGACTCACGGTTCGATCTCCTAGCTTGGTAGATGATGGTTTGGGGCTGAGATCTCGACAACTCGGTGTGAACCTCGACTGACCAGAATCTCCAGGAGAAAAGAGTGTGTGTGTGTTTGTTGTGAAATGAGGCAAATGAGGCTACTAGGGTTTATTAAGTTTATTTATATCAGAGGCTAGTTTCGCTGGCAGTTTCGCTGGCCAGGCGAAACTAGCTCTGGTCACGAGTACATTGATCAGTCTAGCCAGCTACCGGGCGAATCTGTAGTTTCGCTCGGTAGTTTCGCTGACTACCAAATTTAGGCAATTTTCACATAATCAAGTATTTACAATTAATCATGCTATTCACAATAATAAGTCATGTATTTAAATCACATTGCACATAAAGACAATCAATGATGAACACATAACACATATGGACGGGTTCGGTGATCAACCAAAGGTCGTGGACGTATTCGGCCTAGTTAAGCATTAGTTACTTAAGTTAACACTTATAACGTAACTAACGGATTTGTCTAACGGAAGTTTGAAATTCTCGGGTGTCACACCAATTCCTCTAACGGAATTATTTCGGTGTCTTCAGCCAGACATTTCTTTAAGTTAGAAACGTGAAACACGTTGTGAACTCCATCGAGGTCTCCAGGGAGTTGTAATCGGTAGGCCACCGGGCCTACTTCCCCAATGATTTCAAAAGGACCGATGTAGCGAGGATTTAACTTTCCACGCTTTCCGAAGCGTATCACACCTTTCCAGGGAGATACCTTTAATAACACTTTGTCGCCTACCTCGAACTTCAAAGGTTTACGGCGTTTGTCGGCATAGTTCTTTTGTCTGTCACGTGCTGCGGCTATCCGCTTTCTGATCTGAATAATCCGTTCAGTTGTATCATGAATGAGCTCTGGTCCGGTGAGTCCCTTCTCACCCGTTTCGGCCCAACACACGGGCGATCTACATTTTCTGCCATAAAGAGCTTCAAAAGGTGCAGCACCGATGCTCGAATGATAACTGTTGTTGTAGGAGAATTCCACCAACGGAAGGTGAGCTTCCCAGTCTTTACCGAAGTCGAGAACGCAAGCTCGGAGCATGTCTTCTAAAGTCTGAATAGTTCTTTCCGTCTGACCATCGGTCTGCGGGTGATAAGCTGTACTCATATCCAGTCTGGTTCCCAATGCTTCTTGCATAGATTGCCATAGTCGGGAAGTAAATCGAGGATCTCTATCGGAGATAATAGTCTTAGGCACTCCATGACGTGCCACAATTCGGTCAATGTACAGCTTCGTTAACTTATCCATATTATCAGTTTCTTTCATTGGAATGAAGTGTGCAGATTTGGTTAATCGATCGATGATAACCCAAATCGCATCCGGTCGATTCGATCGATGAGGTAATCCTGTTACAAAATCCATTGAGATATCCTCCCATTTCCATTCTGGGATCTTTGGTTGCTGTAATAGCCCAGAAGGCTTTTGGTATTCAATCTTCACTCTTGAGCACGTTAAACACTTAGCCACATATCGCGCGATGTCGGCTTTCATATTCGGCCACCAATACAAACCCTTTAAATCTTGGTACATTTTATCCGATCCAGGGTGCACCGAATACCTTGATTTGTGAGCCTCGTCCATCACGAGTTCACGGAGATTTCCAAGTAGAGGAACCCAAATTCTGTCATTATAATACCTGAGTCCGTCGGATTTAATTTCAGAGTTACCATCTACCCCTCGCAGTGCTTCAGCTGCGAAGTTTTCTTCTTTTAGAGCTTCTTGTTGGGCATCGCGGATCCGATCCGGCAATCCCGTGTGGATGGTAAGTTGCAGCGCTCGTACTCGTCGAGGCTTTTCATACTCCTTCCGACTTAATGCATCAGCCACAACATTGGCTTTTCCTGGGTGATATTTGATTGCTAAGTCATAATCATTCAATAGCTCGACCCACCTTCATTGTCGCATGTTGAGATCCTTCTGATTAAAGATGTGTTGTAAGCTCTTGTGGTCGGTAAATATTGTGCACTTTGTTCCGTAGAGGTAATGTCTCCAAATCTTGAGTGCATGAATAACGGCTCCCAATTCCAAATCATGCGTTGTATAATTCTTTTCAGTATCCTTCAGTTGCCTGGACCCATAGGCAATTACCTTATCCCGTTGCATCAACACGCAACCGAGTCCTTGGATGGATGCATCACAGTAGACTACAAAGTCGTCAACCCCATCGGGTAACGCAAGAATCGGAGCTGAACATAACATATCTTTAAGAGTTTGAAATGCACGTTCTTCTTTTTCACCCCATCTGTATTGCACTCCTTTGTGCGTTAGAGCCGTTAAGGGTTGAGCCAACTGCGAGAAACCCTTGATGAATCTTCGATAGTATCCGGCAAGTCCCAAAAATTGTCGGATTTCGGTCGGCGCTCTTGGAGTAGGCCAATTCTTGATAGCTTCCACTTTAGCTGGGTCGACATGAATTCCATTCTGATCAACAATGTGTCCAAGAAACTGGACTTCGCGTATCCAAAAATCGCATTTCGAAAACTTGGCGTAAAGCTGTTCCTTGCGGAGTAATTCCAAGATAAGTCGCAGGTGCTCCTCGTGTTCCTCCTTTGTCTTGGAGTAGATCAAAATATCATCAATGAAAACTATCACAAACTTATCGAGGTACGGCTTGCACACTCGATTCATCAGATCCATAAATACGGCAGGCGCATTAGTTAGCCCAAACGGCATAACCAGGAATTTGTAGTGACCATACCGAGTTCTGAAAGCAGTCTTGGGGACATCCTCATCTCGAACGCGAAGCTGGTGATATCCAGACCGTAGATCGATCTTTGAGAAGTAACTTGAACCTTGTAGCTGATCGAAGAGATCGTCGATTCGAGGAAGTGGATACCGATTCTTGATCGTAACCTTGTTAAGCTCTCGGTAGTCAATACACATTCGGAACGTTCCATCCTTCTTCTTAACGAACAAAACCGGTGCTCCCCACGGAGACGAACTTGGACGAATGAACCCTTTGTCGAGTAGCTCTTGAAGTTGTGAGGAGAGTTCGTTGAGTTCACTTACTGCCAAACGGTAGGGTGCACGTGCAATCGGAGTGGCTCCAGGAGTTAAGTCGATTCCAAACTCAACTTGTCGAAATGGAGGCAGACCAGGCAGATCTTCAGGAAATACATCTTGGAAGTCGCGGACTATCGGGTAATCGTCGATTTTACGCTCGGGTAGTGTCTAATCGGTGACGTTGGCAAGAATCGCGAAGTGACCTTTACGAAGGCACTTTTGAGCTTTGAGGAAAGAGATAATACCGGTGACTGCTCCACCTTTTTCACCTTGAACTGTTAACACTTCACCTCCTTCGAGTGGGATACGAACCACTTTTTCTTTACATAAGATTTCAGCTCGATTCTCAGATAACCAGTCCATTCCTACTATAACATCAAAACTACCAATCGGGAAAGGCATAAGGTCGATTCCTAATGTATGGCCAGCTAGTTCTAACTTACAGTCCTTAACTATCTGAGTCGTATCATGAAGTTTACCATTTGCTAGCTCTACCACATACTTAGCGTCTAAGGCAATTGGTTTAGCATTTATTAGTAAAGCAAACTTAGTGGAAATAAAACTTCTTTCAGCACCAGAATCAAATAACACAGTAGCAAAGAAACCATTCAATATAAATTTACCATTAATCACGTTGGCGTCGTTGCGAGCTTCTCCTTGACCCATGACGAAAGCTCGACCCCTACCATTCCCACCATTACCATTGCCATTACCTCCACCATTACCATTCCCACCGTTGTTTCCCTGGTTACCGTTACCCTGTCTTCTCAGCTGAGGGCAGTCCCTCTTAATGTGGCCTTGTGCACCACATTCAAAACAGCCACGGGCTCCACCATTATTGTTCTGATTATTTCCTTGCCCGTTACGGTTGTTCCCATAGTTGTTGCCATGATTGTTGTTGTTGTTGTTTTGCCTTTGGCGGTTTTGTTGCTCAGGTAGAGTTGCCCAACAGTCTTTTGCTTCGTGGCTCTTCCTCCCACCCCTTTCACAGCTCAAGTTCTTCCTACAAACACCAGCATGATGTTTCCCACACTTGTTGCACAGAGGCAGGTTACCCCTGTAGTTGCTTTGCCCATTACCGCCCTGGCGGTAGTTACCACTGGTGTTCCCAGACCTCTTACTTTGACCTTGGGAGTTATAGGACCTCCCAGTGCTGTTTCCAACACTCTGATTGTTCAGTGAGTTTTCAGGAGCTTCATCATCAGCTTTTCTCTTGCCACTAAGGGCAGTCTTCTCAGTGGCCTTTGCAGGAAGTGTACCCTTCTCAACCTCCTGATCGGTAAGTTTGTGAGCCAGACGGATGGCTTGCTGCACGGTTGCGGGGTTGCTGGCAGTCACTAGTCCCTTGATTTGAGGCGCGAGGCCTTCCAGGTAACGCTCGATGCGTTTGAACTCAGCATCCACCATTGTGGGGCATAGTACCGCGTACTCATGGTAACGCGCAGTATACTGTTCGATTTCAGACCCAGTCATCTTCAGATTCAAGAATTCGCCCTCTAACTTCTTTACTTGGTCACGGGGACAGTATTCCTCCATAATCAGTTCCTTAAATGCTCCCCATTGCATGTTATTAGCCGCATCAATCCCAATCATCTGGATTTCGGCATTCCACTAGGAGAGAGCAGCTCCTTCGAAAGTACCAGTTGCAAATTTCACCTTGTCTCCAGCAGGGCAGTTACACATGGAGAAAACCTTTTCAGACTTCTCGATCCATCTAAGGAGTCCCACCGCTCCTTCCTCGCCGGAGAACGTCATCGGCTTACAGTCCATGAAAGACTTAAACGTACAGTGATGCTGGTTTCCTGATGCAATAAATAGTTCGGGTTTTAAACAATTCAAAATATAATCGCTTCGGGCCTTAACCGGCATAATAATTACCATGCGCGGCAATTGTAGCTTGGACGGCTGCCACGGCAGCTTGCACATGTTCGTTAATCATCGCTTGCAGTTGTGCAGGTGTCAAGTTAATGTTGTTTCTTCCCGCTCTTCCAGCCATTTTGCTGAACAGTTAAAGTAGCCAGTGTTCAGTCACAGTTATACTTTATACATATCCCATAATATGTATATTAACAATTCCCGTTATCCCACTATTAGTCCAGAAAATTTTGTGCAAAATCGAGGCGTCGTCGGAGAACGTCGTAAGTCGTAAGTAGCTATCGTCGGAAGTCGGCTTTCCCATAAAAGTCACCGTCGGCGTAGTCATCGTAGTAGAAGTCAGGACGTAACGCGTAGCATCGTTTCGTTGTCGCTTTCCCCCCGGCATAGTGCGCGTAATAGCGTTCGCGTTTCGTATTCGTGTGTGAAAATTTTCCTAAGGTTTTCCGTTAGACTTCCTAGACACGGTCTATATATATATATTTATATCTATATATATATATACATATGTACTAAGCTTTTACTTACACAGCAGAGCGAGTATCCCAGGTTGGCACGTAAAAATTTTGTTTTGGGAATTTGTTTGTTCGTTTGTAGCTAAGGTTTCAAGTTGCAGTTTCCAAATCGTTTTTCAAAATGATTCCAGTTCTCTGCAACTTATGGCTCTGATACCAATCTGTCACACCCCCAAATAACCACTAACGGAGTTTATACCGTTAAGGGGTGCGAGCAAACCAGGACCACAACCATTAGTTACAAATACTAAACGAATCAGAGTTAGTCCAAAGATATATCATAAACACAATCTCAAGTTACGCAGCGGAACAAAATATCATCTTAGCACTAACCACGTGCTTTACAAATCAGTGTATTAAATTCCCAATTTAGTTTAATTAAAATAAAAGTCTTCATGTGCCATGTCAACCTGCTCCGGATACTCTTCAGCGATCTGCAAAAGTTTAAACCACGCAAGTGTCAACCTAACGGTTGGTGAGTTCACAGTGGGCATGTCACGCATTGGCCCGGTCTCATAATCATAATCGAATTAACGTGTACTTGTGAAATATACATTTGTGAAAAGCAATGCTTAGTGTTATCCATAATCATATTATTGTGGTTTAGTAAAAGTATTGTCCGTAACCTACGTTATCGGGTATGTACTAGTTTTGTATAGTTAAAGTGCTCAACCGATATCGCGGGTAGCTAATCCGTTGTTCCATGCACTAAGGAAGTTTGTACCAAAGCTGACCATAAATTATTGTAGTGGCCGTGCCATCAGTACTGCGGACCTACGTCATCGCGGTTTTGCCTCCCCCGTGTCCTCTCGGGATCACGGTCAGATAGGCTGATATTGTACCTCCGTGCACTCCCCGTGCCACGGGGCGGAGTTTGTCAAACTCCAGTAGATCTACCCAACATCCCCTCGCTTTACAATTAATGATACAATTTATTCGAGGACTTTTAAGTTTCAAGGCATCCTTAGAAATCATGTGATATCATGTGGTTTAGACTTTAACCTACGCTAGTCATATTAAAAAAAGGTTTACCGGATTCTCATGAATCTCAAAAATGTTTTCGGTTTCGTTTCAGAAGTAGTTGTTTAAGTAATTTACAAGTGCTTCCCATAAAGCACTTCAAGTTCGTCAAGTGGGTGCCGAGCACTCCAAGTTTTCAGGTTCATCAGGGAGGTGCATAGCACTCATAAGGTTGTCAACATTGTTTTTCATTTAGTTATTCGTTGTGACCCAAACGGGTTCACGGTAATCGGGTTAGTGACACTCACCTTGGGTTGCACTGCTACACTTGTTAATAATCCAAGTATGCTTAACGAAGACCTATGAACACGTTTATGTCTTAAGTATTAGTTTTGTGTCTAATCTTCACTTAACGTCACTATGGCCCATAACATAGCACGTTGAAACTATGACTCGACATAACGACACACGACACCGATGGTTGATCATAAACAAGGGTTCATATACATCAGAAATCAAAGCATGTATCATCATGGCATAATCATGTAAGTCATGGCATAACATTCAAGCAAATTGCACAAGTTTGGATTTTGGTCTCAGTTTCGCTAGCAGTTTCGCTAGACAGTTTCGCTGTGTGCACGGGCAGCACTTTCGCTAGGCAATACCCGATGACACAGTTTCGCTAGGCTAGTTTCGCTCGAAACTGTTGGCACAGTTTCGCTAGCCTAGTTTCGCCCGAAACTGGTTTGAACTTTCGTTCAGGGAATTTCGCTCGGTAGATTCGCTCGAGCTGGTCTGGTCGGTTTACCCGGCGACACTATAGTTTCGCTGTATAGTGTCGCTGGAAGGAGATATACATAGTTTCGCTGGACAGTTTCGCCCAGAGAACATGACAGTTTTGCTAGTCGCGAAAAACATACGGATCAGCCTAAAAATCAACCTAACAGCTTCCATACTTCATGCAATTCATTGTTTAGCATACATAGGCATTTACCAACATAAATCAGTAAGCTTTAACACCTTAAACATGCATTTTCATCATCAAATCACCAAAATACATTCAAAACCCTAAAATGACCTAAATAGCATAAATCTTTATCATGGATCAGTTTCACACGTAAAGTTATCAACTTTATGGTGGATCTAGCATTCCTAAGCATTCCTACAGAAGATCTAATGATAACACAGAGATTTAGGCATGCTTTATGAAGAAACACATAGAAAAGCATAAAAATGGTGGTTTTGGGACTCACGGTTGATCTAGGATCGATGGATGATCTTCACAACTCGAGGTGATGGCTGATTCTTGATGGTTCTTGGTTGGAATCAGCTGGTCCAGAAGTTTCAGGAGAGTGTGTGTGTTTTAGAGAGAATGGTGCAAAAATGAGGCAACTAGGGTTTTATGTTAATATATATCAGGGCCTAGTTTCGCTGGCCAAGCGAAACTGGCTCTGATCACGAGTGAGCCGATAGACTGCCGGGCGACACTATAGTTTCGCCCGGTAGTTTCGCTGGTTACCAAAAGTGGTCAATTTCACATTCTAAGCAAGATAAACACGATTCATAAATTGTCATGCTATTCACAATACTAACTCATGTATTTAAATCACATTGCACGTAATGACAACAATAAATGAACACATAGCACATATGGACGGGTTTGGTGATCAACCAAAGGTCGTGGGCGTATTCGGCCTAGTTATGCATTAGTTACTAAGTTAATACTTATAACGTAACTAACGGAATTGTCTAACGGAAGTAAACCTTGAAGTTCTCGGATGTCACACTTTAGTTCACGATCGGGACGTTATCGAGCAATAAGCAACGGTTTTAAGTATGCAGAATGTAACCCATACAATAGCAATTCATGATTAAACCAATTATACCCAAAGAATTACGTGAATCATGGTTTAAGATCATCATTGTTTTCGAAGGACAAGAAGGAAAAAATTCGGTGTCGAGACTCTTACCTACGATTGTGGTTGGGTTCCTGCACTCTTCGAGATCGCTTACTCGGGTCGCGGCAGTGAAGCCGTCTCCTGTCTTCGAGCTACTGTAGCACAACAAGTTCACCACCGTAATGATCGGAGAAAAGGGGAAGAGCTAGAGGATTGGAATTTTGCGAGAATGAAAGAGAGTTCGAGATTTATGGGACTGGCGATCAAAATTTGAGAGAAAGAAGGAAACAGTTTTAAAAAAAATAGAGATGAGGGAGAAGGTTTTTTTTTTTTTTTTTTTTTTTTTTAAATAACTCCAAGGATGTCGGTTACGATTTGAGGCACATCTCAATCCAAATTTTGAATTGAGATTTTCTACTACATGCCCTTTAAGTTTCACATCTCTCCATATTTATTTTTCTATCCGAAGTTAGCATTTGCACGGTTTATACTAACCTCGACACATACCTAAATGCTTGGTTCATGTAGTTTTAGTAACACATAATTCCACAGGTAATCATAATCATCAAACCTCAAATAGCACACATGTACACATAAAATCATGGAGTTATAATTTATGCACATTGTGTTCGTTCGACAGTATTTTAATAATATAGTCACCAACGATTAGGACGGACTCAATTCGTGTGTGATTGTTCGTGGACTCGATGACCCATCTAAAATTCCTATTAGATGTATGAATGCATGTGTGTTTGATATAAATAATTGTTCGTGTTCGTCTAGAAAATCACCTGAATTTTCCGGGTGTCACATCATCCCCTTGTTGAAGGAATTTTCGTCCCGAAAATTAAGATCGTTGCTTGTTCGCTAGATACAAAGAAAAATAATTTTTTCAGTTGTCACATCATCCCCTTGTTGAAGAAAATTTCGACCCGAAATTTAGTTCGTACCTCTGCTTGTCGTCGCTAGTTTGTCGAAAAGTTGTGGGTATTTCTTTCGCAATTGATCTTCGCATTCCCACATGAACTCTGGTCCACGTTTCGAGTTCCAACGAACTCGAACTATTGGGATCTTACTGCGTTTGAGCGTCTTGACCTCACGATCCATGATTTCAACCGGTTCCTCGATAAAGCGCAATTATTCATCGACTTGGATCTCGTCTAGTGGTACTACTAGACTTTCATCTGAAAGACACTTCTTCAGGTTTGACACATGGAAGACATTGTATTGTGCACACTACGCAATTTCTCTGGTAAGTTTAGTTCGTACGCTACCGGGCCAACTTCGCTGACAATTTCGAATGGTCCAATGTAGCGTGGGTTCAGTTTGCCACGTTTGCCAAAGCGAATGACACCCTTCCAAGGTGACACTTTTAAAAGAACTATGTCACCAACTTCAAACTTGAGTGGTTTTCGTCTTTTGTCTGCGTAACTCTTTTGACGGTCCCTAGCCGCTTTCATCCGGTTTCGGATTTGAACAATCCTTTCTGATGTCTCGAGTACCAGTTCTGGACTGGTGAGTTGGCTATCCCCAACTTCCGTCCAACAGATAGGTGATCGGCACTTTCTCCCGTACAGTGCCTCAAATGGGGCTGCTTGAATGCTCGTGTGGTAGCTGTTGTTGTAAGAGAACTCCACTAGGGGTAAGTGAGTCTCCCAACTATCCCGAAATCTATAACACATGCTCTCAGCATGTCCTCAAGTGTTTGAATAGTTTGCTCGCTTTAGCCATCCGTTTGAGGGTGGTGTGACAATCCGACTTTCAGGTCATTTCCTGACATTAACTGAATGTAAACTGTATTAAATGTTGCGTGAACATTTATGTGTTGACTTGTTGACTTTAGCAAATTAGGGTTTTGTGTGATCAATCACTACGAGCATGCACGGAAACTTAAACGTTTGATATTCCATGATTCCGCTTTATGATTTTATGTGATATATTTGTATATATTTCACAAGTATTTTATTATTCTATGTGAGTTTTAATTATCAAACCATAAATTTTATTTATGATTTTATGTAAACCTAAAGCATATATCTATAGATTTTTAGTCAAACTTTACGTGTCTTTAAGTATATATGTTACAACTTATATAAATAATTATTCAATTAAAATCTATGATTTTATGTGTATTTAGCGAGATTCATATTGTCTATAAACGTTATACGATTGACATATTTTGATGCTTCTCGGGTATTTGTCGTTAAAAACACTTTCCGTTAACCTTCGTTAGATGCCGTTATCCTTTATAAACAATGAGGGACTTATTTTGCTATTCCTGAAATTCATCACCCGCCTTGACAAATATAGAGGGACCAAAGTTGCCAAAGTCCAATTCTTGGAAATAAAACACAGTTAATCGTGAATTGAAGTCACGATCGGTTTTGAGACCGATCATTGTTTCGCCGGTTACAATTGTTCTCAATCAATGGGCAATTCAAGTTCACCAAATGATAACCATTCCCCCCTCATTCAATCACACGTCCAGTCCGGTATCCCCCTCTCGTTCTCCTCTGTCCCTCGTAAAAACGCCTCACCGCCGCCACTTAAGAAATTTCGGCCAATCTCTGCGTAATAGACCTCTGTTTGATCATCGTTGGGATCGTCGGTCGACACTGAGCACGCAGGTGTCATCAGATTCGAGAATCGAAGCAACGGGCGGTGTTTTCATCAAAGTTTCGGTGTCAATTTCGGTGTCAAAAACTTGTGTTCTCACATCACCGACTTAAGGTGATTTATTGCTTGCACAAGACTCGTTCTTGCTACTTGAATTAACTATTTTATCTGGAAACTTTGCTGAGCAACCTAAGGTGAGTTTCACGGCCCCATTTTACTATTTTAATCCTGTTGGGGGAGATTAACATGCATGATTTACACAACTGAGATAATTAGACTTTTATATATCACTTGAAGTACTTGTAGCACACTATACAACAGAGTCCTTCCTATGGTACCGTTAGTATTAATGACGATAGCGGGAAATATATTGTAGTACTACTGGGTCTGACAAACCCCACCCGGGTCAGTCGCGCTGACACGATTGGATATCGAACGGGTGTTATATTCGTCCTAAACACAACAAGGCAAACTGCATAAACTGTAAACAACTGTTAGCTTTGGTGACCATCAACGTGCGAAGTTTCATGTATATAGC
Source organism: Deinandra increscens subsp. villosa (assembly GCA_039602395.1). Taxonomy (NCBI): domain Eukaryota; kingdom Viridiplantae; phylum Streptophyta; class Magnoliopsida; order Asterales; family Asteraceae; genus Deinandra; species Deinandra increscens. Next base: position 10,674,822 of record JBCNJP010000006.1, on the reverse strand, counting down.
CTAGCTAGCTATTTGATATATACTAGTGATTATGCTCTTACAACTTGACGTTATTGAACGGTCAAACTTAAACTGAAATTGAGACGTTACTAAACTGTTAAACCTGTGAACTCACCAACCTTTGTGTTGACACTTTAGCATGTTATTTCTCAGGTTGCTAAACTGGATTGATTGCCACGAGCTAGGATGCACCACTTATGGAATTTGATTACTATGCATGCATATTAGACATTAAAACTTTTCGAACTAATTATCTATTGGTTTGCGCATGTTCTGGCGCTCAAACATTTATTACAACTTTTGTCGTTTACGCTTTCGCATTTCAAGACGCATTTACTTTGGTTTGACATTTACATTACATATAGACTGTTCGTATGGCTGATGTGTTCGATCCTGGTTTGTCACGCTCCCTGCGGCGCGTTGTCGTGCGTGGGATTTTTGGGGGTGTGACAGATTGGTATTAGAGCCATTGGTTATAGTGAACTAGGTTTGCATTAGTAGACCGACTATAGCCTTAGACACACCTTAGTCATACACTCGAACACACACACACTAGTATGTGACTATTTGACTATGTGTTACTTGTACTTATATATGTATATATATATATATATGGTATATATGCAGACATGGCTGGATGGATATCCGCTTCCCAATCATCATCCTCATCATCATCCCCATCCGTCACCAGTAGGCGGGTTACTTCGGGTCCTACTACCCCGACTCATGGTGTTCGGAGGATAACTTCCGAGGGCCACATATATGGAGAACTAAATGCCGTTCGTGGAAGAGACAACGGCAACTGGAATTGGTACGAGTCACTTGTGGCTAGTTGGGTTCATCGAGAGCAAGTGCCACCTACTCCAACAGAGCCGTCGTCAACTCGATTCTTTCTACCCGAACTGCCGTATGCCATTGAAAGAGTTGTTGCGGCAATGGTCTCTATGTTTGACCGCACGCTCAGGGACATTAGGAATCTGTTTGATAGGGTCACGGAACTGCAGGATAATGGGGCCAACACCAGTCTCAGAGTTGCTATCCTTAAGGAAGAGTTGGAAGGGACTAATATGCGCCAGGCCGAGCATCAAGTAAGACTGAGTGACACATATTATCAGGTGAATCATCTCTCAGAGCTGGTTGAGGCACTCACGGCTCGAGTTGCTGAGCTTGAGTTGGCCAGGGAGGCTGCGCCTCCGCCTCCGGCTCCGGCTCTAGCAGAACCTGTTGAGGAACCCATTGTGGTGGATCCCGAGGAAGAAGCTGAGGAGGATCCCGAGGAAGAACCCGAAGAGGATCCCGAGGAGGAACCAGAGGAGGAGATGCCTGATGCATCCAGTGATCATGATAGCACTTGAGTTTATTGTTTTCACTTTTGTTTTGTTTGGTTGTTTGTTTTATCGGGAGGATGTTCCCAAGACTATGCATTTTGAATTTTGAATTTCTGTTGGATAATTTGTGAACGAGTTGCATTTTATTTGAAATGGGATTTACTATTTAATATGTGATTGTCTCTTGTGAAGTAATTTATTACTTATGTGATGGTTGTTGTGATTCATGTATATCTGATTCTCATTTTGGGTAATTGTGAATTGAAGATAATGGCAGACGAAAATGTACTAAACATGACACTGGCTGAATTGGCTGCACTAATTAACCAACATGTGGCTGATGCTTTAGCGGCACATGTCCAAGGTACGGGCAATGCAGGGCCACCCCAAGGTAACACAAAATGTGTGTTTGGTTGTTTGATGTGATCACACATATTGGTAATCTGTGATTGAATGGTTGTATGAATGTATGTACAGGTAATGCTACATTCAAAACTTTCATGGACTGTAAGCCTAATCGGTTCAAAGGAACTGAAGGAGCTGTTAGCCTACTCCACTGGATTGAAAAAGTGGAATCTGCTTTTGAAATGTGTAACTGTCCTGAGGCTAGCAAAGTGAAATTTGCCACGGGTACTTTGGAAGGACCGACACTCACCTGGTGGAAGACCGAGGTGCAGATGCTGGGGATTGAAGAAGCTAATGCCATGCCTTGGGCCGAGTTCAAAGAGTTGCTACAAGAAGAGTATTGTCCACGGGACGAGATCCAGAAATTGGAAACTGAGTTGTATAATCTCAAGATGGAGGGGTCTGAAATTGAAGCTTACACTACCCGTTCAAATTCTCTTACGAATTTGTGTCCTAGAATCGCCACACCTGCTTACCAAAGAATCGAGCTGTATATCAAGGGTTTAGTGCCCCAAATCCAGGGAATGGTGACTGCCTCAAACCCTGTGACTATTCGTGATGCTGTAAGGATTGCCAATAGGCTCACGAATCAAGCAGTTGATCAAGGAGTCTTACCTCCTAGGAAAGGAACTTCTGGAGCCTCCGACAAGAAAAGAAAGTGGGATAATTCTGGGAATCAGTCTGGAAACAAGTCTTCCAATCAGCAGAACCACCAAAACCAGAATCGCAAGTTTGATAATTCTAGGAATTTCTCCTCGAAAAACCAGAAGCAGAACAATCAAGGCCGAGACGGACAAGGAGGATAATCTTACATGGGAAATTCCCCACGTTGTAACAAGTGTGGTTTCCATCACTATGGTGCGTGTGACTCTTATGTGTGTGCAAATTGTGGAAAGAAGGGTCATCAGTCCAAAACCTGCAGGGTTAAGAACAATGGGAAACAAGTTCAGGATGCTGAAGCCCCCAAAGGTTGTTTTAATTGTGGGAAAGAGGGCCACATAAAAAGAAATTGCCCCCAGCTGAACGGTGGAAACAACAATAACAACAACAACAACTATAACAACAATAACACCAACACTGGCAATCGCAATGGCAATAATAACAACAACAATGGGAACAACGGTGGGAATGGTGCCAGAGGTAGAGCTTTTGTCATAGGCTCGGGAGATGCCAAAGCAGATCCAAATGTCGTTACTGGTAAGTTTTCTCTTAACGGATACTATGCTCTAGTCTTGTTTGACACTGGTGCCGATAGAAGCTACATATCTACTAAATTTAGCAATATGATACATGCCAACATGACTCCTTTAGATGCTAAATATGTAGTTGAAATTGCTAATGGTAAACTTGTTGAGTCTACCCATATAGTTAAAGACTGTAAGTTGGAATTGGCTGGCCATAAGTTAGAAATAGATCTTTTGCCTATCTCTTTGGGAAGTTTTGATGTCATTGTGGGAATGGATTGGCTATCCAAGAATCGTGCTGAAATCGTTTGTCATGAGAAAATTGTTCGGATACCGTTGCCTAGTGGAGAATTGCTCTCAGTTCAAGGAGAAAAGTGTGGTACTGTTATATGTGTGATATCTTATCTCAAGGCGCAGAAGTGTTTGCGTAAAGGACATTTTGCTGTTCTCGCGAACATTTCAGAGAAAAAAAACGAGGAGAAGAGAATTGAAGATATCCCGATCGTGAAGGACTTTCCTGAAGTCTTTCCGGAAGATCTACCAGGTCTACCGCCTCATCGAGAAGTCGAATTTCAGATTGATCTTGCTCCTGGAGCAGCACCTATTGCTCGTGCACCTTATCGTTTAGCACCAAATGAGTTACAAGAGCTATATACTTAACTTCAAGAACTACTTGAAAAGGGATTTATTAGGCCCAACTCATCACCCTGGGGAGCTCCAGTGTTGTTTGTTAAGAAGAAAGATGGAACCTTTCGAATGTGCATCGATTACAGAGAACTCAACAAGGTGACTGTTAAGAATCGTTATCCCTTGCCCCGAATCGATGATTTGTTTGATCAACTACAGGGATCTAGCTATTATTCCAAAATCGATTTAAGATCAGGTTATCACCAACTGAGAGTCCGTGAAGAGGATGTCTCAAAAACAGCGTTTAGAACTCGTTATGGTCATTATGAGTTCATGGTTATGCCATTTGGGTTAACCAACGCACCAGCGATTTTCATGGACTTGATGAATCGCGTTTGCAAGCCATATCTCGATAAATTCGTCATCGTCTTCATTGATGATATTCTGATATATTCTAAGTCTAAGGAGGAGCATGAACAACATCTTCGTTTGATCTTAGAGTTACTCAAGAAGGAGCAATTGTATGCAAAATTTTCAAAGTGTGATTTCTGGATGCGTGAGGTGCAATTTCTTGGTCATATCGTTAATGATCAGGGGATTCACGTTGATCCAATCAAAGTTGAGGCAATTAAGAATTGGCATGCGCCTAAAACACCAACGGAAATTCGCCAATTTCTTGGTTTAGCAGGTTATTATAGACGATTTATTGAGGGATTTTCAAAGATAGCCCAACCTCTTACGGCGCTAACGCATAAAGGAACGGCGTATAACTGGAATGAAAAGCATGACGCCGCTTTTCAGCTACTAAAGCAGAAACTTTGTAGCGCGCCAATATTATCCCTACCAGAGGGTAGTGATGATTTCTTGGTGTATTGTGATGCATCGAAGCAAGGATTAGGTTGCGTGCTGATGCAAAGGGGGAAAGTCATAGCTTATGCCTCTCGTCAATAAAAGATTCACGAACAGAATTATACAACTCATGATTTAGAGTTGGGAGCAGTCATTCTCGCGTTGAAAATTTGGAGACATTACCTTTATGGTACAAAGTGTACTATCTACACTGATCACAAAAGTCTCGAGCATATCTTTGCTGAAAAGGAGTTGAACATGAGATAACGTCGTTGGGTGGAACTTCTTAATGACTACGATTGCGCAATTAGATACCATCCAGGCAAGGCTAATGTAGTAGCTGATGCCTTAAGTCGGAAGGACAACCCCAAGCCTAGAAGAGTTCGTGCGTTATGATGTGCTCGGAACGACTCTAAAAACACTAATAAAATAGACCTAAACCTAGACCTAAGACACACCTAAATTTTACCGAAAATAACCTAAACCGAACCGAACCCTAAGGCAGTGTACCTGTCGGATTATAGTAAAGCTGAGGTAAGACCGGAATATCGAATCCAAAGACACTCTAAAGACAAAGACTTAACTTAGACCTAGAAAATGGAAATTACTGAGTAAATTTGGTTTTTGATTGAGATTTGATTTAACTAACTTACTTAACTACCGACTGACAACTGAAAACAGGACAACCTTGGAAAAACCAGGAGAGAGACAAGTATCACCTAGACCCTGGAATCCTACTTAATACCTACAACCTCACTCGGAATTGATTGACCTGATGGTGGCTAGTTTACCTTTTAAGTCCTTCCTAGCTACACTTCTAACGCTCGAACAAGGGTTCACCTTTTAAGTCCTTCCCACTTCAATTACCCTAGCCACCCTCGGATATACCTAAGGCACACCTAGACTAACCGGAGCTACCACTGATTACCATGAATGACACGAACTAGCAAGCTAGACAAAACCCTAGGACACTTCCTTTTGAGACAATGCAACCCTAGAACTTTAACCAACCCAACTACTCGTTAAACCTGTACCTTTTAAGTCTTCAGTTTAGCAGCACATTATAACCAAATTATCAATTAAATATTAATGCAATAGTCAAGGAAACCCTAACTACACTTTAGCAATCAACCTTAAAGTTAACTACTTTAGTTAATCTACCTAAACCGAAAGACATTCGCGGGTAAATTAAGCATCAGCAATCAATAAATAAACTGATCATAACACACATATACATCAACCATGGCAATATATGGAATTTAATAAAAGTGCAACATCAATCAATCAATCAAAAACCGAATGGAGTCGTAAATACTAAATAATCATCCAATTGAGTCTAGGCAACACAAACAATTTAGCCTAGCAACATGTCAATGTCTAGAATAATAATAAAGGTCTGAACTTTGACAGAAAACATGGCTAAGTAAAAGAACCAACAAGAATTGAGAATAAAACCCGGTAAACCGTTGATGATTTGCGTGAGAAATCGATCCACCAATGCTTCCTCCTTCTTCCCTGGCTTTCTCTGCTCTTGAATTCGCCCAAAATCGCCTCTGAGTTCGTCTGGAAGTCGTCCCATGCGAATTGAAACCCTAAAATCGAATTTATATCAATTAAGCAAGATTTGCGGGTTCTGAGGCTCTAGGCGTATCGCCTACTGCCTCCATTCCCCCAGGCGATACGCCTGGGCCTTGCTACGCGACAGTTTAGTCGGTCAAACCGACTTAACCCCCGTTGACTTTCCTTTTCACGCGCGTACCGCTTGCCCATGATCATGTTCCAGGCGATACGCCTGGAACTACTTCTTCAGCATTTCTTCTTCTTTTCTTCTTAACTTTCAACTTGGCTCGGGACTTTATTAAAAACCTACAAAACTTATAAGAAAACATAAAAAGGACCAAAAGACTCAAACTTTAATAAAAGCACTTAAAACAAATGGAAACTGACTCAAATGGACTCAAATTATAAAATAAAAGACTCTTAATTTAGGATGTGTTTGCAACACATCAAACATCCCCACACTGACTCTTTTTTCGTCCTCGAAAAATACTGCAATGGAATCACAACCAGGAGATTGACTTCTAAAACATTAACATTCCAAAATTCAACAGCCACCATACAATTCCACAAACCATAACGTAATAACACCCTAACTACGATTGCCGATATTTCTATCCGATTAAACCCAACCACCAACCTTTTATTTCGCCCCCATGTGTTTATGAAATTACCAGATATAAGTTCAGTCTACCTATGGATCCCACTAAAGAAAGGTCAAGTCCAACCTATTACCGAATCATATTCAGTCAAAGCAAAGGGTAAAATTGATTTCAATTTATATATTTCCTCCAACGCCCCCTTAAACCAGATACTAAGATGTCCAAAGAATAACTATGAATTATATGCAACTTTTTTAAGCATTTATTCACTACTTTATCTTCTTTTTTTTTCTTTTTCTCTCTTTTTTTTTTTATAATTGGTCACTTTTACCTAAAATTACCAACGGACATCACCAGAGGTATTCTTTCACAAGGTCTTACCCCCGAAATCATACGTGAGTATTTTGCCCGCGAGATCCGGAACATCATGAGAGGTACTTACCACGGGATACTATCCTTAGTTCGTACATGAGTATTTTGCCCCTTCACTCTAATTCATTAGCCAAATTATTAACTACATGCTCATTGGAAATTCTAAGGACATAAGAGTATCTAGCCTAAAGCGGTCTCTTCCTTCCTAATCATCAGTTTCAGTATCCCTATCACTCCTAAAATGGGAACCCACTAGCAGACTGATTAGCATATTTATACAACAATAAACACACAGGCTATTTAAGCTACTCCTAGGTCAGCTGGGCCTACCAACACATCATAGTTTAGAAATGTTTTCCATTCATACCATACTTATCACATTTCCCAAATTTATTCATTAATTAACATTTAAGCACAGTTAGACAATCAATTCCCAGTTTTTCTATCATTTCCCATTAACTGCAGCCAGAATCTCGGACATTTTTGAACAATTTTTCAATTTTTTCAATTTTTGACTCCATTAAACACACCAAAAATAAAAGACTCAAGACTAAATACGAACGTATCCCATCCCCACACTTGAATCACACATTGTCATCAATGTGGAATGGAACAAAAAGAAAGCAGGAATAAAATAAATAAAATAAAACAAGTTGAAACGTGTTCACCTGAAACTCCAGAGACTCAGCACATCGGCCACCAACGAACCACCACAAACTCGGTAAGCAGAAAGAATATAAAATTTAAAGATTTAAAAATTTTCTGACTTACCTCCTCCAGGCGTATCGCCTACAGCCATGAAATTCCCAGGCGATACGCCTGGAACTTCAAACATCCTGCCCGCCAAAGGAGCAAGCGTATCGCTTATAACCCACCATCCTCCAAGCGATACGCTTGGAACGTGATTTCCAGAGACTTTTGGAAATTTTGCCTCTCAAAAATTTTCTATCTTTTTTTTTCTTGTCCTCCAGGTCCCTTAGAAGAATTTTTGCAGCAAATCCTGCACTTTTGCACAACTCACATTTCCCAATGACCGAATCTCCAGAATCACCTGCAAACACCAAAAACACAAAACGAAAAGACGCAAGGGGCACAAAAACTAAAAACTGCAAGAAATTAAAACACAACTACAAAATATACACCCCCGGGCACTTAATCATTTCACCTCAAAACATCAAAACAACCTCCAAAACCATCAGGAGGCTTGGATTTAACATCCTTGACCACAAAAACACCGGATTTCAACCGGTTTCTAACCAACCAACCATCTAACAACTTCCTACCCCATAAAGCACTAAACTTTTCTGCTCTCAACAACCTCTTAACCTTCCAATGCTTATACCTACCCGGAAGAAATTGACATTTACCAAGAAAACTCATTTCCGGGTCATGGGCAGCAACAATCACATCTGACCTCCCCACACTTGAACTAAGCACAATTCTATCATCCAAAATACCTAAATCCTCAAGTGTGGAGGTCCTAACTACCTTATCCACTACCAAGTCACTTTCCACAGTAACCAACTCCACGGGTTCTCCTAATGGGTCACTCAACACCTCATTAGCTAACTCGACAACCAAACCTACACTCTCTTTCGCACCGGGTTTTACTAACGGGTCAAAAATATCAGTCAGATCAATTACCTCAACTAACCCCCCGGTGTCCTCCCCACACTCATCCTCTACAATCTCCTCATCCTCTAACCTATTACCTACAACCACCAAATCTATAAAGGACATGAAAGTACCTATCAAGCAAACAGATTCGGAGCCCTTATCCTCTTTTCTACCCACCTTAAACATCACACTCTCATTCTCAACCCTCAGAGTTATGGTACCCTCAAAAACATCTACTAAAGCACGGGCAGTCCTAAGAAAAGGCCTACCTAAAATCAGAGGGCAACTAGCATCGTATGCACAGTCAACTACCACAAAGTCTATAGGGAACAAAAATTTATCAATTTGAACAAGAACATTTTCCACTATTCCTTTGGGTCTAACTACCGACCTATCCGCCAGAGAAATCGTCATCCTAGTCGGCTCTAACTCTCCTAAGCCTAGATGCATGAAGACAGAATAAGGCATCACATTGATACTAGCACCTAAATCAGCTAAAGCACAAGTAACAGATGAATCACCAAAAGAGCACGGAATTGTAAATGTACCAGGATCAGTCAATTTTTCAGGCAACTTATTTTGAACTACAGCAGAACAATTAGCATCAAGAGTAACATCTGAAAAACTTTCAAGCTTCTTCTTATTAGTTAACATATCTTTCAAAAACTTAGCATACTTAGGCATTTGTTTAATAACATCAGTGAAAGGCAAAGTAACCCTAAGTTGCTTAAGAAGCTCTAAAAACTGATTATATTCACGTGCATTCTTCTGTTGAACCAACCTCTCGGGATAAGGAACTTGCTTCAGATCATCAGCTGTGATTGGTCGAGGCGCAAATCTCACTCTCTTCTTCTCTTTAACAGCCTCCCACTTTAGCGGCTTCTCTCTCACTCCCTCAGCCTCGACGTTTGGTGCGGTACTTGCTGGCGTTACGCTCTCGTGCACCCTCCCGTCAGGCGTCTCCAACTCGATCTCTTCATCAACCGGCTCTTCTTCAACTACCGCCGGTGATGGACTCTGGACAACTCTCCCGCTCCTAGTGTTAACAGCATTAACCGACGCATTGGGGTTCTTGTAAGTACTACCAGAGAATTGACCCCCACGGGAATTGAGCTCCTTCAGCTGCTTCGCTATGTCACCGACTGACCGCTGCAAATCCAGGAATGAAGCTTGTTGATTTCTTAGCAACGTGTCATGCTCCGCCAACTTGTTCTGTGTGGCCTCATCTCTCGCGTTCATCTGCTGCAGGATCTGCGTTTGGTTCATGACCAGCTCTGTAAGCTCCTTCATGGTCGGCCCCTCAGTTCCTCCACCATTCTGATTATACCTCGGTTGAAAACCGGGTGGGTTTCCTCCCTCTCGCCATCCTGAATTTTGGCCACTCCTCCACCCAGACTGGAACGAATTACCGAACTGGTTTCGGTTTCCAATATAATCCACTTGCTCAGCGGGAGCAAGCGGGCAGTCTCGAGTGTCGTGAGCGCCTCTGCACAGCTCACATTTGGCTTTAATATGGAGTTTGATTTCTTCTAAAGATTTGTAAATATTCTCTAACTCCCTAGGTGACATAGTTTCTGAGCCAATGTGATTTACACCCCGGGTAGATGCAGATGGAACGAGTGATCTAGTCGGGGCCAAGGTGGCTCTCCGACCTCCGGGTGCCTGCTGTTCAGCAAGTGCGAAGCTCTCGAATAATGATTTACATTCATCCACAGTGAGCTTCTCCATCATATGCCCTCCAGCCGAAATATTGAAATCCTTCTGAACAGGATAAGGAAGTCCATTATAGAACTTTTCTATGATCGCCCAGTCCGTCAACCCGTGTTGCGGACATCTACTCAGAAGGGTGTTGAATCTCTCGTATGCAACAGAATAAGGTTCATCGGGGTCCATCTTGAAAGAGTGGATTTCCTCCCGAGTACGCGAAGCCTTGGCTGGGGGATGATACTTTTTCAGGAATTTCGCGGTAAGATCGTCCCAGGTGGCGATCGAATTTGGCGGAAGCGTCTCAAGCCACTCGGCGGCTCGAGACGTAAGGGAGAAAGGGAACAGACGCAGATAAATGATTTCGTTCGCGACTCCGGTGAGTCCGAACGTGTTGCAGATGCGAATAAACCGAGAAATATGCGTCGGTGCAACTTCGTCCTCACGTCCATGAAACTGGATCGAATGCGTCAAAGCGTTTATGACGTGGGACGGAACTTGCCAATTTGCGGTGTTGGCAATAGCAGGCTGTGCAATAGCAAACCGGGCCTCGGTGACACCGGCGCTAGCCTGCTCGTGGACACCGGCGCTAGCCTGCTCGTGGACGGTGCGACGTGCCGCCATGGATGAAAGATCGGGGAATGGGATGGGTTTGGTGTCGTGTGTGGTGTGTGTGGATGAAGAGGATGGTTTGGATTGAGCGGTGGAAATGATGAATGCCTCTAGCTCGGTGCGTAGAAGGCGAAATCGTTCACGGATATCCGCGTCGGGATCAGAAAGTGGTGACAGCTCAGGTGGACCCCGTGAACGAGTGTGTGGCATAAAACGATGGAATGACTCGAAGAAAACGAAGAAAAAATTAAACCTAAGAACTAGACTCGAAAGTAGAAACTCCTAAGACTCTAGACACGGAAAGACCAAAAAGACTCAAAATTTCCTAACGACGACCTAAGTTAATCTTGCCAATTGCCAAGTGTCCCCGGCAACGGCGCCAAAAACTTGACGTGCTCGGAACGACTCTAAAAACACTAATAAAATAGACCTAAACCTAGACCTAAGACACACCTAAATTTTACCGAAAATAACCTAAACCGAACCGAACCCTAAGGCAGTGTACCTGTCGGATTATAGTAAATCTGAGGTAAGACCGGAATATCGAATCCAAAGACACTCTAAAGACAAAGACTTAACTTAGACCTAGAAAATGGAAATTACTGAGTAAATTTGGTTTTTGATTGAGATTTGATTTAACTAACTTACTTAACTACCGACTGACAACTGAAAACAGGACAACCTTGGAAAAACCAGGAGAGAGACAAGTATCACCTAGACCCTGGAATCCTACTTAATACCTACAACCTCACTCGGAATTGATTGACCTGATGGTGGCTAGTTTACCTTTTAAGTCCTTCCTAGCTACACTTCTAACGCTCGAACAAGGGTTCACCTTTTAAGTCCTTCCCACTTCAATTACCCTAGCCACCCTCGGATATACCTAAGGCACACCTAGACTAACCGGAGCTACCACTGATTACCATGAATGACACGAACTAGCAAGCTAGACAAAACCCTAGGACACTTCCTTTTGAGACAATGCAACCCTAGAACTTTAACCAACCCAACTACTCGTTAAACCTGTACCTTTTAAGTCTTTAGTTTAGCAGCACATTATAACCAAATTATCAATTAAATATTAATGCAATAGTCAAGGAAACCCTAACTACACTTTAGCAATCAACCTTAAAGTTAACTACTTTAGTTAATCTACCTAAACCGAAAGACATTCGCGGGTAAATTAAGCATCAGCAATCAATAAATAAACTGATCATAACACACATATACATCAACCATGGCAATATATGGAATTTAATAAAAGTGCAACATCAATCAATCAACCAAAAACCGAATGGAGTCGTAAATACTAAATAATCATCCAATTGAGTCTAGGCAACACAAACAATTTAGCCTAGCAACATGTCAATGTCTAGAATAATAATAAAGGTCTGAACTTTGACAGAAAACATGGCTAAGTAAAAGAACCAACAAGAATTGAGAATAAAACCCGGTAAACCGTTGATGATTTGCGTGAGAAATCGATCCACCAATGCTTCCTCCTTCTTCCCTGGCTTTCTCTGCTCTTGAATTCGCCCAAAATCGCCTCTGAGTTCGTCTGGAAGTCGTCCCATGCGAATTGAAACCCTAAAATCGAATTTATATCAATTAAGCAAGATTTGCGGGTTCTGAGGCTCTAGGCGTATCGCCTACTGCCTCCATTCCCCCAGGCGATACGCCTGGGCCTTGCTACGCGACAGTTTAGTCGGTCAAACCGACTTAACCCCCGTTGACTTTCCTTTTCACGCGCGTACCGCTTGCCCATGATCATGTTCCAGGCGATACGCCTGGAACTACTTCTTCAGCATTTCTTCTTCTTTTCTTCTTAACTTTCAACTTGGCTCGGGACTTTATTAAAAACCTACAAAACTTATAAGAAAACATAAAAAGGACCAAAAGACTCAAACTTTAATAAAAGCACTTAAAACAAATGGAAACTGACTCAAATGGACTCAAATTATAAAATAAAAGACTCTTAATTTAGGATGTGTTTGCAACACATCACGTTACAACTTACTATTCATACAGGATTACCTGATCAGATCCGGAATGCATAACTTGAAGCACTCAAAGATGAGAACATTGAATTAGAATCCTTACGGGGTATGGATAAATTACTGGAAGTTAGATCCGATGGTATCCGGTATTGTGCGAACCGAATATGGATTCCCGTGTATGGAAATTTGAGGGAATTGATTATGGATGAAGCCCATAAGTCTCATTATTCTATTCATCCAGGCTCGGATAAGATGTACCAAGATTTAAAACTGATTTACTGGTAGCCTAAGATGAAAGCAGACATTGCCACTTACGTAAGCAAGTGCTTGACTTGTTCCAAAGTTAAGGCGGAATACCAGAAACCGGCAGGGTTACTTCAACAACCAAAAATTCCCGAGTGGAAATGGGAGGGTATCGCCATGGATTTTATCACAAAGTTACTCCGTACAGCAAGTAGATGTGATACAATTTGGGTAATTGTTGATCGCTTAACTAAGTCGGCACATTTTTATACCGATCAAGGAAACCGATACCTCCGAGACATTAGGCAAACTTTATCTTAAAGAGATCGTCTCGCGACATGGAGTACCAGTTTCTATTATATCAGATCGAGACGCTCGATTTACGTCCAAATATTGGGAATCTCTACATGAAGCATTGGGATCGCGTCTGGACATGAGTACTGCATATCATCCTCAGACCGATGGTCAAAGTGAAAGGACCATTCAAACCCTTGAAGACATGCTGCGTGCATGTGCGATTGATTTTGGTGAAAGTTGGGATAAACACTTACCCTTAGTGGAATTCTCTTATAATAACAGTTATCACACCAGTATTGGTGTAGCTCCGTTTGAAGCACTTTACGGGCGAAAGTGTAGATCACCTCTCTGTTGGGCGGAAGTTGGTGACAGTCAACTCACAGGTCCTGAGTTGGTACTCGAGACAACAGAAAAGATCGTGCAAATTCGTAATCGTATGGCAGCCGCACGAGATAGACAGAAAAGTTATGCTGATAAACGGCGAAGACCTTTGGAATTTGAGGAAGGAGACAAGGTCTTGTTAAAGGTCTCACCCTGGAAAGGTGTAGTGCATTTTGGTAAACGTGGTAAGTTAAACCCAAGATACATTGGGCCATTCGAGATTGTTAATAGAGTTGGTCTATCAACATATGAACTAAACTTACCAGCATAACTAAGTGGGGTCCATAACGTTTTCCATGTGTCGAATCTAAAGAAATGTTTAGCTGATGAGACATTAATCACTCCACTTGAAGAGTTGCATGTGGAAGAACAACTTTGATTTATCGAAGAACTGGTGGAAATTATGGACCGGGAAGTTAAACAATTAAAGCGTAGCAAAATCCTAATCGTTAAAGTTCGTTGGAACTCGAGACATGGTCCTGAATTCACATGGGAGCGCGAAGATCAGATGATGAAGAAATGTCCCAGACTATTCAAGGTTCAGCCTGCATCTAGTTCAGGTACTGGTTTAATTTTCGCGGATGAAATTCTTCAACAAGGGGATGATGTGATGACTGAGAATTTTTCTTTTCTTTTCTTTGTGTCTAGCTCGTTAACTTTTACCGCGTTCCGCAATTTTCGAGGACGGAAATTCTTCAACAAGGGGATACTGTGACAATCCGACTTTCAGGTCATTTCCTGACATTAACTGAATGTAAACTGTATTAAATGTTGCGTGAACATTTATGTGTTGACTTGTTGACTTTAGCAAATTAGGGTTTTGTGTGATCAATCACTACGAGCATGCACAGAAACTTAAACGTTTGATATTCCATGATTCCGCTTTATGATTTTATATGATATATTTGTATATATTTCACAAGTATTTTATTATTCTATGTGAGTTTTAATTATCAAACCATAAATTTTATTCATGATTTTATGTAAACCTAAAGCATATATTTATAGATTTTTAGTCAAACTTTACGTGTCTTTAAGTATATAGGTTACAACTTAAATAAATAATTATTCAATTAAAATCTATGATTTTATGTGTATTTAGCGAGATTCATATTGTCTATAAACGTTATACGATTGACATATTTTGATGCTTCTCGGGTATTTGTCGTTAAAAACACTTTCCGTTAACCTTCGTTAGATGTCGTTATCCTTTATAAACAATGAGGGACTTATTTTGCTATTCCTGAAATTCATCACCCGCCTTGACAAATATAGAGGGACCAAAGTTGCCAAAGTCCAATTCTTGGAAATAAAACCCAGTTAATCGTGAATTGAAGTCACGATCGGTTTTGAGACCGATCATTGTTTCGCCGGTTACAATTGTTCTCAATCAATGGGTAATTCAAGTTCACTAAATGATAACCATTCCCCCCTCATTCAATCACACGTCCAGTCCCGTATCCCCCTCTCGTTCTCCTCTGTCCCTCGTAAAAACGCCTCACCTCCGCCACTTAAGAAATTCCGGCCAATCTCTGTGTAATAGACCTCTGTTTGATCATCGTTGGGATTGTCGGTCGACACTGAGCACACAGGTGTCATCAGATTCGAGAATCGAAGCAACGGGCGGTGTTTTCATCAAAGTTTCGGTGTCAATTTCGGTGTCAAAAACTTGTGTTCTCACATCACCGACTTAAGGTGATTGATTGCTTGCACAAGACTCGTTCTTGCTACTTGAATTAACTGTTTTATCTGGAAACTTTGCTGAGCAATCTAAGGTGAGTTTCACGGCCCCATTTTACTGTTTTAATCCTGTTGGGGGAGATTAACATGCATGATTTACACAACTGAGATAATTAGACTTTTATATATCACTTGAAGTACTTGTAACACACTATACAACAAAGTCCTTCCTATGGTACCGTTAGTATTAATGACGATAGCGGGAAATATATTGTAATACTACTGGGTCTCACAAACCCCACCCGGGTCAGTCGCGCTGACACGATTGGATAACGAACGGGTGTTATATTCGTCCTAAACACAACAAGGCAAACTGCATAAACTGTAAACAACTGTTAGCTTCGGTGACCATCAACATGCGAAGTTTCATCTATATAGCCTAGCAAGCTATTTGATATATACTAGTGATTATGCTCTTACAACTTGACGTTATTGAACGGTCAAACTTAAACTGAAATTGAAACGTACTGAACTGTTAAACCTGTGAACTCACCAACCTTTGTGTTGACCCTTTAGCATGTTTTTTCTCAGGTTGCTAAACTGGATTGATTGCCACGAGCTAGGATGCACCACATATGGAATTTGATTACTATGCATGCATATTAGACATTAAAACTTTTCGAACTAATTATCTTTTGGTTTGCGCATGTTCTGGCGCTCAAACATTTATTACAACTTTTGTCGTTTACGCTTCCGGATTTCAAAACGCATTTACTTTGGTTTGTCATTTACATTACATATAGACTGTTCGTATGGCTCATGTGTTCGATCCTGGTTTGTCACGCTCCCTGCGGCGCGTTGTCGCGCGTGGGATTTTTGGGGGTGTGACAGGTGGTATGCCGAGCTCATATCAAGTCGTGTACCCAACCTTTTATGTAGTGATCTCCATAAGTGGGAGGTAAATCGGGCGTCCCAATCTGAGATAATGGAGATTGGCACACCGTGCCTAGATACGATTTCTTTTATGTAAATCTTAGCGAGCTTATCCGTCTTGTATTCTTCCTTGATGGCCAGGAAATGTGCGGACTTTGTTAGTCGATCAACGATCACCCAGATAGTGTCACAACCACTAGAGGCCTTTGGTAACTTTGTAATAAAGTCCATTGATATGTGTTCCCACTTCCACTCGGGTATTTCTGGTTGTTGGAGTAATCCCGACGGTTTCTGATATTCTGCCTTAACTTTGGAACACGTCAAGCACTTGTTCACATAGGGTGTGATGTCTGCTTTCATGTTTGGCCACCAATAAGCTACCTTCAAGTCATGGTACATCTTGTCTGAACCAGGATGGATTGAGTATCGAGATTTATGAGATTCGTCCATTACTAGCTTACGCAGATCTCCAAAGAAAGGAATCCACAACCGGTCTTGGAAATACCTTGCACCATTAGCTTTAGTTTCTAACAGTTTGTCCATCCCACGAAGCGATTCCGCTGCTCGGTTTTCATCCTTTAGCGCTTCGATCTGAGCGTTGCGGACCTGATCAGATAGCCCTACGTGTATTGTGAGTTGCAATGCACGAACCCGCTTTGGTTTGGCATTTTCTTTTCTACTGAGGGCATCGGCTACCACGTTAGCCTTACCCGGATGGTACTTTATCGCACATTCATAATCGTTTAGCAGCTCGATTTATCGACGCTGCCTCATGTTAAGTTCTTTCTGGTCAAAAATGTGCTGCAAGCTCTTGTGGTCCGTATAAATTGTGCACTTTGTACCATATAAATAGTGTCTCCAAATCTTTAGTGCGAAGACCACAGCTCCCAACTCTAGATCGTGAGTGGTGTAACTTTTCTCGTGTACCTTCAACTGCCGAGAAGCATAAGCAATCACTTTCTTGCGTTGCATCAATGCGCAACCGAGACCCTGGATGGACGCATCACAGTACACCACGAAGTCTTCTGTCCCCTCTGGCAGGGATAAGATAGGTGAACTGCATAGCTTTTGCTTAAGCAGTTGAAATGCCTGCTGATGCTTGTCATTCCACTTAAAAACGACGCCTTTCTGTGTTAACGCTGTAAGGGGCTGAGCAATCTTCAAAAAGCCCTCTATGAAGCATCGGTGATAACCAGCTAAACCCAAGAATTGTTGAATCTCAGTAGGAGTCCTGGGTGCTTCCCAGTTTTTGATCGTCTCGATATTTGTCGGATCAACATGGATTCCATTTTCGTAACCACATGGCCGAGGAATTGCACCTCTCGAATCCAAAAATAACATTTGGCAAACTTTGCGTATAATTCCTCCTGCCGCAGCAATTGCAAAACCAACCGTAAGTGTTCCTCGTGTTCTTCCTTGCTCTTCGTGTAAATGAGAATGTCATCAATAAAAATGATGACAAACTTGTCTAGGTACGGTTTACACACCCGATTCATGAGATCCATAAATACGGCGGGTGCGTTAGTTAGACCAAATGGCATAACCAGAAATTCAAAGTGACCGTATCTTGTGCGAAATGCCGTCTTGGAAATGTCTTCCTCCCTCACGCGTAGCTGATGGTAGCCGGATCTTAAATCGATCTTTGAATAATAGCTCGATCCTTGAAGTTGATCGAACAGGTGGTCTATGCGAGGCAGAAGGTAGCGATTTTTTATAGTGACCTTGTTTAGTTCTCGGTAATCTATGCACATGCGGAACGTCCCGTCTTTCTTCTTCACAAAAAGCACAGGGGCTCCCCATGGCGATGTGCTAGGTCGAATGAAGCCTTTATCTAAAAGCTCCTGCAATTGTGTAGATAATTCTTTCAGCTCAGATGGGGCTAATCTGTAGGGAGCACGAGCAATTGGCGCTGCACCGGTGGCGAGTGAGATTTCAAACTCGACTTGACGATGGGGCGGAAGACCAGGCAAGTCCTCCGGAAATACATCAGGGAAATCGCGTACTACAGGAATGTCTTCTACCTTCCTCTCTTCCCGAGCATTTTCAGTAACTAGAGCCAAGAATGTCGTGCAGTTCTTCTTCCTCAGACATTTCTGCGCCTTCATAAAGGAAATAATTCCTTTGACAGTACCGTTTCTTTCACCTTGAACATAAATGGCTTCCCCGTTGGGAAGTGGAATACGGACGACTTTGCTGTTACAGACGATCTCAGCATTGTGGTCGGACAACCAGTCCATGCCGATGATGACATCGAAACTTCCGAGTGGGGTGAGCATAAGGTCGATATGAAAACTATGGCCAGATAGTTCTATCCTACATTGCTTGAAAATGTGTGTTACCCTCACTATCTTTCCATCAGCTAATTCTATGGAATAAGCAGTTTCTAATTCTACTGGTTTGATCCCTAACA
This sequence comes from Deinandra increscens subsp. villosa, assembly GCA_039602395.1. Taxonomy (NCBI): domain Eukaryota; kingdom Viridiplantae; phylum Streptophyta; class Magnoliopsida; order Asterales; family Asteraceae; genus Deinandra; species Deinandra increscens. The sequence continues at coordinate 10,656,024 of JBCNJP010000006.1, read as the reverse complement.
GTTTACTAAAGTCTTTTGATATAAAACTTTTATCGGCACCCGAATCAAAAAGGACATTAGCAAAGCGGTTATTTAGAGGGAACTTACCAGTCACCACATTGTTGTCGTTCTTACCATCTCCCTTGCCAATAGTGAATGCTTTGCCCCTAGCACCACCACTACCACTATTGTTGTTATTCTTCTTCAATTGTGGGCAGTCTCTTTTGATGTGGCCTTCTTTTCCATAGTGATAGCACCCCTTTTGCTGTTGGTTTGTCTGAATCTCTCCACGCCAATCTTTGGCGGCATGGATTATTTTCCCACAACGTCGGCATTGAAACTTCTCGCACTGACCATAGTGATGGTATCCACACTTGTTACACTTTGGGTACTTCCCATTATACTTGCCTTGATTGCTTGAACCACCTTGATTGTTACCCCGATTGTTGTGATCATGTCTTCCTTGCTTGTGCGGTTGTTGCTGAGACGATGAAGACTTCAAGTCACTGTTTTCCCATTTCCTTTTGTTTTCTGATGCATTAGCAGAGGCACCTCTTTTTGGCAGAATTCCCTGATTCACAGTTGTTTCAGTCAGTTTATGGGCCATACGGATGGCCTGTTGTATAGAGGTAGAGTTACTTGAGACGGCCATTCCCTGGATTTGTGGGGCTAACTCACCAAGATAAATCTCGATCCGCTTGTATGCTGGTTGAACCAAGTTCGGGCACAAGTTTGCTAGTTCATTATGGCGCCGAGTATAAGCTTCAATTTCTGACCCCTGCATCCTCAAATCGTGGAGTTCTCGTTCAAGCTTCTGAAGTTCATCTCTTGGGCAGTATTCCTCATTTAATGCTGCTTTGAAATCATCCCAAGTCATGGCGTTAGCTTCAGTCATTCCTAACATCTGTACCTGTAGGTTCTACCATATGAGAGCCGGCCCTCCAATGTACTAGCAGCGAACTTCACCTTGTTTGCTTGGAGGCAGTTGCATACAGCAAACACAGACTCGGTCTTTTCAACCCAACGCAACATCCCCACTGCACCATCCTCTCCGGTAAATGTGGGTGGCTTCCCATCCATAAATTGCTTATGCGCGCTGGTGCCTGCACCTACAATTCATGGAGATAGACGTACCTGTTACATCATATCCTCGATGAGTTGGCATGTTAATAGAAGGGTAAAATCTTACCTTGGTTTTGCGCCGGGTGCTGTTGTTAGTAGGCTGCCAGTGCAGCATTGACCCTGTTGTTCACCAATGTATTGATTTGAGCCGCAGTTAAGTTAGCAGGGTTTCCACTTCTACGTCCCGACATTATCCTTTCAATCACAAATATCCAAAATGAGATAAAAAATTTAATGCAATATATCACCCTGTTGGGCCAACAACATTAATTCCAGATTTCCATTCTTTCCCTGAGTTGTTCTAAATCTTCATCTCTGATCTTGGATTCATCTCTTTCAATATGAAACTCGTGTGTAAGGTCTCGGAGGTCTTTTCGTAGTCCTTCAAACTGTACCAACAACCTTCCACGTCCCTCGTCAGTCAATCTCACATCCTCCTTTAGTTTCTTACTACGACGCTCTTGTTTCAGCAACCTCTCATCTTGAACGCGTAATCTCCCACGCATTTCCCTGTTCTCCCTGTTTAGCTCTTCGATTGAGGCAACCATTTCCCGACATTGCTGAGTTGTTTTCCCCCATTTAGACACAAGGGATGCAACGACTCGTTCCAAGGGATATAGTATTCGCGACAGGGTCCATGGCCACATGCGTGCGTGAAGCCGTGAAGCCGTCTCCTGTCTTCGAGCTACAGTAGCACAATAGGTTCACCACCGTAATGATCGGAGAAAAGGGGAAGAGCCAGAGGATTGGAATTTTGCGAGAATGAAAGAGAGTTCGAGATTTATGGGACTGGCGCTCGGAATTTGTGAGAAAGAAGGAAACAGTTTTTAAAAAAATAGAGATTAGGGAGAAGGTTTTTTTTTTTTTTAAATAATTCCAAGGATGTCGGTTACGATTTGAGGCACATCTCAATCCAAATTTTGAATTGAGATTTTCTACTACATGCCCTTCAAGTTTCACATCTCTCCATATTTATTTTTCTAACCGAAGTTCGCATTTGCACGGTTTATACTAACCTCGACACATACCTAAATGCTCGGTTCATGTAGTTTTAGTAACACATAATTCCACATGTAATCATAATCATCCAACCACAAATACCACACATGTACACATAAAATCATGGAGTTATAATTTATGCACATTGTGTTCGTTCGACAGTATTTTAATAATTTAGTCAGCACTGATTAGGACCGACTCAACTCGTGTGTGATTGTTCATGGACTCGATGACCCATCTAAAATTCCTATTAGATGTATGAATGTATGTGTGTTTGATATAAATAATTGTTCGTGTTCGTCTAGAAAATCACCTGAATTTGCCGGGTGTCACAATGCTCCACATCACTCAGGTCCCAAACCACTTGAATTAACCCAAAAAACCCCACCACTTCAATGTGAACCCTAGCATGCATCAACAATTTCCCGCCAAACTACTTATGAAACTGTTAGTTAGTTCTAGAATAGGAAATTGTGTGAAAAGCCTTTCGAGAAAGTCAATTTTCATAGTTCTTAAGATAATAATGAAAGGCTAAAAAACCCATGAAAAATAAAAAAGATGTATGATGGTGAATGCATATGTTTGACATAACACATTTATACATACCTCAAACTCTACTGCCACTTTTGCTCTTGTAACAAATTGGAATAATTTTAATATTCTCTATGTTTTTTTTGTCATCCATCTTTCCAATCTTGGGAAGTAACCCATGACAATAAAGCTGTAACATTTTCAAGAGTCGTAACTGAACCACAAAAGCAAAATGTAACAGATTCCACTCCTGTAAAAGCAAAAATGGCATATAAATTTCTGTTTAGTTACTATACAAAACTTTTAAATTTAATAACACTTCCACTGTTTGGTTGAAGCTTTTACCAAACTTAATAATCCAAATGTAAACTGACTGGGTATAGAAAATATGGAAAGGAAATCAATTAAGAAAAGGCATCATAAATAACAAACCATATGGCTGAAAATCACATATAGGATTACTAACTGAAAAGGCAAAACAATACTTGACAAAGTTGAAACTCTTCTTTGTAAATTAAGCTCTATGGCTAATAAAAGAAAAATATAGAAAGAAATTCAATTAAAAAAATTAACATAATCAACAAAATCTATAATCACATATTCCTTATACAACCCTACTATTAAACTGAACAAATACCAAATCATAGCTGAACATATTAATATCACTAACAACTACCCATTTACTCAGTAGTGATTTAATACCCTAGTTCAGCCACCACCGGTGCATATAGCAGCATCACGTTAAATTTGTTGAATGAACTATGTACTCAGTAGTGTTTTAATACTATGATATGCCTTACTCAACAATATTTTAACCATAATCCAATTTTCTTGGTGAGGTTTGGTATAGTTAGTGTTTTAATACTATGCCATGCCATAAAAATAGTGTGCATAGGAGTATATAACAAATTCTTTATACTGATTAGATAATAGTTATAATTTTTATATCAAATACAACAAATAGTTCTTCATATCTTTAATAAATAAAAATAAGAACAAAGAAATTTGAAGCAAAATCTATAATCCATGAATTCCTTAACCTCTTAAAAGAAAGTAAGGGTTAACATCTTGTACCATGCCACCCATGATACCTTTTTGTTGCTATCCGTTCCACCCCAGCAGAAGCATATATTCTTATTCTTCCTTCAAGTTAGAAAAAAAAAATTTATGGCAATTAGTTTGGTTTGGGTATCATATAATAAACAAACAGTTTAACAAACACAAACACCTGCAAAAACAAAAAAATTTACATACAAGAATTCGTTCAACTTAACCCCAAAATAAGAAAAACATATAAATTGAAATCAAATATTACCAGAAACGATTGAAATTTGGAAGCAGGTTGATGTGGCAAATTAGTCGAATATGGTGCAACTTTATACACTTCAACAAAAGCTCCATCCTCGTCAATCCGCATGAAACAAACCAGAGAAGAGAGAGAAGGGATTCTGCATCGTCGGATTAGATTTGCAAATTAGAAGAGCCGCCCGATTTGTGTTTCTTCTCCATCTTGGTCGGATTAGGGTTCTGAGTGAAAGCTTAGAGAAGAAAGACTCTGAAACCATTACCGGTAATAGATTTAGCTTCTGGCCGCTTCTAAAAAGCAATCTGATTCTCGAGTGTTGACATGGTTTTGAAATCACGGGTTCTCTCAAAAGCAACGTCGGTTGGAGCAAGATGGTTTTGAAATCACGTATCCGATCTCAAAAGCAACGAGGGTCACCGATTTTTTTTAGAAGACCCGGTTTGAGACCCAAATAAAAATTTGTGATGCATTGACTTGTACATATAGCTTTGTCGATTTGTACAATTTATAAATTTTCAACATTCAACATTCTCTCTCTTATCTCTATATTATAGTAATATAGATAAACAAGTCCAATGTTTATATATATGACTTATTATCTTAATAATATTTAATTATTTAGGTTAACCCTTTCTAAGGCCAAAATGACCGAAATGCCCTTATAGGCAAAATAACCTTTTTACTGATAGTATGAAGACAAACATTCCTATAAGTAAACACTCACTCCGGGATTGCCCAGTGAGGTATGCCAGGTCCCAGTTGGGATTTATGCGACACCCCCGCTTTACCAGAAACCCCAGTGTACAGGCGCTTACCCTTCCAGTCCGCACGAACTTCTAATATTCGATTAACTTGGTATTTTAATACTTTATTATTTATCAATTATAAACTCATATATACTTATTATACATATATATATATATATATGTATATATATATATATATAAGCATGTTATAAGACCAAAACCCAAGTCCTAATACCCTTCGAATTATTTTATATTAATTAACTATATTTAGAAACCCTAATTTTGTGTATTTCTCATTTTATTTTTAAAACTCATTTTTATTTCAAACCAACTTAGGATATTATTCATTATAACATTTTATAATATCTTCTAAAATATCAAACCTTAATTTAACATCGTTTACTCAATTTTGGTAGGACAATGTTACGAAAACCCTAATTTCGACCAGTTAACAAAATCATTACCAAACATTTCCAAATCTGAAATAAACTTAGGGCTTTCTTAAAACGCATTATTTTAGGATTACCTACAAATATGCAGACCCTAATTCCAACATGATTACCCAATTTTAGCAAAATAAGCTCAAGAACCCTAATTTTTATACATTTTTAGAAATCATATTTAGACATCGAATTAACAACAGCTGAAGGAGTTAATTTTAAATCATACCTAATAGTGACCAACTGCAGAAATTCAGCTCCTGGATCCTCGTCATTTGCTTGATTTCGAGCGATGACGTTTCTGGGTGATCTTAGGGTTTTTGAGGAAGAAATCAGAGAAATTTGTGAGATTAAAGTGTTGTTTGATCCGCTAAATAAAAGGGAATGGTGTGTATGGGATGCCGAACTCGTAAGGTGTTGAGTAATCGAAGAAAAACGTTGTCCGGAGATGCCAATCGTGCGAAACAAGGCTGAGACGTGGCTAAAAAACGACCTGGTATACCGTCTACTGCAGATTGTTGTCTCGCGTATCACGCCAAGGGAGGGGCTGAGTTATGAGATATGCGACCCCCCCTTGCTTCCGGCCAGAATTTGGTTTTTGTCATTTTTGGTCCCTATAGTTCTATTTTGTACATTCTAGCCCCTTATACTTCTATTTTTTTTTATCATTTTATGTACCAAAACATTATGGGACATATTTCTAACAATTTATAGGGTTTTCTAAGGCACAAGATTCATATGACAACACACACACACACACACACACACACACACATATATATATATATATATATATATATATTTCATTTATTATTGCTAATTTACGTTTTAGCCCCTCAAACTTTAGTATACTTATTATTTTATGTTCCGAATCACTTTAGAATATATTTCTAAGGATTCCTAAGCCTCCGGATACTTACAATGATAATTATAAACACGTATTTTGCTCGAATATATATGATTTATCAATATTTTACCGTGCTATCTTTTAGATATGCATTCACTACGTATTTGGATTATCATCACACTTATTTCACATGTATTCACATATAAACACATATAACATGATCTTTTAAACACGTATAACCACGTCTTTCCAGAATATATATATATATATATATATATATATATATATATATTTATATATAGTCACGTATTTTCATTTTTGAAATTTTGGGATGTTACAGATGCTAAGGGTTTGCCATTTCACCTTGTTAGAGCAACAATAGAACTTGCGACCTGGTTTCTTAGGTGTGCTGCATGTTCGTAGATGTCACACCCTGTAATTTCTGTGCCGGGCGTGGACGAGATGGAATCACAGTCAAGGTTACATGAAACGATCTATGGATAGTTAAACAAATAGAGCCGTTTTGAGGAGTCGAAAACATTTCATTTCAGATTTAGTAGCGGAAAATAATAATAATATTTTTCATTTGTTTCATAGTTTACAAAACAAGTATTAAAAGATTTAAAGAAATGACACCATTAGGTGTTATGTAGTGAAATCTGCAAAAGGCTAGTGTGACCATGACTCCAGATAACATGAAGGATCCTAATGATAATGCACAAAAGAGGTATTCCATACAAGTAAGCGGCCAATCAAGTACCTGAGAATTCATATACTAAAACGGTCAACATAAAGTTGGTGAGTTCACAGGTTTAAGTAAAAATACAACTGTGATTGACAACAAAGTTTGAATATCAGATTTTATCACCCATTTGATAATATGTTAAGATGCTGTAAATTATTATTACCACGAACCTTGAATTTCGAAACTAACTGATTGCCCACTCATGGTATTCTGTCCAGGATTACCGAACAGTGATTATAACATTATGTACCCTATTGTCTGAGCATGAGAGTCAGGAATGGAGCTACCAATCAGGACAGGGGCGTTAACCCAATAGATCTATTCACGTGTCATCGTTTCGTTGCAAATTAATCGGATTCAATTAATAGTGGGGCTTTTGATCATAACATGAATTAACATGAATACGACAAAGTGGACGAATAGTTCATGAAATCAATAATGGTAACAGATTATCTAATTATCAGGCATGATATGTGTTATAAGAATTCTCCCCCAAAAGCATTTAATATAGTTTAAAAGAGGGGCCATGAAGACTTACAGAAATCAGGCAGTGTCTGAATGATGTTACGACAGATAACAGGCAACCTAGCAGTCCTAAATTAATATAAGACACCTTAAGGTCTAGAGTTTGGATTGACGGTTAAGTCACTCCCAGTTAATGGTCAAGTCTTGACGTCATGATGACCCAGGTGATTGTTGATAACAAACAGGCTTTAGGAATTATTTATTCTCAACAAATAATTTAATACCGATAATGTTCCGGAAAATAAAGTTATATATATTCTCAAAATATATAAAGATTTTTCTATGTTATAATGATTTAGGTCAATATTTATTTTAATAAATATTAGTTTTGAAACATGGGCTCAATTTTGTTCACAAAAGCTGTTTGTAGTAAAAAGCCCGAAATACCCGGGTTTCCACCTGTATTTATCATTTTGCATTATTTCCCAATTTTATTAGAAAATAAACTTATAATAATAAAAATATACTTATTTTTATTAATGAATTTCCAGGAAATATAGTTTGGTATTCTGATCAAACGAACCAAGACAACCCTTCTTACGAACCAACAAGTCAGACGAACCAGAAAGTCAACAATTTAGTCAACGAACTGATGTCAAGGAACCAAAGACCTCAGCGAACCAGAATTAGTGGCGAACCAAAAACTTAGAACGAGCCAATGATTCGGTGAAATAACCGCTACGAACCAGAAGATAACTGTCACAAACCGGCTATAAAGATTGCCTAGACGAACTGTGACCAGTGAACCAAAAAACTTAAAGAATTACTGAGCGAACCAGAATACTCAACCGGAGAACCAACAAATTCAATCAGCGAACCAAAACTATCATCCGACGAACTAGAAATCCATCGAACGAACCAGAAGAAAAATTCTTTAAATCTCTCAAATTGATTATTTTTATTCATAAATTTCAGCAGAATGGAAGAATATCACTCAAGGAACATTTAGAAAGTAATTTTTAGACCAGAAAACTAGAACATGATCATTTTGAATAAGAAAACCCGCTTATTTTGGTTCAAAAATCTCGTAAATCACAAAAATAGACTAGTAGATTGAGCCAACAGCTCTGATACCACTTGTAAACGCAAGGAGCGACAGATCTTTACTGATTTAGTGAAATTGAGATGGAAATCAAGAAAAAGAATAGGTAAATAAGAGTGATTATATTGATTTGAAGCATACATATACACTTGGTTCACACACACAGAAAACACACACAAACTCAGTTTAGTTTTCTTAGAGTTGTCTAACACAGATGATATCACCCCTAACCACGGCGGTCTCTCGCAGGGATCGTGACGATCATGGATCATAACGCACGATTTACATTGAAGGAATCTATATGATTTTTGAAAGACATATAGATTCTTGGATGCATGCTCGTGAATAGTTGTGGAACCTAAGTGGAATGAAAATGCTTTCCTAAGATACGACATAAAATGAAATTTAAGGTCCCAAATGATGCACTCCTAACATGATGGATTCTTGGATGCATGCTCGTGAATGCAGCAACTTAGTTACCTGAGAAATACATGCTTATAATGGTCAACTATAATGTTGGTGAGTTCACAGGTTTGTAATATAAATGTAAGTGAAAATAGTATGTAATGGACCACAATAATTACTTTCCATGACATGTGTTGTACATACACAACTAACCATTACCCGGAGTCACTGGAACCGACACTCGAATGCCCCCGTGTAACATGTTATCACCGACATTTGCATGTAAATTAGGAAAATAATGTACCCGTTTTGGCCTACAACCAAAGTTAGAGCGACTAACGCGAGTAGGGTTTGTCCGGCCCAATAGTACCATCCATCATCAACCTCGCTACGATAATAATTAACGGTCCAGTTATGAAGGGACTTAATGTGATATGTAAACTGTCTCAGGTAATCGATGTGCATCATTAAAGTATATTGTGTCTAGATGAAAAATATAAGTGAAATGCATATAATTCTACCCCAAAGTAAAACAGTAAACATGGGTCGTGAAACTCACTTGGATCTGTGAATGAATGGCTGAATGTAGGAATAAAATGGATGCCGACCTAGCGTGCCCTAAAACTATTTTTAGACACATATGGTCTCAGTATTGTAAATTTGTGAAGAGGTGATGTAACCTTTCACCCAACACTACTCGGGTTGCATATGATTTGTAAAACACTTGGCGACGATACGTTGGTGACTTGTATATATGAACCAAAATATAAATATATCTATGGCACTAAAAAATATAAACTATATTTCCAATGAATAATTTTGTAAGATGTGAAATCCAGAAGTTGACTTTTGGGTTTCCGGTCAAATGACACGTTGACCTGACTTGACTTGCTTTACGACGAGTTATGGAATAAATTTAGTTATTAAATTTATGTGTATTTTTCCAAGTCTTTGACCATATATTCAAAAATAACCATTTGAAATATTCCCATGTATAAAAATTCTAATTTAATAATGTTTTCTACATATGATGTCGGTTGACATTATTTAACCACAAATTGTAAATACATCGTTTAACCCCATTTGGGCTCGTTATGGGCTAACTTGGATCTGTTGAGCCTAAAACATTTTCAAAGCCCATTAAGTGTATATTTAAGCCCAAAATCTTTTTAAAAGCCAACTTTTATCTTTTAGGAACAAAACCATTTTGAAGGCCCGATACTTATGTTTTAAACCCAAAACAAAGTGTAAGCCTAAATATATTTAGTTGGCCCAAAACCAATGTTCAAGCCTAAATAATTATTTAAAGTCCCGAAACAATTTTATTATTTTTTATGAAAATTTTATTATATATAAACTTAAAAAAATACTATTGCTGTGTAAATGACCCGTTAACTTTGTAACTCATTTAACGAAGTCAACCAATTTAATATCAATTTTTTATAATAAAAACTCATGTAAGTTAGTTTATTAGTTACCATAAACCATTACCAAGTGTCATGATTGTATGAAACCCGTCGAGTCAACAGAAGTCTGAATGGTTATATTTTTTTCTTTTGCTTTGTTTTTCTCCAACTTTTCTTATGAATCCTATTATTACTATGTTTTGTCTCGTGTTAACATCAAGTCCAATGCAACAATAAATCACCGGTTTTTATGTTTATTTAAACCATTTAAACCGTCGTTTTTAGTATTTACCCACTTGTGTAAATCCATGTTTTATGTTCAAAATCTTTATGTTTTTGCAACCTTGTGTATTTGTGGTGTCAAAGGTCCATCAAAACTTTATAAAAGGAAATGCAAATATTAAGTTAAAAGAAGATGGAAAATATAAAGAAAAAATGAGTTTTCTTACGTATACGAGCGACGAAAAGATAGAAGGAAGCAACGGGACTCAATCACCACTTAGTATACTTGAAAATGACTTCAATATGTACTGTTAATGCTTCAAAAACAGGTTCTAAGACCTGTTGTTTGAAACAGTGAAGAACACACAAAAATATGAGTTTTTTTGGTGTCGAAACGGGCTCGAATGGGGTTTGTATCGGGCTGTTTTGAACTGAACTCCAGAGGGGCTGAAAGAATGAGTTTTATATCTAGAATAAGTGTGTTTTCGGGCTGAGATTAAGTCCAAAAAAAACGGCTTGGTTACAGCTACGTTTGGGGTCGAAAAAGTGTCGCAAAAGGTGGGTTTTTCTATGATTTTATGTGAGAAACGTGAGGGATGCTGCTGTTGCGTTCTGAGCAGTGAATAAGCAGGTTTAAAGAGGTCTGTTTGAGTCCATAAATGTGGTTGAAACTAAGGGTTGGATATGCTGTGAAACTGGTTCGAAAACATGTGCAAAATGTGTGATTTTATGTGTCGAAACGTGTTGTTCGATGCTGCTGCGATACCTGAGTAATGGGGCTGGTTTGTGAGGTGCTTGTGTGAGCTTAAGTTAAAAAATATGAGGAAGTGAGGCATCTTTTTCGGAACCAAAACATGGGAGAAAAAGATATGTGTTTCAGTGTGTTGAAATGGGTCACGATGGGTTGTTTGGGGCTGTTATGAACTGTGATTTTAAGGGGCTGAGAAAGTGAGTTTTTGTGATGATGAAACCTAGATCTTGACACTCTTTTAACCTGATAAATCGGAGGATTGGGGCTGCAGAGATCTGGTTCGAAATCAATGAGGAAAGTAGTGGTGAAATGTGAGTTTGGTATTCAAAATTTAAAGGGTTTGAGGTTGTAGTTTGCTGTCGTGAAGAAGCCTTTGCAAATGGGTTTGAAATTTGAATTTTTATAGGGTTTAGGGGCTGTTGTAGCTGCCTTTAATGGTTCAAGAAATCAGGCCCCTAATCACACTCTAAAACTCACGTAAACAAGTTTGGTTTTCTGCTAAAGAAAATGTATCTACTAACCCACTACTAAACTCACTAGTAACCTACCTATGATCTAATTAAACACATAAAACATGTGAATATATAAACAAACTCTAAGGACCCAGTTTTGACCCGTACCCATTTGACCAACTTAACCGGATCAAGATTATAACCTACATTCACCCCCTTAATCTTGATCCCTATCTTTCATCTTGCTACTTGATCTAACCACATAGATATCATTTTTGCTTCTTGTTCCTTCTTCATGCTTCCTTGCTCTTGCTATAGTCGGAATCGATTTTCCTTGCTAAACTTGCTATTTTCTTGCTTGATTTGATACTTTCTTGCTTGTTTTCTTCGAATCTTCTTGCTTACTAACTTGCTATTCAAACCACTATGGTCCGGTCTCTTGCTACTTGCTACGAACATGCTACTTTCTTTCTAACATTCTCGGTCTTTCTCGATCTTCAATTTCTTTTCACCCGGATTAATAAAAACCCGTCTTCTAGCTTCCAGCTAGAGCAACCATAACCACTGCCTTCCCTTATACCACAACCATAATTCTCTTCACATAGCATTCACATAGTACTAAACCACAAAGATTTAATTGTCTCCTTTTCTTTTTTTCTTGTCATGGTGTACAGTACTATAACCATCAAAAGAACAAAACTAACACAACTTTTTAGCGCTCTCTCTCTCTCGTACAATACATAGCCTTATCATAATTAAGTGACTTTTTCACCTTTCTTTCTTGAGATTTGCACTTCCATAGAAATAGCAAAAGCCTTTCTTTTTAATAGTAGAAAGAAACCAACACACAGGCCTTATTCTTGATTCAACCATAAACAAACAATTCATTTATCACTTACATTCGTATATGGCTTTTCTTCTTCACTTGATTTCACACACAAATGATTCTCACCACGCAGATCAATCTTTCTTCTCTTGTTTTTCGAACTACAAGTTAAATTTTCCTTTTTCTGGATCATGCAGACCCATCACACCTAGATCACACAGATCGGATTTTGATTGGCTTCATAGAGGATGTCACATACATTACGTAAAAATTAGCCTTTGGCCACATAAAATTTCCGTGACCAAAGGTCTTTAGCCACATTTTTTTTCCATTTCAATCGTTACCAAAGGTCCCGTTACCGTATGTATCATACGGCCACGTTAGAATATCAGTGGCTGAAGCCACCTAGAAGCGTGGCTAAAGGGTACCAATATTTATTGTTGTAATCAAACAATTCTTCCGGAAAGCGAGGCCAAAGGGTCCCAACGGCCACATGTGTTTGTTTAACGTGGCCTTTGGTATTATATAGTGACGTATATTTGTGATTTAGCCACATATATTATAGAAATGCATGGCCAAAGGGTTATTAAAATCATCAATTTTGTCCTAATACGCGTGACCAAAGGGTGGCAACGACCACGTTAAAATATCAAAAGTGTGGCCTTTGGTATTATACGGTCACATATATTTGTGATTTAGCCACATATGTTAGAAAAAAGCGTGGCCAAATGGGTTGCTGAAATCATACATTTTGTCCCAATACGCGTGGCCAAAGGGTGAAAACGACCACGTTAAAATATCAAAAGTGTGCCCTTTGGTATTATATGGTCACGTATATTTGTGTTTTAGCCACATATGTTAGAAAAAAACGTGGCCAAATGAGTTGCTGAAATCATGCGTTTTGGCCCAATACGCGTGGCCAAAAGGGTGGCAACGACCACATTAACATATCAAAAGTGTGGCTTATGGTGTTATATGGTCACATATATTTGTGTTTTATCCACATATATTAGAAAAAATAGTGGCCAAAGGGTTGGTGAAATCAAATATTTTGCCCCAATACGCGTGGCCAAAGGGTGGGAACGACCATGTTAAAATATCAAAAATGTGGCATTTGGTGTTATATGGTCACAATATTTGTATTTTAGCCACATATATTAGGAACAAAAGTGGCCAAATTAAGGGTAGTTAAAATTAGATATATTTTGTCCCAATACGCGTGGCCAAATGGTGGCAACGACCACGTTAATATATAAAAAGTGTGGCCTTTGGTATTATTTGTCTAGCATATATATATATAATCAAGCAATTATAGATTCATAAAATTTCATTTTTCTTAATTACAATTAATTAAACTATATACAATTTGTTGATACATGGTTCCTGATCCTCATGTGTAAGTCCCGAAAACGGTCCTAACGCGATATACAACCTCGATTGAGAGTGCGGAATCCAAACAATCGAGTGATTCAAGTATAATCGAAAGAATATTAAATAATAACGATAAACACGATAATAAAAACAAACCGATTCGATGGAAAGAGAACTTGACTAAGCACAAACCGATTGCAACACACTTGTAGAATTTCGAAATTCTCTTCTAGAGAATTTCGTGAACACCTTGAACTCCCCTGACCCTTTTACAATCAATCAGCCCACCTAAACAAATAAACTAGGGTCCTATTTATAGGAGATGTCGAACTTGATAAACAAGTTATCCTCCTTACCCTAATTACACCCTAATTTCCGGATTTGACCATGTGGGCCTACTAAACTCCATCTAAACTCTTTCTAAATGAGCCCAAACATGTCTAAATTGGCCCAATGACCCAATATACCCATAACCCAACTATCTTACACCTATTCTATCACATAGGCCTTCAAAATAGTCCGCCAAGTGATGATTTAATACACAAGCCACAAATTATTCCCTTACAGTTCGGTCTTTATTTGAGTTCGGTGAGAGATCGGTCTTGTTTCGGAGAGAGTTCGGTGGTATTTCGGAGCAAGTTCGGAGTTGCTGTTGATTTTTCTTTCCGAAGGTCAGGTTCGGAGGACGTTCGGTGTAACTAAAGTTCGGACGACATTCGGAGATAGTTCGGAGGAGGTTCGGACGAGGTTCGGAGTGAACAGTAACCAGCTTTTCGAAAATGTCTGATTTTCAAGCGTTCGCGGCTATTCAGAATTCGGTTCAGGCAACGATGCAAACGATGATTAACTATGATAATGAAATTGGAACAAGTCAGAAAGTTCCCAAATTACTTAAATTGGAAGATTATTATAGTTGGGTGACAAGATTTGAAGCGTTTGTTTCCGCAAATGATATCGATATGTGGTTATAATATTCTGAACCATATACATATCCTATAGGTGAGAACGGGGAACCAATTCTTCAAAGGAAGCTTTCCGGTGAACAAAAGAAAGCATATCAAGCTGAGAAAAAGGCTTATGGCACTTTAACAATGGCATTGCCTACTGATTTACTACATCAATTTTCAAGCAATTATACCTCAAAGAGTTTGTGGGATGCTCTAGAAAAGAGATGTGAAGGCAATGACCAGTACAAGAAAAGTCGACAAAAAGTGTTGAAGAAGGAATTTGATAGTTTCAAGCATTATCAAAATGAATCGATTCCAAATCTAATTGCAAGATTTGCACATTTAATGAGTGAAATGAAGTTGGTGAATCTTACAAAAGATGAAGCAGATAAGAAAGAAAAGATCATGGAAGCTCTACCAGAGAAGTGGGAAAATTATGTGATGATGATTACTAATGATAAGGATTATCCAAAGTTGTCTTTTAATGATTTAGTTCAAAGAATTCAAGCAAGGGATATGGAGTTAAAAGTAAACAAGTCACTTCCTGAGCAAATTCAGAATCCTGCGGTGTATTATGGCAACAATGATTCAACCTTGAATGCCGGGAAATCTAATATTTTTAGTTCTGCACCTCCTACAGCATTTCTGGTAGGTAAATCTGAAACTCCTAATTATTCTTCTGCTGGTTGTCCTGTTTCAATTCCGAGTTCTTCAAGTCAAAATGCATTGTCTGTTCAAACTGTCGATGATTATAATGCGTTGATGTCTGCATTAGTATCTTCATACTTTGGTGTTATCACTGGTTCTGTGAGTAATGCTGAGTTAGCAAATGAAGATTATGATCAGATTGATTATGATCATTTGGAGGAAATGGATCTCAATTGGCAATATGCTATGTTGGTTCGTCGAACAAAGAAGTTTTTCAATAGAACTGGTAAGAAGAGACTTAATCAGGAAGGAAAGATTGGATTGGACAAATCTAAGGTGAAATGTTATAAGTGTTCAGTTTATGGTCACTTTGCTCGAGAATGTCCAAGTTCTACAGAAAGTAAATTGAAGACTGGTCAGCATGCACATTTAGTTTTTCATCCATCAAATGAAGCTGAAAAGGTTGATCAGAAATCTGCTACTCTTGCTCATGATTGGACTAATACATTTATGCATCCAGATGGATTTGCTTGGAATGCAGATTCAGAAATTAAAAAGAATAATACTCCAATTTCAATTGCTTTAACCGTTCAACATGCTGATGATGAAAGTTTTTTAACAGAATCTGATACTTCTTCAAGTATGTCTTTGGTTCAAGAAGAATTACCTAAGTCTTCTGAGAATTCAAAAGATGATGAATTTAAATGTTATAAATGTGAGAAGTTGCTCAAGAAAATTGCAAGTTTTGAACAAGATTGTCAATTATCAACTGAAGAAATTGTGGTTCTCAAGAAAGAGGTGGAAGATTTTCAAAAGAAGTATTATGAGTTGGTTCATATTCATGAAGATGTTTTGAAGGAAAAGGCTCAATTGGCTGAAGAGTGTGAGAAAGCTAAAGCTGAAGCGTTAGACGCAGCTCAATATTTTGAGAATCTGTTTGAGAAGAGTTATCCGGTTCAGCAAAAATATGAAGAGGCTACTGCTCTTATAGCAACAACTGCTGTTACCGTTGAGAAGCTTCAAAACAAGATTTCTATGCTTCAAGATGAAAATGTTCTATACAGAGACAAGAATGAAGTGTTAACAAAAGATGTTGAGATCTACAAGCAAAAGAGAGAAAATGTGCTTGAAGAATTATATGCTGAATGTGAGATCCGGAAGTTACAAACTTACGAATATGATGATCTCAATGCAAAATTCTTCAAGTCACAACAAGAGGTGTTTGAAGGTCAACAGAAGATTAATGATTTAAAATTGGAGATTTTGGAGTTGAAAAGGCAAGTGAAGAACTGCAATTTGTCACCAACATTGCTTAACTTCTTATACAAGCAGGATCAGAGTTCGGAAAGTTCTAAGAAGGATGATGTTCACTTGGTTCCTCAACCAGTGGATTTGATTGAAGTTACTGCTGCTCAGATTGATCCAAAAGATGACTTGCATGATTATTCCAAGTTTGCTACTCCATCCAAGAAGGACAAGTCCAAGTCTAAAAAGAAGGAGAAACCTTTGGGTGAAGCTCCAAAATTTGTTTCAAAGTCTGTATTGCTGGAAAATGAGAAAGTATTTGATAAGGTTGTTTCAAGTTCTTCATCTGCAACCGAAGAAGAGAAAGTTTTGATTGAAAAGAACAAGCTGAAGGATATCAAGGCTAAATTCACTAGTGAAGCTAAGTCAAGAGAAGCTTCCGATTCTTCTTCAAGTTTTTCAAAGGTTTCAGGTTCCAAGCACAAAGGCTTAGGTTTTGTTATAAAGGAAGTTCCGGCTGTTGCAAAGAAACCAGTGAAAGTTGACAAGGTTGTTAATGCTAAAGTTGCAAAGAAATCACCATCTCCAAAGGACTTTACTTATTATTCTGGAAGATCATCATCTTCAAGGAGTCGATCTCCTAGGTATGATTCTTCTGATGGTTTCTTTGATAACTTTCATTCTAAACATTCATCTGATTCTAAAAATCAAACCATTTTTCAAACAATTTTAGAGAACGACTTTGTTATGTATGTCGTCAACCAGGACATCTAGCTGCTGATTGTCCGACGACTACATATATCCACAAAACTGCCAAATATGTGGATAACAAAGGTCAAATTTTTGATGAACCATGGTCCCCAACGATTAAGTCAACTCGTAAATCGTCTTGGTCTACATCAAGTTCGTCGGTTGAATTTGATTCGGGTTCCGATCAAAAGTTAAAAATTTTACAAATTTGGAAACCAAAAGTTGTTTCCAAGGCCAACAATGACTTTGTTGAAGACACCGGGCGACCCAACGCTGTTGATTCGGGTCGATCCCAACGCGACTAATGTTTTATTTGGTGTCAAGCAGGTGTTTCAGAAAGATCTTTCGGTGATTGGAAAATTGCCGATTGTGAAATATCTGTTTTAATTAAATTGGATTTCAAAATCAATTTTGTTTTTCAAAATGCTAAACTGCTCGTGTTTGTGTTGGTTGATCAATTTTTTCTTGTTTTTCACTTCGTCTCATTCTGAGGGGGAGTTTGTTTTTGCAAAAAAAAAAAAAAAAAAAATACAAAAATAGTGTTTTGTTTTTCAAATCGTAAAAATGAAAATCTATAAATAGAGTTGTCATTTTTAGGGGGAGAAATTTGAAAAAGACAAAAACATTGAAAAATGAGAAATTGTATCCGACATGATTGGGAAATAATGGTACATTGGCTGACATTGTCTGACTCATGGATAAAGTAGATGAAAAAGCCATAAGATCATTTGATCGATGTGTAAGGTAGGCTCAGCAAATCAGAAAGTATACAAATATGATATACACTAAATCTGATGCTTGACCTAGTGGACAACATCTTGATGCATATCTCATGATATATCAAGAATGAAAAATAAAATGAGAAGTCACTGTGTATACATGTGTTCATTTTACAAAGATTTAAACTTGTTTGATTTTCTTTATTTTGTCAAACGATCGGACTTTCTCTGCGTGTCGAAAGACCGACCTGACCGTTGTTCGTTTGACGTTCTGCTTTATTTTCTTTGGTGTTTCGTATAACTCATCGGACTTTCTCTGCGTGTACGGGAGTACCGACCTGATTGTTGTTGAGTTATACAACTTCAACTTGTTTTATTTTCTTATTTTGTTAAATCCGAGGCCTTATCTGCGTATCGAAAGATCGACCTTAAGGTAGACGATTTAACGTTCTTACAACCATTATGTGATTAACATCACAAATGAAATCACAAAATGTGATAAGCAACGCATATCTGAGTATGTCTGATAAGTGTGGGGTACACTGGTCATTGCAAGCTTAATCAATACTTCAACATATCCAGATGTTATGAGTATGATTGTGCCAGAGTTTAAAGTTGGACAAATTATATCTGCAACCGGCATGGTTTATGTGCTTCAATAATCGAAATTGAAATGTAGTTCAACATGTTATGACCAATATGATCCCAAGTTGTGATCTTTCTCACAGAAGACAAAAATAGTGTCTGATTCTGTAATGCCTTTACATTTCTAATCAGAAAATATCAAAAAGATTTTAGGTGTGTTTTGATATAATGTTTCTAAAAGCCAAAAAGATTTTGTTTCGTATTTGTTTTCGATTGATCAACACGAATTACAAAATCACGTTTTCAAAATCAATATATCTTGGAGTCTCGAAGAGACATTTTGCACCAAGATTATTTATGTTGGCAAGTTTCTAAGTGGGAAGAGAACATCACAACTTCAAGTCTTCTGGAGGTTGTTAATAAAGAGATTACACACGATGCAATATCAAGTATTCAAGATTGAACTCATCATCAAGAAGAGGAAGAGTTTGATTGAAGATACATGATACAAGTTTGAATAGAGAAGATGATACTACACATGCCAAGGGGGAGTTTGTTGATACATGGTTCATGATCGTCATGTGAAGTATCGAATACAAGACGGATTCACACAAGGATGCTAAGGTCCGAACTCAGGCCGAACCTGGAGTTCGGACATGGCCGAACGTGTGGCCGAACCTGAGGTTCGGCCGGTCGTATTTCAGCCCTATATATATGTGACTCTTGTATTGTAGAGATAAGAGTCTAAGCTTCCGCGTCATATATTCTATGTGTACTCTGTGATCTCTGTGGTTAATACAAATCTCATTTGTATTCACTCTTTGTGTTTCATCTCGTATTTCATTGATTTCATTACGACTAAGTAGAAGTTCCGTACGCTCACGCACTTTCAGCCATTTCCACCGTTTCCACCACCACCATTGTTGTTATTTGTTGCGGTGATTGTTGTTGTTGCCAGTGTTGATGTTATTCCTTCTGAGCTGCGCACATTCCTTCTTTACATGCCCCGGTTTTCCGCACTCATAACACCCCCTAGGGCCATCATTGTTCTACTTGAGTTGGCTCTAAAGCTCACCCCAGCAGTTCTTTGCTATATGACCTGACTTTCCACAACGTTCACAGTTCAGGTTCCCCTTGCAGTTCCCAGTGTGGTACTGGTTGCACCGGTTGTAAAAGGGATATTTTCCTTTATATCCACCCTGGTTCTGACCACTGCTACCCTGGCGATTTTGGTTACCACCACCATTGTTGTTGTGATTAAACCCACTCTTTGAGTTATTGTGCCGCTAATTTTGGTTCAGGGAGTTCGAGAACCCCCCTACGGTGTTCCTGATACTGTTGTCGCAGTGTTCTGCATACTCGTGGTAACGAGTGGTGTATTCCTCCACTTCTGAACTCATCATCTTCGAGTTATGAAACTCAATCCCAACCATTTTACCTGATCGAGATGGCAGTATTCCACCATGATCGCATCTTTAAATTTTTGCCAAGCCATGGCATTTGAAGGGTCAAGTCCCAACATCTGCTCCTGCGCATTCCACCAAGTTAGCGCGGCATCCTCAAGTGTGGTTGTGGCAAATTTTACCTAGTGCCCCACCGGGCAGTTACTCATGGTAAACACTTTCTCTGACTTCTCGAGCCATCTCGGCAGACTAACATCAACCTCATTTCCTTTGAACATTAGAGGCTTGCATCCCATGTAGGTTTTAAATGTGCAATGGTTTTGCCCTGAATCGTTCACGAAAATTTCTGAAGATGATATTTTTAGGGGGTTGAGAAAGGGTGATATGAGTCAAATTATACATATTTTTATAGCAAATATTCCTCACAAATCGAATTAAATCAGACTAACTACTAACGAATTAACCGGATATTACATTCTTTTTAGTTTTTTTGTCTAAACCATGTGAAAATCACAAAAGGAGTTAAACAACAGAAAATATGAAGAAAAATACAAACTCTATGATTTTTGGCCCCAGGCAAGGCCCATGTCCTCTCAAACACGGCCTGTGCCGCCTTCCAACGAGCCTTGAAATAGTGGACTTTTGATTCTAAAGATACACGGCCCGTGCATCTGTTGACTGTTGCACACGACCTGTGCCACTGATCACCCACAGCAGGTGTCTCTGCCCCGAATATTTGATTGAAGATTGTTTGCCAGTCACGGCCCGTGCCCGATGATGTTTCTGCCTATAAAAGCCAGCATTTTCCTCTATTTTCATTTGCTTAATTCTTCTCTTCTTCTCCTTACTCTCTAGATTAGTTTATACTTTCGAGCCACTTGGCGTTTTCTAGTCTTTAATCTTTCAAGTTTATAAGAACATCAACTTCATAAGATTTTTTTTAAAGTTTGTCTATAAGGTACTCCTTTTCTATTAAGCAAATCATTAAAAGTCATGATTATGCTTGGCTAAACTCTTATACTCACTTGGGGATAAACGAACCTTTGATTGGCTAGTAAAATGAGTTTATGTGCTCACATTAAGGTACATATGAATGACTTTATGAATACTCTTTTAAATTGAAAGTTTATTATTAACCTTTTTGAACAAACGTGCCTTGCATATTGTAGAACATTTGAGGAGTCGAAAACTCATCTGTCGGAACTATGACACCCGACTGGGGGACGATGCATGATCATATATGGTGATTTTCACCCCATGCAAAGCAATATGTTCGTGAGTGTTATGTCTATGTAAACAAACACGGCCTTCACGCTAACTACGGCCTGAAGATATTAGTTGGGATTGGCTTGGGGTTAGTAATATTTTATCACTTCATGGAAGTCGGTGAGAGACGGGATAGTGAATTTGGCTTTGGTTATGACTACCCATGTTTGCGCGAAAGCGATGCATGGAGGAAACGGACCTTAGTCCCTTTTAAAGATGTTTTCATAATAATTAATCTGATGCGTGGGTTGTTCCCCTGCTAGTTCATGAAAACATATTCGAGTGTAACAACGCCGACACCCATCGGGCCCTATAACTATATGGTATTTACGCTCACTTTGTTTGTACTTCCAGAGTGGTCCTCTTAAGATCCTTACGAGGAGATGAGAGCAACGTGAGATAGGGTTCCACCCTGAAAAGTGACCCTCCTCACCTGACAAGTAACAATCTTAAGGCAAGCGCCTAAATCCATTCTACCAAGCCAAACACTGGTAAGTTCCCCCAAGTGATATTATCCTCTGATTGATTAAACCTAACGAACCCATTTTATTTACTTCCTTTAATTTACACTATTTAGCTTAACCAACCCATCTCTTTATATATTCAAATCTAGTTAAACTGTTAATAAGGATTTATTATCAAAAGCCTTTTTTTCCTTGTGTCATTGAACGACCCTTGGTCAACTTACCACTACTATAGAGTTCCATGATTGGTATACTTGCCCATGTTATGTGGTGAAATAGTAATTGTAGTTAATCAAGGTTTTTATAAAATTAAAAGCTTATGCACCAAAGGTGTCACTAAAATTTCCATATTTTAATGTACACCACACACACACTTAGTTTTTTTGGTGCCGTTGGCGGAGACACAAACGAGGATTTTTGAGAAAAAATATCTGAGTTAACGATTCAGTATTTTTTATTTCTTTTATTTTTTTCCTTTTCGTTTGCTTTATTTTTTATAGTTTTCTTCTTTAGATCTCTTTTTGATTTTTTCTTACAAATATTTCAAAGATGGATCCATATCCTGCTTTATTTTTTGTAGTTTTCTTCTTTAGATCTCTTTTTGATTTTTTCTTAGAAATATTTCAAAGATGGATCCATATCCTGAGACATATTTCAGTTATAGAAATGAAAGCCCAAGCTAGCATGGTGTCAAAGTTATAGAAATAAAAGAGCCAAGCCTGCATGGTGTCAAATTTGTGGTGGATTTTATCCCTATTGGGAATGCCACATACTCCTTCAAATGCCATCATTTTTAAAAATAGATAATGACCCATAAGAAGAAATGCCCTTTCATTCCCTATATTTTCCTTCTTCATACGAGCATGATAGTATCAATTGCCAAAATTATAATAATGAGCAAAAACGCACAAATTGGCAAGAAGATACTAGAAAGTCGTTTAAAAAAGAAGAACCCATACCTTCATCTTCAACTCCTTTCCATCATGGCTATTTCTTTTTATTATGTGGTGCACTAATTATAATGATGAAGAAGCGATCATAAATGAACAGAAGCCACAACCAAAATATACTTCTTATAACCAAAACAATGAATATTACAGAACACTTAATGATCCTCGAGGAATATTTTTCGCAGTTAAGTTATGACAAAGAAGAAATAATCATCAAGGAAGTAGCACCAGATGATACACCACAAAAGACTCCCAATTGCTCTTGTTATTTTGAGTCAAAGGAGTTGGACGCGGCACCTTTTGACTCAAGATACAACTCCCCAAATGATGAACTAGACAAAAAGAAAATAGAAGTGGAGCTACCAGAACAGACTCTACCCTTGTTTCCACGGATAATGAGGAGGAACTCTTTCCAACCTAGGTACGCATTTCTAGACCATCTCTGGAAGATCTTTCTAATGTTCAAAAAAACGTAAGATTTTTCAAAGATATGTTTACATCACCTAAGTTAGAAAAACCGCAACATGTTATGTTTACTAAAATTCAATTTATTACATTTCAAACACCTTTCTGATAAAATACAATTCCATGTTTTATCAATCATGGCGACTCTCTGATATTAAAGGAATTAGCTCCTCATTCTACACGCATAAAATCCTGATGGAAAGTGTATACAAACCGGTACTCCAACTGCAACAGAGAGTTAATCCAAACGTTCAGAACGTAGTCAAGAAGGAAGTCATAAAACTTCTCAACGCTGGTCTCATAAATCCCATTTCAGATAGCCTCTGTGTTAGTCCTGTCTAGGTGGTACCAAAGAAAGGAGGAATGATTGTCATCACAAATGAAAAAGACGAAGCCATTGAGATTAAAGATAAGAAGGGTGCTGAGAATATTGTTGTTGATCACCTATCCAGGCTGGAAGTTGTAGACAAGAGAGGAGAGATTAACGAAAGATTTTCAATAGAATACTTGGAAATGATATACACTTCCCCATAACCCTGGTACACAGACATAGAAAATTACCTCGCCGGCAATTTAGTTCCAAAAGAGTTAACATATCAACAACAAAAAAAAGTTCCTCATTGCTGTTGAGCATTACTTTTTGGAAGAACTATACCTTTTCAAAATGTGTGCTAACCAACTCATTCGAATATGCGTCTACGGACCTGAGACTGCTAGCATACTCAATTACTGTCATACAGGACCCTATGGAGGCCATCACGGAGCAAGGCCAACGAACGAAAAGTCCTTGACGCTGGATTCTATTGGATTACTCTGTATAAAGATGCACATAAATGGATACGAATCTGTGACGCTTTCCAACTGGTAGGGAACATCTCAACGAGAAATGAAATGCCACAAAACGTCATCCAGATTTGTGAAGTTTTTGACGTAAGGGGTCTGGACTTCATGAGACCATTTCCGACCTCTCGAGGAAACTACATACTCTTAGCAGTGGATTACGTGTCCAAGTGGGTGGAAGCAGAGGCTCTCCCCACCAACAACGGGCGAGTAGTTGTCAACTTCCTTAAGAAGCTATTCTCTAAATTTGGAACCCCACACACATTAATAAGTGACAGAGGTACCCACTTCTCTTGTTATCAAATGGAACGAGTTTTGTCTCGGTATGGAGTGATCCATAATATATCTATAGCTTACCATCCTCAAAAAAAGGTCAAGCTGAAGTAACAAATCGAGGTATAAAACGAATCTTAGAAGAAGCGGTATGACAAAAACAAAAGGATTGGGCTGATAAACTCGATGATGCTCTCTAGGCATTCCGAACAGCCTACAAAACTCTAGTCGGTACCACACCGTTCAGGATGGTTTATGGAAAAGCTTGTCATCTCCCTGTAGAATAGGAACACAGAGCATACTGGGCTCTCCGCACTATCAATTTAGATCTGCGTCAAGCAGGCCAAGCCCGACTCTCCCAAGTCAACGAGCTTGAGGAATTGGGAAACCACGCCTATGCTAACTCTAGCATTTACAAGGAATGAGCAAAACATTACCACGATTCATGCATTGTGAAAGCTAGAGAGTTGCAGGAAGATGAAAAAGTCCTGTTATACAACTCCCGTCTAAAGCTTTGTCCAGGGAAGTTAAAATACAGGTGGGCGGGACCGTTCACTATGACACGTGTTTACACCTACGGAGCCGTTGAAATCCAAACCGGAAAAGACCCACCTTTCAAAGTCAACGGCCACCAGCTAAAGCTCTACGATGGAATTCCTAAGACATTAGAGGAAGTCCTATATCTACAGTTAGACACACAGTGTGTCTACGGGTCCCTCCTAGGACCCGGAAATAAATTTAGGTATCTATCCTTTTCATTTATGTTATTTTTCTTTTTCTTTCTTTTTCCCCTTTTTAGGAATTAATTTTTATAAGATTTCGTGAAAAAAAGCCCGACACGGGTCGTGCCTAACCAGACATGGACTGTGTCCCTCCTTTGACTTGGGTCGTGTCTCATTCAATGTGGGTCGTGCCTTAAAGTCTCAGTATTAAATTAGCCAAAATGTCCGAAACGGCCCGTGCCCCACCAGACATGGGTCGTGTCTACCAGACTAAAGCTGTATAAAGACAAGGCCACCTCCATGCTACCCTTGTCCTCATCCCACCACCGCTTTTAGATGAATTTTTGCTGACTAAGGAGCGTTTTCTTCACACGTATTAGGTAAGGAAAACATTCCCTTTGACTTATCCATTTCACCTTCATGAACATTCCTTTCCTGTCTTGTGTTCTTCAACTTCTTCTTTTTTAATGACAAGTTCTTGGCACTAGAACATGCATTTTACAAGTTTAAACACTTGTTTTGGCTCAAAGATTTATTTATAAAGCAAGCTTTCATTAAACAAAGACCCTCCTTTGAGCTATATTCTGAAAATAAATCTCAAAAACTTATTCTAATGCCATTAATCTAATTTTTGTAAGAAAGAAAGTCAGAGTTCTATGTTGTCAAAAACCACGGGCCGTTCCCCCTAGACACAGGCCGTGTCACCCTGTTGTTGGCATATTTTCTCTAACTTTCTTCATGTTTTAGCATGGCCATTCAAGACACATCTCCGCCAACTGCTACCACTAATGCAGGGAATCGACAAATGTTGATTATTTCGACACTTGTTCGCTAGTGTTTGCAACTTCGTGAAGAAGTAAATGCATTGCAAGAAAGGGATCTCATTCTCAACGAGCGGGTGAACTTCTTAACTGTTGGCTTTGAGTTCATCTTCGGTCAACTCGCAAACCTAAGTGAGCACATAATGCCGATTCTTCCTCTCGTGTTCATCCCTCCGGACGAACCTTGGCCTAAAGAAGAAGTTGGTGAAAATACCACCCTCCCCATCTATGACTTCGGTGGTGACTTCATTGTCAACTTGGATGATGACAATGAAATCATTGAGATGGCACAAGATCCAGCAGATCCTGCGCCGTGAGATCACTGCTTCCTAAGTAGTTTAGGAATGGAATAAGTAGTTTAGGAGTAATGTAAGTTAGACTACTAACATATCCTTATTTAGGATGTTTTGGAAAATTGATTATCGTGTAATTTTTTCCTTATGAATCAGTTAAATGATAATAACCTTAGGATTTAATTTGTCTTATCTTTAATTTTATTTTTCATAGTTTGTTGAGCATTCTGAAAAAGGAAACTAGCACAAATGCATATCACATCATCATGACAGCGGTAGCATGGGGATGCTATCACATTCAACTCGCACACTTTTAATTTTATATTTTCCTTGAAAGTTCACATTGAGGACAATGTACAGTTTCAGTGTGGGGAAGATAATTGTTGGGAGCCATTTTTAAAAAATAAATAAATAAATGAAAATGTTAGACCTTTGTCTTGTCCTACAAAACTTTTGAACTGTAAAACCACGGAACGGATCTTACTACCGCATGATTTAGTCAAACAAGTAACACGAGAAGTAAATAAAGCTTTGCTTTATTGATTTCACAAAGAGAGGTTACAAAATCTAGAGAGAGAGAGAACACACTCTGTTTACACACACTTAAGAGATAGGAATGGCAGAACTAAACAACACTCTCTAACACGATCTATTTATACCCTTCACTAAGACTGGCGTACCAAGTGACATACCAATTGGTACGGCGTACCATATGGTACGACCACTAAGGTATTTAGCCACTAAGACTCACTCCAACGCTCTGAACTAGATACAATCCACGAGACACACTGTAGCATAGGAATATGCTCTAACAAACTCCCCCTTAACGTGTAGTGTATCTATGCTAACTAAACTGCAGTCTTCAATCTTTAGCATCATTGCATCTGATCTTTAACTTGAAATTTCTTGTCAGCTATAGAGCTTGCATGGCTGGATCAGCAATGTTGAAGATTGAAGACTGAAGTTTTAGTTAGAATAAATACACTACACGTTAAGGGGGAGTTTGTTAGAGCATATTCTTATGCTAAAATGTGTCTCATGTATTGTATCTAGTTTAGAGCGAGTCTGTGAGTTGTGGTGGCAATATCAATGGTGCCGTACCAACTGGTACACCGTACCAATTGGTACGCCCATACCAATTGGTCCACCAGTTGGTACGCAGGCCAGATTGTCACTAACTATAAATACCGTGTGTTAGAATGATAGCAATACACTTCTGCCATTTCTACACCTTTCTGTGTGTGTTCTAGAGAGAGAAACCAGAGAGACTTCTTTGTAATCTACAAGTGATTCAATAAGATTTCTCTTATTTACTTCTCATGTTCACTAGATTGATCAAAGCATGCAGTAGTAAGATCGTTTCATGTACTTACAACTGGTATCAGAGCCGTTGGTTCAATTTCCAGATCACATTTTCGTTTTTGAGAGTTTTTGAGATGTTAAAGAGCTGATTAGGTGAGATTCTTTGAGTGTTTAATCGATTTTAGGTAAATCAAACCTTCCTGAGTCATTTTCGCACCTAACAGTTGTATTTGAGTGAAGAAATTCGACAAAATCTAAATCTGGAGTGAAATTAGAGATTTTCAGTGTTGGTACGCTAGTAGAACAGTTGGTCCGCTGATTGGTCCGTATGTGTATCTTCATAAGTTCTTGGTACGCTGCTCATTGGTACGGAAGACAATCTTCAACAGTGGTACGTGGCGGTTATGTTTGGTACGCTGATGGTTACACCGTACCAAATGGTACGCGGTACCAAATGGTCCGCTAACTTGTTGGTACGTGGTCAATGCTCCGTTGTGTTTTATGGTACGGTGGTTGATGGTCCATCGCAGATGGTACGCTGGAGCTTATGGTTCGCCGCAAATTTTCTGATTCATTTTCAGTGAAGCAATTTTGTTCAGAAAAAAAATTCCGCCGTTGGTCCGCTGATTGGTCCATATGTGAAGCACAGCCTCAGCCAAGGGCTCTGCCCCTTGGACCCCGCCAGGGGCTGCCGCCCCTTGGACCCTGCTTCTCGGGGGCGCTGCCCCCGAACCCCCGTTAATTCAGACAAACAACGGTGGGGTATGGGGAGAGGTCATGGGAATTTCAAATACTTAAATCAGTTATCGGGTTTACCCTTGATTCGATAGCTGTGGGTTGTTATGTTTGAAGAATTTCTAGATTCCGGTACTTGTCAAGAATTAGACGTCGAATTTAAGAAAAGAGATGTTTGTGAGTAGTCATTGTTTTTGAGGATGGACAAAGGTTAAAAAACACGTGCTTTCTGATGATGGACAGAGATTCAGAGACATGGATATGATTAGACAAACTCAAGAATATTGAAGATTTAAATATTTCATTTATTTAGGGGGAAATTGAGACCCTTGGAAATTTCAACGTTTCATTATTAAAAAAGTGAATATTCAAAAGCAATCAATTTAGGGATGATGGTGATTTTTGATCTTCATGGAAAGGTGGTGTATTCTGATGTTCGTGCAAAACCGATATGTCAAAGTCTTCGATTATGGTTTGGAACTCTCTAATCATATGCCCGATACATTGTTAAGTCATGAAGTTGATGTTATAGCCTTTGATTGTTAACATATTGGGATGGATTTCAATCTGAGGGGGAATTTTCGTGATTGAAGATTCTGATCATGTTGGTTTTCATAAAAATCAAAGTGTATTACAATTCGGTGAAGATTAAAGATTTCTATCAAATGCGGTGATGCTTGTGGATTTTGTTTTTTATTCATGACGATTAATGAAATGATCCTGCATCAAGGTGTATCCGATGGTTTGAAGTATCCGTCTATGTGAATGGGATGCTATTACCGTGGAAGTGCTTGAAGAAAGGGGGAATTTTATTGATGTTGGTGATTGTACAAGATTGCAAGCTGATTCCTGCATACCTGAAGCTTCAGTCAAGAGGAGTTTGCTAAAGATAGAGGCGTCTACAGCAAACGAACTGAAGATTGGTAGAAGTTAAAGACCTACTTTCGACAATAACGTCCACGGGGGAATTTGTTAGAACATATTCTGTGTGTGGTTGTTACTGTGCGAATAGATTAAACGTCGAGATTATAAACTAGGCTAACTGCCAGCGTACCAAGTCATGTACTAGGTGGTACGGAGCAGCGTACCAAATGGTACACAGGACAGGCTGGTACGCTGGGCAGGTTACCTATATAAAGGTGAAGTCTAGATTGCAATATTTGATTTCTTGGTCATTTATGTGTGTTCTTAGTGAGAGAGGAGGTTCTGTCCAAACCTCCTACAGAGCTCCAATCGATGTATACTAGTATCGGTTTGTAATCATTCGACATTGTTTAATTACAAGAATCTCCGTCTCTATCTTTCTATGATCTGGAAACGATCCATATATGGTTTTACAACTGGTATCAGAGCATTTGGTTGCTTTACTGCTGTGTTTTTTTATCAAATTTTCTGATTTTTAGACAGAGAAAGTTTGGGTTTCTTCATTTTTCATCAAATTCTTCCAATTCTGAGTGATTCCGAGGTAAAAAATGATTTCTGAATGTTCCTAGAGTGTTTTCGTACCTCACTGTGTCAAATTCCAGTTTAAATTGTCAAAATTCGCAAAAATTAGTCGATTTCAGCATGTTACGCTGCTGGTACGTCGGATGATCCGTTGGTACGCTCAGTGGTACGCTAGGAAATCTTCATAGATTTCTGGTACGCTGGTGGTTGGTACGTAAGGCAATCTTCAAAGTTGGTACGTGACGGTTACTCACTAGTACGCTGGCAGTTACGCCATACCAAATTGATACGCTGCTTGATCTGGTACGCTGAGATTCCTGGTCCGGATTTTGGTATGTTGGTGGTACGTTGACCTCTTTGATACGGAAGTCATGATTTTGGTACGCTGAGATTAGTTTTGGTACGCTGGCAGAAAAGTTGTGTTCACTAAAACTGACGTAACTTGAGAACCGTTAAGAGTTACGGAATCCAATACCAGCCAAAACGACCATCTTGAAAAGATCTAGACTTTTACTGGCCTAACAGCCAGTGCCCAAAATCCGCTTGGAAGACCTTCGTTTTTTAGTTCGAAATTTTTGAAGTATCATATTTCGGAAAAGATGTCGGATTTTCAAGCGTTTGCGGCTATGCAAAGCACGGTACAAGCTATGCTCAATTTTGATAATGAAATAGGAACAAGTCAGAAAGTTCCTAAGCTGTTAAAGTTGGAAGATTATCAAAATTGGAAGCAACGGTCCTCTGCGTACATCAGTACAAATGATATCGATTTATGGATTCCGATTCGAAAGTTGTATACATGTCCAACCGATGACGGTGAATATAAGGAACTTCAAGATTTTGATGCTGATGAAAGAAAACGTTATGAGCTTGAAAAGAAAGTTTATGGTTATCTTACCATGACTTTACCCACCGAACTGCTACATTAATTCAGCACCTGTAAGAAATCAAAACAGTTGTGGGATGCATTATCTGCTCGATGCGAGGGAAATGATCAATATAAGAAGAGTGGAAGGAAAGTATTGAACAAAGAATTTGAAAATTTTCAAAATTATGAAAAATAAAATATTTCAGCCCTTGTTTTAAGGTTTTCACATCTCATTAGTGAGATGAAAGTGGTTAGAATTGAAAAGACTGAGGAAGAATTGAAAGAGAAGTTGCTAAAAGCATTATTAGAAAAGTGGGAGAATTATGTGTTGTTGTTTACTCATGATAAAGAGTATTCCACATCATTTCATGATTTGACAGGAAAGCTTCATGCTCGAGAGATGGAAATAATGAATTCACACAAATCGACTGCTCAATTGCAAAATCCTGAATTGTATCATGGTCAAAATTCTGCAAGCATCAATGCTAAATCTAAATCTTTTGGTTTTGATTCATCACATCCTCCTCCGACAACTTTTGTTTCTAGTCATGGATCGGGAAATTCAAAAAGTTCTTCAAGAGGGTGTAACTTCACTATTCTAAATCATTTAAGTCAGACTTCATTTTCTGCAAAAACACCTTATGAACATTTGGCATTAATTTCGGCTCTATTATCTTCATATTATGGATTGATGAATGGTGGGTTGAAAACTTCTAATTTGATTGAAGAAGATTTTGATTAGATCGATCCATATAATCTTGAACAAATGGATATTAATTGGCAACTTGCAAAGTTAGCCCAAAGAGTTAAAATATTCAAGAAGAAGTCCAGATTCCAAAGTTCAAATCCGGATGGCAAGGTTGGAATAGATAAATCAAAGGCAAAATGTTTCAAATGTTCTAATTTTGGCCATTTTGCTCATGAATGTTCAAAATCAAATGCTTCTTCATCAAAGTCTTCAACAGCTTTGGTATCTCAAGTCGATAAGCAATATGATTGGGGACGAACTTCTAATCCTCCAATTGCTTTAACAACTATTACTTGTGAGTCAAAAGCACTAACATCGAATGAATGTTTTGATTGGGCTGCCGATTTTCCTGATGAGTCTGCATTTTTGGTCAACTCTGCGTTTGTTGCTCAAATTTTACATAGTGATGACGAAGTAGAAGTATCTGAGTTTGAATCTGAAACTAGTAGTTCTGAAACTAGTGGTTATCAATCAGTTTGTGAATTTTGTTCACAAAAAGACAAAAGGATTCAGAGTGTGGTAAAGGACAAAGAGTTATTAGTTAGTCATTATGAGAAGAAGATTGAAGAATTGAGTGATGAAAAGAAAAGGTTGGAAGGTATAATTCAAGAGTTAGTCGTTCAGAAAGAAAAGTTTTCAGATTTTCAAGCAGAGGTAGTTGAAAAAGATTTAAAATTTCAAGGTCTTGAAAAGGCGTTTGAACAGAAATTTACAAAATTATCTGAAGAAAATGTGGAATTAGCCAAGGAAGTTGAAAAATGGAAGGCAGAAGCGAAGGATGTTGAACAAGATTCCAAAGATTTATTTGAAAAGTCCAAGATTAAGCTTGATATGCTCACCAAGACTTCTGATGACTCTGCTGTCAAAATTGAGTCATATTAGATAGATATGGAAAAGCTACTAGATGAGAAAAGAGAGCTAATGAGGGTGAACAAATTGCAGAATGCAAATTTGGATATACAGAAAAGAAATGAAGATAAATTGAAGAAAGCGTTGTTTGCAGAACTTGATAATTTGAGATTGCAAAAATATGAAACTCACAAAGTGGCAAAGAAATTAATTGAAACCAAAAATGAATTGGCTGAAGCTCAACATAAAATTTCTGATCTAAATATTCAAGTGATCGATGCAAACCGTTTGCTGAATAATGTCACAAATGCTACATATTTTACAAGTTTCCTGGACAAAGATGAAAATTTTGAGAAAATGTTTACCAAAACAGTTTCACCACCGAGTAGTCTTAAAGAAGGTGTTCATGAGGTGCAGGAAAAGGCAGAAACTGGTGATTACTCTAAATTTGTTGATAAGAAATTTAATGAGGGGAAGGTTGTAAAGTCATAGAAAGAACAGACAACCAAAAAAGATATGTCTGCTTCTCCAGCTACTGAAGAAGAGAAGTCAACAAGTTCAATTGAGAAGACTGCTATTGATGAAAGAATCTTCTATGAACAAACGAATGTTAAAGCAGTGAAAGCTGAATTTTCTCGTCTTGCAAAGAATGGACATAAATCATTTGGTTCTGAAGAAAAAGTTTTAGGAAAGCATGTTGGTTTAGGATTCAAGACCAAAAATGGTAAAGTTGATGGGGTTCAAGGTCAGAAAGAACAGAAACCGAAGCAAGTCAAATTGAGGCAAGTAAAGAAAGATGTTTTAAAAGCTGAAAAGGTTCAACCTGAAAGGTTTTATAAACTCAAAGGTTCAGATCAAATTTTTTCTGATAAGCAGTTTCCACTTCACTGTGTGGATTCTCAAAAGATAGCTGAAGTGTTCGTGAAGCATGAGGATTCGAAGACCAAGAAGACTTCATATGCTAAATTTTCTTCTGGAGGATCAAATTCTACTCCAAAAAGCCCGACTTCAAATTGGGTTCATGATCATCGGTTTTAGGTATATGATACTTTTTATGATATTTTGGAGATGAATATAATTGTGAAATTTTGCAGAGACCAAAGAGGAAAAATGTAAACAATCGTTTGTGTTACAATTGCCGACAAAAAGGGCATATGGCACAAGATTGTCATGTCACTGTTGCTTCTAGTTCAAGGAAAAGATAGGTTCCTTATGTTGGTAAATCTGCCAAATACAGATTTATTGATGAACATGACAGAGTATTTGATGAATTTCAACCGACATAATTTAAACATCAAAGAAGGTTTTTACCTAAATTTCAAAATGATTCATCTGCCGGTTATTCATCACAATCTACTGTGACGAGTTCAACAGATACTGATTTACCAAAACAACAAATTTGGAAACCTAAAGTGGTTTCAAAAGGGAACCAAGACACTGGTCGACCAAAAGTGATTCGCTTCGGGTCATTTATAAACTGACGTGTTTGACTAGTGTGCAGGTCCTTCTAGAAGACCTATCGGTGATTGAAAAGTTGTTGATGGAGGAGTATTCTGCTGATTTAAGTTAAATTACATGTGACATCTAATTTCAAAAAGTGAATTTTTTCTGAAATCTAAATCGGCAAGGTATCCATGTCGAAAGGTCAATTTTCTTTCTTTAATGTTTTTAGTTTGTAGTTTAGGGGGAGAAAATTGAAAATAGCAAAAAATAGTGTCTTTGTGTTTTTGTTAAAATGAAAATCCAAAAATAGAGTTTTTATTTTAAGGGGGAGAAAAAGAGAAAAATACAAAAAAAACATGGAGAACAGAAAAATACAAAAACATTGAAAAATGAGAAATTGTATCCAACATAATTAGGAAATGATGATACATTGGCTTATGTGTCTGACACATGGATAAAATAGATGAAAAAGTCATAAGATCATTGCTCGATGTGCTTGGTAGGCTTGGCATTAAATCAGAAAGTATTCAGATGTGATATTTATTAAATATTAATGCTTGACCAAGTGGACAACATCTTGAAGCATATTTCAAGATATTAAGAAAAAGATATGTGGAAAAGAAAATGAAAAGTCACTGTGTATACATGTGTTCATTTTGCAGAGATTTAAACTTGTTTGATTTTTTTTTATTTTGTCACTTTCTCTGTGTATCGAAAGATCGACCTGATTGTTGTTCGTTTGACGTTCTGCTTTATTTTCTTTGGTGTTTCGTATAAGACATCGGACTTTCTCTGCGTATACGGAAGTATCGACCTGATTGTTGTTGAGTTATACAATTTCAACTTGTTTTATTTTCTTATTTTGTTAAATCCAAGGCCTTATCTGCATATCGAAAGATCAATCTTAAGGTAGACGATTTAACGTTCTTATTTCTTTTTGCATGGAACACGGTTGACTATATCATGAATACAATCATTATGTGATTAAATCACAAATGAAATCACAAAGTGTGATATAAAAAACATATCTGAGTGTGTCTGATAGTGTGGGTACACTGGTCAAAGCAATCTAATCAATACAATAACATATCCAGATGTTATGAGTATGATTGTGCCTGAGTTTAAGATGGACAAATTATGCCAGTAATCGACATGACTTGTGTGCTAAAGTAATTGAAATTATAGTGTAGTTGAGCATGTTATGTTCAATATGATCCCAAGTTGTGATCTTTCTCACAAAAGACAAAATTAGTGCCTGATTCGGTATTGCATTTATATTTCATATATGGTAAAATCCAAAAAGATTTTAGGTGTGTTTTAGCATAAACTTAGAAAAATCAAAAAGTTTTTTGATGTGTTTTGATTTAAAGTTTCAAAAAGCCAAAAAGATTTTGTTTCTTATTTTTTTTCGACCGATCGACATGTGATACGAAATCAAATTGCAAATCTATATATTTGATTCTCGAAGAGAAGTTTTACGCCAAGATTAAATTTATTTTCAAAAGAAAAAGGAAACCGCGTTTCTGTCTTCTGAAATTGCAGGTTATGTGTGTCAAGACTCAAGCATGGTTAAAGGGAGAGTTTGAAATATCTTTCACAAGTGGATCTTGAAAATCAAAGATGATTCAAGAGTGATCTAGCCATGCAAGCTCTATTTCTGAAAAAATTTCAAGTCAAAGATCGGATGCAGCAATGTTGAAGATTGAAGACTGAAGTTTTAGTTAGAATAGATACACTACACATTAAGGGGGAGTTTTTTAGAGCATATTTCTATGCTACAATGTGTCTCGTGTATTGTATCTAGTTTAGAGCGAGTCTGTGAGTTGTAGTGGCAATATCAATGGTGTCGTACCAACTGGTACGCCATACCAATTGGTACGCCCGTACCAATTGGTCCACCGGTTGGTACGCATGCCAGATTGTCACTAACTATAAATATCGTGTGTTAGAATGATAGCTTAATAGTTCTGTCATTTCTACACCTTTTCTGTGTGTGAGTTAGAGGGAGAAACTAGAGAGAGTCTTTGTAATCTTCAAGTGATTCAATAAGAATTCTCTTATTTACTTCTCGTGTTTACTAGATTGATCAAAACATACAGTAGTAAGATTGTTTCACGTAAGAATATGCTCTAACATGAACTAAGGACACCCATATTTTTTCAAAAACTTTAAAAAACGTTTTCCATTTTGAGTGTTTGTATACATACAAGTTCTCTTTCCAATACATCAAAACTCAAATTCCATTCGATAACAAATTTTCAAATGCTAAAATATCTCCATATGGAAAGAGAAAAAATAAACTTAAGTTCTATATAAACTCATAATTTCCCCTTTTCCCATTTTCACTAAGGATTTGAGCCCAAACAACATGAAAAACCATTACGCGTGTTCCTTTCTTCTTGGAAACTTTCAGAGAAACCATGTAAATTCAGTAAAGGTAGAACTCGACTTGATGATACGTCCCGAGATGGACAAAGCTGGAAATATTTGGTTAAATGACAGATGCACTTATGAATTCCCCACTCTATCTCTCTCTCTCTCTCTTCTCACCCAGTTCTATAAAAGTATCCCCTAGTTATCCCTGTTGAGCCTTAAAACCTTTCATTTGTTAAAACCCCCTTGCAAATGTCATTTTTGCAAAAATATCCCCATAAACCTTTAACATTTTGTAAGGGAATAATTTGTGGCTTATGTATTAAATCACCTATTGGTGGATTATTTTGAAGGCCTATGTGATAGAATAGGTGAAAATTAGCTGGGTTATTGTTATATTGGGTCATTGGGCCATTTTAGACATGTTTGGGCTCAATTTAAAAGAGTTTAGAGGGAGTTTAGTGGGCCTGAGTGGTCAAATCCGGGAGTTGACTATTAATTAGGGTTTTTAGGTTGTCTTGTTCTCCAAGTTGGAGAATCCCTATAAAAGGGAAGCCCTCCCCACATTATTAGGCTGCTGTTTTTGGTGTTTTTGCTAGTAGGTGATTCACGAAATTCTCTTTAGAGAATTTCAACTTGTGTGTTGCAACCAAGGGTGTTTAATCAAGTTTTCTCCTTAATCGGTTTGTCTTTCCTAGTTTTTTCATATATTATTTGCATTGTTAATTCGTGTTCTTGAATCATCCATTGACACCGGATTCCGCATGGTGTTTGTGGTTGTGATATCGCGTTTGGATCGTTTTCGGGACTTACAATTGGTATCAGAGCCAAGAAACGCAAGTTTCGAGGCTCTCGCGATATCGGATTCAGGTTTTTGGTAACTAGTGTAGGTCCGGAAACAATAACTAATCACGATATTTTAATCACAAATGAGTGCGGAAACCTCGTAGGTGATTGATTCAAGATAGAGAAGAGAAGAAACATGAAGAATACGATGATTAAACGCTAAAAACTTGATCTTTGCACACAAGAAACCTTGTCGGGTACAAAACAAGAAATCGTAAACTTGAACTCTCTCTCTAGTTTATGATTACGATCATAAACACCTCCTTGGCTCTCCTCTCAATCATAAACTCGCAGCTAATGAGGAGGTCAAGTGGGGTTTATATAGGCACCCCAATGGGTTTACTATTGGGCCCCTTGTGGATCATAAACCCAATAGTAAACCCAAATCCAATCATAAACTAGCCTAAATACAATAGCAAACTAGTCTATGATTCTAATGAAACCCTCTAAGCCCAGCCCAACTTATTTAATATTACAAGCCTCATAATCTAGCCTCTACAATCTTCCGCTAGGCTTGTGATATTAAATGTCGTCGATCTTTAAACTTCTTCTTCTTGACTGGCTGGCATAGATGCTGATGAAGATTCTTTCCGCAGAAATCTTCAATGGGTTTCATGACGGGCACTTGGGATATCCTCTTGATCAGCATCAGCTTGAACTTCTTGAAATGAACAAGCAATGAAATGGAGGACTCTCATTGACTTGCTTCTTGAAAGAACTAGTTCTTGCTGAATCTTCGGTAACTGTCTTGAATCTCCAAAACAATTAGAGGTTAAATTTTGAAATACCTCTAACTGTGAAGAACTTGATTGTTGAACTTCAAACTTCATGAACTCTGACTGCTCTCTATATCATTTTCTTTTTCAAAGATTGACTTGAAATCTTCAGCTTCCCCTAAACTTGTGAGCATTTTCTTTGAAAAACTTTTAAAGCTTTTGGATACTTGTAAAGACACCAACAACTTCCCCTGAACAGTTGCTTTTCAGATGGAAGTCTTGTCTGGCTGGTTCTTTATCTTTGAGCAGCAGCAGCATCTTTCTATCATCAACCTGTCTGAAACACATTTGAAAAAATATACTCTACTAGACATTTGATGACTGGTCTTTGGGTTAGAAGGTAATTATCATCTGTTCAGATGATTCAAATTAACATTATTTTAACCAAAACCCTAATATAGATTACAGGTTTTCTATAAAACTTCCCCTGAACCCAAGACCTCTAAAGACTTCCCCTTAGCTGATAACTTCCCCTAAGCTAAGGACTTCCCCTGAGATAATACATATTATCTTCGAGTTCCCTTCAGATACTATGTATTATGGAAGTCTTTTCATTAGATAATAAGTATCATCCTCGAGTTCCCTTCAGATAATACTTATTATCCTCCCTCATTCCCCTAAAAATTTGTCAAGATCTGACGGAGGAAGTCTTTTCCATTAGATAATAAGTATCATCCTCGAGTTCCCTTCGGATAATACTTATTATCCCATACTCCTTCCCCTAAAAATTTGTCAAGATCTGTCGGGGGCATATTGTCATGCATTAAAACCCATGAAAAACACATTTTGACTTCTCAAATCGACCTGGCCAAGATGAAAACACACCAAAAAGAACTCAACGACTCACACACGAAAGATATAAACTAAACAAATACTTACCAAACCAAACATGAGAAAGTTTACAAGGGATCAAACCGTATGAATCTGACTGAGGAACCCTTCTTAGCTTTAGTTACTCAACTAGTCCAGGTGATTGCCGGTATGTTTGTCCGCTTTAAACTCAAACCCGTTTAATCCCAACCGAATGCGTCATGTTTAATATAGTACGATATTACCATCATGTTTAATTGTCCCCACACCCAAGCGTACACAGCAAAACCTACCCAACCTCAGAGTTTATTGAGGATTCACAAACCCCCAGCTTGAGGAACCATGCAATACCGTTATGACTACCACTTATTTCATTAACCATCAGTTGGTGATCAGGTTGGCCGCTAAGCACGCAAAGAAGATCAACTGAGTGATTATTTATTCTCTTTTCTTTTTTTTCATTTCTTTTTCTTTTCTTTTTTTTATTATGTGGTGTAGTCATGACAGCAGAGACATGGCATGTGAGAGAGTGAATACTAGGTAATAATTACCACTCTCAACCCGTTTTTGCTGGGACTCAGTCTTTTAAACCATGCAACCTGGGATGGGAAACTAAACATATATATCTTTTAAGTTCACTGCACTTTCATTGGAGGTCATAAGTTTAGGTCGAGCCTACCGAGCATATCACCGTGGAGCTTGCCTTTCACTTCCGCCTTACGCGTGTCAGCCATCTCCAACTCGGACATTCTTTTTACTTCCCCTAAACTTCTCAGAAACAAGACCAATTAAAAATTGAAAAGCACACTATTTTTTAGGGGTCAACTTTTTATTCATCTTTACATTTCTTCCCCTTGCTTTTTGATTTTTAATGTCACAATCTTGTGAACATCATTTTGCAGTTTTTTTTGTTTTTTTTTTTTTAAATAAAACACACAAACACACTTAAAAGAACAAAAACACAAAATTTTGCAGACATCTGGCCAAGCTAACTTTCAAAGTATTGATTTGAAAATTTTGAGAAAATTGGGTTTCATGACATGCACACTTCATTGCATTTGAAGTCAAACACATAATCAATCAACAGCTTAATTGAAACTTTAATGAAATAGGTTTGACTCAAAAGACCCTTTGTTGCCTCATCAAACCAACAACCAAGTTAAAAACAGTACCTTTCATGCTGAATTTGACATTTTACCTCTCAAGGAAACATATCCTCCATAAAAAATTGCTTGTCATAACATGAAGATACGTCTCCTAAACTGTGCCTGGAAGAATCACTTATCAACAAACAAATTAATAATAAAAATGTTAGTGATAGTCCTCCTTGACTGTTCCTGCACATAGTGAGAGATTAGTTAGCCATTGGTACCCAAGCCATTGTTTTTCTGGGTACACCTGAGGAATCAATAAAGGATACTTCTTGTAAGAACATCCCCTTTGAGGAATCAGGAAATGTTGTGATGGAGCTGCCTTGATTTTTGGTTTCCAAGTTCCAGGTGATTTAACATTTGTTTTAGTCACTTTTGGAGTTGTGACTTTAGGTATTTCAACCTTCTTCGTTTTAGATTCACTTTTCAAAACAGTTTTTGTTTTAGTCACCTTTTGAGTTGTGACTTTAGGTGTTTCAACCTTCTGCATTTTAGAATCATTTTTGAAAACAGTTCTAGTTACCTTGGGTTTTTCAAGCTTTGGTTGTTTTGAAACTGGTTTCTTCACCTGTTTTTGAAAATTTTTGTAACTTGGAAAGCTGTTGTTTTGATTTAAAGATTTTCTTTCAGCTTTGGCAGCTCCCCAATGTTGATCAGAGGGTTTAACCTTAGGAGTAACAGTCTTCCTTGCCTTAGGTGTTTGCACCATCATCGGCTTAGATTTTACAGACTCCTGAGACGAAACCCTTTGACTTCTCGGATAATAGGGTTCATAGGGGCGATAAAGACAGTTTCTAGCAATATGACCAGCATTGCCACAATTAAAGCAAGTCTGCTTCTTTAGATAGAAGTCAAACGTGTACCCATTTGTCTTTGGTGGCTGATATGGAGCTGGTTTGCCTTGTGTCTGCTTCATTGCCTTGTCTGCAACTCCAGATGTGACTTTATGCTGGTTCCTTGAAGCCTGAGTAGAACCTGTCCTCATCGTCTTTGTGCTCTCTGGATTTCCTGATGAAGAAGCACCATTCTTGCAACTGCACTTACAACTGCATGAAGCAACTGAAGAAATGGGAGACACAACTACTCCCTTGAGTTTTTCATTCTTCACTCCAGCTGTTGGCTTCATACTCGGATGCTTGATGGTGATCTTTGGCCTCTCAACTTTGGGTTCACTTATCACTCCATCGGTTATACCCTTGAACTTGGAGGACAAGGATGGTAATTCATATCCAACATCTGGTTCTTGGTCAAACATTGATCCAGATGTCATAAAGATCTTCCCCTCAGGCCGTGTCGTCAAGATCACTTTTTCCCTTTCGACTTTGTCAACAACCTTGAAGCATGGAGTCTCAATTTTAGGATACTGTTTCAGCTTTATCTCCGACACAGAAGCTTTGGCCTCATTCTTAGTCACATCATTAACTCCACTTTTACTTGTACCATCATCATCAGACTTGGAGCTATGACATCTGTTATACTCCTGGCACTCAGCATCATCTCTTAATACGTCCTCTATTCTCTCTTCACCATATGTCATGTTTGCCTCGTTGTCTATTTCCTCTCGAGTCAATGGTGTAGTTCCAATCAAGACACTATCAATAGGAGGAGCAGCTTCTTTATAATCAGATTTGGTTCGTTCAACTTGATCCTCACTAAGAAGTATTCCTATAATGTCTCTGGGAACTG
Source organism: Deinandra increscens subsp. villosa (assembly GCA_039602395.1). Taxonomy (NCBI): domain Eukaryota; kingdom Viridiplantae; phylum Streptophyta; class Magnoliopsida; order Asterales; family Asteraceae; genus Deinandra; species Deinandra increscens. The sequence goes on along the minus strand of JBCNJP010000006.1, from coordinate 10,614,888 downwards.
GGGAGGAATGATGCTGTTCGCAGACAGAGACTTATCAGACTTTTCTGACCCAAACCCCGTTTTATCTTTCCCAACTTGGCCAGTTACAACAGCAAGTGACAATTCCTTTCCAGCATCGAGCATTCGTTTGCTTCTCATTTGATTCATATCAAATTTAACTTGCAACTCATTGTACTTATGTGTGATCTCATCTACCTGATTCCTAAGCTCAGCTATTTCTAACTTAGCATTGTCATACAGGAGAGCTTTCTCAGTTGCCAGTTTTTGATATTTTACTATGTCTAGCTTTTGTGCTTTAACCTTCTCCTCATTCTTTAGCCATCTACCCTTAAAAGAGCTCCTTTCACACTTAATCTCAAACAATTCTATCTCATAATTTTTACATATTTGTCTAAGTCCAGGAATTATACGAGCACAAGTAGGATTGGGGCATATCTCAGTATTGTCAACTTCAGCTGCGAAATCATCCTTGTCCTCAACCGAACTCATTTTCTTTCTTTAGATATGCAGCTTCTGAAAATTTCGAAAAATCGGCAAAAACGGCAAATGTTTCCGATTGAAAACCCTATTTCCGATCGTAAACACCCGTTTACGATTTTTGACAGCCTGGTCGGTCGTAAACACTTGATTACGATTGAGTTAACACCGGATCGTAAACTCCGATTCCGATCCCAGCAGATCGTAAACACTCTATTTCCGACTGAAACGAATCGTAAACACTTAAAAATCTCGTCTTGAAGTCGTAAACGTGATTCCGATGAAGATCTTCAAGAACACCCGGTCGTAAACACGTGAAAAACCCAGAAAACAGTCGTAAACACGAAGAGCAGCAGCAGCAACGATCGTAAACCTTCAAACAACCTTTAAACCTTCAAAAACTTGAATTTTTTTCAGAAAAACTTGAATCCAATATCGTGAGATCCTTGAAACACTCGTTTCTTGGCTCTGATACCAATTGTAGGTCCAGAAACAACAACTAATCACGATATTTTAATCACAAACGAGTGCGGAAACCTCGTAGGTGATTGATTCAAGATAGAGAAGAGAAGAAACACGAAGAATACGATGATTAAACGCTAAAAACTTGATCTTTGCACACAAGAAACCTTGTCGGGTACAAAACAAGAAATCGTAAACTTGAACTCTCTCTCTAGTTTATGATTACGATCATAAACACCTCCTTGGCTCTCCTCTCAATCATAAAATCGCAGCTAATGAGGAGGTCAAGCGGGGTTTATATAGGCACCCCAATGGGTTTACTATTGGGCCCCTTGTGGATCATAAACCCAATAGTAAACCCAAACCCAATCATAAACTAGCCTAAATACAATAGCAAACTAGTCTATGATTCTAATGAAACCCTCTAAGCCCAGCCCAACTTATTTGATATTACAAGCCTCATAATCTAGCCTCTACAACTAGTGTTTTTGTGATTTTCAGCATTTAGCATGAGACAGACGTCTTTTGCAGGTTTAAAATCAAAACAGAAGTGTTCGAGACCCTGTGTTCGAGACCCTGTGTTCGTGATTTAAAGACTTTTCGATCCGTGTGAAGACTTTTCTATCAGACATTCTGATCAGAAAACCCTCCTTTATTGCTCACCTTTGATCGAGAAAGACCCCTAGTGTCTTTTCGATCAGTCGTCCCTCAGTCGAAAAGTCCCATATAGAGACTTTTCGATCAGCCGCTCATAATCGAGAAGTCCCTCCTCGCGACTTCTCGATCAGTAGTTTCAATTTAAAAGTTCCCAGTGACTTTTCGATCGTCGGCTCATCTTAATCGGAAAGTCCCATTCGAGACTTTTCGATCAAAACCCCTTTTTGATCCAACCCTGTGCGATCGAAAACCCTTTTTGATTCAACCGCGTGTGACCGGAAACCCCTTTTCGATCCAATCTTGTGTGATCGGAAACCCCTTTTCCATCCAAACCTTGTGCGACCGGAAAATACTTTTCGATCCAACCGAAAACCCTTCCAATGGCTTTTGACATAGCTAATTTTTCTTCTGCTACTCTGGAAATGGATGCCCAAATCGGTGCCGCAACAAGACCACCAAGATTGACCTCAGGAAAAGACTTCATGAGCTGGAAGTACAGGTTCGTGAACTATGCTAACTACAATGATCCCAAGATTATGAGATCTATTGAAGCTGGAGATTATGTTCCAAAGACTCAAACAACTGGACAACCTGATGTGATAAAAGAGAAGCATGAATGGTCAGACACTGATTGGGACAAGGTGGAAAAGGATAGGAAGGCTCTTGCTGCATTAACTATGGCACTCTCACCCGAGGTTGCCGAAGCCTTCAAGGAGTACAAGTCTGCTAAAACTTTGTGGGATGCTCTAGTTGATGCATATGAAGGAAACTCAGATATGAGGGAGTCAAGGAAAGAGAACCTTAGAGAGCAATTCAATGACTTCATCTACATACATGGTGAGAATATAGAAACTTAATTGCAAAGGTTCATCAAGATCGTCACAGCAATGAAAGAAGCTGATGTAACATACACTCAAAAGGAAGTCAACAAGAAGCTGATTAGTTCTTTGCCCCCCAACTGGGATAGCACAGTGGAGGTAATGGAAGGAGTCCTGGACTTGAACACAGCAACCCTTAGCTCACTCATGTCTACAATTCGAGCTTATGAAGAAAAGAAACTCAAGAGGGCAAGAAAACAAGTAGTTGGAGCAGCCGCCAAACAAGTGAATCAAGCCTTTATATCGCAGCCCAGTGTCCCAGTGACTCAAACGGTTAATCTGACATCAAGCCCACTAGCTTTTATTTCTCAAACTGCTAGTGGATCCAGTTCTTCAAATGGCTCTAATCTGGTTACATTGGACGTTAACACCTTAGCTAAAGATTCTAGTTTTGCTTTGGGAGTAGGAATAATGAGTTGTTATCAAGCTTTGGTTGCAGGTACTTTACTTCCAAATGACCTGTCCCATGACGATGTGAATCAGGTGAACCCGGATGACCTTGAAAAGATGGACATATCTTATCAAATGGGAATGTCCGCATTGAGAGCTAAGCAGTATATGGCAAGAACTGGGAGCAAAAATTGGAATGATGGCAAAGGGGTAAAGCTATCTTTCAACAAAGCCAATCTGAGATGCTTCAACTGTAATGAATATGGTCACTATGCCAGAGAGTGCACCAAGCCTAAAGTTGAAAGAGGTGCTAAAAGTGATGAAGAACAGAATGTCAAGAAAAGGGAGGTAGGAGCTGATGATAAAGCACTTGTTGCTCAAAGCACCCCTGGAGGTTATGACTGGTCTACTCAGGTTGATGATCTCAGTCTAAGTCTTACACACATTGCTATGTTAGCTGAGGAAGAAGCAGAGAGATTAACTTGCTAAATCTCAAAGTAAAATAGATGCTAATAATAAGATTCAATCAAAAATGCTGGAAGCAAGATCTCTTTTCTACAACTCTGATGTTAGGATGAAGTATGTTTAACAAAATTCAGGTCTAGTTTTTGGGGATGATATAAAAGAAGAGACATCAACTCACACTGTGCCTATGCCCCACATGCATAAAATGATTTCTGAGCATGAACCATCAAAGGGAACAATAGACTCTTTAGCTGAAATTGACAAAAGACTTTCGGAATGTCCTATTAAAATTACTGCTCCTGTTTCTAACCCTACTACTTCTTGTGCAGATACAGAAAACAAAGAAGCAAGTTCAAAGAGGGAAAGTGTTGGCATTGAGAGTCAAAAGTTTCCTGACTTTAAAACTGAAATTTTTGCATCAAATAAGTCTGAGTCTGAATTGAGCTTTGCTAAGTCTGATGTTTTTGACAAAACTTCTGTTTGTGGTGCTTTTAATTTCGGTGTTTGTGATCCTTAAATTTCCATACCTTTGAGGAAAGTCAGGATTTTGAGAAAGGGTAAGGGACCACAAGTTGCTGGTCCTAAGCCTACTGATGCCAATTTGGTTGGTTTGAATGATTGTTTGAATGTGTGTGCTAATGTTTGTGATAATATTAGTAATGTGCAGAATGGGCAGAATGTGCACGAGGCCAGACCACATGACTTTATCCCATATCCTGAGGTAAATTCTGTGTATGACCAATTTGTGCCAGTACAGCGGGAGTATGTGCCAACAACTAGGCCCAATGGCAAAGTTATGTGGATCCTCAAAAATTCCAAACCATCTTGGGTATCCACAGTGAAGAAATATTCTCAAGCTCCTGCATACCCAAAGAAACAGTCCTGCCACGTGTGTGGGAATCCTGGACATGTGGCAAGAAATTGTTTATATAGACATATGAACCCTACTACCCTAAAACTCATTTGCAAAACTACCAAGGGCAATCATATGGTGGCACAAACCACAAACCTGGCCACAGAAAGGTAAATTCTCAGCCAAAGGTACCTACAGGCTCAAAGGTATCTAAAGTGACCAAAGAGTCTGCACCTTCACACCCTAAGGTGCAGAGACATGTACCTTCACAACCAAAGGTACATAAGGTGACCAAAAAGCCTGCACCTTCAATCCTCAAGGTGCAGAAGTCTGTACCCCTGCAACCAAAGGTACAGAAAGTTGACAAAAAGCCTAAGTCACCTCAATAACCAACCAAAACTGATTTCAAAGGTCATAAATTGAATAATTCGGTTAACAAATCTGTTGTTGCTTTAAAACCTATTTGGGTTCCCAAACATGATGGTCTTTAAGAAAATATTCAAGAGAGGTGGAATGTGAAAAAGGTGGTAAATCAGTGTTACCTACCTAAAGGGGTGTATAAAAAACACTCCAAACAATTTGATGAAGTTATAGATAATAAATCAAACGTCTATCAAATTCCACCAAAAAGGGTTCAGGGTAAAGAAAAAGAGAACCATCAACCCACGAATGTCATTTCCAATGATGGTCGTGTGAATTCTAATGAACTTACAAAGCCCACTCCAATGCCCAACAAAAGCAAGAAACCCAAAACAAAGGTTCCCACAACCCCAATTCCCGATTTTTCAAAGGGCATGTGTTTAAAAGAAGTAACTTTCATTGATTCATCAGGTCTACCCAGAACCACAATGGCCTGGGTACCTATGGCTAACTGATATCTCACCTTGTGCAGGAACAGTCAAGGAGGACTTTCATTAACCTTGTTTGTTTGTGATAGTGATTATTCCAGGCACAGGATAGGAGGCATCTCTCTACTACATGACATGAAGATTTCAATGGAGGGTATGTCTCTATGTGAGAGGTAAATCTGAAAAGATCAGCAGAAAAGGTAACATTGTCTGAATTGTTTGTTTCTTGGCTAATTTGATGTGAAGTATGGTTCTGCATAAAACAAAACCCATTTCTGAAAAATTTCAAAAGATAAATTTGAAGGTTAGCTTGGCCAGTTTTAGTAGTTATTTAGTGATGTGTCAGTGTGTTCAAGTTAAAAAAAAAGAGAAAAAAAAAGAGAAAAAAAAAGAAAAAAAAATGTGGTTATTTAAAAATCAAAAAGCAAGGGGAAGAATAGAATTGTGAAAAAAGTTGACCCCTCATTTGCAAATTATTGTGCTTTTTAATTTTTAATCTTTTGTTTGTGTGTTTGAGAAGGTGGGAAGTGAAATAAACTTCCGTTTTGAAGACGGCTGACACGCATAAGGCGAATGTGAAAGACATGATCCATGGTGATATGCTGGTAGGCTCAGCTCTTAAATCTGAAAAGGTATGCGTTACACACTTAAAGATAACGTATGGCAGTCTGTTGGGTAACAACACTTAGGTTAATTTCATTTCTATTTGACTGCATGTTCAAGTTCCCGATACACACGCTTGTCTCCAAGAGTGTGAAATTGAGCTCAAAAAGTCGGTGTCCCCTCTGCTTTGCGTGAGCAATGACCTGGGGATGCTTCGCGTCTATGTAATGCTCTCCTTTGCTTTGCGTGAGCAATGACTTGGAGTTGTTCATACATACGTGCATCTAGATCATCAATAAAAAAGTAAATAAAAATAAAATAAAATAAAATAAAGAAATTAAAAAATAATATACACCCAAAAGATGCCAAAGAGCACATCAAAAGAGACCCTCAAGAGTCCAAAACCCTCAGCCTTTGTCACTGATGAGAGCATCATTAAAAAATGTTTCAAAAATTTAGTTGACTTTGTATATTATACCCAAAAATCTATGTGATCTATTCTTTCTCTTCTTAATTCAGTCTGGAGCTCAGTTTCAAACTTCTGGTTCAGGTTGTGAAAATATGTGGTAGGGAATTTATATGCTTGATAGTGTGCGATGAAATGTACCTAGGATTTGTTGAAACCCTCTTGCTGTTCATAATTAATGCACCTTAAAAGATAATAAAGTGACAAACAGCCTGATAAAGAAAAGGGTTAGAGTTTAAAGTGGATCAGTATATTGGCAAACACTTGGACGTGTTCGAGTAACAGAAGCTGAAAAGGGTTCCTTGGTCAGATTCATACGGTTTGATCCCATAGAAACCTTCTCGTTTAGTAATTTGGTATGTTTGTTTTTATTTTTATTTTTCATTTTGTGTTATCTAAAGTTTTTATTGTTTATTTTTCAACCATGGCTAGGTTAATTTAAAGGGTTTATTAAGTTTTTATGGGTTTTATGCAAGAACGTATCACCCCTACAGAATCTCAGGGGGAGATAATGTGAAGAGTCCTCGGGTTCAGGGGAAGTAGTTAAAGGAAACCCGTAACCTATGTTAGGGTTTTTGGTTAAATTAGGCTAACCCGATAACCAGTCATCATTGTCTAGTTAGTGTTTGTTCCATGTTGTGCATGACAGGTTAAATGAGATGTCATGGAGAAGAAAGTCAAGGACTCAGTTGGCAAAAGCACTGATGCTACTTCTGATGATGTTGAAGAACCAACCGGAAAAAGGACTTACCCTATGTTCAGGGGAAGTTTGTTGGTTCAAGAAAAGCTTCCAAAGATTTGAGAAGATACCGTTCATCAGTTAAGGGGAAGCTAAATGCAGATAGTTCAAGAGTTATAATCAAGTGTGACAAGATAGAGGTTTTCAAAATTTATCCTCTGAAGTTCAAAGTCAAGTCAAGACAGTTACCATTCATTCAGCAAGGATTCAATAGTTTTCAAGTAGGAGCAAGTATTTGAGAATCCTCCTCTCATTACTTGTTCATCCTTAGAAGTTCGAGCTGATGTTGTTTGAGAAATCACTCCCCAAAGTCATTTGCTGTTGCCCAATGAAGATTGCTATAGAAAAGAATCTTCACAAACCCATGCTCAAGCCAAGGAGAAGACTGCAAGTCTGAAGATTGAAAGTTGAAGACATTTAATTGCACAAGCCAAGGGGAAGATTGTAAGGGAATAATTTGTGGCTTGTGTATTAAATCACCTATTGGCGGATTATTTTGAAGGCCTATGTGATAGAATAGGTGAAAGTTAGCTGGGTTATTGTTATATTGGGTCATTGGGCCATTTTAGACATGTTTGGGCTCAATTTATAAGAGTTTAGAGGGAGTTTAGTGGGCGTGAGTGGTCAAATCCGGGAATTGACTATTAATTAGGGTTTTTAGGTTGTCTTGTTCTCCAAGTTGGAGAATCCCTATAAAAGGGAAGCCCTCCCCACATTATTAGGCTGCTGTTTTTGGTGTTTTTGCTAGTAGGTGATTCACGAAATTCTCTTTAGAGAATTTCAACTTATGTGTTGCAACCAAGGGTGTTTAATCAAGTTTTCTCCTTAATCGGTTTGTCTTTCCTAGTGTTTTCATATATTATTTGCATTGTTAATTCGTGTTCTTGAATCATCCATTGACACCGGATTCCGCATGGTGTTTGTGGTTGTGATATCGCATTTGGATCGTTTTCGGGACTTACACATTTTTGTTTAAACCCCCTTTATATTCATGAAATATGGTTTAAATTGACTTTTTCTAAAAAAACAAATAAAGTTCGCGGTAAATTCTATCACTAAGAATTTACATCGTCTAAAAGAGAGAGAGAGAGAGAGAGAGAGAGAGAGAGAGAGAGAGAGCAATGGTGTGTATGAATAAAAAAGAGCAATCTAAGCTCTTAGTTACTTATAAAAGTCGCAAGGATTTTAAGAAACCATTATTTCACAACTTTCACCATTTTAGCCTATATATCTAAACCCTAGCCCAAAGCCTGCCCTTTTAAGCCCACACGATATTCATATATGTTCCAACAAGATCCGTGGAGGCTCCATTACTTGGAAAGCCTATGATCTTTACTCGTTTTTGCCTTGGTATGAGTGTTCACTTAAAAATACCAAACACGCTACCTCAAGAGCTGAGTGTTCACTTGTGAGGTTAATGAGTTTGTGTAGAAAATAAATATTCCAGTAGCCTTGTCATAAGTACCCATATTTCGATAACATAAAATAATAGAATTTCAATGGGATGAAAGTCAAATGTAATTGGAGGAAGTAACTTTTATCGTATGCAGAAACTTAAAATCCCACGAATAGAGTATTTGGGAAAATTGTGGAGTCCAACATTTCGGAGTTTTGCTTGAGGACAAGTAAAGATCTAAGTGTGGGGATGTTTGATATGAGTCAAATTATACATATTGTTATATGGATTAAATCAAACTAACTATTAACGCATTAACCACATATTACTTTCTTTTTAATTTTTCTGTCTAAACCAGGTGAAAATAAAGGAGCTAAAACAACGGATAATATGAACAAAAATACAAACTCTGAGTTTTTTGGCCCCGGGCACGGCCTGTGTCCCCCCAGGAATAGCATGTGCCTCCTCTCAGCGTAGCCCTAGAAGAGTTGACTTTTTCTTCTGAAGACACACGGCCCGTGCCCTGCAGGAATAGCCTGTGCCTCCTCTCAGCGTAGCCCTAGAAGAGTTGACTTTTGCTTCTGAAGACACACGGCCGGTGCCCTGCTAACTGTTGCACACGACCTGTGCCACTGATCACCCACGACACGTGTCTCTACCCCAAATATTTGATTGAAGATCGTCTGCCAGGCACGGCCCATGACCGATGTTGTTCCTGCCTATAAAAGCTAGCATTTTCCTCCATTTTCATTTGCTTAATTTTTCCTTTCTTCTCCTTACTCTGTAGATTAGTTTCTACTTTCGAGCCACTTAACGTTTTCTAGTCTTTAATCTTTCAAGTTTGTAAGAACATCAACTTAATAAGAATTTATTTAAAGTTTGTCTATATGCTACTCATTTTATTTTAAGCAAGTCGTTAAAAGTCATGCTTATGCTTGGCTAAACTCTTATACTCATTTGGGGATAAACGAACCTTTGGTTGGCTAGTAAAATGAATTTATGTGCTCACCTTAAGGTAAGTACGAATGACTTTATGAAAACTCTTTTAAATTGAAACTTTATTACTAACCTTTTTGAACAAACGTGCCTTGCATATTGTAGACCATTTGAAGAGTCGAAAGCTCGTCTGTCGGAACTGTGACACCCGACTTGGGGACGATGCATTATCCTATATGGTGACTCGCACCTCATGCAAAGCAATACGTTTGTGAGTTTTATGTCTATGAAAACAAAGACGGCTTTCACGCTAACTACGACCTGAAGGTATTGGTTAGGATTGGGGTTAGTAATATTTTGTTACTTCACGGAAGTCGGTGAGATACGGGATAGTGAACTTGGCTCTGGTTATGACCGCCCATGTTTGTGCGAAAGCGATGCATGGAGGAAACGGACCTTAATCCCTTTTAAAGATGTTTTTCATAATAAATTAATCTGAAGCATGGGTTGTTCCCTGCTGGTTCATGACAATGTATTCGAGTGTAACGACACCAACGACCCATCGGGCCCTACAACTCTATGGAATTTACGCTTAATTTTTTTGTTACTTCTTGAGCGGTCCTCTCAAGATCCTTACGGGGAGACGAGAGGAACGTGAGATTGGATTCCAAGCTGAAAAGCATCCCTCCTCGCCTGACAAGTAGCAATCTGAAGGCAAGTGCCTAAATCTATTCGACCAAGCCAACCACTTATAAGTTCCTCCAGGTGATATTATCCTCAGATTGATTAAACCTAAGAAACCCATTTTATTTACTTGCTTTAATTTACATTATTTAGCTTAACCAACCCTTCCCTTTATATATTCAAATCTGATTAAATTGTTAATAAGGATTTATTATCAAAAGCCTATTTTTCCTTGTGTCCTTGAACACCACTCGGTCAACTTACCACTACTATACTGCTCTACATGGGTATACATGCCCGTGTTATGTGGTGAAATAGTAATCATAGTTAATTAAGGTTCTATAGATTTAAAAGCTTAAGCACCAAAGGTGTCACTAGAATTGCCATATTTTTATATACACCAAACGCACACCAAGAGAAAAAAAAATGCTCTATTTTCATCTATCTTACTTACCATTGTTATTATTTCCTTGGTTTTGAGCCACTGCCAAAGCTGTCGCGACTCCCTGATTAATCATATTTTGGATTTGTGCGGCGGTGAGGTTTCCCTGGTTGTTATGGTTGTTCCTCCTTGGCGGCATGATTGTATTTATTTCACACAAACATTTTTTATGATTAATATGCCAGACATTAAGAATTAAACACAAGAAACTAATTCTTGCAACTATTCATCACATGACGTAGTTTAGAAACATATTTGAAAATGCCAAAATATAACATCCATTACAAAAATCCGAATCCAACCACAATGTATTTCACAATTTGGAGTCATTCAAAATAAAACAAAACACCCAGTTATGTCTATTTGAAGAATAAATTTGACAAGAGAGAACTGAAAATGTATATTCAGGGAACAATAACTGCGGGTTCTTCTTCCTCTTCAAGAGGTTCCTCTTCGAAGGGTTCCTCCTCGTCTTCTGGTAATGCAACATTAGGAGCAGGAGCAGCAGCAGGCCCTGCATGAACTTGAAGAGTAGCTATCTAAGCTTGAAGTGGGTCGCTTGAGCTTCCAAAGCCATGTTCGAGTTTTGTAGGGTGGCTATGTCAATGAAAGCCTGTTATAACCCTTGGGCCAAACCAGTTGGGTCGGGCCTCAGCTTCTAGGTCTTCCACTCTTTCCAGAATATTGACCACTCCATTAGCTAAGTTATGATGAGCGGTACCTGCTAGTTGATGTTGTTCCCTCATCACGTGGTAGCACCCTTCATCCTATGCTCCAAGCCTCTCAACCATCTTACCTCACCCTGAGTGTCAAATAGCCTAGCTACAAGGCCAGCCATGATCTGTTGTGGCGTAAAGGGAAGGTTAGGTAGGTCGTCTTCATCCCTCGGGAACTAGTATTGCACAAATAGGCGGGCCACTATGGGCCTCAGCCAGCACCAATCATGGGGTTCTTCTGGGTTCGGGAACATGTCTTGCTCGGCCTGGTAGTCTTGATTGATGTATCTGGCGCGTTTCTTCGGTTGAAGGGGTGTTATGAGAGGTTAATCCTTGTTCCATTTCTAGCGCCTTTTCTCTAGTGTTATTTGATGGTACCATACTGCAAATCCCCATACAGGCACAAAGACAAATATACTACATGAGTATCATTCTTGGCACGCAGAAAAACATTTTTGGGAAAAGTTGTAACTAATACTAAAAAAAATCCTAGTTCACTGTAACTAAGGCTCTGATACCAATATGTCACACCCCCAATTTGAACTAATGAAGTTTTACCGTGTGTCGTGTGAGCCAGACCATGACCCAAGACATTAGTTACAACCAAACCATTTAAAACGGGGTAAAAATGTGATAAATTTCCAAACTGGAAAATATAAAGCAGAGTTAAGATTTAGTGGAAGCATTATATCAAAAGTTGCGCAAAACAAGGCGCTCATTATGAAACCAAATGTAAACCATAGTTTTGAGAGAAAATATGTAAAGTAAAATTTCCCAAAATTTTGAAAATGGGAGTGTTTACCAACATACGCGTCCAGAACGATAACTCCCCTAACGACCTGTAAAGCATGCATAAGAGTAAGTGTCAACCAATGTTGGTGAGTTCACATAAGTAGTACATACATATAGTATAAACAAGTGCAAAAAAATACAACAGTTTTATTCATAAGTAGTAGTGTAAGTTACAAGTAAAATCCATATCATAGGTAGCTAGCCTAAGTTCATGTCACTAAAATGTTCACAACCGAACCTGACTAATGCACGCACAATTGACCTACGCGTTTTGCCTTCCCCTTTCTACTCGATCTTGATACATATATGCTAACATTGTTCTCAGTCCGACCGTCGATCGGGTGGTGCATCTCGTGCCCGCTAAGTGGGGTTTGTCAGACCCCATTAGTACTACTCTATATCACTCGCTATTCAACTTATTAACGGTCTGATTAGTAAGGGCTTTAAGTGGGTAAGCTTTTAAGTGAACATGTGATATATAGCGGATTACTACTTTAACATACAGAGAATAGTTGTTATCACCCTAAACCAGATGTAACATAAGTATTTGTGTGTTGTCATCCTAAAGCAGATGAAACAAAAACATTTATGTGCCACCATCCTAAACCTGATGTAGCGTAAGGGGGTTATGAAACTCACCTTTGGGAGCTATGCTACAAGCTGCACTTAAACCAAGTGCATTTGGTTATGCGCGACCTAATGTAACGGATATACTCTAACCGATTAGAAGTCGTCGCTAGGACAAATTGTTTAATTATAAAAAAAAGTTCCATGTTTGCCTAACGACATAGCAATTTGGCAAGTAAGGACATACATCCGACACACTAACCCGAGGAGACGATGGTTGATCACACATTTTCAAGTTAAGATATTTGGTCCTAACATGCACGAGCACATAGGTTCACAATACAAGGCACATGACACAAACATGCATAGGTTACGCGACTAGCAATAAAACTCAACACCCGGAAGTCCAACCCGCAACATGGCCCTAACTCAGATTTAAACCCCCAAATTTTACAGAAATATACATATCTACATCCTAAACACATTTCATGTTGAACACATAACCCAAATAGCAATTTAGAATGCCCAAAATAGCAACACCAAAATACAAGTTTCTAGAGCGTTATTGTTTGCACACTGATCTTGTTCCCACAGTACCAGTGCCCAAATAAAAGATATAGAGTGTGCCATCACAGCAAAAAGAAATCTAAGATACTAAATTAAGTTTTTCAAACATAAATACACAGTTTTGATAAAAACTGGGCGAGTTATGACTCCTAGAAGTTGATAAAATTTTTGCATGGTTGTTGTTAAGGTAAAATGCACATGTTAATTTTGCCAGCTTATAACTTGAGAAAAACTTTGAGTTATACTATCAAATCTCCAGATCCTTAACTTACCATGTTTTCAACAATTTTCTATTGACAGACCTTTAGAAAAAACTAACATAGCATTGTCAACACGTTGGCACAAGTCCGTAACTTAAAACATAAGGGCAGCTTGCATACACATGTTGTGACAGAAAGTTAAGTGACCAAACGAATGTCTTAACAGGTCTATGAATAGTCAAATTAAGTTTAAGACCATTTACTTTTATATGCAACAAGAATCAGAAGCATTGGACAAATATTGATCAACTTATGATCGTGATGACCCAAAAGCGTGGACAGATTCTACCAAAAATTGTTTTTACCAATTCATTGTGTAATGAAGATTTTAGCCACAATTTTGATCATAAATCATCATAACACAACTCAGATAACCTAATACTACATTATACATGAACAGGACAACCCTAATGGTTGACATATAACCAATTTAACACCTTAATAATCACAAGATAAAAATTTCCAACACATTGCAATCAACAGATATGATCATCTAGACATCCAACTAGATGATTATCATGATAGAAAAACCTAGAAAATATAGAATTAGATGATTGCTTAATTTAAGCACTTGATATAGGTGAAGAAAACGATCCTCCTAATGCTTGATTCTTCACACTCTTGATCTTGGTTGGTGAAAAAATAGATTGTGTGTGTGATTGATAAAAATCGAAAAGGAGGAGGGGGGGGAGATAATTTCGGCCAAAAATGAGGAGGGGGCTAGGGTTTGTTTCTAACTTTTTTTTTCACAAATGGCTAGATATTCCCTTTTTCTTGGTGAGCAATTTCGGCCAAGAGAACTAGGGAGGGACTAGGACCGAATTTTCTCAAGTGATGAATGTCTTAGAGAAGATTAAGGTGCATGCAAGAGTCGTTTTACGTAAGTTGCAAGTATTCGAGCAATACTACGGTAACCTAATTTGCACAACTTGTAAAAGCGCGTATGGACACACACATGATTCATGGATAAACACATATAAGCAAGCAATGCAAATTATCGATGTACTAATTACTTGTCTAAGGTTTTATGTAGTTGATCAACCAACGGTCGTGTACAGACTCGGTAATAACGACATGACACTAGCATGACATGCAATCATTAATGGAGTATGGCAATAGGACTTAATAGAGTAGTTAACGGGGTTAACCTGGAAATTTGGCAGTTGTTACATCATCCCCTTGTTAAAGAATTTTCGTCTCAAATATTTCCTTATGTTGCTATAGTTTCTAAGAAGGAAAAGGAAAATTTTAGGTTGTCACATTGTCTGGCTAGATACGTTTGGGCGCTTGTACTTAGGTGGTGTAAGGCTCCCTTGATAAACGTCTCTTCCGTTCAAGATAATTTCATTTGCTCGAATGGATGGCTAATGGAGAAGAAGATCAAGAAAGTAGTCTGTGGTATTTTTCTTACCTCTCTTTGGCGCATCTGGAAAGTGCGCAATAATAAGGTGTTTAAGAGTGGCAATCATGGGATGGAATCGATCTTGGTGCGGTTAAATCATTATCTCTCTTTTGGATTAAAATTAGATGTAAGTTGCCTAATCTAGAATGGGATCATTGGTGTAGCTTCTCTTTTATTTCACAAATGTAATCTAGCTTCTTGCTAATTTTTTGTACAAGTTGGCCGTTCAAAAAAATATTTAAAAATAATTAGTTTTTAATAGGAGATGACTCAGAGGATGTTTATATTTAATATGAGAGAGATGCGAAAAAATTATGATGAGTGTGAATGTAAGGCTGACACGTGACATGTGTAATTTTTTATTTATTAGGATAGAGATTCTTTATATAAGAATATAGACTATATTAAAAAAAATTATATTTTATGTTTATTTATGATTTTAGGTGCCATCCTTTACGTTTAAAAATCGTCAATCTCATCTTTTATATACATGATTTTTTGCTGCTTTCAACATTTAGCCTAACTATTGTATATTATTTATATTAGACGGAGGTTCAAATATGAACCACCATTTTGCCTAAGTTTAGTAGGGGCAATCTAGGACCATTGGATCATTTAGTTGGATAGGTGAGATTGAGCGAGATTTGGGGAGGGAGGCAAAACGTAAATTTATTGATGGAAGGGAAAAATAGGGTGACAACTCTTGTTGACTTTTTTTAATCCCCCCTGTAGAAGCATATTCCTATGCTATGATGTGTCTCGTGTATTGTATCTATGTGAGCGGGTTCTTGGATGAAGTGTAATGACTATATCATTGGCACCGGACCAGATGGTCCGGCGGACCAAATGGTCCGTGCATACCATTTCGTACGCAACCTATGTAGTCACTTACTATAAATAGGTTGTGTTAGAATGTGCATGAGAACCAGTAGAACACTTCTGCCATTCTACACTTTCTGTGTGTGTTTCTAGAGAGAGAAACTAGAGAGAGTTCATTGTAATCTCAAGTGATTCAATAACCCTTATTTACATCTCGTGTTCATTACATTGATCAAAGCATGCAGTAGTAAGATCGTTTCTCGTTTCTACAAGTGGTATCAGAGCTATTGGTTGCTCTACTGCTGTGTTTTTGATCAAATTTTGGATTTTTAGAGAGAGAAAGTTTGGGTTTTTCACGTTTTTCATCAAATTCTTCCAATTTCGAGTGTTTCCGAGGAGAAAAATGATTTCTGAGTGTTACTGAAGTGATTTCGCATCTTACTGAATCAATTTTCAGATCCAAAACGTCGAAATTCGCGAAAATCAGTCGAGTCAGCTTCGATAGTGTTTGGTCCGCAGGTCGAATTTCTGGTCCGCCGGATAAATTTTCTGGTCCGCTGATTGGTCCGCCCGTGTATCTTCATCAGCATTCTGGTCCGCTAATCTGGTCCGCGTAGGCAATCTTCATATTTTTGATCCGTGGCAGTTTCAGCGTACCATCTGATCCGCGGCAGTTATTTCAGCGTATCATCTTGTCCGCCGTACGAGATCTGGTCCGCCGGACGAAATCTGATCCGGATTTGGTTCGCAGGTACAAATCTGATCCGCTGGTAGTATTTTGGTCCGCCGATTTGTTTTGGTACGCTGGCAGAATAGTGACCTTCACTAAAACTGACGTAACTTGCAAACCGTTTGGAGTTACGGAACCCAATACCAGCCAAAACGTTCGTATTTCCGAGATCTAGGACTTGTACCCGCCTAAGGCCAGTACCGTTCAGTTTTGACCCCCAAAATCCGCTTGGCAGACCTCCGTTTTTTAGTTCGAAGTTTTTGAAGTATTATTTTCGGTGAAAAAATGTCCGATTTTCAAGCGTTTGCGGCTATGCAAAGCACGGTACAAGCTATGCTCAATTTTGATAATGAAATAGGAACAAGTCAGAAAGTTCCCAAGTTGTTAAAATTGGAAGATTATCAAAATTGGAAGCAACGTTTTTCTGCATACATTAGCACAAATGATATTGATTTGTGGATTCCGATTCGAAAGCTGTATGTGCGTCCAACTGCAGATGGAGAGTATAAGGAAATTCAAGATTTTGATAAGGATGAAAGAAAAAGTTATGAGCTTGAACAAAAAGTTTATGGTTATCTTACCATGGCTTTACCTACCGAGTTGTTGCATCAATTCAATACTTGCAAGAAAGCTAAACAGTTATGGGATGCTTTATCTGCTCGATGTGAAGGCAATGATCAATATAAGAAGAGTCGACGAAAAGTGTTGAATAAGGAATTTTAAAATTTTCAACAATACGACAAAGAAAATATTTCTGCTCTTGTTTCAAGGTTTTCACATTTAATTAGTGAGATGGAAGTTGTCAAGATTGAAAAGACCGAGGAAGAATTGAAAGAAAAATTAATGGAAGCATTACCAGAGAAATGGGAAAGTTATGTGTTGTTGATTACTCATGAAAAAGACTATTCCACATTATCATTTCATGATTTGACCGGAAAGCTTCATGCTCGAGAAATGAAAATGATGAATTCAAACAAGTCCACTGCTCAATTACAAAATCCTGAATTATATCATGGACAAAATTCTGCAAGTATCAATGCAAAGGCAAAATCATTCAGTGTTAATTCATCAAATCCACCTCAAACTGCTTTTGTTGTTGGTCATGGTTCAGGAAATTCTGAAAATTCTTCAAGAGGGTGTAACTTCACTGTTCCAAATCATTCAAGTTCGACTTCATATTCAGCAAAAACACCGGATGAGCACTTGGCATTAATCTCAGCTTTGTTATCTTCATATTATGGGTTGCTGAATGGTGGTTTGACAACTTCTAATCTGATTGAAGAGGATTTCGATCAAATCGATCCTGATAATCTTGAGTAAATGGATATCAATTGGTAACTGGCAATGTTAGCTCAACGTGTTAAAAGATTCAAGAAAAAGACTGGATTTCAAAGTTTAAATCCAGATGGCAAAGTTGGCATTGATAAATCAAAGGCTAAATGCTTCAAATGTTCCAATTTTGGACATTTTGCTCGTGAGTGTTCAAAATCAACTGCTTCATCATCAAAGTCTTCAACAGCCTTGGTGTCTCAAGTTGATAAACAATATGATTGGGGGCAAACTTCTAATTCTCCAATTGCCTAAACTGCCATTGCTTCTGAGTCCAATGAAGGTTTTGGTTGGGATGCTGATGTACTTGAAGCTTTTGAAAAAGCACGAACATCGAATCAAGGCTATGATTGGGCTACTGATGAAATTAATGATGAGTCTGCATGGACTGGTTCATCTGGCGATGATTGCTCAAATTGTTCATAGTGATAATGAAGAAGAAGTAACTGATTTTGAATCTGATTCAAGTGAATCTGGAAATAGTGGTTATGAATCCGTTTGTGAATTCTGTTCTCAAAAAGATAAGAAGATTCAAAGTTTGCTTAAGGAAAATGAAGATTTGGTTGCCGATTGTGAGAAGAAAATTAATGATTTGGTTGCTGATAGAGAAAAGTTGGAAGGTATGATCCAAGAGTTAGAATCTCAAAAAGAAAAGTTTTCAGTTTTTCAGACAGTGTTAGTTGAAAAAGAGTTGCAGTTTCAAGGTGTTGAGCAGGAATTTGAAAAGAAATTTACAAAATTATCTGAAGAAAAGGATGACTTAGTCAAGGAAGTTGCGAAATGGAAGGCAGAAGCTGAGGATGCTGCCAATGATTTTAATAATTTGTTTGAAAAGTCCAAGATTAAACTTGATTTACTTACCAAGGCTTCTGATGACTCGGTTGCTAAATTTGAAGCATATCAGCTTGATATGGAGAAGCTGTTAGATGAGAAGCGGGAACTGACAAGAGTAAATAAGTTGCAAACTTCAAATTTGGATATTCAGAAAAGAAATGAAGATAAGCTGACAAAGGAATTGTGGGCTGGCTTAGATGAGTTGAGGTTGCAAAATTATGAAACTAATAAAGTGGCAAAGAAGCTCATTTCAACAGAAAAAGAGTTGGCTGAAGCTCATCAAAGAATTTCTGAATTAAAGATTGAAGTCATTGATTCAAAACGTCTTTTGAACAATGTTACTAATTCACAATCTTTTACAAGCTTCTTGGCAAAGGATGAGAATTTTGAAAGGATGTTCAACAAAACTGTGTCAACACCAGGAAGTCTCAAAGAAGGCGTTCATGATTTGGAAGACAAGGTTGAGACTGGTGATTATTCTGAATTTGGTAGTTCTAACTCGGTTGAAGGAAAGAAAGAGGAAAAAGGTAAGCGTACTGAAAATTCTGAAGCTCAAAAGGATGTGTCTGGTTCTTTGTCTACAGACAATGAGAAATCAGCAAGTTCAAAAGCTGACATTGATGAAACAATTATCAATGCTCCAAAAGATCTTAAGAAAGTTAAAGCTGAATTTTCTAGGTTGGCAAAGAATGGGCATAAATCTACTGGAATGGGAGAGAAGGGTTCAGGAAGGAGTGTTGGTTTGGGATTTGAAGGAAAAGCTGATCAAGGTAGTAGTTCAAAAGTTTCAAAACAACAACAACTGAAAAGAGTCAATGTGAAGCAAGTAAAGAAAGATGTCTTCAAAGCTGAGAAGGTTCAACCTGAGAGATTCTACAAACTCAAGGGTTCGGAACAAATATTTTCTAACAAAGAATTCCCACTACACTGCGTGGATGCTCAGAAAATAGCTGAAGTTTTTGTGAAGACTGCTGATCCGAGGAACAAGAAGAATCAATCTGTCCAATATTCTTCTGGAGGATCAAATTCTACTCCAAAGAGCCCGACTTCTAAATGGGTTCATGATCATCGTCGTCAGGTATATGATAATTTTTATGATCATTTTGGAGATGAATATGTTTGTGAAGCTATGCAGGTTTCAAAGAAAAGAAACATAAACAATCGTTTGTGTTACAATTGCCAATAAAAAGGGCATATGGCACAAGATTATCATGTCACTGCTGCTTCTAGTTCAAGAAGAGAAAAGGTTCCATATGTTGGTAAAACTGCCAAACCGCGATTCATTGATGAATATGGCAGAGTGTTTGATGAATTTCCACAACCTACATTTTTCAAAACTCAAGGAAGATTTATTCCTTGTTTTCAAAATGTTTCATCTGTAGGTTGTTCGTCACAATCAACTGTGACTGGTTCATCAGATACTGTTTTACCAAAACAACAACACTGGAAACCTAAAGTGGTTTTAAAAGGAAATCAGGACACTGGTCGACCAGAAGCAATCCGCTTCGGGTCATTTATAAACTGACGTGTTTGACCAGTGTGTAGATACTTCTAGGATACCTATCGGTGATTGCAAAGTTGCTGATGGAGGAGTATTCTGCTGTTTTAACTTAAATTACATGTGATATCAATTTCAAAACTGAAATTTTTCTGAAAATCTAAACCTAAAAGGTATCCATGTCGAGAGGTCAATTTTTTTTCTTTTACATTCCGTATGTAGTTTAGGGGGAGAAAACTGAAAGCCAAAAATAGCGTTTTTGTGTTTTTGTTTGTGTTAAAATGAAAATCCAAAAATACAGTTTTCATTTTAAGGGGGAGAAAAAGGGAAAAATACAAAAACATTGAAAAATAAGAAATTGTATCCAACATGATTGGGAAATGATGGTACATTGGCTTACGTGTCCGACTCGTGGATAAATTAGATGAAAAAGCGATAAGATCATTGTTCAATGTGCTTGGTAGGCTCGACATTAAATCAGAAAGTATTCAGATGTGATAAACACATTAAATACTAATGCTTGACCAAGTGGACAACATCTTGATGCATGTCTCATGATATCAAGGAAAAGATATGTGAAAAAGAAAATGAGAAGTCACTGTGTATACGTGTGTTCATTTTGCAAAGATTTAAACTTGTTTGATTTTCTTTATTTTGTCAAACGTTCAGACTTTCTTTGCGTATCGAAAGATCGGCCTGATTGTTGTTCGTTTGACGTTCTGCTTTATTTTCTTTGGTGTTTCGTATAACTCATCAGACTTTCTCTGCGTGTACGGGAGTACCGACCTGATTGTTGTTGGGTTATACAACTTCAACTTGTTTTTTATTTTTCTTATTTTGTTAAATCCGAGGCCTTATCTGCGTATCGAAAGATCGACCTTAAGGTAGACGATTTAACATTCTTATTTCTTTTTACATGGAACACAGTTAACTAAATCATGAATACAATCATTATGTGATTAAATCACAAATGAAATCACAAATGAAATCACAAAGTGTGATATAAAAAGCAAAAACATATCTGAGTATGTCTGATAGTGTGGGGTACACTGATCAATGCAAATCTATTCAATACAATAACATATCCAGATGTTATGAGTATGATTGTGCCTGAGTTTAAGATGGACAAATTATACCGGTAATCGACATGACTTGTGTGCTGAAGTAATTGAAATTGAAGTGTAGTTCAGCATGTCATGTTCAATATGATCCCAAGTTGTGATCTTTTTCGCAAAAGACAAAAATAGTGTGTGTTTTAGTATTGCATTTATGTTTCATATCTGAAAAATCAAAAAGATTTTCGGTGTGTTTTGATATAAAATTTCAAAAAGCCAAAAAGATTTTGTTTCTTATTTGTTTTCGACCGATTGACATGTGATACAAAATCAAATTTTAAAATCTATCTTGGATTCTCGAAGAGAAGTTTTGCGCCAAGATTAAATTAATTTTCAAAAGAAAAGGAAACCGCGTTTCTGTCTTCTGAAATTGCAGGTTATGTGTTTCAAAGACTCAAGCATGGTGAACGGGGGAGTATGTAATATCTTTCACAAATGGATCTTGAAGTTCAAAGTTGATTCAAGAGTGATCCAGCCATGCAAGCTCTATTTCTGACAAGATTTCAAGTCAAAGATCGGATGCAGTAATGTTGAAGATTGAAGGCTGAAGTTTAGTTAGAAAATAGATACACTACACGTTAAGGGGGAGTCTGTAGAAGCATATTCCTATGCTATGATGTGTCTCGTGTATTGTATCTATGTGAGCGGGTTCTTGGATGAAGTGTAATGACTATATCATTGGCACCGGACCAGATGGTCCGGCGGACCAAATGGTCCGGGCGTACCATTTGGTACGCAACCTATGTAGTCACTTACTATAAATAGGTTGTGTTAGAATGTGCATGAGAACCAGTAGAACACTTCTATCATTTCTACACTTTCTGTGTGTGTTTCTAGAGAGAGAAACTAGAGAGAACTTCTTTGTATCTTCAAGTGATCAATAAGAATTCTCTTATTTACATCCATGTTTACTATCATTGATCAAAGCATGCCGTAGTAAGATCGTTTCTCGTTTCTACACCCCCCCCCCTAATTTTTAAAACGACTATAACTTTTTCATACGACGTTATTTTTTAAAAAAATTCACCATAATTGTAATCGCGTTTTTTATCTTTAATTTGAGACTAGGTTTGCTAGTTTGGAGAGAAAAAATTTGACGTTTTTATGGCATTTCCAGATCCGATTTTTTTTAGGATGTGGTAGTAGTGATTTAGGGTTGTGTTGAATTTCAGACCTTAATTCGAAGCATAGACTATTTTTTAGTGTCATATTATTTTTTATACACTGTGCTAGTGCTTTTTCTATGATGATTGTGTTCTATTTGGTTTTCCAAGTTTGTTAGACATCGTTTTAGTGCTGGTATTGCTTGATATTTATAAGATCATAGAACTAGCACAGATTTATACAAGCACAGCTTTAAAATCTTATAAAACCTAAATAACCAACATTTTTTATGGTTTTGTGCTGGTGTGCGTGTATTATATGTTGGTTCTGTGCTAGTGTGCTTGTGGATTCTGTGCCAGTTCTGCATTGGTGTGTTGGTATTGTGTTTTATGCTGCTATGCTGGTGTACTGGAAAAACGCTAAAAAAATGTCAAAATTTTTTTCTCCAAATCGAGCAAACCTAGTCTCGAATTAAAGATAAAAACACGACTAGAATTATGGTGACTTTTTTTTCTAAAATAACTTCGTATGAAAATTTTTGACCGTTTAAAAAATGTGGGGGAAAATGAATAATTACCAAAAACAAATTAGGGGAAGGGATATAGATAATTTACTACAATACCCCTCTTAATAGGGAACTTAGGCAAAATATAAGTTCGTAGGGGAACCGCACCCATTTTTATTAAGTCTGTTTCACATCGATTATATATATATATATATATATATATATATATATATATATATATATATATACATTAGCAAGTAATTTATGTGAGGGGAGTCACTGTAACTTTTATGAGCCAATAACAAAATTACAACTTTATTTAATAACCTAGGTTTTAACAAGTGTATTACTTAACCATACATGTCATTCATCTACCAAGGACGCATTCCATCTGGGTTTTTTTTCATC
Source organism: Deinandra increscens subsp. villosa (assembly GCA_039602395.1). Taxonomy (NCBI): domain Eukaryota; kingdom Viridiplantae; phylum Streptophyta; class Magnoliopsida; order Asterales; family Asteraceae; genus Deinandra; species Deinandra increscens. Next base: position 10,591,946 of record JBCNJP010000006.1, on the reverse strand, counting down.
ATGCTGCTACTCTCTCTTCTCTTCTGATTCTGATGTTTCTCTGATTTGTATACCACCATCAGAGAAAGGGATTAAGAAAAGAAATCCATGGCTGAGATAGGAATCGCTACTCAGGTAAATCTCCAAACCTTAATCGAGTTTCCCCAATTTGAATGCTTACTTTCCTCCTTTTGTTCATCATATCGCCTCCTCTGTATCCAATTATGATGTTTCTCACATCAATCCCAGTTCTCGTAGACTTTCAGATGTTAAATTGAGTATGATCCTTTCTTTCCGCATGGTGTGCTTCTCTTCTTTTGTTATTCTACTCATCTGCTTTGCTTCTTATTCAAGTAATTACGATTTTAGTTTTGTTGTTACTTACTACTGATGTAGGTGTTTAGGTGTTTGTTTTTGCTTGTGATTCCTGAATTTTGTTATTGTTGAGATCAAGGATTCGACATCAGAGATCAATTAGAGACTGCGTGTGATTTCTTTGCTAACTTCCTTTCTGTATTAGTTGTTATTCCTTTGCTTTTGGTTTTTTTGGTTTGTTTATCAGGTTTATGTTGCTCGAGGGGTTGTCATTCTTTGATATTTGTTATTCTTGGAGTCAATTTGAGGTTGCATGTCGTTTGATCTAGGTATGATTTTGTTTATGTATATGCAACCTTCATTTGCTTTTATATATAGATGTGTGTGTTTTCACCATTTATTTACTTAATACCTCAGTTCAACCTTAAATAACTCGGTCTCTGCAAATTTGACTATACGTGTAACATTTGGGTTTTACTCGATTGAGAAATTCCACCCGTCTTGAAATTTCGTGATTTACCGCTTTACAATTTTGAGAACCGGGAGAATTTTCGAGCATTTGTACCCAACTATCGGGTCTAAATGATTTATAATCGTTTTTAGAAATCAAATATATAATTATAATAATTTGGAACTAAATTACGTGCCTCGAATTGAAAATAATGCAATTTAGGGTTTTACGCGATTTCGGTACGCTACTGGTCGTTTATTGGGAGTCTTGTATTTTGCGCATCGTATGTCAAAATTGAATTATTTATGAGTCTATTGGTCCTAATTCATATCTCAAGTCATAACACACAAGTTGAGTCTCGAAACGTTGGTGATTTAACCTAATGGATACGTTCGTAAATTGACCCAAAAATGTGTTTTGTTGCTTGTAATTCCATGATTGACATGCTATATTCAGTTTTCTGCTCCTTAATGTGTTTCATATGGTTAAGGATTTTAAAAAGACGAAAATCGTTGAAAACTGGACTCGAAAACGATTAAAACGAAGAAGTTATAGCGAAAACAGTAAAACGACTCTAAAATGTATTTATTTAATAAAAATTTTCGTATGAAAATGTTTACATATCATGTTGGTACTTGTCTTAGTGGAAATGGCCAAATGAATCCAATAGTGACAAAATCGAGACCATAAACCCTAATTTACTTTGTCAAAATAGCCTTTTTCGAGTTTGGTCAACGGGGCTTAAAGGGGGACTGACCATGACATGTGTCGCGTATCGCGTAGGAAGACCCTATGCTCGGCACGATACGCGCTCGGTCGAATTGCGGCCAGAATCGGGTTTTGCCTGTTTTCTTCACTATTTAAGCCATCTTACCCATTTTAAATCTCATTTTCTCAACCATAATGCTCCTACACGATCAATGGCAGCCGTCCCTCTCTAAAACCAACATTTTTGAAGATCTAAGCTCGTTTTGGATGATTTTAAGCTCTAAAAGTGTCAGGTTTTAGCGTTTTAGGTTCGTTTCTTCCAATCTATCTTTTTTTCCTCCTATGCTTTTGATATTACATGATAAAGGTAGGATTTTTAGGGCTAATCCTTGCTAGATCTTGTTTATGCATGCTCATGAATGTTAGATCTAGTGATTCTAAGCAAAAAGATTAATTTTCTTTATGTATATTTATTTACTTTCATGACATGTTTTTTGTTGGATCTTGTTGGGCGTTGCTAGATCTTGACTAGTATAGTTAAAAATTATATTTTTATGCTTGGTTCATCTCTAGAACCAGATATTGTAGACCGATCTAGAGTTCTGTTTGAAAAAGGCACCATCTTGATGAACTTTTATGGAAAAATAATCATGTATATTGTTCTAGCATTCTTAGATCCATATAAAAATGTTGACTTAATATTGATAAATAATAGATCTAGGTGGTATGTGCAAGAGATACCCTAAATAAAATATTAGGGATGAATTCATGAAAAAGAATGGCTCTTGGTCGATTTAATTGTTTAAAATTTATTTAACTTGGTATTTATGTTGAAAATAATAAATTTTGCTAATATTGATTTGGCTTATAACTGGATAATTATTATATGATATGTTTAGGTCCAGATTAGTGTTGATTTAATTGTTGATTGATAATTGTGACCTATGTGATTCCATGGAAATGAAACGAATATATTTGAGACGTCTTGAAAATAAATAGTTTATTTAATATTGTTTGACATCGCATGTTAGGATTATGAATGAACTACCTCATGTCCATAATCGTACGTTATCACCATAATTACATCACCAACGAGTCGTCGATTCGGTTGTGTCGTGAAATCAAATCATTTGTCTAACTATTTATTCTTTTTCTATAACTCATCTAGTCATCAAGGTCGTTTTCGAGTTTAATCGTTTCGTTGTGTCATTCCTTTAGATTATGTCTCCATATCAGGTGAGTATTCATAGCCCCTTTTCTTTTACTGTTCTGGGGTGCAACATGTACACTATCAGAACATTAACTCTTTATGCTTTATTCTAAGCTAAATGCCATCGATGTGATTGTTATGTGTATACTTGTGTTGTTAAACTTGCGTGGAGTATTACTATGAACAATTGAACGATGGAACGATTTGACGCATCTCATTAACTCAGGAGCCGGGTTACGATAATAGATCTATTGGTGTGGCAACTCACTTAGCCTGACTCGCGTGTGGCGCCTTGTGATTGAAAGCCTAAATGCCGAGGGCTTGAGTGCGTCGCCTATTATGTGCTTTGATTCATTTCATGTTTGTCATAAATTTGTACACTTAACTCACTGAATCGCATGTTTTATTTATATATATCTGTACGCTACACCTATGTTACTCATCAACTATTCGTAGTTGACCTTTATTTTATACATGTTGCAGGTTTTGCTGTTGATGTTTTTGATCGCGTTGATGACACCTTAGGATGTTGGGGATTTAGTGAGACCTAAATTAATCAAGTTAATCTGTGTTTTATCATTTGATTATATCAGATTATTATGTATTATTCTATTTTTATGAAATGGGATGATTAAGAATATCGCAACCTTTAAATAGTGTTGTGTGCATCTAGACAGTCATCACGCCCCGACGTATTCCGTCGTCGGTTGGGGTGTGACAGATTGGTATCAGAGCCATGTTTATAGGGATATAGTTTATTAGAATCGGCATGACCTATACTTGTGCCTTAGGTGTCCTGCATGAGTGCCTCATGCATAGCATGCCTACAATGCATATGTCCTATAACAGCTTCTTGATCATGCATGTTTCAATTCTTGCCTTGTCGTTTAGCACACACTTGAACACCATCACTTGAGGCTTCATATCCTCCTTCCTTAGTAATGGTTCCTTACATACCATCTAGGAGATTGATTTCTCGATTTTACAATCTCGTCAGACATGGGGCCTTAGTGATTGACATGTAGTAACTGGAAGGGTGGAAGCATCGGTAGTCAGGGTCTCTGACTAAGCAAAGCGTTACGTACAAATTCAAATTGATGGACCCGGACGCTTAACTGGGACGCCTCGATGAGAGTGCTGAAACCTATTAGGCCAGAGCATGTAAATCACTAGGATCTTACTCTGATCAGTCACGGTTGTAGTTTCCCACTCGAGAAATGAGGGCCATTTTGTATGTTTTTCAAAAATCATTCGATTTTGTGGTTTATGTGTTAATTTGAAAGTTTTTAATAATCTATGATCATCTGAGTTACCCCACTTCATGGTCACACGAGTTGTATACTTAATCATTTGAGTCTTAAATGGATTTTCAACCAAATTTCTCAATTTTTGTGTTGCTGATTTTGCTATTTTCGCTAGTGAATCTCGGTATTCTTTGATTTTTCATATTTGGTCGTGTTGTGATACTCCAATTCGAGTGTCCTATATGATGTCTCTCACTCTCGTGATTACGGACTGAACAGTAACCTGGTCGTACCTTTTGTTTCATGATCGATTCTGTTACATTTCTTAGCTTGGGTCGCAGCAATCGTCGCCGCAACCGTCAAGTGGCCCGGAAGATTGTTTGGCAAGTGGAAGCTGCTCTCACCAGCCTAATCCTGTGTGTCCTCGAAGACAACCATATTATCAATATCACCATCGCAAATCCGCTTGTTACTTCAGACATTGTAAGGCGTACACACTTTCATTATGTTTAGGCTAGGGGAAACCTGCCCACTTTCCATGCCGACACTGCACGAATCGTAACCTTCTCGGTCATCGCGTGGGTATCTACCACCAATCCGACCCTCCCATGAGTACCTGTTACCAGCCAGATTGAGTTCAGTTTCAAACGTTTCAATCTATGGTGTCAATGCCAGCTCGAGTAACTGTTGATCATCAGACCACTTTTATCACTACCATTGTTTGCTATCATCATGTCACATCGGATCGCATTTCTCTCTCGTTTCCACTACTAGTTACCGTTAACGCTTGCGTCAACGGTAATACAGACTATGGAACTTATGCTGGAGCCTTAAACTCGGATGTTGCTCAATGAATCTGATGTTTATACTTTGTAGTCGTTTAAAATCCTTGACATTCTATTATTCCATTTGGCTTATTTGTGATGATGTCCGAAACTTACCCTTCTATATCATTTATGCATCCATGTACCCTGATCAGCATTGTCCCTTGCGGGATTTTGAACCATTTGTTCCTCGTATTATTTTATTCATTTTGTATACGTTGGGCAAATTCTCGTTGGTGCGTTCGCGACTTTACAGGTTGCGTGGTTACGGGATTACATGCATACCTGCAAACAAGTGGGCACATTAGCGGGTTACGAACCTACGCACACACGACCCTCTTGTTTTGTTAAACATTTTCAAGATAACTATTTTAAATGCTTTCATTTGATTTTCTCGCGTATTCTTAAGGTATGTGTGTCGGGAAGTCCACCCGTTTGGGAACTTACGAATTCACAAGTCCATATGTTTACGGGATTACATGTGTATGAGTTTAGGAGTTTATGACCTCTCGAGTAAATATCCTTATACACGTACCAATATAAAAATCTATCTGTTCGAATATTAGATCGTCTTAACCATTGAGTTATGTCTGCCTTGCGACCTAAATCTTCGATTATCATGCTTCGGATTTGTTCGCTGTTAACACCTTCAGACCCTCTTTCCTTTCAAATTTGTGTACCCTCGGAGTCTATTTCAGTTATCATTAAAAATATGTGTATTTTACAAGAAATCATTCATATCTCTCGGGACACTCAGGTTCCGACAATCCTCAACGATAAACCAGTATGTGGGCTCAAGTCCACAATTACTTGCATATGGAATGCATGCATCTAGGACAGAAAATTTTGAAAGTTCATCATAATGAAAGGGGAATTGGAGACATTCAAAGACATATCAGGTCTTCCTCCCATTCACCTAAACGACTTTCACATCGCCTTTATGCTAGCACGACTCAAGTTGCTAGTCACCTTATCGTCTCTAACCTTTGGAAACCGCTCGTCTCTGCGCGAACATTTCTTTCTTGTGGTTTTTATCTCGTCCATTGTGTTGATTCTTTTATCGGGTGCTTTCCATGCGTCCGTTGGTTTTACCCTATTGAGAAATCCGATCCGTTTTGAAATTTCGTGATTTATCGATTTTTAAATTTTGAGAATCGGAAGACTTTTGAGGCATTTATACCCCAACTATCGGGGTCTAAGTGATTTATAATCTTTTTTCGAAATCAAATATTTAATTAAAATCAGTTCCAACTAATTGAATACCTCGAATTGAAAATAATGCAATTTAGGCTTTTATGTGGTTTCGGTCGATTCGTCGTTTTCCGGGAGTCTCGTATTTTGCGCATTGTATGTCAAATTTGAATTATTTATGAGTATATTTGTCCTAAATCATATCTCAAGTCTTCATGCACAAGTTGAGTCTCAAAACGTTGGTGATTTAACCTAATGGATACGTACGCAAATTGACCCGAAAATGTGTTTTGTTGCTCGTAATTCCATGATTAACATGCTATATTCAATTTTATGCCCTTGAATGTGTTTCGTATAGTTGAGAATTTAAAATGATGAAAATCGGTGAAAACTGGACTAAAAACGATTAAAAACGAACACGTTATAGCGAAAACACTAAAACCGGCCCTAAAACGTATTTATTTAATTAAAATTTTCATCTGAAAATGTTTACATATAATGTTGGTACTTGTCCTTAGTGGACATGGCCAAATGAATCCAATGGTGATAAAATGGAGACTAAAAACCCTAATTTATTTGGTCAAAATAGCTTTTTTCGAGTCTGGTCAACGAGGCTCAAAGGGGGACTGACCGGAACATGTGTCGTGTATCGCGTAGGAAGGTCCTACGCTCGACGCGATAAGCGCTGGGTTGAATTGCAGCCAGAATCGGGTTTTGCCCGTTTTCTTTACTATTTAAGCCATCTTACCCATTTTAAATCTATTTTTCTCAACCCTAATGCTTTTAGACGATCAATGTCGGTTGCCCCTCTCTAAAACCAATATTTTTGAAGATCTAAAGCTCGTTTTAGATATTTTAAGCTCTAAAAGTGTCGGGTTTTATAATTTTAGGTTAATTTCTTCGAATCTATCTTTATTTCCTCTTATGCTTTTGATATTACATGATAAATGAAGGATTTTTAGGGCTAATCCTTGCTAGATGAATGTTAGATCTAGTGGTTCTAAGCAAAAAGATTGATTTTTTATGTATATTTATTTACTTTCGTGACATGTTTTTGTTGAATCTTGTTGGATATTGCTAGATCTTGACTAGTATAGTTAAAAATTATATTTTTATGCTTGATTCATCTCTAGAACAAGATATTGTAGATGGATCTAGAGTTCTGTTTGAACAAGAAACCATCTTGATGAACTCTTATGGAAAAATAATCATGTATATTGTTCTAGCATGCTTAGATCCATATAAAAATGTTGACTTGATATTAATAAATAATAGATCTAGGTTGTATGTGCATGAGATACCATAAATAAAATATTAGGAATGAATTTCATGCAAAAGAATGGCTCTTGGGCGATTTAATTGTTGAAAATCTATTTAACTTACGATTTATGTTGAAAATAATAAATTTTGATAAAATAAATATATATTGATTTGGCTTATGACTGGATAATTATTATATAATATGTTTAGCTCCAGATTAATGTTAATTTAATTGTTATGTGCATGTAGACTTAGTGAGAACTAAATTAATCAAGTTAATTTGTGTTTTATCATTTGATTGTATCGGATTATTATGTATTATTCTATTATTATAAAATGGATTGATTAAGAATATCGCAACATTTAATTAGTGTTGTGTCCATCTGAACAATCATCGCGCGTAGACGTATTCCGCCGTCAGTTGGGGTGTGACAATACGTTATTCAGACTAGCTGCTGATGCTTCTCTTTATCTTATTTCTTTAGGTACGAGACGTTTCATGGTTGCTCTATCGTGGTTATTTAGGTCCTCTCATATCACTGCTTTTTCCTTTTACTAATGTGTCTCTGTGTGTTTTTCATTTTGCGATGAACCCTAATTTTTTTAGTTATATTTCGTGTGGTATTTGATTCTGTTTTCTGTATGCATGCTCTTAGATGTTTACTAGCATAACCTGTTCTTTGTTTTTAAATTTTAGGTCATTCAAAGGCATGCTTAGTTTGCCTATTTGTTACAAGGATTTATATTTTTGCAGGTGAGCTTTTGATGTACCTTAAATTATATATATTTTCTAAAAAAATATCATTCGCGTATTGGGTAAAATATGGTTAACTATTGCAAAGAAATAATGTTTTTGTTTTTTTAATAGTTTTTCAGGTTTTACTAAGCCAAAATCACAAAAGGAATGGAAAATGCAAGAAAAACTGATCAGGCAGCAGAAAACCAATGATTTTGATTTTAGCATGCCCCGTTCCCCCTTCAGCACGCCCCGTGCCTAATGCCAGCTTAGCCCCAACAGCACCATGGAAGACACGCCCGTGCCTTAGAATCATCTCTGAACCACACAGCCCGTGCCAAACAAGCACGATTCGTGCCCACAGAGACACGCCCTGTGCTCCTGATGCTCGAAGATTTGAAGATCACCGGCCTGACTCAGGACAAACCGTGCCACTGAAGACACACCACGTGCCTACTGTTTCGCACGGCCCATGTCTAGTTTAGCACGGTCGTGTCGTTCAAAGCTTGTCTATAAAAGGGGCAACCATCTTCATTTGCAACCTGCTCAATTCTTCTCCCTCTCTTCCACTATTTTATCATCTTTTCGGTTTTGAGCCATTTGTTTTAGTGTTCTTGAGTCTAATCGTCAATGATTGTAAGAACTTCAACTTATGGTGATGATGAACTGTTATTTTTCTATGAATCTTTCATTATCCATTAAGAAAATCTTAAGACTAACACTTGTTAGCCTCAATCTTACAAGTGTTAGTCAAATTCTTACACTTATTTGGGAATAAACGAATCTTTGGAGGGTTGGTAAACTGTTTTTGTAAGATTGCTTTAAGGTGAAGTAATGACTTTATAAAAATTCCCTTTATTGAAAGTTTATTACTGATTTTCTGAACCAAACGTGCTCTACGTATTACAGACCATTTGGGGAGTCGAAATCCCAAAGGCCAGACTTGTGACACGGGGGATGATGCATGATCCAAAAGGTGACTCGTGCCCCATGCTACATGATACGTTCGAGGTCCTTATGTTTATGTAAGCAAACTCGGCTGACCACGCAAGTGCGGGCTGAAAGTATTTGGTTGGGAATGGGGGTTGGTGATATTTTGTCACATCACGGAAGCCGAGATGTTACGTGTTTATGAATTTGGCTCTGGTTACGCCGGACATGCATGCTCGAGAGCGGTGCATGGAAGAAACGGACCTTAGTCCCTTAAAAAGATAACTTTTATAATAAAATAATTCAGCACGCAGGGTTGTTCCCTTGCTGGTTCATGACGGCGTGTCGAGTACAGTAAGTCGGCCATTTGAGGGACCTCGTAACTAAGTGGCATTAGCTTCACTATATATGTTCGCCAATAACACAGTTCCCCGGGGTTCATACTCCTCGTAGACGATCGTCCGAGAGAATAATGATGCTTGATTTGAGGCTGAGAGGCGGTCTTGCTGCCTGTTGGTGAATAATCTTACGGGAAGGGTATAATTTACGGGTTACCAACATCACCACTAATAAGACTCCCAAGTGATATTATCTTTGACCGAGTTGACCGAGACACGAGTTTTTAGTTTAGTTTAGTTTAGTTTAGTTTTAGTTAAATAATTTTACATATTTTTACTAACATCTTCACTTGAAGATTGACCAGGTTAGACGTCAGCAACGGTGAAGTATCAACAGCCATCCTTTTCCTTTGTGTCTCTAAAGGATGTCGATTCAAATTACCGCTACTATACTGCCCACGATGGGTGAATTTGCCTATGAATGTGGTGAAATAGTAGTAGTTTAAGTAAATCGAGTTTATAATTTTAAAAGCTTAACTGCTAAAAAGGTGTCACAAATAACGAAACATTTTATGACTCACCTCAGACACGTCAAGCTTTTTGGCGTCGTTGCCGGGGACACAAAACGAGGATTTTGAGAAAAAATATGAGTTGACGGCCTAATCATATATATATATATATATATATATATATATATATATATATATATATATATATATAGGGGATGGATATAATGAAAACCACTTTGAGTTGGAAAAACCGTGGAAACTACCACAAAACGATTTTTTTTCTTTAAAATTTTTGTAGTGATTATATGCATTAATACAAGCTCTATGGTGAAAAAAAATTAAAAAACGCCTAGTAGTTTTTTTTAAAAATTTTTTTCCAAAATCTGACGTTAGGTCATGTTACATGTGTAACATTTGCCTCTTACATATGTAAAATGCCTTGTTACATATGTAACAAAATCTGTAAATAATTTTTAAAAAAAAATCTCTAGGCGCTTTTTTTTTATTTTTTTCCACCAAAACCATCAAAAATGAATGTAGAATCTATAAAAAAAATACATCTAAAAAAAGTAACAAATTTTGAACGTCTTTTTTGGCCGGTTAACTTCTTTTTGCAAAAAAAATCGGTTCTTAAATATTTTTTTTTAAAAAAATGTAGTCGGCGTTTTTTTATTTTTTTTTCATAAAGGGTGTTTTTTCAAGTTAGAGAGTCACCATAAAAAAAATCGGAACAAAAAATGAATTTTTAGCTTAGTTTTCACGGTTTTTCCAACTCGGAGAGGTTTTCATTTTATCCTTCTCCTATATATATATATATATATATATATATATATCATAGTTTTTCTTCAAAATTATTTTCTTAAAATTTAGACTTTTTAACCACTTGGTGATTTTCTAAATTTTAAAAGTTTCATTTTCATTTTATAGAATGTACATCAGCACTAGGTAGTGTCCTGATCACACACCACTTACACAGATTTTCTTTTTTCTGTACTATCTTACTTTGGTTACTAATGATTCTTGGTTATCCTTCTGTTTTCAGGTAGTGTATGAAAATACAACCACAAGGCTTAATTGAACCACTCCCTGTACTAGAAAGATTTCTACACAGCAGATTCTGATCTCGTTCCAAAACTGTCGCAGAAGTCATCAAGAAGCCTATCCCAATGGCTCAAGAGTGGATCGTTATTGACTACTTAAAACCAAATGCAGTCAGTTTTGGTGCAGCTATCGCCCCTCCTGGTGTCAAATCTAACAACTTCAAGATTCGACCCTAGTTGGTGCAGATGCTCCAAAATTTTGCTACCTATCATGGTTTGCCCGATGAAGACCCTCATTCTCACATCACAAACTTCCTAGAAGTTTGTGAAACATTCAAGTCCAATGGAGCCTCTGATGACGTCGTTAGACTTTGCATATTTCCTTTCTCACTCAAGGACTGTGCGAAAATATGGTAGATCGCTCTACCCAATGGCTCTATCACCACTTGGGAAGAGCTCCTTCAGAAATTCCTTTACAAGTACTTCCCTCCTGCCAAGACAGTCAAGCTCATGACGGAAATCAACTCATACACTCAAGAAGACGAGAGTCGCTGTATGACATGTGGGAACGCCTTAAGGAACTCTTGAGGAAGTGCCCTCATCATGGTCTCATAATCTGGCAGCAGATCTCAATCTTCTACAATGGTTTGCAACCGCAAACCTGCCAGATTTCGACTCCAACTTTGGTGGCATTTTGGGGAATGGAAGTCCTATGGAAATCTTCTCTAAAATTGAAGATATTTCTCAAACTAGCTTTCAGTGACACACTTCTCGCAGTGCCAAAGCAAATGCTCCAGGTATGCACTCTCTAGATGAAGCCACGGTCCACAAAGCCCAAATTGAGGCCTTAACTTCCAAAGTCAAGAAGCTAGGACCTGCAAATCTGCAGAGATCGCTCTGTAGTGCAAAGGGTGTGGAGGCTCACATAAAACTGGAGTTGTATGGTGGATGGTAAGCCTGAACATGACAATTTCATACAAAACCAACCCCGCCAGCAATACAGCACAATTCTAAGTGGAGGAGCAGTCAAAACTCTGGGTGGAGAAGCAACGGAAACAGTCAGCAACTAGGTAACAACCAAAACTTCTCGCAACAACCACGGCAAAACAACAACTACTAAGGCACCAGTTCATCTGATGGGCTCGCTCGCCTTAAATAATTAATATCCTGGATGTTCGCAGAAGCCAAGAGGAATTTGGAGGAGAAGTTCAGAAGCAATGATGTTGAACTTCAAAACCAGCAAGCCTCTATCAAGACGCTCGAGAAACAACTCGGTCAAATAGCAAAAACGGTAGGTGAAAGAGCCCCAGGTTCTCTCCTTAGCAACACAGAAACCAACCCCAAGTTGATGGTGAATGCTATCACACTCCGAGCCAAAAGGTTGGACCCGAGGAAGCTACTCCGAGCTCAACAACACTAGCCCCACCTTTTCAAAAACAAACTGAAGCACCTATCCCTGTAGCAATGGAATAAGTTATGAAGGATCCAAAGGTTCATTACCCTAGTAGGCTGAGCAATGCCAAGAACGAGGAACAATTTTGAACGTTCATGAGCCTTCTGAAACAGTTACACATTAACTTACCTTTTGTTGAAGTCCTTTCTTAGATGCCGAAATACACAAAATACATGAAAGACTTCCTGACCAACAAGCGCAAGATTGTGGAACTCAACTCTATCAGCCTAGGGGAAAATGCTCTGCTATCCTTTAAAGCACTATTCCGCGAAAGCAGCTAGATCTTGGTAGCTTCACACTACCTTGTGTAGTGGGAGATATTGAGGTTTCAAATGCACTTGCTGACTTGGGGGCTAGCATAAACCTTATGCCATCCTCCTTGTTCAACAAGTTAAACCCCGGTAAACCCACTCCTACAAGGATGAGCATCCAGCTAGCAGACCGGTAAGTCAAGTATCCTTCAGGTATTGTTGAGAACCTCCTAGTTCAAATAGGAGAGTTTGTTTACCCTGCCGACTTTCTTGTGCTGGATATGGAAGAAGACAAGGAGGTACCCCTTTATCCTCGGAAGGCCATTCCTTACAACAACTCAAGCGGTGGTAGACATGAGCAGCATCACTCTAACAATCAAATTTGGCGACCAGGAAGCAACTTTTGACGTAGGTAAGAAATTGGATAGCACTCTACAGGTGGTGGACAACATCGAGTCAGGTCTGAAATTCGCATACCAACGAATGGAGGAAGCCTCTCCTCCACCGTCATTCTACTAGACCAGGACTGCGGGTCTAGCCAGCAGACCCGTACACTAAACGTGGTGCGCCATGGCGGCTTACCATGGAAGTCTAAGGTAAAAGCAAAAAGAATAGGGCGGATTTCAAAGAACACATCTTCAGGACGGTCAGAATTCCGCCCCTTCCTTTTCTTTTCACTTTTATTTTAGATATCTATGGTAGTTTAGATTAGCTTAGTGTTTATCTTTCAGTACTAGTAGTTTAGTTACTAATAGTGGAGGTCGAGGTTCGCCTAGTGTAACTTTGGACTCAGACTAGTAGGAAACACTCCTGCTGAGACGCGAACAGATTTACCGGATCTCCACTATAAGTATTTTATAGTTTAATCTATTCTTGTAGGTAATGAATAAGGAAGACAACCAAGAAGGAGCGAGTAAGAGCCCAAAGTTTCGGTAAGGCGATGCAACCTCAGAAGTACTAAGCATGTCTAAACGATGCAGTCGGTGACAATTTTCTTACCCTTAAATTATTTAACTCACATTCTTGCTTTATTTGTGCAAATGATACACACATTGAGGGCAATGTGCAATTTAAGTGTGGGGACGGGATTTTCAATCTTAGCTGGAAATACGCAACACTTAACTTTTGCTTTGCCCTTAAAAAAATTCGCCAATAAGCCAAAATTTGTATTCTAAAAAACCAATAAAAGCTTGTTTATAGACCACAATCATCTGAATAAAAACTATGTTTTCCAAACATAAAAGATTCAAACCATTTGTGATGTTCAATGTATACGTTGAGGTGTTTTTGGGTACAGCAAACCGAACCCAAAGTTTATTTTTACACAACTGGTACTTAAAACCTCTTTTCCCACATTTTCAAAGAGTGATTGAGCCTAACCCTGTATATACCTAACATGCTCGTCCTTTACAAAAATAGTAAGAAACAAGGTGAGTCATTTAAGCCAGAACTTGGTAAGGGTATATGATGTGTGTGGTTTTATATATCAAAAATGATGATTTTCGGGTCAAATACGTGGGGAATATATGTTAAAATTGTTAAAATGTGAACGTTTCTGACAAATATCATGAGTTACAGGTGAAAACGGGCTTGGCACGAAGAATGAGACGAGAAAACGAAGAAAATTGGGAAAAGTCAAAAAAGTTCGGGTCAAAAAGTCAACCGTAAAAGTCAAAGTCAAAATCTGGTTAAAACTGACCCAGGCCGCGACTCTCATCCCGCGGCCAAGCTCCGACCACGAGTATGACCTGATCAGATCGTCACAGGAAACCCAGGCCGCGACCTCATCCCACGGCCGTGACTCTCATCCCGCGGCTTGACCAAGGCCGTGAGGTTTATCCCGCGGCCGTGTAAATCAAAGATCCGGACCAGCAGAATCCCGCGGCTTGACCAAGGCTGTGAGGGCAATCCCACGGCCGTGTAAGAATCCCACGGCTTGAGCCAGGCCGTGTGACCCATCCCGCGGCCGCGTAATTCAGATCAAGGCCACGACCCATTTTTGGCAGTTTTGTGAATTCGTCCCCTATAAATAGAGGGCTCATTCCCACCATTCAAAACACCTTGGAGAGCAGAGAAGAAGCTAGAGAAAGACCCCGTTGAAGCCTTTGAAAATTCGAAGCATTCGACGCGTCTTGGATTGTCGTTTTTCACCATTTCAAGCTACTTTTTGGTATTGTATTTATTTTCAGCCATGAATTCTTGTTTAGATCTGATTTATTCTTGTTTAAACATTAACATGGTTGGCTAAACTCATCGTATCGCTTAGGCGAGGCGAATCCAACCATGGTTTGACTTTAATTTTGTATCGGTTTTGCTTATATTTTGCATTTATGAAGTAAACGTTATTATTGCTTTGAGTTGGTTGATGAATTGAATTCCTATATTGAGTCTAGTAATCTCTGGTCTTGTGGAACCCTAACCCTAGCTTGCAAGCCATCTATCGTTAGGAGACTATTGTATAGCCGAACAACAGAATCTGCGGCGTACGCGTGAACTAGAAATAGTCACGATCATCAGGGAAACCCTAGAATTCGATTAGGAGTCCACCATAGAGTTTGAGTGAGAAATCACCTTACCCTTAGCTAGTAGATACCCTTGCCATTGTCAAGTAGTCAAGCATTCACCGATAGGTCGGGTTTGTTCCTGCTTAGTCGTGTCTAGGACCTACTAGGTCAACCTATCAACCCAATTGTAACCGCTTCACAACTCTAGGACCGTTATGGCCATACCTATCCTAACCCTTCGACCAGTTGTGAGTTGAGCCACCGATAACTCGGGACCCAGCCTAGGGCACTTCATAATCCGCAACCTTATCAGTACTTCACCATGGACCAGTAGTAACCGTATAGGGCGTGTCTATAATCCTAAATTGTGAACCTATCCATAGGAATTAGGTAAGCCTTGTCTTAGGACCCTAGTTCACCTCAGAGATGAGTCAGAACGCATTACCGATACACTTGTCAAACCTAAGTTGGAGGAGCCATGCCTAAGTGATCCTTTCCAAATATCTGCTTTTCAAACAACATTTTAATTACTGTCATTTTCAGTTTCCTAAATTAAAATCAATTTTCAAAATAAAACCAAAAACCGGCTGAGTTATAAATTGACTGTTTTCAACAAGTTCGTGTCCCTGAGGTTCGACAACCCGGTGTTTACCAATACTGTGCTACGCACGACACGTATACTTGCCTTAGTGTGTTAGTAGAGTCCCCTGGTGAATAACCAGTTTATAAATTTAAAATTTGATAGTGTAGAACCCCACTTTTTATATACACTTATCAGCACATCAAGTTTTTGGCGCCGTTTCCGGGGACGCGGTAACGTTTTAAATAGTCAAAATTTGTAGTTTAGCCAAAATTTCTAATCCTGCAACACGCTGGTGTACGCGACGAAGTTCTCAATCTGAGCTACTTATACCTTTCGACGAACCTGAACGAGAGTTTCGATGCAGACGTCAGCAGCAGAGGCAAACGATGGGCGACGCAAATCCGCCACAACGAACACTGTCATCCTACACGAAGCCGAGCTTGGCGGGAGTAAGCCCGAGCATCGCTGTAACCGCTGGGAATGAGTCGTACACCATCCCACCTCAGGTCATCACTATGATCAAGAACTCAATCCAATTCGATGGATTGACAGACGAAGACCCCAACGCGCATATCAGGGCCTTCATAGAGGTGTGTGACACATTCAAGCTCCCAGGCCTGAGCGGTGACGCGGCCAAGCTACGCCTGTTCCCCTTTTCTCTTCGATCAAAAGCCAAGGCGTGGCTCGATGGACAACCTGCTGGTTCGATCACCACATGGAACGACCTAGCAGAGAAGTTCCTCTACCGATTCTTCCCTCCTGGCAAGACAGCGAAGCTGCGACTGAAGATCTACGCGTATCAGCAGGACCACGGAGAATCGTTCTTTGAGACATGGGAGCGTTTCAAGGAACTACTGAGAAAATGTCTTAACCACGGGTTGGAGCAATATCAGCAAATCCAAACCTTCTACAATGGGCTTAGCCCACAAACCCGTCCGTTAGTGGACATTACTGCTGGAGGAGCACTCGGCGAGAAAACTGCTGAAGAGGCCGAGCAATTACTAGAGGAGATGGCTCTCAACGACTATCAGTACCCCTCAATTAGAAGCAGCGTTCCACTCAAAGCAGGGGTGCATCAGGTAAGTCAAGACACAATGGTGGCCGCCCAGCTAGAGGCGTTATCAAAGAAGTTCGACACCCTTTGCCAAGTGGTCTTGCCACAGAAGAAGGAGCCACAGGAGTGCGAGATATGCGGAGAATCGCATAGTACTGCCAGCTGCCCGCACAACACAGAGACGGTCGATTTCGTGGGTCAAGGACAGAGAGGTCCAGTCTACGGGGATCGCTACAACTCCTCTTGGAAGAATCACGCCGGATTCAGCTACAAGAACCAGGCAGGAAGCTCAAACCCACCGGGGTTTGCAGCCAAACCTCAGCAGCCCCAAGGACAGGAACGAGAACCCACGATGCGAGAGATGATGATAGAAATGTACTCCTACACAAAGAAGAGGGATCAAGAAATCAACTCTCAATTCCAGAAACATGACCAGGAGATGGCAAAGATCAACCAACAACTACAGAATCAACTGGCATCTTAGAAGGCACTAGAGCGTCAAGTGGGTCAAATCGCGCAATCACTCTCAGGGAGACCACAAGGCGGACTGCCATCTAACACCGAAGGAAACCCTAAGGGGTTCGCAAATGCAGTCACAACGCGCAGTGGGAAGTCAACTCAAGAAACGCCAGTGACTCAAGACAAGCCTGCAGAGGACCCAAAGGAAGCCACTGAAGTTACTCCTGAACCTGAGGAACCACAAGCCACAGCAGCAAAGCCAAAGCAAAGGGAGTACAAGCCTAGGATACCATATCCTGAGAGGCTTGAGAAGGAAAAGATGGAAGAGCAGCATGGTAAATTCCTTTCATTATTCAAGCAACTCCATATCAACCTTCCTTTCGTGGAAGCTCTGGCATCAATGCCCAAATATGCCAAGTTCCTGAAAGATCTTCTTAGCAATAAGAAGAAACTTGAAGAGCTATCCACAGTAACTCTCGATGAACAGTGCTCCGCAGTTCTCCAATAGAAATTACCTGCAAAGATGCGAGATCCAGGGAGTTTCACAATTCCCTGCCTAATAGGTAACACATTAATTTGTAACGCCCTGGCTGATTTGGGAGCCAGTATTAATTTGATTCCATATTCAGTCTACAAGAGACTGGACCTGGGGGAACCCACGCCTACTCGCATGACACTTCAGCTCGCTGATCGATCAGTGAAGTACCCCAGGGGCATAGTGGAGAACATGTTGGTGAAAGTGGGCAATTTCGTCTTTCCGGTCGACTTCGTCATCCTGGACATGGACGAGGATGAGCATATTCCGCTGATATTAGGAAGGCCATTTTTGGCCACTTCTCGTGCCACAGTCGACGTGTATGATGGAAAGCTCACACTTCGAATGGGAAATCAATCCGTCACTCTCAACATCCACGATTCTATGAAACGCCCAGCCAGTCAGGATGACACTTGCTATTTCCTCGACTCTATCATGACCACCGTTGGCAGCATGCTACACAATATTTGTGGCAAGAATCAAGAAGACTCCCAGACCCTCAACAACGTTTATCAAGAAGTGGAGATGGTAGCAGCCGTCAATTTCAACGAGGAAGCAGAATCAGAGCAAGAGCATAAAGAAACGGTCGTAGAGGAGGCACCACTCGAGCTAAAACCACTCCCATCGCATTTGGAGTACGCCTTCCTAGACGACCAAGGTAAGCGGCCTGTGATTATAGCCTCCCACCTCAAAAACGATCAAAAGCAAAATCTTCTAGAGGTTCTGAAGAAGCATCAGCAAGCCATAGCCTGGAAAATCTCAGACATTAAATGGATTAATCTAGCCTTCTGCACTCACAAGATTCTGATGGAAGAAGATTTCAAACCGGTGGCACAACATCAACGGAGACTGAATCCTAACATGCAGGAGGTCGTGAAGAAAGAAGTTATCAAGCTCATGGACGCAGGACTCATCTACCCGATCTCAGACTCTAAATAGGTGAGTCTGGTACAAGTCGTGCCTAAAAAGGGTGGCATGACAGTCGTCACGAATGAGAAAAACGAGTTGGTTCCCACCCGCACCGTGACCGGGTGGCGAGTATGCATTGACTACAGAAAGTTAAACGACGCTACTCGCAAGGACCATTTCCCTCTCCCCTTCATCGACCAGATGCTGGAAAGGTTGTCAGGAAAGCAATATTACTGTTTCCTTGACGGTTTCTCAGGGTACTTTCAGATCCCCATCGCTCCGGAGGATCAAGAAAAGACAACTTTCACATGCCCTGTCGGAACTTTTGCTTATAGGCGTATGCCCTTTGGGCTCTGCAATGCGCCTGCGACCTTTCAACGATGTATGGTCGCGATCTTCAGCGAAATGATAGAGGATTCCATGGAGGTTTTCATGGACGATTTCTCCGTATATGGGGACTCATTCGACACATGCTTGAGAAATCTTGACAGAATGATGACCAGATGCGAGGAAACAAATTTGGTGCTCAATTGGGAAAAGTGCCATTTCATGGTCACTGAGGGCATCGTACTTGGTCATAAAATATCCAAAGCAGGGATTGAGGTAGACAGAGCGAAAATCGAAACAATTAGCAAACTCCCTCATCCTACCAATGTCAAAGATGTCAGGAGCTTTCTGGGTCATGCGGGATTCTATCGCCGCTTTATCAAAGATTTCTCTAAACTCACGCGTCCCATGACCCAATTGCTTGAAAAAGATGTTCCATTCAACTTCTTCGCTGAGTGCATTCGTGCCTTCGATCTGATAAAAGAAAAGTTGGTGAATGCTCCCATTATGATGGCGCCTGATTGGTCGTTGCCATTTGAACTCGTGTGCGACGCAAGCGACCATGTCGTTGGGGCAGTCCTTGGGCAGCGTAAGGATAAACGATTCCATCCGATCTATTACGCGAGTAAAACCCTTGATGATGCCCAAGAGAACTACACAACTACTGAGAAGGAGCTGCTTGCTGTGGTCTACGCGTTTGATAAATTCCGCTCTTACCTTGTTCTCTCGAAAACAAAAGTTTTCACTGACCATGCAGCTATCAAATACCTATTCAACAAGCAGGACGCAAAGCCACGCTTAATCAGATGGATCTTGCTGCTCCAGGAATTCGATATCGAAATCATCGATAAGAAGGGAGCCGAGAATGTCGCTGCAGACCACTTATCCCGTTTAGAAAATCCTGAATTCCAGAACAAGGAACCTAAGATCAACGAACAATTCCCTTGTGAATCCTTGTTCTACATCTCTGTTCATGGAAGCCCTGCCAAAGAAAATGGAACCCCTGGTTCGCGGATTTCGCAAACTATTTGGCCGGGGGTGTTGTTAGGAAAGGCATGACGCATCAGCAACGCCGTAAATTCTTTACGGACGTGAAATACTACATTTGGGAGGATCCATTCCTCTATCGCACTGGAGCTGATCAAGTCATTCGTCGTTGCGTCTTTGGCGAAGAAGCGCATAAAATTCTGCGTCTCTGTCATGACGGACCAACCGGAGGCCACAATGCTGCCAACAATACGGAAAGAAAAGTTCTAGACTCCGGATTCTATTGGCCCACAATTTTCAAGGACGCCCACGAACTCGTGAGAGGATGCGACGCATGTCAGAGGGCTGGAAACATCTCAGCCCGAAACGAAATGCCACAGAACCCCATTCAGGCCTGCGAAATATTTGACGTCTGGGGTATTGACTTCATGGGGCCGTTTCCGTCATCATATGGAAACAAGTACATACTCGTCGCTGTCGATTATGTATCGAAATGGGTAGAGGCCCAAGCCCTCCCAACGAATGACGCACGAGTAGTTACAAAGTTCCTGAAGAAGTTGTTTGCGCGTTTTGGTACACCAAAAGCCTTAATCAGTGACCGAGGCACTCATTTCTGCAATTCCCAGATGGAGAAGCTTTTGAAAAGATACGGTGTTAACCATAGGCTAGCCACGCCCTACCATCCGCAAACTAGTGGGCAGGCCGAGTTGTCCAACAGAGGAATTAAACATATTCTGGAAAGGACGTGCAGCGTTAATCGAAAAGACTGGTCCGAGAAGCTTGATGACGCATTATGGGCTTTTCGCACAGCCTATAAGACACCAATCGGCACCACTCCCTTTAGACTCGTATATGGAAAGTCCTGTCATCTGCCCGTTAAATTAGAGCACAAATCGTATTGGGCAATGCGCGCAGTGAACATAGACTTGATGAAATCTGGCGAAGAGCGCCTCCTGCAACTGAACGAGCTTCAGGAATTGAGAGACGCAGCATACGAGAGCGTTAGACGATACAAGGATAAAACGGCAAACACCCACGATCAAAAACTCAAGGAGAAGAAAGAATTCAAGTATGGGGATCGTGTGCTGTTATACAATTCGCGTCTGAAGTTATTTCCAGGAAAATTGCGCTCTAGATGGAGTGGTCCGTATACAGTTACGCAGGTATTCTCGTACGGAACAGTGGAGATAGTGGGAGAGGACGGACCTCCGTTCAAGGTAAACGGGCACAGACTGAAACATTATATCGAGGGGCCCGTTAGCAGAGCTTTTGTGGAGGATCTGAGCCTCCAAAAGCCCCCTGATAACAGGGGTTGAGTCGAGCTAACGACTCGTTAATAAATTAAGCGCTTTGCGGGAGGCAACCCGTGCTTTTGTATTCTTTGTTTTAAATTTTCTCTGATTTTATTGTGGTTTCGTTAATTTTTGTTTTGCAGGAATTGGATGAGCGATCAGGTACGCAATTTTTCAGTTATTGAGCTTATAGGATTTTGTGATCTAATTGCTAGAAAATTCCCGTTAGTTAAGGTTTGTGTGCTTTCTACTAATTTTTTTTTGTGTGTTTGCTTTATTATTTATTATGCTTAAATATTATATATATATATACTTATACATACTTTCACACACACGCATACACCGAGTGCCTTAAGTATATATACAATTTAAGTATAATATTTTATATTATATATAAAAAAAATCAAAAATTAACCTCTCACGGCTTGCCAGGCCGTGAGAGTTGCCACACAGCCACACAGCCCGGGAAAGGGGAGTCGGTCGCCGGGTCGCTGCTGCTGTCACCGAGAACGGGCCAAAACAGGACCCCACGGTCTGGGCCTGCCCGTGAGGGGCTACATCGCGGCCTGCAGGCCGTGTATAATTTCTGGAAAGTGATTCTTGGCCCTCTTATAAAATAACCCTTGGACCACAAACCCTACTCCCACAGCCGACAACCCTCACCCCACCTGCGCACCCGGAGCCCTCCTTCACGGTCTCTCTGCTCACGTCACCGATCATCGTCATCCTCACGTCATCGGTAAGATCTCATCTCTAACATTCGGTTCATTCATTCTCTGACCATCTCGATGTCGACCTCCATCCCCGTCAAAAAAAAAATTCCGATTCTGCAACTAAACAAGTATGGGGAGGTCGACATCTGAGTGCAATCGTATCATGACCACCATCCCAGTCTTATTCTTGAAATCGTCCTATTTTAGACCCCCAAACCCCCATTTTTTTTTCGAACTGGGTCACAACCCCATCATGATTCAGGTGCTCATTGTACAAAATTGAGTATGGGGATGACTAGGGGGGATAAAACCGAGTGTGATGATGCCAACCTCACTGATTTTGGTCAAGAAACAAGTAAAATGGAAGTTTTTTTTAGGTCTGATGGATCCCACGGTCTGCAGGCCGCGGGACAGCCCCTCGCGGCTCTGCCCAAACCGTGACCCCTGGTCACCAGTGAAAACTCATCCCGCGGCTTGACCTGGCCATGCCCAGGCCGTGACCTGCTCCTCACGGCCAGCACAGGCCGCGACTTTTTCTGACCAGCCACAGAATCTTTATTTTCGCATCCGGCGGGTCTTTCTCCGTACTATCTTCAACCATACGACCCGCCAACGACCACTGAACTTAATTTTTCTCTCGGACCTCAAAATCCGACCATTCGGGTCAAGAACGCACCATTGGTTATTGTTTTTGTGCTTATTGTCTTGCAATTTTCTTGTCGCAGAAACGGCTCAACTTCACAGGTTCTTGCAATTTGATGCAAACGAGGCGAGGGAAAGAAGATGCCTTGAAAAGAGGGAGCATTTTCTGAAAAAACCACTGTTAGAAATGCGGGTGGTCAGTTGGACCCTATTGGAAACGTTTGGTCAAAGAGAGAGAGGATTGGCGTTAGTGGATAAGTTCTGGCAGCGGCTTTTTGAAATCAGAAGGAGCCAGTATAAGGAGATGGTGATCGAATTTTACTCTAGTTTCACCTTTGTTTACCCCTGCAATGACTTATTCGCTGAAGATAGGGTGAAATTTCGACTGGGGGGCGAGTGGAGGAGCATGTCTGTCGCTCAATTCGGAATGGCTATTGGTATTTACACAGAGGAGGAGGTCCTGACTAATGCTTTCACTGGAGGTTTGCATGCCTTTCCTGATCATCAGGATCATGTTACATTCTAGAGTCAAATCGGGGAAGACGCTTATGATGCTCAGGGCACCAAAAGCACCCAATTCCTTGATCCCCTTGATAGGTATTTGCATCGTGCCATTGCCGGCACAATTACTTCTAGGCACGATGCTGGATCGGTTTCTATTAGAGATTTGTTTTTCCTACACTGTATGCGTGCAGGGGTCCATTGCAACCTGGCACACTGCCTGTTGCATCAGTTCACACGATGTGCGGGGAGCAGGTCGAGTAGTTGGTTGGTGGGTGGTGCCATTATTAGCTTACTAGGCACACATTTTGGGGTTAGAAAGCATGGTCTGACGAGGAGTGCGGGGGTAAAAGAGGTGGATTTGACGATGTGCAAAAGGATGGGCATAACAACACAGATCAGGCCTTACAGGTTGGTTGGAAACGACAAACGAGTTTGGGATCCACTGCCGATAATTCAGGAGGAGGCAGCACAGGAACAGCAGGACGAGCAGGTACACCTCCCTCCTAGTCCCACCTACACACCTGCCTCTGAAACAGGTCCTTCTAGAGTCCTTACTCTTGATGAGCAGATTGAAGACCATAGTTGGGAGGGTCTGTTGGACGCGTTAGAGCACCCCATGCAGCAGCCATGGAACCATAGGGTGCCAGAGCCTGAGGACATCCATGATATACCACAGCACACCTCGGCGGATGTACTGGCCTGCATATCTCACCTACAGGCTCACATTGACAACAGGTTTGGGGACTTAACTCAGCACTTTGATCAGCAGCTTACCGAACTCCGTTACCAGCAGAATGCGAGTTTCACTCGTGTTAATGATCAGATTCGGGAGTTGCGCGATTCATTCAGGCCACCCCGTGGACAGCGAGCTTCCCCCCAGTATTCAGACATGCCCAGGGTGCCACATCAGATGTCCCCCTCTGATTTCATGCCCCACTTCCCATGAGGGGTATCCATGCTTATCCACGTAGCCTTATTACATTTCTATTGGTTTTGATACTATGTTTGGTTTTTGCACTACGTCTTTTGGTTTGGTCTGGTGTTTTGGATTCTAAACTTTGTTGGTTTTTGATGTCGGCTATGTGGTTTGTGATGGAATGCTTATGACTATTATTTATTATTATTATATGGCTTGTATAATTCTTTTATTTTTGTTTGTGTGGTGTGTTTGCATTTCTGTATATTTCTTGTACATGGTGATGGAACTTTGGCTTGAAGTATGATATTGCAGCAGCAAGTTGTTCGATGTGTGTGGAATTGAGTATCTTGGGCAATCACGACAAACAGGGAGTTCCTTTTACCCAACCCTTTTGTTTATTTCTATATTTTATGCATTGAGGACACTGCATTTTTCTAAGTATGGGGATGGCAAGGGTTGGCTAAGCAAATTGAACATAACTCCCTCACCACATCAAAAGTCTGAAAACCCCCCAAAATTTTGAAAATTTTTCCCAATCTCACATGACACGAAAGTACACCGTTTTTAACGTAAATCATAGATAATTTATTTGTGCCTTATCGTGTCTGCAAGTCGCAAGAACGGTTTTCCTTAAAAGTTTATTTTTATAAAAATCACATGATCAAAGTCTTTCGATCGAGTTTTGTGAACCAACAAAAAAAACCCACTCACCTGATTCCCCTTGTGAGATTAAGCCTACAAAAGAAAAGAAAAAATATATTTAGGCGAAAAATGAAAAAAAAAATATAATCATGAGGGATGTCGTATGTCTAAAACATGTTCTAGGTTTATGTTGAGACCGTGTCAAATTAATCGCCTTGAGTCGTTATGGATCTTCTCCGGGTTGTCAATTGCCCGAAGATACTGGACTTTCTGCATAACTCCAGTATATATTTCAAAAAATTATTTAAAAAAAAAAGAAAAAAAAAGGGTTCAAAAATTAGTCTTGTATTGAAAGGTTGCAAAACCCTAAATCAAGCTAAAGAAAAATAATAGATATGAATAAATCACAATAAAAATTGTGAAACGGCTGTACGTATACGCCAAGATATACGTTTGGGTGGTAGCTCACACACCCGTATATGTGAGCAAACGTTTGAGTATCCCCCTCCATTTTTTGGTCGGATCCCATAACGAACTCGGCGGCACGATTGTATATATAAACCCAAGAAACACTTAGATATGCTTGACTTGAGCGTTCACTTCAAAAATCAAACCCATAGGTCGAGTGAAATTGTGAGATGTGTGAAAAGAAATAGAAAATGGTTCGCATTACTTGGTTGAGAGATTTTGTGAGTTTTCAAAAGCAATAAAACTTGCGAGGTTGTAAACCCTAGTATTGAGAGTAAATCTTGTGGACCGAATATGTACACTTAAATGTCTATGTGGTTAAAATGAGTCGTAGTAGTGTCGAGATTAAAAACGGATTGCTTGGGGACAAGCAATGTTTAAGTATGGGGATGTTTGATGTGTGTGGTTTTATATATCAAAAATGATGATTTTCGGGTCAAATACGTGGGGAATATATGTTAAAATTGTTAAAATGTGAACGTTTCTAACAAATATCATGAGTTACAGGTGAAAACGGGCTTGGCACGAAGAACGAGACGAGAAAACGAAGAAAATTGGGAAAAGTCAAAAAGTCAAAGTCCAGGTCAAAAAGTCAACCGTAAAAGTCAAAGTCAAAATCTGGTTAAAACTGACCCAGGCCGCGACTCTCATCCCGCGGCCAAGCTCCGACCACGAGTATGACCTGATCAGATCGTCACAGGAAACCCAGGCCGCGACCTCATCCCACGGCCGTGACTCTCATCCCGCGGCTTGACCAAGGCCGTGAGGTCCATCCCGCGACCGTGTAAATCAAAGATCCGGACCAGCAGAATCCCGCGGCTTGACCAAGGCCGTGAGGGCAATCCCACGGCCGTGTAAGAATCCCACGGCTTGAGCCAGGCCGTGTGACCCATCCCGCGGCCGCGTAATTCAGATCAAGGCCACGACCCATTTTTGGCAGTTTTGTGAATTCGTCCCCTATAAATAGAGGGCTCATTCCCACCATTCAAAACACCTTGGAGAGCAGAGAAGAAGCTAGAGAAAGACCCCGTTGAAGCCTTTGAAGATTCGAAGCATTCGACGCGTCTTGGATTGTCGTTTTTCACCATTTCAAGCTACTTTTTGGTATTGTATTTATTTTCAGCCATGAATTCTTGTTTAGATCTGATTTATTCTTGTTTAAACATTAACATGGTTGGCTAAACTCATCGTATCGCTTAGGTGAGGCGAATCCAACCATGGTTTGACTTTAATTTTGTATCGGTTTTGCTTATATTTTGCATTTATGAAGTAAACGTTATTATTGCTTTGAGTTGGTTGATGAATTGAATTCCTATATTGAGTCTAGTAATCTCTGGTCTTGTGGAACCCTAACCCTAGCTTGCAAGCCATCTATCGTTAGGAGACTATTGTATAGCCGAACAACAGAATCTGCGGCGTACGCGTGAACTAGAAATAGTCACGATCATCAGGGAAACCCTAGAATTCGATTAGGAGTCCACCATAGAGTTTGAGTGAGAAATCACCTTACCCTTAGCTAGTAGATACCCTTGCCATTGTCAAGTAGTCAAGCATTCACCGATAGGTCGGGTTTGTTCCTGCTTAGTCGTGTCTAGGACCTACTAGGTCAACCTATCAACCCAATTGTAACCGCTTCACAACTCTAGGACCGTTATGGCCATACCTATCCTAACCCTTCGACCAGTTGTGAGTTGAGCCACCGATAACTCGGGACCCAGCCTAGGGCACTTCATAATCCGCAACCTTATCAGTACTTCACCATGGACCAGTAGTAACCGTATAGGGCGTGTCTATAACCCTAAATTGTGAACCTATCCATAGGAATTAGGTAAGCCTTGTCTTAGGACCCTAGTTCACCTCAGAGATGAGTCAGAACGCATTACCGATACACTTGTCAAACCTAAGTTGGAGGAGCCATGCCTAAGTGATCCTTTCCAAATATCTGCTTTTCAAACAACATTTTAATTACTGTCATTTTCAGTTTCCTAAATTAAAATCAATTTTCAAAATAAAACCAAAAACCGGCTGAGTTATAAATTGACTGTTTTCAACAAGTTCGTGTCCTTGAGGTTCGACAACCCGGTGTTTACCAATACTGTGCTACGCACGACACGTATACTTGCCTTAGTGTGTTGGTAGAGTCCCCTGGTGAATAACCAGTTTATAAATTTAAAATTTGATAGTGTAGAACCCCACTTTTTATATACACTTATCAGCACATCTGTATACGGTCCAAGATGGACAAATTCGGAAAACATGTTTTCATATGATTGAGGCCCCTAAGATGAACTCCTCTTCTCTCTTTCACCCCAAAAGTTTCTTTACCACCAAAAATATCCCCTAGTTAACCCCTTTGAGCCTAAACCTTTCATTTCTTAACCCGCAAATATATTTGCATAAACCCTTTTCCCCTAAACAGCCTTTTTCGCTCCAAGCTTTGCATAACGCAAATATTTTGGCGCACTTTTACACCCCCTTTATTTCGCAAGACAAAAGATTTTGAAGAAAGTTTTTCAAAAATAAGTGACCCTTTCATCATGAGGATATGATATCATCTGCCCGGACAATTGCTGCAGAAATATGTCTGATTAAAGAAGATGTCTATGCTGGTATATTTGTGTATGAAAAATATATATATATATATATATATTTAATTTTTAGTTTTTGTTTCTGGAAATAAAAGAGCAAAAGCTCTTTTAAGTTACTATCCCTGGTCACAAAACCTCAAAGAAAAAAAAATCTGAAAAAATCTGAGTTTTGCAACTTTTACCCCTTTTTACACCAACTTTCAAACCCTTAGCCAAAGCCTACCCTCAAAACCCGTAACCCTCATGATGAAAACATGGATTTTGGAAAGATCTGTGGTGAATTGATCCCTTCACAAGCCTATGACCCTTGTTTGATTTCACCTTGGTATGAGTGATCCCTCAAAGTCCGTACATATACTAACCCGAGTGTCTAGTGATCCCTTGTAAGGTGTACATAGTTGTAGAAATCAAAACTTTGCAGTAAGCATAACTGTCATCCTTAATACTCTAATAAAACAAGAATAAACCAACCAAATGGATTAATGAATTGAAGTAATTGGGGGACATGTTTTTAGGCAAGAGATAAGTCCATAATAGGTCAAGGTCAAAATCAGAAAGGCGAATGGCGACTATTTTTCTAAATTTGCTTGAGGGCAAGCAAACATCTAAGTGTGGGGATGTTTGATGTACCTTAAATTATACATATTTTCTAAACAAATATCCTTCACGTATTAGGTAAAATATGGCTAACTATTGCAAAGAAACAGTGTTTTTGTCTTCTTTATAGTTTTTCAGGTTTTACTAGGCCAATATCAGAAAAGGAACAGAAAATGCAAGAAAAACTTATCAAGCGGCAGAAAACCAGTGATTTTGAGTTTAGCACGCCTCGTGCCCCCTTTAGCACCCCCGTGCCAATGCCGACTTAGACCCGACAACACCATGGAAGACATGCCCGTGCCCCTGAATCATCTATGAACCACACGGCCCGTGCCAAACAAGCACGACCCGTGCTCACAGAGACACGTCTCGGGCTCCTGATGCTCGAAGAATTGAAGATCACCAGCTTGACTCATCACACCCAGTGTCACTGAAGACATGCCCTGTTCCTACTGTTTCGTACGACCCGTGTCTAGTTTAGCATGGCTCGTTTGGTTCGAAGCTTGTCTATAAAAGGGGCAGCCATCTTCATTTGCAACCTGCTCAATTCTTCTCCCTCTCTTTCACTAGTTTATTATCTTTTCGGTTTTAAGCCATTTGTTTTAGTGTTCTTGAGTCTACTCGTCAAAGATTGTAAGAACTTCAACTTATGGTGATAATGAACTGTTGTCTATGAACCTTTCAAATTCCATTAAGCAAATCTTAAGACTAACACTTGTTAGCCTCAATCTTACAAGTGTTAGTCAAATTCTTACACACATTTAGGAATAAACGAATCTTTGGTGAGTTAGTAAACTGTTTTTGTAAACTTGCTTTAAGGTGAACTAATGACTTTTTAAATACTCTTTTTATTTAAAGTTTATTACTGATTTTCTGAACCAAATGTGCTCTACGTATCACAGACCATTTGGGGAGTCGAAATCCCAAAGACCGGACTTGTGACACCTGGTCGGGGGACGATGCATGATCCGAAAGGTGACTCGCGTCCCATGCTACATGATACGTTCGAGGTCCTTATGTCTATGTAAGCAAGCTCGGCTGACCACGCAAGTGCGGGCTGAAAGTATTTGGTTGGGAATGGGGGTTGGTAATATTTTGTCACTTCACGGAAGCCAAGATGGTACGTGTTTGTGTACTTGGCTCTGGTTACGCCCCGGACGTGCATGCGCGAGAGCGGTGCATGGAAGAAACGACCTTAGTCCCTTAAAAATATAATTTTTATAATAAAATAATCGGGTATGCAGGGTTGCTCCCCTGCTGGTTCATGATGGCGTGTCGAGTACGATAAGTCGGCCGATTTGAGGGACCCCGTAACTATGTGCCATTAGCTTCACTATATTTGTTTGCCAATAGCACAGTTCCCTGGGGTTCGTACTCCTCGTAGATCATCGCCCAGGAGAGTAGTGATTCTTGATTTGAGACTGAGAGACGGTCTTACTGCCTGTTGGTGAATAATCTTACGGGAAAGGGTATAATATAGGGGTTACTAACATCATCACTGATAAGTCCCCCAAATGATATTATCTGCGACTGAGTTGACCAAGACACGAGTTAGTTTAGTTTTAGTTAAATTATTTTACATATTTTTACTAACATCATCACTTGAAGATTGACCAGGTTAGACGTCAGCAACGGTGAAGTATCAAGAGCCCTCATTTTCCTTTGTGTCTTTGAACGATCCCGATTTAACTTACCGCTACTATACTGCTCATGATGGGTGCATGCCCGTGAATGTGGTGAAATAGTAATAGTTTAAGTAAATCGAGTTTATAAATTTAAAAGCTTAACTGCTAAAAAGATGTCACAAATAACAAAACATTTTATGACTCACCTTAGACACGTCAGGTTTCAATAGTAAGAGAAAACAGATAAAAATGGGATGGAAAAGGGTTGTAGCAAAGTCGACAACATCAATGCGGAGGTTTACAGTTAAAGCTTGGGAATAAATGAAATGGCTTTTAGAAACCTCTATTCGACGAGAAAATGAAGCAAAAAATTATAAATAAGTTTCAGGTTTGAGAATTGTTCTGTGATGATGAAATTGTTTGTTTAAATTTCTCTTAACTCGATATCAAGTAATTGAAAGAAATGAACACTCATGTTTCTAATGATGGAATTGTTTGTTTAAATTTCTCTTAACGCAATATCAAGTAATTGAAAGAAATGAACACTCATTTTTCTAGGAATTGAGAAAGAACACATGATATGGTTTACCTAACTAGCAGGATTGAATTGTTAGTTCGCCAAAATCATACCTTAAACTAATTAATAAATTATGGTACTACTCATATTACTTTTCCCTAAAACAAAAAAAAAATCATGGGTCTATAGATGTGAGTTTGTTCTTGGTTTTCTCTATCGGTTTGCATATTCGGTTATCTTCTTTTAACTAAAAACCAAATCAAATTTAGGATTTATTTGTCGTCTTTTTAATACTACAACAACTTTGAAGATTTTGTCAAAGAAAAGCGTTGTCACAGAAACTCGGGTCAGAACCCCTTGGAACCAAGGCGTCCTCTCAATGAAATGTAGCTACTAGATGGATCTGGTAATTGTTTAATTAATTGATGTTATATTTTCTATTTCTACTAGTCTTTGT
The DNA here is from genome assembly GCA_039602395.1 of Deinandra increscens subsp. villosa. Lineage (NCBI taxonomy): Eukaryota > Viridiplantae > Streptophyta > Magnoliopsida > Asterales > Asteraceae > Deinandra > Deinandra increscens. The sequence continues at coordinate 10,561,185 of JBCNJP010000006.1, read as the reverse complement.
GAGAAAATACATGTTTTATCATTAACAAATTAAGAAACCCATGCTGAAGTTCATGTACAAACTGTCATCCGAATTCAAAGTTATATGATATGGATTTAATTGCAAAGTGGTCAATTAATCAAAATAAGTGGTACAAGTTTGCTAAATTAATAAAACATAGAAGAGTAGCAACATATGCTAACCTTTATGCTGGCTTCCCTCCCGACACGTTTTGGGGACTGGGGTTATATTCGGCGGGGGATGTTTCTCAATATGCTTTTGTGGCTTCAAGGGCGCAATCTTGGAGCTTGCAGGACCATATCCTTTAGGGGTGTGACATTAATGGGATGGATTCCGATTTCGTGTGCGTGGTTGATCGCTTACGCACTTCACTTCCTGAATTTGATCTTTGCGGTTTTCTAGCAAGGACACCGCCCCCTCTAAATCCCAGGATACTCTAGCGAGTGCCATTTTTAGTAAAATTGCCCAGAGTTTGGAAGTGGAATTTGCCTTATCCCCTCGCTAAAAAGCTGTGTTTGCATGTCTTCGTGCTCCTCGTGCTCAAGATTTCCTGAACGTCATCCCCATTGAAGGTAGGGCCAACATATGTTAGTTGTGGAATATCGAGTTATCCTTAAGTATAGACCTATGATCCCTATCTTCCCTGATGAACCTTGCCCCCGTGTGCCGCAAAGCTTGTTTGGACACTTTTGGCGAGCATGTTATCCATTGTAAGGAACTGCCTGGGTTCAAATACAGACATGACTAGGTTAGGGATGTTTTGATTGATGTTTTGAAACGTGCGGGGATCTCTGCTAAAAAGGAGGCCCCTGTGCACTTTTTGACCGATCTGCGTGAGGGGAGATCTACTTTACGACTGGTTGATGTTCTTGTGTTTGGTTGGGCAGGGAGAAACACGCATGCGTTGACCTTACCGGTGTGTCTCCTCTTGTTGGGCTCCGGGACAATGAGTTCACTTCGGGACAAGCAGCTTTAAAAGCGAAATCCGGCAAAGTTGCTAAACACGAGAAAGTCTCCATTGAAAATCAACACGTGTTTGTCCCCTTTTCTCTCGACACCTTCGGGTTTCTTGCCCCGAAGGCGGTTGAATTTCTGCGCAGGGTTCAACTGGTCGTACATTATAATTTGTCATCGCCAAAGGCTTAAAACTCTAATTTTCAGTAGGATTGGTTTCACCATCCAAAAGAGGGTTGCGGCGCAACTTGTTGCCCGGCTACCCCCCACTTCTTTGTAATTGCTTTTCGTAATCAAATATATTACAAATATGGTATGAAAATTTTGCATTTGTTAAACTAGCTTTGTGGTTTTTTTTTAATGTTCTTATTCATACAACTTTTATATTCACGAGGATTTCCTTTTGCAAAAGTTTTTTTTCAATTATTTTGAGCAAAGGCTACAACATTAAACTAGCTTTGTGTTTTTTTAATGCTCCTTTGGGTTGTTTGATTAGAGCGAGTTCTGATTTCTCATAAAATTTACAGTCCACAGTTGTTTAGTTGAAATAGGCACACATACCAAATTAGGTACTTCCCTGTTTTGACTTTCTAACATCCTTTTGGATAAGTTTTTTTACTAAAAATGGCCATTTGAATACAAATGTATGCAATATAAAATCGAAGGTATAAAAATGGGGTTAGAAATTGAACATAGAGGATGCCTTAGAAGCGAGTTAATTATTTATCCTAGAATAACAATTTTGACATTTTCTTTTAAAGAAAATCAAATAAACAATCTATATATGTTTGTTCAAGAAAAAACCAAAGAAAATTGGGCAAGTTTAAATTCTATTTGATGTTACATATTTTCAAAACTAATCCAACCCAGTGTATGTGATGTTTTATTGATTGGTCATGTGATAATTTGATGTCCTGTTAATTGTTTTAGTTGTTTTAGATTCGAGGTTTACATAATGAATTGTAGATATATTTTATTCTTCTCTGAACCACTTTAACTTTGAAATATGTTATAAACTTTAAGAAAAAGGCATGCTTTGTGTAGAAACGGGGTACCTCTGGTTGGTCGGAGTGGCAAGGCCAAGGACGGACCACCGAGGCATCGGGCCGATCTACGGTGTGGAAGAGATGTGTTGAACCTCCGAGCCGGATAGAAGGATCTGGTTTCTCCCGAGTCTTGTCCTGTAACTGTAACATGAAAGGAAACCGTTAGAAAGGGACCAGAGACCAGGGCCTCTGGACCACCCTCCGATGGTCAAGTCAGTAACACTGTCTATATATAGTATGTATATATGTATATGTATGTGTGTGGTAGCTTGTTGAATGAAGGGGTTCATCCAAGTAGGATGAAGGAGATTGTCTGAGTAGGATGAAGGGGAACATCTGAGTAGGATGAAGGGGGTGTTGGATATTGGATGTCCAGACCCGACAACATCAAGAACCGACCCAGTTAGACCCGTAAAGAGATACACTGAGGGCAACGAGATAAAAATCCGCTTACTTGGTTAACTGGTAATTCACAGAAATATGTAATTAATTAATTTTTATTCATGATTAATAAACATATAGTTAATTACGAATAATTATCCATGCGAGAATAAACGGATAATTAAACGTATCGATTTATCGATTAAATGTTTACGGTGAGGTTGATAAATACAAATAAATAATTATTTGTGTTTATAGTTTCTCGTATTTACGATCTTGTATTAATTAACATGTTTAATTAATTAATCGTAAAGAGTTTATTGGTGAAAGAGATTGACGAGGGGCCTAAACGGAAATTACTTGCTTATAAATAAGCAACTAGGGATTAGGGTTTGGGGTTCCACACCCTTGCGCCTCATTTGAGTCGTTCCCCTCCCTCCCTCTCGTCTCTCACTCTCACGCCACCACCACAATCGCCACCACTCTTCCTCTTTAGAACCCTAGCCGACGGCAATTGACGAGACACCATTGCGCAATCCTTTCGCGTATTGATCGGGGTCGTCATTAACCGGAAGCATCACCGTCGCCACCCTTGGGGAGCCACCACCACCGTCGTCCCTCCTCCTTGGAGCCGATGCCGCCACCACCCTAGGTCGCCATCGTGACCTAGTTTTCTTCGTTTTTCCGCGACACTGTCTTTCCACAACGTCAATGAAGCGAGCCTTGTACCCGTCATCGTTTCATCGCCTCGGCTAAACCCTAGCCATCATCACCGTCTTGATACGTTGGTGCTCGCTTGCCGCCACCATAAACCGAATCGTTGTAGTTTAAAACGAATCGGTTTAAAACGCTTTTACGATTAGCTAAACGATTTGAGACGAGTGGTCGGATCAGTTTTTCCAAGAAACCCTAGCGTCATCACATTGTCCCTCGGTGTCTCAAACATTTGTTAGTTCACCGCAAAGGTATATCTAAACTCCGTTTTAGTTTAGATGTTTTAATTTCAATTAATGTAATCGTCAGTGTTTTTTGCATTAACCGGTTTAACGCGAAATGGAGTTTCTCTGATTATTTTGGTGATCATGATCCTGTTGACACGATTTTGACACCTACGGTTTACGCGTCTAAAATTAGTTAAAACCGGTTAATTCGTTTTAACTCTTAACTAACTAAACCCGATCGGTAATGTTTTAATCAAACATATAAGTTTTAAACGTCACCGGGCACCCGTATACCACTGGCGAATCCCAATAGTGGCATCAGAGTCTTGATCACCACATTCAAACCCTGACCGGTCGGTTTTTAACCGGTGAATTTCGCGAACTAGGGTTAAAACCCGAAAGTCACGAAAGATAAACGAATTACATTTCCACATGTTTGGTCGATTTAATTCCACCAAACATTTTCAATTCGTTAATTGATTGTTTAACGCGCATATTCGGCTAGACCCATATTATGGTTGTGATTGGTTGTCGTGTTTGTTTTGGCCCATTTTTGGCCCACTTGCATATTGGTTTTGGATTGGCCCACTTGGTTTTTGGGTTCAAAAGTTATATCTAAATAGATTAGGTTTTTATTCTATATATATTTTTTTTGTGAGTGTTCACATTCGCCCTAGACGAACATGACGAGCATTGATGCGACTACCCCATCTTGGCGAGTGTTCTTATCTAAGGACACTTCCTAGTATGGCAAGTATCCACGACCGGAAGACCGACGAATTCCAATCAATCAAGAAGAGCTTATAAAGCCAGTGGGAGCGTTAGAGTCACCGGATGACCATTCCATACTCATCCTTGTGGTTGATTATCTTTTATCCCAGACCTTCTTCGACATTTTCATTAGGTTCTGACAATGTCGAAACCTCTTAATCCAAATATGTGTCTGTTTGCATGTGCGTTTTGGTTGCTTGTCTTAACTTGTTCGCCAACTAAAACTCCAAACTAAGTTTTAAACGGTTAAAACCGTTTTACAATAAATTGTTTTGAGTCCTAAAAATTTATTAAGACTCGAAAGTTTATAACCAATTTTATTCAACTATTATCTCACATTTTTCGATCTTAAATATCAACTTTTTAATAATTGGTTATTTCCTCGCGACGTGTACTCTTTAATAAGGAGGTTATTAAATTGACTGTCCCGAGTGAGATAGTGTTCTTAAGTATGCTTAGTCAAACGTTTAATTAATTAAAATACTGACTAAACAATCCTATTTGGTAAGCCACAGAACGGGTAGATTATGCCATCCTAGAAAGTCTAACTTGAAACATATTTACCGATGCATCAGTGTTGGTGTATTTCAACACCGCACTTGGTGTTTAGGGTATCTTTCAAGGTGTGTGCATTGGAGTATTTTGTAAAGATCGATTTAAACCCTCACATGATACCAAAGCTTATTAATCTCGTGCGGAATCCGAGATTAACAAGTGATTCGAGAAAATAAGCAATAAACCACCAAATACGAATCAAGAAATAAAATAGAATACACAATACCGAATGAGAAATTAAACTTGATTCACTTTATGTTGCTTGAACACAATGAATTCGTAACCCGAGAGAGGTTCACGAATTTTACACCTTGTGATGGCTCCCAATCAACAACCAGCAACCCTAACTAATGAGAAGGCTTCCCAATTTATAGAGATTCTCCAACTTAGAGAACAAGCCAAGATAAAAACCCTAATTAACACCTAATTCCCGTATTTGACTTTCCAGGCCCACTAAAACCCATCTAAACTCTTTTAAACTAAGTCCAAACGTATCTAAAATGACCCAATGACCCAATATACCCATAACCCAACTAATTTTCACCTATTCTATCACATAGGTCTTTAAAATAGTCCGCCAATAAGTGATTTAATACACAAGCCACAAATTATTTCCTTACAATCTTCCTCTTGGCTTGTGATATTAAATGTCTTCTACATTCAATCTTCAGACTTGCAATCTTCGCCTTGGCTTGAGCATGGGTTGATGAAGATTCTTTTCTTTAACACTCTTCACTGGGCAACAACGAAAAACTTTCGGGAGTGTTCTCTCAATCAGCATCAGCTTGTTCTTCAAATGATAAACAAATAATGAGAGGAGGATTCTCAAAAACTTGCTTCTTCTTGAAAAATGTTGAGTCCTTGCTGAATCATCAGTAACTGTCTTGACTTGCTTGTGTCTTCAGAGGATAAAGATTTTGGAAACCCCTATCTTGGCATCTTTTCTTCATTTAGCTCCCTTGACTTGTGAATGATATCTTTTGAATCTTCAGAAGCTTCACTTGAAAAAACCAACAAACTTCCCCTAAGCATAGAGTAAGTCCTTTTCCGGCTGGTTCTTCAACACAAACAATAGCGGCACACATTGACTTTTTCTTTTCCATGACATTTCATTTGCATTTAACCTGTCATGCACAACATGAGACAAACACTAACCAGACAATGACGACTGGTTATCGGGTTAGCATTATTTAACCAAAAACCCTAACATTGGTTACGAGTTTCCTATAAATACTTCCCCTGAACCCGAGGACTCTTCACATTATCCCCTTGAGATTCTGGATGGGTGATACATTCTTGCATAAAACCCATAAACACTTATTAAAACCTTTAAATTAACCTGGCCATGGTTGAAAAATAAACAATAAAAACTTAAGATGACACAAAAGAAAAATAAAAATAAAACAAACATACCAAATTACTAAAAGAGAAGGTTTTATGTGGGATCAAACCGTATGAATCTGACCAAGGAACCCTTTTCAGCTTCTGTTACTCGAACACGTCCAGGTGATTGCCAATATACTGATCCACTTTAAACTCAAACCCTTTTCTTAGTCAGGCTATTTGTCACTTTATTATCTTTTAAGGTGCATTAGTTATGAACATCAAGTGGGTTCCAACAAATCCTAGGTACATGTTATTACACACTATCAAGCATATAAATTCCCTACCACATATTTTCACAACCTGAACCAGAAGTTTGAAACTGAGCTCGAGACTTGGTTGAGAAGAGAAAGAATAGATCACATAGATGTTTTAGGTATAATATATACAAAGTCAACTGAATTTTTGAAACATTTTTAATAATGCTCTCATCAGTGACATATGCTGAGGGTTTTGGACTCTTGAGGGTCTCTTTTCTTGTGCTCTTTGGCATCTTTTGGTTGTATTTTTATTTTTATTTTACATATTTTTTTATATATTTATTTATTTTTTATTGATGATCTAGAAGCACGCATGTATGAACAACTCCAGGTCATTGCTCACACAAAGCAGAGGAGAGCCTTACATACATGCGAAGCATCCCCAGGTTATTGTTCACGCAAAGCAGAGGGGACACCGACTTTTTGAGCTCAATTTCACACTCTTGGAGACAAGCGTGTGTATCAAGAACTTAAACATGCAGTCAAATAGAAATGCAATTAACCTAAGTGCTGTTACCCAACAAACTACCATACGTTATCTTTAAATGTGTAACGCATACCTTTTCAGATTTAAGAGCCGAGCCTACCAGCATATCACCATGGATCATGTCTTTCACATCTGCCTTACGCGTGTCAGCCATCTTCAAAATGGAAGTTTCTTTCACTTCCCTTCTTCTCAAGCAAACAAACAAAATATTAAAAATTAAAAAGCAAAAAAAAAAATTAAAAAGCACAATTTTTGAGGGGTCAACTAAATGTTTTTTTTTTGAGGGGTCAACTATTTCATCTTTTCTATTCTTCCCATTGCTTTTTGATTTTTAATAACAACACACATCTTTCTTTCTTTTTTTTTATAAACACACTAACACACTATAAGACAAATTGGCCAAGCTAACCTTCAAAGTCTTTCTTTTAAACAATTTCAGAATGGGGTTTTGTTTTATGCAGAACCATATCTCACAACAACCAATCTAGACACTACCTTGCTGATATAAACACTTTTACCTCTCACAAGGAGAATATACCCACCATGTAAAAATTTGCATGTCATGAAGTGTAGAGATGCCTCCTATCCTGTGCCTGGAACAATCACTATCACAAGCAAATAAATGTTAATGAATCCTCCTAGACTGTTCCTGCACACAGTGAGAGATTAGTTAGCCATAAGTACCCAGGCCATTGTTGTTCTGGGTATACCTACAGAGTCATTGAAAGTTATTTCTTTTAAGCACAGTCTTTTTCGGAGATTGGGAATTGGAGTTGTGGCTGCCATTGATTTAGGTTTCCAAATTTGAGGTGATTTAAGAGTTGTTTCAGTCACTTTTGGAGGAGTGACTTTAGGTTTTTCAACCTTCTTCAGTTCAGGTTTCCTTTTCAAAACAGTTTTAGTTACCTTTGGAGGGGTAACTTTAGGTTTTTCAACATTGTGTTGTTTTGAAATCGGTTTCTTTACCTTCTTATGAAAATTTTCATAATTTGGAAAAACATATTTTTGATTAGAAAATTTTGTCTACTCTTTGGCAGTGCTCCAATGTTGATCAGAGGGTTTTATCTTAGAAGAAACAGTCTTCATTGCCTTAGGTGGTTGCACCTTCATTGGCTTAGACTTGACTGATTCCTGAGATGAAACACTTTGACTTTTCGGATAATATGGCTCATAGGGTCGATATAAACAGTTACGAGCAATGTGACCAGGGGTGCCATAGTTAAAGCAGGTCTGCTTCTTCAAGTAGAAGTCAGATGTGTGACCATTTGATTTGTATGACTTTGATGAAGAGGCATGAACACTTGGTTTCATTTTGGGCAGAATCCAGATCTCCAGTTGGTAGAAAATTGAGCTGAACAAGACATTTTAGCTTTTCGACCCACTTGACAGCTTGATGTTATAGCTGGATTGCCACTGCATGACCCAACTGATGAACTAGGAGACTTTGGAACCCCCTTATGCTCACCTGTACTGTTCAAAGCTGCAGATGGCCCAGTTGAAGACGTGATGGTGGTTTTGGGTCGTTCAATCTTTATCGGGATGGAGGTTGGAGGCTTGATGGTGATCTTGGGTCTTACACTCTTAATGTCACATGACAAATTGTTGACGCATCCTAAGCCTTTGAACTTAGAGGAGAAGGATGGTAGTTCATAACCAGCATCTGGTTCTGGGTCAAACATAAACCTAGATGTCATACATATCTTCCCCTCGGATCTTGTTGTCATGATCACCTTTTCCCGCTGCACCTCATCTACAACCTTGAAATAAACAGTATCAATTTTTGGTTACTGTTTCAATTTTTCATCTGTAACCGGAGTTTTCACCTCAGTAGCCTTCTTCACTTCATTAGACTTGGAACTTGCACTCTCAGAAGCTTCTGTGGCTGTCTCTTTATCTTCACGCACAGGTTGAGGCCCATAAACCATGTTTGCTTCATTAAGGGACTCTTTCAACACTTCCTCTGCAGTTTGGGGCAGTTTGACGTACTCATGTTGTAGTGGGGGAGGAAAGTTTGCATCCCCGAGACCAGATGTTTCTTGCACATGCTTGAGTCGATCTTCTGATTTAAATAAAACATGGTGAGAGTCCATCATTTTCTTTTGTATAACTTGATGCTTTACCAATGCAATCTCAGTAGAATTAAACTTTGCCTTCAGTTCAGTGAGTTCTCGTGTCAATTCTTCCACCTTGCTTTCAGCCACTCTTAAAAGGGTGCTTTTATCACTTATCTTGTTGACATTTAACTAGGTCCTGTTTAACCGCTTCAAACTTTTCTCTATAAACCCTTGCAATATCATTATAGTTTTTGATTTCCCAAGTGGCTTTTAAATGATTCTTACATTCATTTGTAAACTTGCTCTCCCATTCTTTAATCAAAGCACAACATGTGGGATTTGAGCATTCATCGCCATTACAAACCCATGATCCATCAGCATGATTGATCTTCCGCTTTTCCTCCTCTTCGTTGGCAATTTTTTCGCGGAATGTTCGGAAAAGATACTTCTGCTGACTGAGTTCTTCATATACAGCCTCTAACTTCTTTTTGTTGGGTTCAACTTGTTTTAGATGATTCTCTAGTTTGTACTCTGCATTGATACGGTCTCTTTGTTCAATTCGAAACAGTTGCTTATATTGTTCGTTCGATTCCGAGCATGCCGAGTACGAACATATCAGAGTTTGATCATCAACAACAGGAGAAACAACTTGAGTACTTGCCATCGACTTTGAATCCTCTTCAAGTGCAAACCCTGTAAAAGCGGCAAAATCACTATTCAAAGAATAGTGTCAAAAACTTAAAACTGAAAAACGGAGGCCTTCCGAGTGGAATTTGGAGGTCCAAACGAGCTCCCTTGGACATTAGTCCGGGGTAATTCTGGGGCTCGTTCTCACGGACGTCGTGTAAAGATTTGAGCTTCTAACTCCAAACGAGTCAAAAGTTATGTCCGTTTTAGTGAAGCATGCAAAATAGTGTTTTTGCCACAAAAGGGATTTGGACCGAAAAGTGGGTTTGCGATCGGAAAGTGGGTTTTCGGTCGGACAATGGGTTTTCGATCAAAGAGAGGATGGGTCGAAAATGGGTTTTCGGTCGGACGAATCTGGTCGGAAAGTACTTTTCGATCGGACAAGGTCTTGGTCGAAAAGTACACTACTCGATCGAAAAGTAGGGGTGGATCGAAAAGTCTCAGAGGGGACTTTCCGATCGAATCGAGAAGCTGATCGAAAAGTCACAGGGGGACTTTTCGATCGTAATTTCTGACCGAGAAGTCACAGAAGGGGACTTCTCGATTGAGGGCTGCTGATCGAAAAGTCTCAAATGAGGGACCTTTTCGACTGAGGTCAAGTGATCGAAAAGACACAAGGGGTCTTTCTCGATCACTGGAAAGCGACAGAAAAAGACTTTTCAATCGTGAGGTCGATCGAAAAGTTGTTGTGCAGATCGAAAAGTGCTCAAAACACGTGCAAATCACCACGAGAACTCCTGTTTTGCGTCCAAACCTGCAAAAATACTTCTGAGTGTGCTAAAAAACTGAAAATCACCAACAAAGCTCAAATTTTTAGTTCATAAGACCTTGAATCTGATATCGCGAGAGCCTCGAAACTTGCGTTTCTTGGCTCTGATACCAATTGTAAAGACCGATTTAAACCCTCATGCGATACCAAAGCTTATTAATCTCATGCGGAATCCGAGATTAACAAGTGATTCGAGAAAATAAGCAATAAACCACCAAATACGAATCAAGAAATAAAATAGAATACACAATACCGAATGAGAAATTAAACTTGATTCACTTTATGTTGCTTGAACACAATGAATTCGTAACCCGAGAGAGGTTCACGAATTTTACACCTTGTGGATGGCTCCCAATCAACAACCAGCAACCCTAACTAATGAGAAGGCTTCCCAATTTATAGGGTTTCTCCAACTTGGAGAACAAGCCAAGATAAAAACCCTAATTAACACCTAATTCCCATATTTGGCTTTCCAGGCCCACTAAAACCCATCTAAACTCTTTAAAACTAAGCCCAAACCTATCTAAAATGGCCCAATGACCCAATATACCCATAACCCAACTAATTTTCACCTATTCTATCACATAGGTCTTCAAAATAGTCCGCCAATAAGTGATTTAATACACAAGCCATAAATTATTTCCTTACATATTTCAACACCGTGCATGCACACTGACCACTGAGGACATCTATCATTTTCTTTACGAGTACCTTGTGTATTGGCGTATTTTAACACTGTACATCTGGTCATTTGTAGACAAATTTAGCATGGATGAGGCTAAACATATTTCGTGAATTAATTCAGAAAAGCCTCATATATGGGAGTTGTGACCGGTTTTCACAAGATACAATCGTTGTCCGTTCAATTACTTAGTTGACCGGTAATTGCAATTAACGCTTCCTTTGTGGTTCGACTACTAAATGGGTTCCCACATTCCTATTCAAGATTTTCTTGCCGTCTTTGAATACCAATATTACATCGAAACACTAAAGAATTGCCTGTTGTTTCAGATGGCTAATGCTAACGCAAACAACGAGGTTTTCCAGCTCAAGTCTCTCCTTGAGAAGGAGAAACTTGATGACACCAACTTCCTCAACTGGCATCGAAATCTGAAAATTGTCCTGCAAATGGCCAACAAACAACATGAGTTGGAACAGGAGGTGCCCGAGCACCCGGCTAATAATACGCCGGTTGGTCGCGCTACACACGATGCACTGATTAAGGATGTCAATTCAGTGATGTGCCTCATGTTGGCCACCATGTCCACTAATATTTAGAAGAGCATGGTTGACAGGACGGCGTTTCAGATGATCGGGGAACTTAAGGGCATGTTTGAAACCCAGGCCCGGTAGGAACGCAACAAAACCGTTGTCAGGCTCATCACCTGTTGAATGGCTGAAGGTAGACCTGTCAGCGCCCATGTCCTTAAGATGAAGTGCTACATCAACAGACTTGCGAAGCTCGATTACGTCATTCCTCAGGAAATGGCAACGAATTTGATCCTCCAATATCTTTCTAGCGCGTTCACTCCTTTCCGGGTCAATTTCAATATGAACAACCTGGTTAAGACAGTGATTGAGCTTCACGGCATGTTGAAGACTGGTGAGATTAATTTTCTCAACAGTAACAACAATAAAAGCAAGTCAGATGTGCTCGCTATCCGATCCGAAGGTGTCAAGAAACCTGAGGTTAAGAGGAAGCCTGGGCAAAGGAAGAAAGGCAAGGGAGTTGCTGCTAGAGGTTCTAGTAGCACCGAAAAAGGCAAGTCAAGGGCTTCGAAGGCACCGCCGCAAGATGAGCGCTAGTGCTTCGAATGCAACAATATGGGGCACTGGTGAAGAGAAACTGCCCAGAATATCTTGCCAAGGTGAAAGGGAAGAAGGTCGATGCAGGCGCTTCCAGAGGTATATATCATCTGTTACCTCATGTTATAAACCACTTCCCTTGATCCTTCAAAATATATGCTTGACATACTTTACATTTTGTAGGAATGTGAAGTCGTAGAAAGCAAAAGAACCAAGAAGACATGACATCTTTGCATGATTGCAAACTCTAAATAAAGATCATGTCATATTTTAAATTCTTGGTTGTATCTTTAAAACAACTTGCTTGTTTACTTTCCCTGGCGGGGTCCAGTATGATACATTTTTTTCTTTGGTTTGAATCTCGAACATGCACTAAAAGTTTCTAGTTTAAACTTATATGATAAGCATGGTTTTATCTACACTTGAAAATGTTTCACTTGGTTGGTAGATTAGATTCAAACATATATAACATGACACTAAGCCTAGTGCTATTGATTTAATGTTCATGAGACTAGCCTAAATGCAAAGGAAGAACGATCGTTCTTTCTAAATCCATTAAGGCTATGATGTCTCTTGTTCTCATTGTACTTGTTACAACAGTAACAACAACCTATCATGATTCATATAGCCTTATGGTTCTGAATTGCGTAGCTTGAGAATTTATTAAATCAAATTGAACTTTATGAAATCACTTGCTTGATTTCATTAAATTAAATAATAGGACCTTTGCTGAGTTCAAACGCTTGTTTGTAAAAGTTCAATTCACCAACGCTACTTATGTAACATAATCACCTAGATGATTATGTTATATAGATGCACTAAGTTCAGTGCATGTAACCATAATTGTCATGAATAGATATATACGTACTACACCTTGAAATTCGAAGACTATAACTAGCTTGTACTCGTATGTGTTAAAATCATGCTAAGCACCCGTTGCTTACATTATGAGGATTCGGTTTCAAGTTGGAAAACCAATAAACACATGACTTATGACATGCCAATGGCCGCCGTTCACACCTTATACCCATGAATCATCTCCTCACCGATCACTTGTGAGTCAAATTGGTTCCAAGAAGAAGTCTTGCGGGAGACTAAGTTTGAGTTATGCACGTCCACCTTTTGATGCATGGACATCTAAATTCCTTATCAAAGAAACTTGATTTCTATAGGAATTGCTGGACTGTGCACTTTGACTCTTATAATTGCTCAAGACTCGTTAGACAAACATCTTTTCATAATATATGGTTGTTGTTAGAGTGAAAACATGTTAGCATTCTAAATGACTGATAATTCCAACTGGAACTCGATGTCGACTTTACTTGCCTAAATCCTCCATTATTGGTTGGTCATTGGATTGAATTCACAATCTTAAATCAGACTTGATACTCTGATAGAATAATCATCAGGACATCTAGCACGCAACTCATTTCAAACACAAAGATGATTGTATCTAGGATACCATCAAACTCTGGCAGTTTAATTTCATCTTGCGATCTCCTGTATGTGACATGACAATTGGATATTGATCAATTTAGATTCGCACTGTGTTTATGAAACTAAACAGCTTCGTTCTTGAAAACGAAGTGATTTTGCTAATAAAGTTCTCTTGCAAAACAATATCCTAATGGTTTGAAAGAAAGATGATTATAAGAATGCTTCGTCTACATAAAGCAAGTGGGAGCATCACCACTAATCCTTATCGGGATAACGATTGAGTGTTGATCTCACGTTCATTAAAGTTTACCGATTTAAACTTTTAATGAAGCCTCAACTTATCTCCAAGTTTCAAGAACATCCCACAATTGAAAAACATCTCAGGAATGGCATCCTCAGATACATTCAATTTCTTGAAACGAGTCGTGTCATACTAGTTATGAAACGAGAACTATCCAACAGGATGTTGCATGAGTGTCTCTGTAAAGGGTTACACAATGACACAAGCTGGAAAGCAAATCATCTCAAACTTGTCTTGATGATGACAGATGTTCATGATGAGTACTCGAGTATACTCACCGAACAACAAGCCATCTTAAGTGAAAATTATGAATGATGAATGTAAGGGTACATTCGAAGAAAGTTAATTGGATTTTGTTGATAATCAATTAACATGCCATTATGATAACACAGTATTCCATGTGCATACCAAGGGCACAAGTTTTATCACGCATTTAAATTCACTTAAGTACTTTTACTATTCATGAGAAACACCATAACTAATGAAACAACTTAAACGGACAAAACCAAAACACAGGCAAAGAACCTAGCACAAGAATTCACAGTTCCATTGATCAAGTTTGATCAATAAGCTAATATTGTTACGTATTACCTGAATTCTACGCTACATTGATGTTCTACTTTAGTGTTGAGATGTCGAACTTTAACGTTTGCACCAAATCATTCAATCTGATCTAAAGGGTTAGATGCAGATTTTGAATTCTGCGAAACGTGTTCGAATTTTATACGTTTTAAACATCCATGAATATTTTATGAAATATTCGAAAAACGTCCGTAGTCGATCTAATTTGTGGGAACAAAACGGATCTATGACTATTCTGACTCTGGACTCAAACGGTTGACTATCCAAACTCACAGACCTCATTAAAGAATGAAGTTGTAACGTAACTCGTATCAAATTGTCTTCATGGATTTAGTTATAAGACGAATTTAATTGAACGGTACACTCAATAGTCCTTTACCCTAAGATACATATGCTACCTCCCGTTTGCCAGAGACTATTCTTTTATTGTAGTCTAACGATGTCACGTAACTTCCAGTAATAAGGGCTACTTTTGGGAATGAATCTGAAGCTCAGTGGGATCTGTATGTAGTCAAGATGGGATTATGTACTCTTGCACTAATAATGCAACAGCTAGACATCGTGGGCCCTCTCATGAGTTCCAAATGTTAAGTGTAAGGCCTTACCCAAACTTATTGTGTGTTTGATTGGATCACTTCGAACTACAGACACGAGAAATAGAATGATTGAACATTAAAGAGAATGAATTGAACCCATGTATCTTGTTCAATTGGTGTCTTTAACGGAAAGAAACTAGTAACTTTGAATTACCATAAGTCAAAACTACAACGCCAGTTTGTAGATATGCCTTGGTTGCTAACTTGAAGTGTCATAACTGGTTGGGACAGCCACGTGTAGCTAGAGCACCTCTGACTGTTTCTTCTAATGTTGTCAAATTCTACCCAAGTGGGAGAATGTTGGATATTGGATGTCTAGACCCGACAACATCAAGAACCCGACCCGGTTAGACCCGTAAAGAGTTACACTGAGGGCAAAGAGATAAAAATCCGCTTACTTGGTTAACCAATAATTCACATAAATATGTAATTAATTAATGTTTATTCATGTTTAATAAACATATAGTTAATTACGAATAATTATCCCTGCGATAATAAACAGAGAATTAAACGTATCGATTTATCGATTAAACGTTTACGATGAAGTTGATAAAAACAAATAAATTATTATTTGTGTTTATAGTTTCTTGTATTTACGATCTTGTATTAATAAACATGTTTTATTAATTAATCGTAAAGATGTAGTGGTTTATTGGTGAAAGAGATTGACGAGGGGCCTAAACGGAAATTAGTTGCTTATAAATAAGCAACTAGGGATTAGGGTTTGGGGTTCCACACCCTTGCGCATCATTTGAGCCGTTCCCCTCCCTCTCTCTCGTCTCTCACTCTCACGCCACCACCACAATCGTCGTCACTTTTCCTTTAGAACCCTAGCCGACGAAAATTGACAAGACACCATTGCGCAATCCTTTCGCGTGTTGATCGGAGTCATCATCAACCGGAAGCATCACCACCGCCACCCTTACTTAACTAAACACGATAGGTAATTTTTTAATCAAACCTATAAGTTTTAAACGTCACCGGGCACCCGTATACCATTGTCGAATCCCAACAGAGGGATGCCCCAGTAGAAGGGCTGGAGTGTCCAAGTAACTCGGCCGAAGCGGAGCAACTTGGCCGAAGCAGAGCAACTCGACCGAAGGGGAGCAACTCGACCGAAGGGTAGCAACTCGGCCGAAGCAAGGTAGGTGCATGGACAATAATATGGGAAGGGGAAGGACCAGGCCATGTAGGCTGGATTAGACCATGCAGGATGGACCAGGAACCCTTTTCAAGGAGGGAGTGAGCCTCCTTATATAGGGAAAGTGATGGGCCAGATTGGGCTTGTTGGGCCAAACCTGGTGTTGGGATATACCCACGAA
>JBCNJP010000006.1:10522312-10544353 GCA_039602395.1 Deinandra increscens subsp. villosa | reverse complement strand
AGTCCGCTAAGCATTAACAAGTTCGCTAACAAGTCCTAGGCATTAACAAGTTCGCTAAACTTAGACAAGTCCGCTAACAAGTTTGCTAAGAGCAAAACAAGTTCGCTAAGATCAGGAACAAGTCTGCTAAGTAAACAAGTCCGTTAGGAACAAAATAAGTACGCTAAGACAAACATTGAACAAGTATGCTAAGTGTTAAACAAGTCCGCTAAGAAGAAAAACAAGTACGCTAGATTCATAATCAAAATGTTTCTAAGTACAAATTCAAATCTAGATAGGACATCAAAAGGTCTTCACCAGCAATACTCAATGGTGAATAGTTTGTGTTGCCAACAAAATAGGTTCCAACACGAACATGTCCGAACGCTGTCCGAACCTGGAGTTCGGAGCGGTTATTTTTCATATCTGTTCTTCAGTCGAATTTGATCGAATTTTGACATCCATATACTTTTGTTAGGTAAAAACATGACTCGGGAAGACTCGATTGATTAAAAATCAAACAGAAACACGTCCAATCACACCTAACTGACGGTTTAACATCTCAAACTTAAGAAAAATGAAGAAATTAGACCATAGAAAGAGCCAACAACTCTGATACCACTCGAAAAAGCATATATGGATCGATTCTATGGTAGATAACAATGAGACGGAAGTTTTGTCATATATCGTGTTGAATGATTACTTAAACCGAAGGAGTATACAAACATTTAAGCTCCGGGGGAGGTTGGACAGAACCTCCATTCTCAACACATTGAACTGGACAGACTCTAGACAGAAACTTCCAAAGAAATACAGTGATGAAACTATTTATACTATTCATTCTATCAGAACTGGGCACCTCCGAACCTTGTCCGAACTCCATCCGAACTTGGAGTTCGTCTCAAGTTCGGATGACCACGAACCTTGAGTTCGGATGTGGTTCGGATCCCAGCTCAGTCTTGCATTCAATGTAGTCTGTTTTGACAATTCGAACAGTAACGACCACACAAGGTTCATGCATCAACAATTTAGAGTACTCATTTGGAGAAATCAAGCTTAGGAAGGCGTCAGTTTTCGTCTTTTGGTGTGTTTTCTCCATCTATGCGTCTATCTTCTTGTTCTCTTTCCATGTTTTGATCAAGATCAGACCTTTAACATGTTTTTAGCTTTGATTTAGGTTAATGATAGATCTAGTGAATCCATGCAAGAAGATATGATTTTTATGCATTTTTATGGATTTTTATGAAGACCTGTTGGTATCTCGATGGATCTAGGTAGATCTTGATTAGGGATGTTAAAGATTTCATTTTTATGCATATTTCATCATGAAGGTTTGCCGTACTTGATAGATTTAGGTTTCTGGAGATAAAAACATGATTTTTATGTTAAAAGTTTACATCTTTCTTGAATTCTACATGAGATCTTTATAGATTATGAATATGCTTGATCATCCATGCTGGAATCTTGATAAAAATGAAACTTTGAATGTGGAACTAGGGTTTGAGGATAGAGGGATCCTCACTCCTTAGTCATTGTTGCGTCCCAGAATCCCGGGGGGTGGTATTCTTTCTGGTTAGCGACTTCAAGGTGTCTTGCAAGGTGTGGAAGTGTCCTGCAAAACAAGAAACACCGTTAGCCTTGACACGAAGGGCCCCGAAGGGGTCTTCGTGACCAAGATCCGACGTGAGAGTAAGATTTTGTTCGTCGGAAGTAAGCCGTAATACTAGAAAGTGGTTTAGAGACTTGAGAGAACTTAGCTTCTTTCTAGCTTACTCTTTCCTTTTATACTCGAAGCTTTCCTCTTTGCATTTAATGCTCTAGGGAGCATTTAAGGCTCCCGACGTGCAGCTTCTCCTAACGACATGGAACACTGTACGTATGGAGGCCCTTCCGTGTTCCAGGAAGTCCGTCCCTGGCTCCCTTTGTCCTTTGAAGCCGTCACATCGCCGCTCGCCTATTCCCGAGGCCAGCGCCAGTCCCATCCTGTCGGAGATGTACCTTTAAGGAATATTTTAATTCCTTTTGCTCTCACGCGGGCCCTTCACCCCTGGCGCTTCTTCTTTAAGCTTCGGACATGTCCTTTCTTGAGTCTTTGTCCTTCTTCGAGTCCATTCGTGGGTATATCCCAACATGTCCCCCCTAGTCTCTTATTCATTCGAGAATCAAGGGTGAAGAACACTAGAGACTCAATTTTGACGGGCCTTTACCCATTCTGCGGTCCCTTCCATTTGCCTAGTTTTTTAAGGGCCTTCCGACTTCTCATTTACCCTGACTTTTTTTACCCTTTTTACCAGCTATAAACATGTTTGGTGGTTGAGGGCAATTTACTTGTCAGGTTGGACACGTGTCGCTATGGGAGTGAATCGCGTATCCCGATGAATTTTCTCTTATTTATTAACCGCCGATGGGAGAAAAAGGGGTTATCCGTTTTCTTCTACAACTGCCAGCGATTTTCTGCTATTTGTGCCATTTTTCCACAGGTTAGTCCTCTTTTCTTCATCGGAATGTCTCGATCTGATCTTTCGTCTGTTGCGTCTGTCCTATCCGGGGGCGAGCTCGCGGCCTTCATCAAGGATTTTGACCTTCCTCTAACCTTGAACCCTAGGGTTCCTTTGCCGGAGGATCGTGTCGGAGCGACGCTCGGTCGAGTAACCATTTATACTTCAGCCTTTCGTCAATGCAATGTCCGATATCCCCTGTCCTCTTTTTTGATTTATGTTCTTAAGAGCTATGGGTGCCATTTTTCCCAAATGCTTCCCATTGCTCTTTGCAAAATCATCCACTTTGAAGTTTCATGTTTATCCCTCTCTGGTCAGCCCTCCATTCCCCTGTTTCGCCGTTTTTACAAGCTTCGCTGGGATGGGGATTGGCTGACCTTCGAGAAGCGCCGTGCTCCGAAATACCCTAGTTGCACCAATTACATCTTGAATTGTGTTCATGATTGGAAGAACAGTTATCTCTTTGTTTCTTTTGATTTTCTTCCTGAGGCCCTTTCCATTTTTCCTGCCGGGACCACCATTTCCAATGCTCCCCCTAAAGACAGTTATGATACCGACCTGTTGGAGCGTCTTATTGCTAACCCTTCATCCTACCGGACTTTTAGCGAGGGGCTTCTGGTGATGGCCGGCCTTAGTAGGAAAGGGCTCCCTCCAGGCCACCGTTTTGTGGTTTTGAAGGATGGAAAAGTTGTGTGGTTTTTTATGCCTCTTACGAGTGTTTTCCATGACTATTTCTTATTTTGTCTATGTTTCTCTCTCTCTCTCTCTCTCTTTTTTTTTGCAGAGATGAGTTTGAAGAAAATACTTTGAAGCGTGGGCAAGGGCTTTGACTTTACCGTTGTCCTTATTGGAAAAGGTAGTACCAGCCGTTTCAGACCTCGTGTTATTTTTTGCCGATGATCAAGCCGCTTCTGACATTGCTGGCGGGGCTTCTGACACGATTAGTGCCTCGTCAAGTGCTGATCCTTCGAGCCTTGAGGGCCTTTCCGTGACTCAGAACCCATCAGGTAAGAAGCGTCCCCTGCCCAGTTTTGATTTGGGGGTTACCAAGAAGCCTACCCTTCGTCTAAATCTCAGGAGTGGGAAGAAGACTGTGGCATCTCCATTTATGGAGATGCCTGCTCCTGTTACTGAAGCCTCTACTCCCTTTCCCGCTTTTTCTTCTCCTGATGTGAAGCTTAAGGATCCTGTCCCTTCATCTAGTACTTCACTCATGTTTCTGGAGTCGGCTGTTAAGACTCCCGCTCAAGCTGGTATGTCTTTTTCTTACTCTCCCCCCAGGATTGTTGACTCTACTCCTGCCAGTTTTGCTAGGCTAATTGAACTATTTGGGTCTTCTATTTGTGGCTCTTCTAGCTTTTACTGATTTTCTTCCATCTTATGACCGCCTTTTAGAATTCCAAGAGGATTTTCCCAAGGATGAGTCGGAGCCTTCGTTTGATCCTTATGATTCTGATGGGGTTGACCCCTTGACTGACTCCACAAAAGACCTTCCTTATATCCCTGACTAGTCCATCAAAGAGGGAACCATTATTGCTGGGCCTGAGGCCTGTACTATGTTCATGAGAAGGGCCCTTCCCCCTGCTGAGCGCTGGACGACTAGTGTTGTTGAGACCTCTGAGCTGAGTGCCCACTTTGCCTGTACTGCTGTTGAGTCCTTCAAGCTCATTACGGAGGTTCACAAAAGATTATCCTGGACTGATACTCAGTTTAGGAAACTCAAGGAAGCCTATGACAATCATCAGGAGGAGCTGAGGAAGGTTTTGGGGGATAAGCTTAAGTTGTTGAAGAATTTGAATGACCTTGAAGGTGAGCGATTGAAGGTTGATGAGCTGAAAGGGAAGACTGCTTTGCTGGAGACGGATGTTGGAGTGGCAACTCATCGCTTGGGAGAGATGGAGGAGTTGGAGTAGCAGCTGAAAGCCCGAGACACAGCTCTTGATGAACATAAGAAGCTATTTGTTGGTCAGCAAGTAAGCTCTCTCTGCCCCTTCTCTCCTTTTCCCGAATTTTATTATTGTTACATATTTTTTTTACTTATGTTGTTTATTTGCAGGATGCCTTGGCGAGGATGTCATCCTCCTACCAGACTACCAGCCAAGAGCGTGATGCAGCTCTGGCAGCAACTGATACTTTAAGGAGGGACGTTGAATGCCTAAGGGTTCAGGTTGGAGCCCTTACTAGCGATGCCGTTGGACCAGGGTGGCCCGTCTTGAGAAGGAGCGTCACTGGTTGATTATTGAAGGTATTTCAAAGGCAGTGAAGCGGGTCCACACCCCCTCTCAGTACGCCGCGCTTCTTAAAGAGCTTGCTGATTCTTGCTCCATTGTGGGGTACCAGGTCAGTCTTTCTGCTGGCTACCACTTTTCCGCTGAAGAGATTCCAAAGGAGGCGACTCCTTTTTATGATGAGACGACCGAGGAGAAGATGCAGGAGGCTGGTGGGAAGCTCGCTAATGCATCCTTTGATGTGCTGGCTACCATGGCTTCCCACCCATGAGTGGTCTATTGAAGAACTTGATGATTTTGCCTCTATTGAAGACCCTACCACTCCTGGCCCTTAAGTGAAGCTTTTTTGTGTTTTTATGACTTGGTCTGTACTGATATTTTAAGACAAGTAACTTGCCCCTTCTGTGGGCGTACTATTTGGTTGACGCGACTGTTAGCCGTTGTCTTTTTATCGTATTAAATACTATGTTTTATGCTTATGTGCTTTATACCTTTTTATTTAACTTTAACCTTTTTGAAGGGCGTCCCCTTAGGTTTTTTCAAATGGGTTTTTGCTTAGCATTTTCTCAAGGATAGGGATATTTTCTATCTTTGGTATGTTCCTTCCTTTAGAAGGTGCCCAAGCGACCCTTGTGAGGTCTTCCAGAGGCTTTAGCCTTTTCTATTAAGGTCGCCCTATGCTGGCCCGTAGCTTTTGGAGGACCTGGCCCTTGTGATACCTATTTTTTTTTTTTAAACTTGTTCTACTTAGTACTTTTTCGAACTTTGTTTCTACATACCTGACATATGGTTATGGCTGATATTAGAGCCTTGTAGGCATTTTGATGCTTTGAGGTGGAATTTCTTGAAAATTTGGCCCTTCGTTGGTGCCATATATTATCAGATAGTGTAAGTTACTTGTACAAACTCTTGCCTATTATACTAGACATAACTATCTAATATTACATTACAGTAATTCATAAATAGTACTTCTTCAGCTGTTGGGTGTTCCAAGTCCTTGGGATATCAAGCCCGTCAACTGTGGCTAGCCTGTGGGTGCCTTTCCTATTTGCCCATGTGACTTTATAAGGCCCTTCCCACCTTGGACCCAGCTTGCCGCAATCTTCTTGCCTGTTGGCTTCATTTTCCCGCAGCACCAGGTCCCCTACTTTGAAAGTTACCCCTTTGACCTTTTTGTTGTACTGTCTCTCCATCTCTCTTTTCGTAGTAGCTTCTCTAATGGCTGCTATTTCTCTTCTTTCTTCCAAGAGGTTGAGGTTGAGACGTAGGTCCAACTCGTTTTGTTGCTCGGGTATGTTTGTTCGTTCAGTGGGGTTCTTGATTTCTGCTGGTATCATTGCTTCTGTCCCGTATGTGAGATTGAAGGGGCTTTCCCCTGTGCTTGACTTTGGTGTTGTTCATTGAGCCCATAGCACATGTGGGAGTTCTTCCACCCAACCTTTCTTTTTTCTTCATAGCCTTGCCTTTATGCCTTCTACAATGCTTCTGTTTGCCCTTTCAACCTGTCCATTACTCTATGGGTGAGCCACTGAGGTAAACACTTGGTCTATTCCGAGTTCCCTGCACCATTTTCTGAATTTTTTATCTGTGAACTGGCTTCCATTGTCGCTTATCAAAGTTTGTGGTATGCCAAACCTGCAAACAATGTTTTCCCATGCGAACCGCAGGATTTGTTTACTCGAGATTGTGGTAAGGGGCTTAGCCTCTATCCACTTGGTAAAGTAGTCTATGGTAACAACCAGGAATCTTACCCGGCCTGGGGCTTTTGGGTAGGGACCCATTATATCAATTTCCCATTTCTGGAAGGGCCATGCTGAGCTTACTGGGACCAAGTCATGTCTTGGGTGTTTTGGAATGGGTGCATGTATTTGACAGTTGTCACACCCCTTGATCTCATTTATTACACTCTTGTACATGCCTGGCCAGTAGAAGCTGGTCCTTTATGCTCGGGAGACAATTGTTTTAGGGCCTGCGTGTAGCCCGCAGATCCCTGCGTGAATTTCTCTTGTTACTGAAGCAACTTCACTTTCGTTCATGCATTTCAGGAGTGGGCCTAAGTAAAACCGTCTGTATAGACGGTCACCTTTGAGACAGTAAAGAGTTGACTTTGCCTGGATTTTTCTTGCCTCCTCGCAGTCTGTTGGCAATTTTCCTTTGGAAAGATATTCCACGAGAGGGGTCATCCAGGATGTTCCTTCTATGGCCATTATATCTTCTCCCTCGATGGAAGGAGCTGCGAGTCTCTCTATTTTTACCTCTTCGCCCTGGTCTTTGGATGACGCTGAAGCTATTTTACTCAGAGCGTCTGCCTTTTTGTTTTTTTGATCTTGGGACATGGATTATCTTGCAATAAGAGAATTCGCTGATAAGATGCCTGACCTTTTCAAAGTACTTCTTCATATTTTCGTCCTTGGCCTCATAAACCCCATTTATTTGACTTGTCACTAGCATTGAATCGACATGTGCTTCTAGGGTTTTGGCTTTCACCTTTCTTGCCATTCTTAGGCCAGCCAAAAGTGCTTCGTTTTCTGCTTCGTTGTTGGTGGATGTGAAATCAATTTTGAGGCTACTTGAGATTTCCTTCCCTTTTGGGCTTGTTAGTATTAGCCCTGCCCCACAGCCTTCTTCATTTGAAGCTCCGTCATGTGAACAGCTTCCAGGTCTGATAAGGGGCTGCTCCTCTTTCTACTGTTGAGGGAAGGCCGTCTTTTAGTTCTTCTTCGGGGGGTATTTCTACTAGGAAATCTGCGAGAACTTGGCCCTTCATTGCAATTCTGCCCTTGTACTCTATTTCGTAGTTTCCTAGTTCGACAGCCCATTTTGCTAGTCTTCCTGATACTTCTGGCCTTTTGAGTACAAGCTGCATGGGTTTATCAGTTATTACTTGTATAGGGTGTGCTTGGAAGTACCTGGCTAGCCTTCTTGAGGCGTGAATGAGGGATAGTGCAAGCTTTTCGAGCGCTGGATATCTTTCCTCTGGACCTTTGAGGGTCCTTGATAGAAAATATATTGGTATCTGCCCCTTGCTTCTTTCTACTATCAGTACCGAGCTCACTGCTTGGTCGAAGATGGCTAGGTACAGCCTCAGGGTTTCTCCTTGTCTTGGAATGGCCAGCGTCGGTAGCTCGCAGAGGAAGGCTTTGATGTTGTTGAACCCTTCTTCGGCTTCTGTTGTCCATACAAACTGATTTTTCTTCAAACACTTCCTTAATGTTTTGACCAGAGGCTTGGTCTTATCGGCCAACCTTGAGATAAACCTCTCCAAGGCTACTAGCTGCCCATTCAAACTTTGTGCTTCCTTCAGAGTTCTTGGCGATCTGAGGCGAGTAATGGCTTCCACCTTTTCAGGACGGGCCTGAATCCCATCCTTTTTTATTACCACACCCAAAAATTTTCCTTATTCTACCCCGTATGAGCACTTGCCGGGGTTCAGTTTCATGTTGACCTCCCTGAGGGTCTTGAACGTTTCTCTGACGTCTTGAATCATATCCCCTTCCCGCTTGCTCTTTATTACAACATCATCCACATATACTTCCAGGTTTTTGCCTATCTGTTCTTGAAATAGCCAATCCATTAATCGTTGATATGTTGCCCCAGCGTTTTTTAATCCGAAGGGCATTTTCGTGTAACAATATTTGCCATCGGGGGTGTGGAATGCTGTTTTTTCTTCATCGCCCTTGGCCATTTTGATTTGATGGTAGCCCTTATAAGCGTCCAGGAAGCACTTGAGCGGGAAGGTGGCTAGTGCATCGATCTTCGCATCGACTTCTGGTTATGGGTAACAGTCTTTTGGACATGTCTTGTTGAAGTCTGGAAAGTCTATGCACATTCTGAGTGTCCCGTCTGGCTTTTTCACCATGACGGGGTTTGCAACCCACTTCAGATATTGTATTTTTCTCACTATTCGTGCGGCCAGTAGCTTTTCGCTTCTTCGCTCGCGACAGTGGCGTGTTTAGGGCATAGGCTTCTGAACTTCTGCTTAGCTGGTTTTGTCCCTTCTGGGATGTTGAGATGGTGTTCTATGTATTTTGTGGGCATCCCTTCCATGTCGCTGCATTGCCAGGTGAAGACGTCTATATTCTTGAGCAGAAGCTCCTTCAGAGCCGTCTTCCACATTCCTGGTAGCTGGGCCCCCACCTTGATGGTTTGCTCAGGGAACTGGTCGTTCAGAACCTAGTTTTCTATTCCTTGTTCAGGGGTTATGCTTGGCATCCAGGATACACTTGCAACGATTTCGGTGGCGGATCCTACTGTTGCGATTCCCCCTGCCATGGGGAACTTCATCATACCATGCGCTGTGGAAGTAAGCGCCCGCAGGGCCCGTATTCTGGGCCTTCCGAGAATGGCATTGTACTTAGAGTTGCCCCTTACCATTGAGAATGTCAGGTCAATTGTCCTTCTGGTGAACCCTTCCCCAAATGTTACTAGGAGGGTGATTTTTCCCAATGGCCTGACCACTTCCCCTGAGAACCCTATGAGGGGCATGTATTCTTCTACCATCCCTTTCCTGACCTATGGTCTCAGCCTCACGAAGCAATGCTCGTACATGACTTCGACTCCACTTCCCCTGTCAACATGTATTCTGGCCACTCGGTGGCCTGCTATATCAGCCGATTTGTTTAAAGGGGCTTCTTGGGCTTCATCGGGGCCTAAAGCAGGGAAGGTGATGGATCTTTCCAGCCATGTGGATCCTTCATCCCCTCTGAGTTTCACTGTTCTTCGGGATTTGTCATCGTCGCAGTCCCTTCTTCTTATCATGTCTATGTATTCTGGTTCGACCTTCGCTGACCCTTCTTTTCCCTTAGCCTTCTCGCTGCCCTTGATCTCTCTTACCAGGTGGGAGAGCTTGCCTGATTTGATTGACAGTTCAATCTCCTTCCTCAACTGTATACAATCATCAATGGAGTGACCACTGCCTATGTGGTACTCACAGAATTTGTGAGGATGGGCCTTGCTTCCATACCTGTTTAGGCGAGGCTTTCCGAAGGGGTGAAGCTCATTCTCAGTGGCGAATATCTCACTTGGAGATTTCATGAGTAGTGTGAATTTATCAAAGCGATTATCAAAGAGTTTGGTCATACCTAAGGATGATTCCGGAGTCCGTCCACCTCTAGAGTCGTACGGGGATCCTGACGGCCTCTTCTCCGGGGTCCCTCGAGTTCTACTCTGTGGGCCTCCGTGACGGGAGTCCGTCCTTCCCTTTGGGTAGGGGCTTCCATTATCTCTTTCCGCTCCCCATTCTTTTGCTGTCCGCCCAGTGTCTTTGCCCCTTATGTAGGCTCGGACACGATCCATGAGGGCATCGAACGTTGCAGGGAACTCTTCTCCCAGCTTCTCGCATAGCTGGGAGTTTCTGACGCCCTGTATGAATCCGCTTATCTTCATTACCTCTGGCACATCCCTGATGTACATACTTTCTTCTATGTAGCGATTCATGAAGGCTTCCAAATTCTCTTCGTCCTTCCTGCGGATGTGGAGTATTTCGTTAGGGTTTCTCGTCGTCTTCTTCTTCTTACTAAAGTACCTAGGGAACTTTTCCCTTAACTCCTCATAAATGTTGACGCTCTTGGGAGGTAGGGTATCAAACCAAAGCCTCGCGTTGCCTGTCAAGGTTGATACAAACATCTGACACCACGTGGGTAAGGTCCAGGCCCCTGCAGCCCCTACGGCCCAGATAGCATGTAAGTGGTCCTCCGGGTCTTGAGTCCCGTCATATTTACCCACCGAGGGTGGCAACCTGATCTTCTTTTGGATCAAGGCTTCAGATATCCTTTCCGTAAATTTGGAAGCGTCCCGGAGATCTGATGGTTTGTATGGTATAGCCATGGGGTCTACTTCGTCGACCTTGTCTCCCCCATCGGAGGTTTTACCGGCGTCTTTCCCTTTGGCCCTCTCATCCAAGGCCTTCAATACCTCTATTACCAAGTTTCCCATTTCCTCGGGGTTACTGTCAGCCACCTTTGTCTTTACTTGTGAAGATCAATGTAGGGAGGAATTCATTGTTTTGTTTAGTTAACTTGTCTAGATTAGTTTCTTGGTAATTTTGGTCTTTAGGGTTGCTAGCGAAACTACCGAGCGAAACTACCGAGCGAAACTGTTGTTTCGCTCGGTATCTAGTTTAGACTGTCTCAGTGACAGTTTCGCCTGGCCAGCGAAACTACCAGCGAAACTGTCTACTGATGTGTATAAATTGTCGCCTTTGTGCACCATCTTGTAACTTTTGCAACTTTGAGAACCCTAATACAGAAATCTGATTATTGGTAAGTTTGGTGACGGCTAGGAGCATTTTATATCATCTTTGTAGCTTGTTTTCATCTCTTATCATTCTTTTGGTTCAAGTTGTGATTGTTCAATACTAGAAACCCATTTTAGCTATTGGAAATCATCTATTGTTGTTATTTCATTGGTTTTTCTTCTCAAAACATCATCATTAGCACTGATTAAGATCAGTGAGGACCAACAATATGGTATCAGAGCCTTTATGCTCTTGATTTTTGGTGTTTTTGAGTGTTTTTGGTAAAACTTTTGAAAATCTATTTGAATCTGAAATCTGATTGTTTTGGACTGAAAATTGGTTGAATACTGTGCGTTTTGATGTTCTGAAGCATATGCAATCAACTGATCATTACTCAATAGTGATTTGGGTTGATTTTTGATCATTTCTTCTTCAAAAAAGAGGGTTTTCTGTTCTGGGCGAAATTGCTGATTATTCAGCGAAACTGTGCCTTCAGACAGCGAAACTGTCAAGCGAATTTGTAGTTTCTCTGCGAAACTACCGAGCGAAACTACTCTTTCGCTTTAAATCCGAAGCGAAACTATTGATATTTTTTTGAACGAAAGTTCAAACCAGTTTCCAGCGAAACTAGCTAGCGAAACTGTGTGTCATCGGGTATTTCCGAGCGAAAGTGCTGCCCGTGCATACAGCGAAACTAGTTGGCGAAATTGCTGAATTGGTTCAGTGTTCCCAAGCGAAACTGCTGGCAAAACTATAAGTTCCAGCGAAATTATTCAGGATTTCCGAGCGAAATTGCTGGCGAAACTACTTCTCCCAGCGAAACTAATCAAATTGTCTTGTTCTTTGTTTGTTTGTGTCTTTCTTATTTCAGGCTGATTTAAGATGGCATCTGGTACCAATGTTGCTGACACTGAAAGCATTGCTCCAAACCGACCTACGAGACTGATCAACGGAGACAACTTTGAAGACTGGAAACGATGTCTGAAATCGTTCTTTCTATACACCGACTACAATCAATGGTTGTCAATCGTCAACGGACCTCATGTTCCAACCACCACTACTGGTGAAGTTACCCAGATCAACACCACTCCGTCTTCCTTTACTGAGAAGGATTTGAAACTTATTGATCGAGATCAAAAGGCTCTTGGTGCTCTTTCTCTCTGCTTGTCGCAAGAAATCTACAATCGTTTCGCTGAGCACTCTGATGCAAAAAGTTTGTTTGATGCTCTTTGTGAGTTTTATGACGGTAATGAAGATCTTGTGAAAGGACAAAGAAGCCCAAGCAACTAAAGAATTCAATTCGTTCACTAGCATGAAGAATGAAAAGTTAATTGATTTGACAAATCGTTTTCTGACCGTGTCAAGCAATCTGAAGAAGTATGATTCACAACTCACTAACTCTGAACAAATCAAGAAGTTGCTGGATGCTCTTCCACCCGAGTGGAGCATTCAGGTTCGTATGCTAAAACAAGAAAGAGTGAAATTGCTTGAGCGTGCGGATCTTCTACTTAGTCGATATGAAATCAATGTATAACGAGTACGAACACAGAGAGTAAATACAAACAGGCTTTGTATTAACCACAGAGAACCACAGAGTACACTTAGAGAATGTATGACTCGAAAAGCTACTAAAACTATACAAGACAAACCTATTTATAGACTGAAACCACGACTGGCCGAACCTCAGGTTCGGCCAAGCCTCGGCGGCTCCGAACCTGGAGTTCGGCCAAGTTCGGCCATGCCTAAACTTGAACGTTCCGTCTTGTATTCGATACTTCACATGACGATCAGGATCCATGCATCAACAAACTCCCCCTCGGCATGTGCAGTATCATTTCTCTTCTCAATGCTTGTATCTTGTATCTTCAATCAAACTCCTCCTCGATCTAGACGATGAGTTCAATCTTGAATACTTGATATTGCAACGTGTGTAGTCTCTTTATCAACAATCTTCAGAAGACTTGAAGTTGTGATGTTCTCTTTCCACTTAGAAACCTGCCAACATAAATAATCTTGGTGCAAAACGTCTCTTCGAGACTCCAAGATATTTTGATTTTGAAAATGATTTCGTATATCGTGTTGATCAATCGAAAACAAATCAGAAACAAAATCTTTTTGACTTTTAGAAATTTTATATCAAAACACACCTAAAATCTTTTTAGTATTTTCTGATAAGGAAAATAAATGCAGTACAAAATCAGACACTATTTTTGTCTTTTGTGAGAAAGATCACAACTTGGGATCATATTGGTTATATCATGCTGAACTACACTTCAATTTCGATTATTAAAGCACATAAGCCATGCCGATTGCAGATATAATTTGTCCAAATTTAAACTCAGGCACAATCATACTTATAACATCTGGATATGTTAAGATATTTATTAGATTTGCATTGACCAGTGTACCCCACACTATCAGACATACTCAGATATGCTTTGCTTATCACATTTTGTGATTTCATTTGTGATTTTAATCACACAATGATTGTAACCATGATATAATCAACTGTGTTCCATGCAAAAAGAAATAAGAACGTTAAATCGTCTACCTTAAGGTCGATCTTTCGATACGCAGATAAGGCCTCGGATTTAACAAAATAAGAAAATAAAACAAATTGAAATTGTATAACTCAACAACAATCAGGTCGGTACTCCCGTACACGCAGAGAAAGTCCGATGAGTTATACGAAACACCAAAGAAAATAAAGCAGAAC
Organism: Deinandra increscens subsp. villosa; assembly: GCA_039602395.1. NCBI lineage: Eukaryota > Viridiplantae > Streptophyta > Magnoliopsida > Asterales > Asteraceae > Deinandra > Deinandra increscens. The sequence continues at coordinate 10,530,697 of JBCNJP010000006.1, read as the reverse complement.
GTCAAACGAACAACAATCAGGTCGGTCTTTCGACACGCAGAGAAAGTCCGATCGTTTGACAAAATAAAGAATCATACCTAGGAGATGGACTCCTTGAAGATGACGATCTTCCAGAATAATAAGTGAATTCCTTCTGAGATGGTGATTTCTTTGCAATCTTTGCGTTAGGATCCTTGGCAACTTTCACCGGTTTCTTTGTTTGAATCAGTTCTTCCTTCACAACAAACCCCACACCTTTGTGTTTGGAGCCTGAAACCTTTGAAGTACTTGAAGAAGAACCCGAAGCTTCTCTCGCCTTAGCTTCACTTGTGAATTTGGCTTTAATGTCCTTTAACCTGTTCTTTTCAACCAAAACTTTGTCTTCCTCAGTTGCAGATGAAGAACTTGACACAACCTTAGCAAACACTTTCTCATTCTCCAACAAAACAGACTTTGAAGCAAATTTTGGAGCTTCTCCCAAAAGCTTTTCCTTCTTTTTGGACTTAGATTTATTCTTCTTGGGTGGACTAGCAAACTTGGAATAATCATGCAATTCATCTTTTGGATCAATCTGAGCAGCAGTAACTTCAGTTAAATCCACTGGTTGAGGAACCAAGTGAACATCACCCTTCTGAGAACTATCTGAACTCTGATCCTGCTTGTATAAGAAATTTAGCATTGTAGGTGATAAATTGCAATTCTTCACTTGCCGCTTTAACTCCAAAATTTCTAACTTCAAATCATTAATCTTTTGTTGACTCTCAAACACTTCTTTCTGTGTCTTGATGAACTTTTCATTTAGATCATCATATTCATAAGTTTGTAACTTTCTGATCTCACATTCAGCATATAATTCTTCAAGCACATTTTCTCTCTTTTGTTTGTAGATCTCAACATCTTTTGTTAATACCTCATTCTTATCCCGGTACAAAACATTCTCATCTTGAAGCATAGAAATTTTGTTCTGAAGCTTTTCAACAGTAACAGCAGTTGTAGCAATAAGAGCTGTAGCTTCTTCATACTTTTTCTGAACCGGATAACTTTTCTCAAACAAATTCTCAAAATCTTGAGCTACATCTAAAGCTTCAGCCTTTGCTTTCTCACATTCTTCAGCCAATATAGTTTTCTCTTTTAACACATCTTCATGAACATGAACCAACTCATAATACTTCTTCTGAAAATCTTCTAATTCTTGCTTTAACACCACTATCTCTTCAGTTGAAATTTGATGACTTTGTTCAAAACTTGCAATCTCCTGAAGAAATTTCTTACATTTAAGACATTCAGTCTCCTCAACCGTTGAACTCTCAGGAATTTTAGATAATTCTTCTTGTACCAAAGAAACACTTGAATAAGAATCAGAATCAGTTAAGATGCTATCATCATCAATATGACGAGCAGTCAAAGCAAGTTCAGGTTTAGAATTATTCCTTTTAACTTCAGTATCTGCATTCCATGCAAACTCACTAGAATGTGGAAACGTATTGGTCCAATCATGAACAACATTAGCAGATTTAATCTCAACCTTCTCAGCTTGATTTGGGGAATGATAAACTAAATGAGCATGTTGACCAGTCTTCAATTTAGTATCTGCAGAACGTGGACATTCTCTAGCAAAGTGACCATAATTTGAACATTTATAACATTTTACCTTCGATTTATCCAAACCAATTTTACCCTCCTGATTCAATCTTTTCTTCCCAGTTCTGTTGAAAAATTTCTTTGTTCGTCGAACCAGCATTGCATACTGCCAATTTAAATCCATTTCCTCCAAATGATCATAATCAATCTGATCATAATCTTCATTTGCTAACTCCGCATTACTCACAGCACCCGTGATAACACCAAAATATGAAGATACCAATGCAGACATTAAAGCATTATAATCATCGATAGTTTGAACAGACAATGCAGTTTGACTAGAAGAACTTGGAACAGAAACATTACAACCAGCAGAAGAATAACTTGAAGATTCAGATTTACCTGCCAGGAATGCTGTCGGGGGTGCAGAACTAAGAATATTCGATTTTCCAGCATTCAAAGTAGAATCATTATTGCCATAATACACCGCAGGATTTTGAATTTGCTCAGGAAGTGACTTGTTCACTTTTAACTCCATGTCCCTAGCTTGAATTCGTTGAATCAGATCATTAAATGACAATCTTGAAAAATCCTTATCATTAGTAATCATCATCACATAATTTTCCCATTTTTCTGGTAACGCTTCCATGATCTTTTCTTTCTTATCAGCTTCATCTTTTGTAAGATTCACCAATTTCATTTCACTCATTAAATGTGCAAATCTTGCAATTAGATTTGGAATCGATTCATTTTGATAATGCTTGAAACTATCAAATTCCTTTTTCAACACCTTTTGTCGACTTTTCTTGTACTGGTCATTCCCTTCACATCTCTTTTCTAGAGCATCCCACAAGCTCTTTGCGGTATAGTTACTTGAAAATTGATGTAGTAAATCAGTAGGTAAAGCCATTGTTAAAGTGCCATAAGCCTTTTTCTCAGCTTGATATGCTTTCTTTTGTTCACCAGAAAGCTTCCTTTGAAGAATTGGCTCCCCATCCTCTCCCTTAGGATATGTATATTGTTCAGAATACGATAACCACATATCGATATCATTTGCAGAAACAAACGCTTCAAATCTTGTGACCCAACTATGATAATCTTCCAATTTAAGTAATTTGGGAACTTTCTGACTTGTTCCAATTTCATTATCATAGTTAATCATCGTTTGCATCGTTGCTTGAACCGAATTCTGAATAGCCGCAAACGCTTGAAAATCGGACATTTTCGAAACACAAGTTACTGTTCACTCCGAACCTCCTCCGAATCTAATATACCCTCCGAGCTTCCTCCGAACGTGGTCCGAACTCAGAAACACAGTCCGAACTCTCGCCGATCTGTCACCGAACCTCGATAACACCGAAACCCTCCGAACTAGCTCCGAACTTTCACTGAACAACACAACAGACTCCGATCTTTCACCGAACACCTCCGAACGCCCTCCGAACCTGATGTTCGGAGCAGTTATGACCGAGCTAACTCCGAACTTGGAGTGCGGAGCAGTTACGCCGAACCTCGAGTTCGGCCGAACGCGAAAAATCAAAAATTTTCGGAAAAACTCACTGAAATCGACACCTCTCGAGCTGTAAACACTCAATCAACTGAAAAAGAGCAAACACAGACATATTTGACGTGAATCATGATGATTTGAACGTGAAATTCGAGAAATGAAGATGAACAACGAGTTTTGGAAGTCAAAAACGTGAAATTGAACTCGATAACTCGAAAACCAGTGATCTCCGACTAGTAGAACAAACCAATTGCTCTGATACCACTTGAAATTGCTTGAGTGTGCGGATCTTCTACTTAGTCGATATGAAATCAATGTATAACGAGTACGAACACAGAGAGTAAATACAAACAGGCTTTGTATTAACCACAGAGAACCACAGAGTACACTTAGAGAATGTATGACTCGAAAAGCTACTAAAACTATACAAGACAAACCTATTTATAGACTGAAACCACGACTGGCCGAACCTCAGGTTCGGCCAAGCCTCGGCGGCTCCGAACCTGGAGTTCGGCCAAGTTCGGCCATGCCTAAACTTGAACGTTCCGTCTTGTATTCGATACTTCACATGACGATCAGGATCCATGCATCAACAAAGAGGTTTCTCCGATTACAAGCTTATGGATGTAATTAACAAGCTTAAGTCTTTTGAGTTGGATGTTCAAAGGAGAGAGTACAATCAAACCATGGGTCCTACTAAAGTTTATTCTCCGAATTCGGCTCTCATCTCAGCTGTTACACCCAAAGGAGCCTCATATCAAATTCAATCTGCATATCTTGGGTCTGGTTCATCCTCAACCGCTTCCGCCGTCGCTCAGCAAACATCCCAGATCTCACCCGAATACATGGGATTGTTCTCATTGTTTACTAACAGTTATCAAGCTTTCGCTGCTGGAGAAATTCAAGGTTCGACTCTGACTGCTGAGGATATGTACCAAGTTGACCCAGATGATTTGGAAGAAACTGACCTAAAATGGCAAATGGCCATGTTGACTGTTCGTGCTAGAAAGTTCTTCGAACGTACTGGGAGAAACACTTTCAAGAATCAAAATGGGAGAGTTGGATTTGATAAGGCCAAGCTAAGATGCTACAACTGTAAGCAACTTGGCCATTTCAAAAGAGAATGCCCAAGTCCAATTGTCACTGAACTGACCTCTGAGCCTGCAACTCGAGTCATTCCTATCACTGACAAAGCTGAAGCCAAGCCTACCAAAGAAGTGGCTCTTCTGACTAACTTTGACTGGAGTTCGGAGGTCTCTGAAGCTGAGGAAGCCATCAATCAAGCTCTTGCAGCTCAAATTCATGAACAGAGCAATGACCACACAGTTAACAGCTGTGAGAAGGAAGAAGCTGAGAAGAAGATGAATGAGAAAACTGCAAGCACACCCGCGTGCACATGTGAAAAGGCTCTTGCTGCAGAAAAGGTTATAATGGATCTCTCATATGAATCTGTTCAAGATATGTGCTCTCATCCTTGTAGAATTCGTTTGTTCGGCATCTACAAGGCCAATCGATTGTTGATTGACAACAACAACGAATTAAAAACCATGAACACCCAATTAAAAGAAAATGAAGCAAAATATTTTGTGAAATTAAATGAGGCAATGCATGAAAATGAACATTTAAAACAAACTCTTCTTGCAAAAAATGTTGAGATAAACATGCTTTCTGAAAGAGTTACATTAGCCCAATTTGAAACCTCTCAACTTCAGACTAAGTTAGATAGATGGACCGTTTCTCAAATGAAAGTTGAAGAGATGCTCGTTAAACAACGAGGAGCTAAAATAAAAACCGGAATAGGTATGGAGAACAATGGGAATGTGTTTCCTAAGGTTTATCCTCCTCCTAGCACGCATTGTTATTCACCTACTCCGAAACCTCATCCCTTAAATGATTTAATTCCTAGTGATGCTAACAGTCTGCATGCAGGTCTAGAAGGAGTGAACCATAAGGAGATCAGGGAGGATTATGATAATGGATATGGTAACACAAGTGGGCTTGGATGCGGTAGTCTTAATTCTAAGGAGTCTGTTTCAAGTAGTAGTTCTAATTACAAGAAGTCTAGCTCAGACAGTAGTGTAGCTAGTAGTTGTTCTTCTTTAGATAATAGTAGTGATGAGTCGGTGTCTGTTAATCAAGAAAGTTTTGTTTCAAATGAAAATGATCAATGTCATGCAAGAGCAATACTATAAACTAAGTCAGAAACCAGATAACATGGCGATTGCCTTGAAAACCGACTGGCTTCTTTCCTTTGGGTAAGACACATTTTTCCCATGTGTTATTTCTTTTCAGTGCTACCATTTCAGTTTTCATAGCATTTTGCCATTCAGTTTTTTCACTCTGCTTCTTGAGCAGTTTTAGGTATATTTTCTGCGTGGATAGCAGCAGAGTAATGCCTTTGCAGCGTTAGTCACATTCCCCCTGTCTTCATTTATTGGATACCTGGTGTTGCGAGAAACGCGCTCTGGTGAGTACCGTTTAGGCGGTACCCGTCTATTATGTCGTGGAGGTAAGGTAAATGTCTGAGGCTCAGATTCAGGAACTCGGTTGCCATCATTGTTAGTATCTTCGCTTGTACAAGAAGGCATGTCATTAGAGTTTAGGTCATAATGAAAATTATTCATCTCATGATGAACATCATCCGAAGTAGATTCATTGGTTGCAGGTACTGGCTCGTCAACCGTTTCCGTGGACGATGCAGGTTCGACGGCTCCATCTACTTGCTCAGTTTGAACAACTTCAGAACAACTTAGATCGTTGAACCAACTTAGTGGATCATTGGTCTTTTCCCCCTGAACACTAGGTTGGTTGCAATAGAAAAATTCAGACTCTAGGAAGTCACAATCCATAGTGACATGGATGCGACGGGTAGCGGGATTATAGCACCGATACCCTTTTTGATGTGTGGCATACCCAACAAATACACATTTTTCTGCACACGGATCAAGTTTGTTCCTATCGGTTTTAGAAATATGTATAAACACGCGAGCAACCAAAGACTTTTGGTGGTAAAGTTAGGATAGACGGTATTTTGACTTGAGTAGCAAGGATTTGTAGTGGAGTTTTGTGATTAAGGATTTGAGTTGGAAGACGATTAAGTAGATAGGCGGATGTAGCTAAGGCTTCAGGCCAAAAGGACTTAGGAACTCGCGATTCAATCATCATGGCACGAGTTTTTTCAAGAAGGATGCCATTTTTTCGTTCGGCTACACCATTTTGTTGGGGTGTGTTGGGACAAGAAATTTGGTGGACAAGTCCATTTGTTTTGAAGAATTTTTCCATTGACTGATTTACAAACTCTCCACCATTATCGGAGCGAAGAATTTGTATTTTTTTATTATACTGAGTACGAATCATTTGATAAAACATGAAAAATTTCTCAGGTACTTCTGATTTGTGTTTCAAAAAATATATCCAAGTCATACGGGATAAATCATCCACAAATAACACAAAATATTGAAATCGACCATTAGTAGAGGAAGGTGCTGGACCCCATACATCAGAGTGTATTAACGAAAAAACAGAGTCAACTCTAGTATTACTTTGATAAAAAGGAACCCTATGATTTTTAGCTTGAATGCATGTTTCACATTTCATTTGCGTAGAATTATTCGTAAAAAGACTAGGAAACAAAATTTTGAGGTACCCAAATGATGGATGACCAAGACGTCGATGCCACAACCAAAGTTGTCTATTAGTTGTTCCATGAGCAAGCATGACATTTCCCTCTTGAACCACTTCATCCACATAATAAAGTCATCCTCGCTCAGTACCACGCCCAATGATCTCCTTCATAAGAATGTCCTGTAGAATGCAAAATTTTGGATACATCATCACGACACAATTAAGTTGTTTGGATACTTGACTAACCGATAACAACTTTGAAGATAATGTTGGAACATATAAACAATTTTTTATCTTTATTTTTTCAGAAAACATAACACAACCTCCTCCTTTAACTTCAACAGATTCACCATTAGCAGTTCAATATGAACTTTACTTGGTGATGATAAATTTAAAAAATCTTTTAAATCATAAGACATAGTATCTATGGCCCCACTATCAAAAATCCATTCATTTGACCCTTTTAAATATGGGGTGGAGGTTGATTGCACGTGGAAGCCTAGAGATTTTTTTTCATCATCATTTGTTTTATTTGAATACTCAATTGATTTTGTTTGTTTGTGAATTGAGATATCTCCATCACAGATATCAACGTGGTTGGTTTTAAAGCATTTTGGATTAGAAAAATAAATCACAGAAGGGCTTGAAGTTTCAACTCCAAACCCTTACCTCTAGGGCTTCCTTGCTGGGTAACACCCACAGCAGTTCCTCCAAAGCCACCGGCCAGTGATGAAGGTTTGTCACGTTCCTTGTTCTGACTTCCCACGGCTACGACTCCTTTCCCCTGTTGCACTGACTTCTCCTTGTAATTATCGTCCCACCAGTCTGGATATCCAACAATTTTGAAGCATGTTTCTTTAGTATGCCTTTCCATGTTGCAATGGGTGCAAAAAAAGCTTTGATTTATCTTCCCTCTCTTTGTTTCTTTGGAAATCTGTACGGTTTCTGTTCTTCTCGATCGATGGTCCCGATCTGGGATAATTTTGGTTTCCTGATGTTTTGGCTGAAAGACCGACTCCTATCCCTGATGTTGTATCGGTTTCGAGACACGCCGCCTTTAAGATGTGAAGCCTTCCAACCTCCCGCCGTACGGTGGCGTATGCGCTTTCGACGGGAAGGCAGTGGATCTTGCTTCAAAATATCCCGTTTAATAGGCTCGAACTTGTCATCCAGGGCTGTGAGCAACTGGTAGTCTCTGTTCTTGAATTTTGTTGTTATAGATCTGTATATCTTCTAGATGTTTCATCGGATTCGGCTCTCGGTGGTCAATAGTCATCCATATACTTTGCAAACTGTTCCAGCATTCTTCTAATGTTTTTTCTCCCTATCTTAATGAGTTTGCATTCTTGTGAAGGTCAAACACCTGAGGGAATCGGTTACAGACCCATACGTAACAGCTAACCCATCCAACAGAGCTCTAGCAGTTGGATATTGGGAAACATTATTTACCAGATTTGCTTCAATATTCTGAATCAGCCATGTGAATACACACTGATCATCTTGCTCCCAACGTGTATATGCTTGATCTGTTTTTGATGGTGGTGATGGTTCCCCTGTAATGTGAGAACCTCTCCCTCTTCTACCGATGGCTTTTTTCATGAGGGTTGCCCATAAAGCATAATTACCTCCACTTAGTTTGATTCCAATAGATAAATTCTCAGAATTTGAGGTTGTAGACTGCACTCCAAGGCTGT